>CM029620.1:5988225-6588225 GCA_017311315.1 Dendrocalamus latiflorus | reverse complement strand
CTCCCAGCTTCAACAAGACCTAGTGGAGCATCTATGGCAGCGCCATGGAGACACCATTGTTCTGATCTGAAATTAAATTAAAACACTATTGTTCTGATCTGAAATAAAGACACCATAACGCAGGCGGCCAGCGTGCTCAAACAGCGGGGGCGCCGGTGGGGAGCCGCGCTGGCGGGGAGGAAGCTACCGACGCCCTCAAGTAGGTCTCAGCAATGCGAAGGAAAAAAAATTGGGCGCGGAATCGCCTACTTGCGCGCGGCAACGGTGATTGGGGACGCGTGGGGTGAGGCCAAATTTGGCTCCGGTGGGGTGAGATATTGGGGGTGTTAAAATTTTTAGTGGTGGTTTTGGGGATCTTTTGGAGGGGTTTTTTTCACTAATCACCAAAATTTATTTTAGGGGATGTTTTAGCCCATCTCTTGGAGTTGCTCTAACAACTGGGCTTTTTGAAGTCGTACCTATATTTTTTTCTCCTCTCTTATTTTGAGGATAAATCAGAAGTCACTAACTATTACGTACCTTATTTCTTTTGCTCTTTTCTCACATACGTATCTCACTCTTACTTTTTATACCATTCACTTTCTCTTTTAAAAAACACTTCTTTCACCCGCTATTTTAAAAGCTATTAGCAGAAACAAATACAAACATCCCTAAAGCTGATTACGGTCGGTGAAGGAAGAGCATATAACGGGATAGGGATCCCTATTCGTTGTCGAGTGGGAAATTAATGCGCCCACATGTAGGCTAGTGTGGCGGTAAAACGACATGTTAGCGTAGAGTGGACATGTAGCGCCCCTGATGGCTCCCTTCTCATCACGGTCAAGGTAATAAATAGCGAATAGTAGAGTAGTAGTAGATTGGCATCTACATAGCAGATAGCGGACGATATATTCCAATAGCAGATCTAAAAAATACTCATAATTTTGAGATACTTATGTATATCTATATATCATGATTCATGATTTACTCGAATTACATGACTATTTCCCATGCTTAATTACTTGACTGCCCAAGCAAATAGAGCCATGGAAGCAATTATTTCATGCTCAACATGGGTCTCTCTATTGCAATGCAACCTACCAGTATCAGCATGTTGGCCACATAAACAAGACCGCACAAAAATAAAGGGAGTGTCATACAGAAATATTGGCCATAGCCCACACAAACAAGAATAGGTCTCCCTCTATTGCTTTCATCTAGAAATGTGCAATTTGCTGTTCACTGTAATTATTGATAGGATGTTGAAATGTAGTAAATGTGGTGCTAAATTGAACTACAAACAAACAATTACATTATATGATTCCAAAATAGGTCAGTAAAAATAAATAAAATTGATCATCACTATATCATCCTGACATCCGTAATTATGGTTGCTATTTAGACCTGAAATCTGCAATTTCGACCGCTATATCGATCTAACATCCGCAATTACGGCCACAAAATTTATGACGTTATTTTTCATCGCTACTCCTCCTCGATAGCATTAGCCCGTCGCTATTGTAATTACGGTCGCTATAACCTATTTAGTACATCGGTTGCAATCGGTGCTTCAGCTCGACACCGCAAAGGTGACTCTGCCATGACGTCACAAAATAAATGAAATGAAGTTCGTAGCGAAAACCAAACGCCTTTCGTTTTCTTTTCATTTGCCTTACATGACAAAAGAAATGAGATCCACGTATATGGTTTTATTATACATGAGATACTAGAAAATGCTAGGTCAACCAACGGGATACCTTGTGCCCGTCCGATCCAAATAGGAGTGAAAATGGATCAGATAATTTCTGACTGATCCAGAAGAAAACGAATACAGGTTGTTTCGGATCGGATTTTCTTCAGATAATTCTCGGATCGAAAATGAATACAAATTTTTTTTGTCCAAAACAAATACGAATACAGTAAACCCGATATTCGTCGAATACAAATATGAATAAGGATTATTCGGATAATACAGAGTCGAATATCCAAAATTTCAGCATAATAGCCACGCACTCAGCCCAAGCTTGCCAACGGCCCACCACTCCATCACTAGCATAAGCCCGTGACTCATCGTTCCATGCCCAGAGCTGGGAGTTGGGTTGTGTTTTTCTGGGCCAACTCGAAGCACGGTCGATTCGGCACGGCCCGGCCCGACATGTGGTGGGTCGTGCCGACACGGCATGAATGGTGGGCTGGACCGGGCCTAGAAACTTGACCCACTTGGCAACATGGCACGACACAGCGAATCATGTCGTGCTCGGGTCGGCACGACACGGCTAGCATGGCGGGCACGGGCGGCACGGTGGGCACGCCGGCGCCAGCGGTCGGGCCACCTCGCCTCCCCCTCCTGTCGACATCCCCAGATTCCCCACAACCACAACTCATTAGGTCATCACAGAGCAGAGAGAGGGAGTAGAGGGGAAGAACGTATACAGGTCACCAAAGCCCGGACGAGTGGACGACGTCTATAGGAGGAGCAGGGCAGTCAGAGCCGAGGGCGGCATCAGGAGTCAACAGAGGGGGTGAGGTCACAACGTTGCCTCCGCCGCCGTCTGCGCCGACATCTTTTCCTGCTCCGTAGCCGGAGACTCCACGTCACCACCTCCATCCCAGGCTCCTAGCAGCTGTCTCCCAACTCCCAAAGCCTCCACTCGTCAGCGCAGCCGACGGCGCCCCAGTCAGCCTTGGCCTCTCGCGCGCCCGCCTTGGCCTCGCCAGTGCCGGTCGTGGAGAAGATGGCAGGGGGTCGGGGAGGAGGGGTCGTCGGGGAAGGTCGAGGGAGGAGGGGGTGGCTGGGGGAGGAGGCGGCGATCGGGAGAGGAGAGGGAGGCAGTCGGGGGGGGGGGGGGGGTCGGGGGAGTAGGGGAGGCTGCTAGGGGGTCGGGGGAGGCGACCAGGGAAGGGAAGGGGCCGCCGCCACGCTGGGGTGGGGGAGGGGCCGCCACCGCGGTGGGGTGGGGAGAGGGGCGCCGCCGCACCGGGGTGGGGGGAGGGAGGCCAGGAGAGGAGGGGGCGTCGGGGTGGGGGTGGGGGAGGGGAGGGTGGCACTGGGGGAGGGAGGGGAGGGAGGCGGCCGGGGGAGGAGGGAGGCGGAGGGAAGGGAGGCGGTCAGGGGAGGATGGGCGTCAGGATGGGGGAGAGAGGCGGCTGAGGAGGAGGGGACGTCGGGGTGGGGAAGGGAGGCTGGGGAGAAGGGGGCCACCGGGGTGGAGAGGGAGGGACCGAGGGGGAGGGGGTGCCCGCGCCGGGGTGGGAGGACGGGGAGGGGAGGGAGCGGTGGTCGACGGAGCGCGTGTGCAGAGTGCGGACTGCGCGAGGTGAGAGAGCACTGAGATAGAGAGAGATTGAGAGAGAGAGGGAGCCAACTGATGAGCGAAGGACGAATAAAGTTGGGAGAGTACCATTTAGACTTCAGAGAATAACTTTAGATAAGTAAAGTTGATGAATAAAGCTGAGCGCGAGGTCGCGTGGAGTGGAAAGTTGCACCCAACGGTCAGAGAAGTAACGTTCGAGCACAACATTTGGATCTTCTGGAGAGTAACACTCGGAAGAGTAATGGCTATAAATTCACTTTTCTTCTCTCATTACTTCACAAGCATTCAATTTCTCATTTCTTCAATATCCCTCTAGACTTCTCATTTCTTCAACAACTTTCTACACTCCCTATTTATTCACCATCATACAATATGCTACCAAGGAGTCAGAGCACCAAGTAGCTCTCGAGTGGTATGCAAAGGAGTCATAGCACGAAAGGGTAGCAGGACGTCTTAGTCTAAGCTCTCGTTGTCGCTCCCCTAATCCTCCTCCGACTCCAACTCCCGTTGATGCTCATTTGCTCTCACCAAGATTGGGAGACTACGGCATTGATGACCATCATATGGATGGTATGGAGGTCTATGAGGAGTACCAGGGCGGTCCGGAGCCAACGGAAACTCCAGAATTCTCTCTCCCACCCACCAATGCCAACATTGGCGGGTCTGGACAATTGGCGAATTGATGGAAGCACATGATCTGGAGTCAAAAAATCCGAGATAGCAAAACGATAGAGATCACAACCTATAATTATTGTAATGCTAAATTAACTGCTCGTATAATTGTAGAGACAGGGCACTGAACTAGCATTACAAAGCATGCTTACGCAAGATGGCGGTACAGGGCCGAGGCGGGGGAGGAGGAGTACAAATGCAGCTAAACTTCATGGCCGATGGCTTTGTAAGTACTTGGGTATACAACTCGCTTTCCGCTAGTGAGGAAATTGCTAGATATATTGTTTTAGAAGATCAACCAATTAGGATGGGTGAAAGTCGCACGTTCGAAAGAATGATCCAACGTGGTTTTTGCCCATAGTACCAACATGTTAGTAGGAGAACTACTACATTTGATATTTTACGGATGTATCAAAAGGAATTGGTAGAACTAAAAGAACTATTTTAACAAGTTCAGTCTTTTTGCCATAACCTCAAATATTTGGATATCATCATACCAGAGAAGTGCCTACCTTAGTGTTGTAGCCCATTATTTAGAGGATAATTATAAGCTAAACAAGAGAGTCATAGGATTTAAAGTAATAAATGAATCACACATGGGAAAGCCAAGCATATACTACACATACTTGATGATTTTAAGATTGATAATAAAATTCCTTCTATAATTCTTGATAACGCATTGGCAAATACAACAGCTATAAACATCCTCACTCCAAGATTACAAACATATATTAGTGGTTATGTCCTCTACCAGAGATGTGTATGCCACATCTTGAATCTTATTGTTTAAGGTGATATGCAAGCAATTGGTGAATATTTGGACAGTATTCGTGATGTCATTCGTTACCTCACAAGTTCCCTACAAGTGGTAGCCAAGTTCGTAGAGTACTGCGCAACCAATGGGAAAGAACCAAGAAAATTTGGTCTTGACATGAAGGTGAGGTGGAACTCGACATATATCATGTTAAAGAAGATACAAGGGTATGAACATGTTATATCCGTTTTTGTTAATGCTAACTGTTAAAATAATGAATTGATAGTTACTAATTCAGATTGGCAGATTGCTAGTCATTTTCGAGAGTTTTGAAGACCCTTTTGTAAAGCAACAAATGTTCTATCTAGTGTTTATTATCCCACCTCCTTCTTAGTTATAGAATTTATTTGGTTAATTGCAGACAAAATTGCCAAATCTAGGCATGATCCCATTTTAGGCCATGCCGTCATAGCAATGGAGGGAAAAATTATTAAATATTTTGGTTCTATTTCACACTTTTATTGCTTTGCTATCATTTTTGATCCTACAAAAAAGTTGACAGGTTTACAGGTTGGCATAGAGGGAATAGGTGAATGCCTTGGTCTTGATTATTCAGAAGCTTTTGCACATGTCAAAGAGGAGCTTTTTTGTGTTTTCCATATGTATTATGATAAGTTTGGCATCAGTAGAAGATCGGAGGCCTCACAGCAGACGTGACAAGGAAAGATAAGCTTGGCATCATACTTTTGGAAGAAGCTAAAGGGTAAGTCTACTTGTTCGTCCTCTCAGTCTCAAGCGGCTTCCAAGTGGAATTATGTCTCGATGTTGAAACACTACTTGGAGCATGATTTTGCAAATATTGATCCTGATCTTACTAGTGGATGCAAGATAGAGTTGCTCGAGTAATGAAAGAACAACAAACGAATATTTCATGTGCTGTCATATTTCGCTTGGGATGTTCTCCTAGTGCCAGTGCCACCGTCTCTTCAGAAGCGACGTTAAGCACGATAGGGAGAATAATCGAAAAAAGGAGATAATCCCTTACGCCCAGGATGGTGGAGGCAATCACATGGGCCAAAGACTGGGAATTACCAAAGTGCGGCAACAACATCAATTGGAGGATTCTAAAATCGTACAGATGTATGCTAACCTCGAACGCATGAACGACCTAGACATTAATGAGTAGATACTATATACGCATGTTTTTATAGTTAGTATGTACGTATATTTTTACTGTACTCTTTTTCTTACTCAGGGAACCCCGCTCTGGGATATAAGGTTTTCAACGAGGTAGTAACATTGTATTTTTAAAATATCAAAGAAATTCCACTTTTTTCCAAAATATTTACGTCATTGTGTGCCCATATTTTTATGCAACTAATTCAATTTCAATTAGTTTTTAACGAGGCAGGTACAAGAGAAAACAAGATGACGACCACCGCCACCATCGTCATCACCACCTTTGTCGTATATAGTTACTTCAAGCTAGGCTTGGGCTGGCACGGCACAAACACTGGCACGGTGGACTTTGGGCCGTGCTTGGGCTTGGCCAGAGGTGAGGCAGGCTGGCACGACACGGTGAGATGATTGGGTCGAGCCGGAACGGTACGAAGCAGCACGAAGCATGGTGGATCCGGGGGCACGACCCGGCTCAACTCCTAGCTCTATCCATGCCTCCATTAGGGTTCCCCACTTCCATGCCATCTGCCGACTACAATCTGGTTACTGAGTGTAGTAGTAGAGATGTTGCCACCATCAGGGACAACAATGACAATGAACAGGATGAAGAGGATGAAGGAGATGAGCCTGTAGGCGAGCAGCCACGCTGGGTGGATGTCTCGGAGGCACAGGCACACGACCGCCATGCCTCGTCATCATAGAGCGCCCCAGGGCGTCTCTCCTTCCCCCGCCTCGGCCGTCCGCAGCGCTCAACTAGCTCAAACGTTTAGCACTAGCTCGGCAGTCGCAGGGGCGGAGCTACAGGGTGGTCCCTGTGGGCCGCGGACCACCCTGCGCTCGGTCCAACCAAAGCCCATTGATAGAGTCCGCACTGGAGAATTCAACATGTATGTCGCTTGACGCTTGGCCTTCTGCGTTCTGCCTTCAGCCATAGCCCATCGCGAGAGACCGAGAGTTCGCGTGGCCACGTATTCGTGTCAGATTGCGCCCGTTCGTATTCTTCTCCGTGCGGCCATGCGGTGCAGCCGTGGGGGCGGGCGACGTTGCGACAGCGAGCGCGGGCGTGGCCATCGAGCATCGGCGCGGCGACTCCATGAGGACCACGACGGCAAACGCTGAGCAGTGAGCAGCAGCCAGCAGGTACGTACATCAAAATCCTAAGATGAAGACTCAATTGCTAAGCCTAAGCCAAAGCCCTATTCTCCTTTACTCACGTACTCTGTACTCACGTTTCTCCCTTTTCCTTTCAGCTTCTCTAATTTCTCCCCTAGCGGCTAGCGACTAAGCAAAATAGAAGTCAGGATCAACGGTGATAAGCCACGAACAGGAAAAGTGCACAGGGCCACAGGGTATGTAAAACTGATTTAATTTCAATTATATGTTAAGAAAGCTATATTCATCTATTTTATGAAGTTCGTATGTCCTTTTTACCTTAATTGCATTTCGTAATTCATATACTTGTGTACCGACATGTTAAATTTATAGCGGTTAAATAAATTTTATACAATAGACCAACATAGCTACAAATCCTGGCTACACCACTGGGCAGTCGTGTCTCCTGTTTCGCCAACTTGCTCAAACGTCCATGCATGCGGTAACTAATGGTAGAAATAGAAAGCTCGGATGATGAGGAATGCAATGGTGCAACATGCATGGCTTGATTTTGAGTTTTTGGATGTGATTTGAATGAGAGATGCTGTGAGCTCTTGAGGAAGAAAGGAAAGGTTCTTCTGTGTGTTTGTATGTCTACTTGGTTTAGGCCTTTGGGGAGAAGAAGAAATGAGTCACTGTACTGGAGTACTAGAGTGTTAGTGTATTAGAAGTTTGGACTTCGGAACTCAGTCTCTCTCAAGACTCCCGATCTCGCGTCCACGAGTCATGTGTCATGACTGGCAGACTGACTAGGTTGGACTAGTGGAGTCACTTTGCTCTGGACCATTGGACACACTTTGGACCATTGGACACTTGCCATGAACAGGAATACATGATGGACCGACGGACTGGATGGTTAGGGGGGACTCCCGAGAGGCTACGTGAGGAATGAAGATGACAGCCATCTCATTCATTGTCTATAGTTACTTAAGGCTGAGTTTAGACTGACACGATATGGGACCAACACGATAGGTTTCAGACTGTGCTTGGGCCTAGCCAGAGGTGAGAAGGGCTGGCACGGCACGACGGAATGACTGGGCCAAGCCGGCATGGCACGACACGTCCTGAAGCACATTGGGCTTAGGCCGTGCTAGTACAGCATGGCCCATTGCCCACCTCTACCCCCAACTAGACAAGAAGCTCTTGTGAGTTATGACTTATGAGCTAGATGTGGTATACTAAGTGTTAATATGTTATATTTGTGATAAACTAATTAATGCAGCTTGCTAGTGCCAATATTTTGTGTAGTTGTTGAAAATATGAACAATCCATGAATGTTTGCATCAAATAAATTAGTTATATGTTTTCATTAATTTCCAACATACAATTTAAGGGCTTTTTATGTTCCGAAAAATATTCATGTCCGTATTCATTTTGATTTATATTCACTTCATATTTGTATTTGATACTATTCGCATCTGTATTCGTATTCAGGGAATTTGTATTCGTATCCAAATCCGGAAAATATGAAAACAAATATGGAAAAACCATTATCTATCCGTATTTGATCTATTTTCACACCTAGATCCAACTATGCATTTGATTTGCCCATACCTTCACCTTTATCACTTCGTTTTCCCCCTTTCCATGGCCATCGCTCTCTTACTTTTGTTTTTCCTCACCACCGTCTCAGCATCCTCAAGCTTCCCACCCTTCTGCTCCAGCTCGGGCACCTGCTCTAGCTTTAGCTTCGTCTCAGGCTTCGGAAGAGGAAAGGGGGAGTAGATGCTGTGTTGAGCTTAGTGTGACAAATGAGTGGGCTGAGGTAGCGCCTGCCACACTCGAGCTCCTTGGACCAGGGGAGGATGCGCATTGAGCAATGGGGGGCACAGGCCTCCGAGCCGATTTTAGTTTTTGTTACTTAGAATCTAAGTTTACATAGTGTTTGCCCCCACATGCCAAAAATTAGTGCCCCACATATCAAGGACTACATCTATCTAAAAAACTAAGGCTTAAACATATTGACAAACATGGGCACGCCCAAGGCCCAAGCCAGCACCAACTCCAAGCATACCAAGTAGCGAATGTCAAGTCCAGATGATGCTTAACCTACCTTCCCCTATTCCCCATGCAGCACACAGCATGCACACCTTTCATCTACAAAGAGCTGCTGTCGTTCGGGAGCACGCTGGCCGCTTCTTGCCTGCGCCTGCGTGCGTCGAATGGTATGGTCATATTTCTCACTGTGCACGCATGCAAATGGAGTAAATCTCAGTGTATGTATGTTGTATGCAATATGGCTGACAGTCACGGCAATAGGTGAAGTCGTCCACTCGTCACGTCCTAGCTCCTTGCTTTCAATGTTCAAATGTTCAATGATCTTTATAGCTAACGAAGTAATGATCAACCGATCAAAATATGTACTAAATTTTATGATTTAGATTTTAATGTTTCAATTCTATGATCTTTAAAATATTTGTGGGCCAGGGCTTTAATATTAGAGTGCCCTATTTTGATTTTTGCAATAATTGAATTAGGGAATTTTTCAATGTGTTTCAATATCTCATTCAATGTGTTCTAACTTTCAATAATTGTCATCTCCCCATGTCAAATAGTCCGTAGTCATGGAGATATTTCTAAAAAGAAAGGCACTAGGATCAAGTGCAAATGTTACGAACATAGAAAGTCCAGAAAACAATTGGGAAGAGGAGATTCAGTTTGATTTAGGGAAAGGAAAAGAATAGATGTCTATCTTCCCAATCGGAAAGATGTGGTAAGAAGAAAGTATATGGATAATGGACCTTGCCAATCTTGCAAGTATGATTTTCCATATACAATGTTTGGGAAGAAAAAAAAAAGAAGATTTAACCTAGCATAGTTTGATCAGTATAGTAGTTGACTTGAGTATAGTGAGTCTAAAGATATAAAACTTAGAACGCATTACTATCAGCTACATTATTGATGGACGCGTCAATAAATACACGCATGGATGCTTGAGCTGAGGTAGCGCTTGCGATGCTTAGCTCCTCAGAAGCTAGATCCATGGCAGCACAAGCGCTGATGATGTCTTGAGCGGGGCCCAAGCTGTTTTTAGCGGCAGCGTGTGGGCCCATCTATTTTGACGGCAGCACGTGAGCGGTATGCAGTCGGAACATGAATGAAACTTGTATTTGAGTTGCTGATTTTTTGTTCAAAATTGTGAAACTTCTTTGAAATTTACTAAAACATGAATGAAACTTCACTCGAAATTATGTGAAACTCGCTCTACTTTTTGAATTTTTTTGTGAAACCTGCATAAATTTTGGTTTGAAACTTAACACATCCATGAAACTTGGCGAAACTTGTTGAAACATGACATTTTCAAACTTAAAACTAGTTGAAACTTATAGAAACATAGCATTTTAAACTTAAAATTAGTTGAAACTTGTAGAAAACATAACATTTTGAACTTTTTGTTCGTACTTGAGTCTTGAACATGAAATTTACTGTAACTTTCTGAAATTTGGAACTTGAAATTCATTGGAACCTTACTTGAAATCTAAAACTTATTTAAACATATAAAAATATATATGATGGGAGATTTGATGATTTGCCCTATCTTTTTTTGCCACTTGATAAAATGCCCCGTGATGTCTCACTAATATACGGGCTAGAACTCATATGTCAGTGAGACATCAGTTGCCATTTCAATGAAAAATAGGGCAAATCATCAATTCATCCTTTTCTAAACTATGAATTCTTTCTGACGCCATACGTTCTATCAATACTTTCTGGTGTTTTGAACTAATTCAGTTCATCAGGTTCACTGTAAAATGTAGATCACCACAATTGTTTTCCCGCGGTTTTTTCTATGGCGAAAATACCCAAATATGGCATGCCCAGAAATGATGCATGCTCGCTGTTGATGATCATGCTTGGCTGGCCGCGGCAAGGAGATCCAGATCTAGCTAGCCAGCAATGTCAGTGTGAGCTTCATTGATTGTGTTTGACATTGCTTGCTCGTCAATGAAAGCAATACTTGCAGCAAGGGTTGGTAGCTTGGAGGCCATTCATGTGGTCAGAGTACGTTATCTGTCTCCCCACGGGCCACTAATGAGTAGGATGCAAACGGATAAAATAATTTTCATTCGAGGAATGATTTTTATAGAGCAAGTATGAAAAAAAAGTATTCAACACTATCTGTATCTGATTCTAATTTCGAGAAAAAAAAATATGAGATAGGACATAAGATGATGTATCCGTGTGTGTGTGTGTGTATATATATATATATATATATATATATATATATATATATATATATATATATATATATATATATATATAGGACGAATGTTTCATGCACCTAGGTGTCTAGGCACCCATATCAATACCTGTTGATTTTCTTTGAGATTCACAACGTTTGATGTGGATATCTTCATATACCCATAAAAAAGTATATTTGAGATGTCAAACTCCGAAAAAATTAAATTCAACTTCAGTTTAATTAGTTTGAACTATTTTTATGGTATATACTCACTGTAGTCGCATTGAACTCAAAAGTAGTTCAAACTAGTTTGAACTGAGTTCAAAACTTACTTACCATAAATATATCAAGGGTATAAAACATTTTCATACCCAAACTCAAAAAAACTATCAATCATACACGTGTATCGGACGGTTCTTGATGTGGGTGCCTAGGCACCTAGGTGCCTTATGTACTTTAATAGACCATGTTCGTATACTATTTTTCTACCGTAAATAACTTTCTACAGTACTTAACTTCAAACGGAGTGTCTTTTTAAGGCGGGGTTTACTAGTCGATTGTAGTACACACTGTAGCGACTTTATTTATATCAATCAAAATTACATACGAGTAAATTTCTCTACAAACTTCTTTACAAACTGTTACTATTTATGAACTAAAGTTAAAAGTCAAAACCAAAAACCAATATAAATAGACCCTAAGAAACAAAATAACATATAGGTGCATTGTCACATCTAAACAGGCAAAGAATACCAAGTGATTTTCCTTCAACATCTCGGCGATTAGTCTCTCTATGTTCGCTCTGATTGCATCCTACTATTCAATGTCGTGTGTAGAAGTGTAAAAGAAGCGGATAATTTCTGTCTAACCGACCGTCCGAAGGCTTATAGAACAAATACAGAATAGAGAAAATGGTTATCTGATATTATTCATATTTAACTTTGACTTAAAAAAAATGAAATAGAATATATGATGACTGATATTTTCGTATCCGCTCCATAGAACCCTGCAGAATGATGGGTGGTGCGTGGCTACTGCCTGCCGTTCATGTGTGCATGGTGATGTCACGACCAAGGGCAATAATTAGTTAGACAACAATTAGTAATATGGATGAAAGAAAAAAATAAATGTGTGCATAGAAGCTAGAGCAATGAATGAAGGGGGACTAACTAGGATAAGATTACTGTTATTGTGTAGTTTTTTGTTATCAGTTATTTTGATACACAACCTTTTCACGAGTTCATCTGATTCTTGTCAACCAGATAGCCCACAAAAAAGTCTCAACCACAGGATCTGTAGGTCTACATTTGTACAAAATTGAATTCAAAAGTGTGAATTAGCATGTCCGCTGGATGCAGATTTGACTTCGTTATGATGTTGAATAGTTGTGAATATAAAAATGTCCAAATAAATACAAAATTGCATGAATTTTCACAGAAGTTCCTAATTTTTCTTAAGAATATCTAGGGGATTGGATTTTCTATCATAATGCAAAATTTTAAATTCAAACCCGATCAAACTCGCGAGTGAAAAGCACTACTCATGCTGACTTTTGTATTTTCCATATCGTGCAAATGCAATCGAGTTTGGCATTGTACTTTTTCTAGAATTTTATGAAACTGCCGCGCAAAGTTCGCAGGAGTTTACACTTAGAAGATGATTAACACAAATGAGAAGCTCGAGAAGTCAACAATTAATCCTCACCAAGCTCCCCATTTGCATACAGTGCCTCGTAATCATACTCTAATACATACGAGTGTCAAATGCAATTTAGACTTCTCACCCCGTGCAAAATACTTGTTTGAGAGGTGAACAATATAATGCCCTAGATGTTGATTTGGCGTTTTCGGAAATATCTAACAGATTCGCGGAGATTTCTTCTTTTTTCGTTGAATGCGAAGGCGGGTGTGGACCGTGGATTTGTCTAAACGAGAAAAAAGAGAAGGAGGATTGGTGGGCTATCCAACGAGGGAGGCTAGGCCTTCCACCACCCACCTAGGGCCAAGTTGGCCTCCTAGGCCCAACCATCCCCTCCCCTTGGCCCAGCCGCCCCCCATTCCCCCTCCCCAAACCCTAGGCATCTCCCCCATTTCCCCCAACCCTAGCCGCCACTCCCCCTTTACCCCAACCCCCAATCGCCCCTCCTCTTCCCCTTTGTGGCTGCGAACCCTCCCTCATGCCTCTCTCTCTCCCCTGCCTCCAGTCCCCCCACTCTACTATTCTCCTTGCTGGAAAGAAGAAGGGAGGGAAGGAAGAAGGAGAGGAAGAGAAGGAGCAAGAGGAAGGAGGAGGAGGAGAGGAGTAGGGTATTTTTGTGCTGGTGTTCCAAGGATCTTGCCATGGTCTGCAAGGGTAACCAACAATTTCCTTCCTTTTGTTCTTAGCGATTTCTCAATCGGGTCAGTTTTTCAGTTAATCGCTCGATTTGTGTAGTCTATTGTGTTCTGTGAGTTAGGAGATCTTTCATGCAAAATCTAGGGATTTTAAATCTTACTGTTTTGTAGAGGACTTCATTATCTTTTTGTAGAGTGGTCGTTCACGTTGTTTCGACGAACGGTTTAGGAGTTACGAGCGTTTCCATGTTGTTGTGTAGTCTGATCGTTCGAGTTCGGGCAGTCAGTGGGGATTAAAAGATTAAATAAAGAAAACAATTTTTCCTGTAGAACCCATGCATATAAAAGTTGTAGAGGACTCAGAGACCTAGCTTATATATTTTGTTCATAATTTTTAGACAAGTGGTTTGGGCGCAATAGAGGTTGAAAGTCTGCTATGTAGCAGTGTTGGTTTCAGGATTCGGTCTCTCTTCGTGGGCAGATTCGGAGGCTCTAATGATTTGTTTTGCATGGGTCCCTTTACCTAGGCATATTCCACGTTAGGCATATTCCTCTGGTGGCAATATTGTATTTCCTCCTTAGAGAGTCACAAGCCAGTTCTGTTCTTTGCAACCTACACAACGAAGTAATAAGCAACGATGACAAGCCAAATGTTAATCGAGGAATTGGTACATGTGGGCTCCACGTCAGGCTTTATTCTAGGATCATGGGCATCATTTCAGATGGTTGCCTTTTCTAATGTCGTGCCTTTTGGCTGATTAGGAGAGAGATTAAGAGAGTAAAGAATACTCTTGTTGAGAAACCATTTCGTTCAAAACGGTTCTTGTAGTGACTCTTACAAATAGTTTATGAAAACTACCTTAAGAACCCACTCCATTCAAAAGCTGGTTTCTAAAAGGCAAAGCCAAAACCTGTTTGGATCAGAGCCTCAAGCTAAAGTGACAACAACAGCAGACTTGTTTGGGGCATTATTTTTGGTTCAAAGTTACTTTGAGTGTTATGAATGATCTATGTCCTGTTCTTTAGACAATGGCTAATGGCTTTTGGTTGCAACTGATGGTTTCTGCACTTTTTGAGATGACAGAGACATCAACATGGATGGTGCACATGGTTTTGGGCTCTCAAGAAGCCGTTTGGAGAAGTGGTTTCGAGAAACCACTTGGAGAATCTGTCCAATTTATTTGGCTTGCGGAGAAGCCGAGACCAAAAGTCACAAAAAATAATAAAAAAGAACAGAATCTTGGTGGGCCAATATTAGTTTATGGTGGCATTATTTTATAATAGTAATGCCAATAAATAGTAAATCGACATATTTGCAAAAAATGGTATGTGAAATATTTGAGCAACTAATGTATCGTGGGCCCAACTGATGCGGACCACTCTAGGACTTACCCACCTTCTCCTTTATCAAGTACAACCCCAAGCATGATTTTCATTTTTCAAATTCAAGATGCCATATATTCTCAAGCTCAAGGCATTGATTTCCTAGAAGGAGTTATTGAGCCAAATAAAAATTATCATGTTTTAATCCGTTGTTGATTTGGACGTCAAGAGGAAACAATCTGACATATGCCAAAATCAGAAGACAATTCCAAAATACATTTCATCTCCAGAGCACTATTCAGCCGACATGGCCTGTAGCATGACTATTCACAGAGGTACTGTAGCATGCAAAAACACTGTAGCGACGAAATGCTGGACTAATGACAAGCCAAACCTGATAATTGCCATCATGGTACTGTTCAGGGGGTGGGTGGGGGGTACTGTAGCATCACACTGTAGCAGACGACTTGCTATAGCACTCAGAGAGCATTGTAGCATCAACTTGGAATCACTGTAGCACCAAAATGTATAGTGCCTTGAACCACGGTACCAACTACCTTTTATAGCCATAAAACATCATCATGAATGTGATGTCAGCACATATGTCATCATAGTCACAGAAGGTCTTGTAGCCACAAAAGATCATCATGAATGTGATGTAAGCGTATATATCATCATAACCACAAAAGATCGTATAGCCACAGAAGATCATCATAAATGTGATGTAAGCGCTTACATCATTTCGTTCTTAGACCTCAAGTCATATGATACTATAATTAGGAGGGCACCTCTCCATTTATCACATAAGTTGATGGTTGAAAATATTAGTAGAATACTTATTTCTCTTTGTGTGTGAGCCATTTTCACCACCAATTGAGATTAGGTGTTATTTTAGAGTTGCAACTCCATTATTTTTGTGATTCTTTGGAATTGCTTGAATGTGTCTGCTCCACGATAATGAGTAGATGAAGGCCATAGCGTGTGGTAGAGTAATTTGAGTGTTGCAGGTTGTCGTATAGAGATGGTGGTTAGCCGCATCAATTTCTAAGTTGCACAGACTAGTTATCCATAATCCTACGTCGTGAAGATTGGGCCAGCCCTCTTCGCATCACCAACTCTCTTCTTTTCAGTTTCTAAAATCTACTTTCTGGTTTTTTTAACAGTAACTAGCTTTTAAATAAAGTGTCTTTTTAAGACAGGATCTACAAGCTGAATGCAATACACACTGTAGCAACTTTATTTATATAGGCCAAAACCACATGTGAGTTTCTGTTACTCCATACTCTTTCTTACGAACAGCTCAAAAGACATAAGCTACAACCAAAAGCCGAAGCCTAAAAGAACATACCCATATTTGTGCTGCACTCAAGTGCATGCCCGAATGATTACATCAGGAGCACACACAAACGGAGGTCAGTGAGTTCGATTCCCAGTTCCCCACCTTCCTTCATGTGGGTACACGCTTTAACCATTTTGGCTTTTGTTTGCATAGGTGAGTATGTGTGGCGTCAGTTGTAAATTGTTATTAGTAAAATAATTATCACCTATGTGTAACTCAATTTTCTCAAGTTTGTTAATCAATTATGTGAAAATACGTTTTGATACCTTTTGGCGACATAGATGTTAACTTGTTTTCTGTTCAAGATAACATTTAGCTGAAACATGTTTTTTTTTTCTAAAACTAGTTTAAGTTATTCTACTATTTATAGTTTTGAGTTATGTGAAACTCACAATTGTGATTCATGTGAAAACTGATTTTTATCATCCTGGTTCTATCATAATGTATCCAAACAAGATTTCAGGTTGTCAAATTCTAAAACTAGAGTAAGCACATCTCTCTCTCTCCCCCTCTTGCTTAAAACCAATATTCAAGAGATCTGACCCAATGTCAGCTGGCTAGGTGCGCTCGTTGTGTCCTCGCTCCAGTGTTCGAGCCTCAGCTCGGGGCTGGCGCTCACCTCCTTCTAACAGTGAATGCCAGAGCTCCTGACCTAAAATTTAAAAAAGACCCCAACTAACCCCTCTTTAAAACATTTTATTACTCCTCTTGTATTATGGGTTATATCGGTGTTGTAAAAAATATATGCGCTAGTCGGACGGATAGGTACCGTCAAGCGATTAATCATTATATGGGTGTTTAATCGGAATTTTATGGATGATGATGTGTTCGTAATAATATCAAAAATATCTTCATTTATATTTAAAATTGCTTATAATATTTACCAACATTATCACTATATGAATGAAATATGATTAATATTCCCAATGTACAAACATGCACACGTTTTGTTTTTGTGATGGCTGCATACTTGAAAATTATGAAGTTGCGAATGTTGTACATTCTTGTTCAGTAGCGGAGTTAGAAAAAATTCATTGGATGTGCACACTGTGCGTGCCGCATCTCCTTAGATGCGCCCCAAACCGCCATTCTGCGCTTCCTTGGATGCATGCCCTCACCGCGACCGGTAGGCACTTTCTAGCGTGCGCGCTTGCAGTCATCGACTTACCATACCACTCACATAAAATTTTTAACTAACATCCTATAATCTATGATGTCGTCAAACTTTGTAAAGTTTGACTACTAATATATTTAAAACTATCTAGTTTTGTCGCTAAAAATATTTTTGTAAGATTATAATTTTATTAGTATATAATAAGATAAATTTATAAATAGTAATGATCAAAGTCACATCTTGTAGATGTGAAAAATAAAAATATCACTTAAAAAGAATGAAGGGAGTAATAAAATATTAGCGTTGGATAAACTATTCATTATGAATATTGTATTCACATGGTACTTTAACGTTACTATACAATTAGTTGGATTTTCATCCAATAAATCGGCTACTTTACATATTTAGTTGTGAAAATAATTTAATTTTATGGCATCATAACTATAACAAATACTTACATTGACAAATAAATTCCATGGATTTTCATTAGTATACTACATAACTTACATAATAGTTCGTATACTTTGTCACTCAAAAATATTGATATGACTCATTAACGTCGCATATGGCTTCAAAATTTGTAAGTAAAATGTCTCGTATAAGACACCCTATATTAGTTTTGAACCATTGCACTCAGAGTAATGGTCATGTTCACTGAAATAAATAAAAATCGGACACTTGATTTTTGAGTTAGAAACTAAATATTTCCTAATACCTAAATAAAATAAAGCACAGGAACCACTTCTTGGTGGCGTGGTAGGGTTATTAATGTATGACTTAAACCCATTAGGGTTCAAATCCGGTGCTTCAGTAGGAATCTTGTGAGGTACGGGATTTATCCTGATCTGCATCTTTCAAAGCTTGTGCTAAGAGGCCGCACTTGCTGTGTGCGTAGTGGGGTGTGTGTGTGTACGTGTGAGTCTTTCTTGTAATAAAAAAATAAAATAAAGCACTTTCATACTATTCACAAGGTGTCGCATAGCCAGAGAAAAAATAGGTATTGGGCTGTCTACAAAACCTGAAAGAGGGTATGAAATATAATTTGTATCTAATTCTCTCGAACATTATCAAATTGTAATGGAGTCAAACTTCAACCATATATAGCAAGAAAGGGATGTACATAGTTTTCAAAATTTTTTGGGGTGCCTGTGGGTACTGGGCACCCCTGGCTTCGTCCATGTAGGGATGCAAACGGATCGAATACGGACGAATAATGCCTCTACCATATTTGTTTTTATATTTTTTTCTCGGATGTGGATACGAATACGGATACCTTGGATACGAATACAAATACAAATAATATCGAATACATATATGAAGTGAATACGAATTGAAACGAATATGGTCACGAATATTTATCGGAACATGAAAACCCCTTAAACTATACATCTAGAATCAATGAAAACACATAAATAGTTTATCTTGTCAAAACATTAATGAAATCTAAACAAGCATAATGATGAGGACATCCTTTCCATGCATACAACCATGCCGACTCCATATCATACTGAAACTATGATACAAGGACCAATGACTAGAGCGCGAGCACGTCAACTTAACCATCAGGTGAATGCGTTCCTAAGTTTGCATACAAATGTTTCAAAGAATGGAATACTACTTAATTCTTGTGATGATTTAATTGTCCTTAGGAACCATGGGGAAGAACCACATGAGCTCAAGTATAGAAGTGGAACCGTCAAGCGCAAACCAAGTCCTGTTCACGAGTTTGACTCGGATTCGGCCTTGTTGACAGCGCCTACTTCAAATGGACGTAACTTTTGATCCAGAAGGTTTGTCGGGGCCCGTGAGTACTTGTTGGAAAGCTCTTGAAGTCTACTTTCATATGGATCCGGCATCATCTCCAAATTCCATCCGAGTCGACCAGAAACTGCAAAAGAATTCACGTCGCTTTTCCAGTCCGAGTCAAAGTGGGCCTTGGGCCTTGTAATTCGAGTCCTATTCGGCTTCCTTGTGTTTTGGCCGACCCTTCACCTTCCGTGGCCCTTAAATAGGCAGCCGCACCCTCTTCTAGGGTTTGGGTTTTGTTTAGACTAAGTTAGCTTTTGCTGCTTTGCCTTGTACTCGCGCGTGTCGGCTAGACCGCCCGAATACTTGTCTTCGGAACCCTACCGTTTTCTGTTTTTCGATTGAATCTTACATCGTTATTTGCAATTGAGTTGCTGTTCATCTTGTTCTTTCTTGTTCTTCGATTGCTTGCAGGAACAAGAACCCTCGTGGTTAGGTTGATCGTGCACCGACAAGGTCACGAACAATCTCTGGAGTTGGTGTATCGATCGCTAAGGCGCAGCGTCCTTGGATGGTTGTAGTCGGGTCGTCAACGTCATCTCCTTCCCCAATCGAATCTACCACTCTCATCGAAAGATCGGGACCCCTAGTGCTATCACATAAGTATTTTTATCCACTAGTAGAGTGCCCGTGCGTTGCAACGGAATCCTAAAAGAGGGTGAGACATGGGGCTAGTGTACAGAATCAACAGTAGACAATGAATTGAAATAATCATAAATGGCACACATACCTCAAGAGCAAACTCATGCTTGGCTACATCAACCTTGTTAAATGCAAGGACCAGAGGCAAATGGGTCTTGTAGAGAATACTGCATGCATAAAGCATGTTGTTCATGAATGTTGCAGGGTTTGTTGATCTGGGGGTGTCAATTACATATGCAACGACTGTTGGAAATGTTGATGCAAAAGCTTCAGTGACGATAGCTCCTGAAGCCGACCATGTGAAGATTTCAATCTGCACTGGGGTATCCACCAGCACATAATCCAGCTGGTCTGCTCGTCTTGCAATAACAGATATAACCTGTAAGGATAAATATTTGGTGCCATATTAGCTGAATGACACAAGAGTGGTGGAAAAAGGCATTTCCCCACATACCACCAATGTAGCATACAGAATTTGGAAAGTATTCAACATGACATCAACTAAATTTCTCTACACACTACAGTAAGCTAAAACTAAGCACAATTTCTACAACACGTTACATGGAATTATCGAACTTGACATGGCACCCAGCTTTTGTCAAAATATGTAGATAGGAAAGATCGGCATTTCTTAAAACATATACATCATATATGCATTAGATCACCATTCTTCTTATGTTCAGTAGAATATTAAAATTGCATAATATTATCATGAGTAACACTGAGCATTCACTTTCTGGTTAGAAATTTAAGAATAGAACAACAAATTAAGATATTATCCCAGTGTAGATGCGAATTCCTAAAACTATCTAAATAAGTGAAATTGGACAGCTAACAACTTATCTGAGAACTCTTGAATGTGCAGAAATAATTTCTGTTGCTCTCCTACTACGTGCTTGGTGTCTGTACACCACATACTACCATCCAGCTTAACTTGGCAGTTATAAGTTTGTACTACTTCCTATTTTATAGCCTAACGGAGTATGTTCATGCAAAATCCAATCCACACAACCGATTCAAATAAGAGATAAAATAGATGATTGTGGGCCAGAAAGCACACCTCATTGAACTTGGTGGAGAACAGGTTGAGCGAGGTGAGGATAGCGCCATTGGGACCAAGGCCATACTCCTTCATCACCTCCTTGTAATGCACTGTATCACGGATGTCAATGTTGGCCCCAAACGACAGCGTCATCACAGCGGGGTCGAGGTTGAGCACATAACCGCTCATGTTTGACGCCTGTGTGGCACAATGGTCGGTGCATGAAGGTTGTCTTCCCCGTACCTGCACCGTAGTCCAAAACCCTAAGTCCCCAACCCTGAAATCACTCGACAAAAGCTCAAGTATCATAGGTTTGTTGGGCGATTCCTACAATGCAAATGCCAATTGAACAGTGGCAAACGAAATCGACGCACTGGCCATGCCGATGATGATGATGATCACCGGTTGCTTCTTAAGTTGGTGCGCCCCGGGCCGATGGAGAGGCTCCCAATGGAGTCAGCGAGCTCCTCGCTCTTCCCCTTCCCCTCATCCTCCTCCACCGCCTCCGCCTTCCCCTTCCCTTGCGCGTCCGTCTGCACACATCCGATACCAAGCACACGAAACAGTCAGAATTAAAAAATGAAATGGAAATAAAATCCCCGAGGGGAGAAAGCGGGGCGGCGGCGGGCCCGCGGGGAGGCGGGCTAGGGAGGTGGAGGAGGGTGGAAGCCGACGAGGTGGAGGGTGCCATTTGCCCCTTGTGGGGCCGCTGACCCGGCGCACATCCATCCGCTTCGCGGCTTGCTCACCAAACTGCCGGCGCTGGCGCAGGGGTTGGAGGAGGGGAGGCGGTTATGCCACCAACCGAGTGAGTCAGGGCCGGCTGTGTGCGCGCGCGTTCGGGAGGCGCCGCACATGGGCCGTGCGGGCCTGCGCTGGGGAGATGCGGGTTCGCGGTCGATTGCCTAATGGACGGACGACGGTGGCGTGGAGAACCGGGAGAGACCGGGGAGAGGATTCGGTGGGGGAGAGAAGCTGGCACACGGGATTCAGTGGGGGAGGAGCGGCGGAGGACTCTGTTGGGAGGAGGCAAGGACGGAGGTCTCGGCGGAGGATATGTGGGGAGGAGGAGAGCGGCGGAGGATCAGTGGGGAGGAGGCGAGGACGGAGGTCTCGGCGGAGGATTTGTGGGGAGGAGGAGAGCGGCGGAGGATCTGTGGGGGAGGAGACGAGGACAGAGGTCGTCTCGTCGGGGGATCTGTGGGGAGGAGGCGAGGACGGAGTGAGGTCTGTGGAGGAATCAAGGCAGAGCGGTTTGCGGGAGAAAGAGATGTGGAGAACGAACAGACTGTTATTAACTCTAATTTTTATATAGTAGAGATTTTTGTAAAGAGGGGTGGGGGAGGCCGTACCAACCACCAACCCTTCTTAAGGAGTAAAGACAATAGTCATACCATTGTACATATTTTAAATCTTCAAATGATAGTTAATTTTTTCTAAAGTCCTAAATAATTCTTAATGGATTTCTACCATTTTACATGTGACTAATAAATTAATTAAGAATTTAAATTTGCATCAAATTGATTTAAACAACAGTACATCAACTTAATCGGTACAAATTTTAATCTACTGACAATGCTAAATTTATTTTTAATAAACATTAATATTTGCTATGGGCTGGTGGCAGGGGAGATGAGAGAGGTTGGCTTGGGCTGAGCAATGTTGGGCTGAAATATCGGATATCCGGACCCGTATTATCCGGATAATCCGTAACCGTATTCGTATTCGCTGGATATCAGGCCTACTGTATTCGTATTCGTTTCCGACAAAAAATCCATATTTTTTCGATCCGAGAATTATTCGAAGAAAATCTGATCCGATACAATTCATATTTGTTTTCATACGGATCAATCGGAAACTATCCGAAGCTTTTCACCCCTACGTCAATGTTCTTGCTCAAGAGGGGGGAAAAGTTTTGGATTTTTAGTTGTTCATATCTCCAACTAAGCAGCCCTAGAAAGAAAAAAAAGACCAAAAAGGGATATATCTGCGCTTTTGGTTGGATATTAAACTAGTTATTGCAACATGCACCGGCAAGAGCGCCAAAAGTTACGTGTAGACACTAAGGACACTGCCAAGGCCCAAGTCTAATTAACCGGATTTGTCACCCGATAAAATGGGAAAGAGCAGATTAATCACTGTAATCAGTCGATTATGTTGAGGAACCGTCGCTGGCGACCAGTCCGATCGATTCCTCTGCTTAGAACAAGAACGAATCAATCACAGAATCACAGAACAATAGATTGAACACAGAGAGGTAGAGAAAACTCCTGGTCTTTCTTTATTACTTTCAATTACATCAGGTGTACATAATAAGGGAGTATAGGTCCCTATTTATAGCCTACGGTGGGGTGCCCATATTGGACCAGGACTCTTGGTCCTGGGCCCAGTTTCTCAACACTCCCCTTTGGGCACTCACCCAACATGTTCATGCCTCACTAAAATTCCATAAAAACCCAGTGGAAAAAATTTGGAGAAAGAGCACATGATACATGTGATGCTGCGATGCATGAATTGCCTCATTAAAAACCTTGGTCGAGAAACTTCATGGAAAACTCGTCAAGGGAAAAAAGTACAATTCACCCAATTTCATTTGGTCTTCAGGACTTTATTCTTTGGGTACTTAATCTTCCTGATTAAGATTTACCAACGGGCTTGTGAGAATTCTCCCCCTGAATTCTGCACTTCTCTAAGTCTTATCATTCCAATTCCACGCACGCACCTTTCAAAGCTAGATGCGGGGAGTGACTTAGTGAATAAATCTGCGAGATTTTCACATGACTTAGTATGCAGTACTTTAATCTCGTCCATCTTTTGCAATTTATGTGCATAGAAGAATTTGGGGTTGATATGCTTTGTGAGATGACTCTTCACATAGCCCGTTTGCACTTGTGCAACGCAAGCGGCATTATCTTCATAGATAATTATGGGGGTTTGCACAATGTTCATCCCACTTGACTACTGGATGTGGTGAACCATTCGGCGGAGCCAAGCACACTCTTATGCGGCTTCATACAGTGCTATGATTTCTGAGTGGTTCGTCGAAGTAGCTACAAGGCTTTGCTTAGACGATTTCCATGAAATTGCAGTCCCACCACACAGAAATACATAACCTGTTTGTGACTTAGTGGTATGCGGGTCTGACAGATACCCAGCATCTGCATAGCCACTCATGTTCAGATCTTGATTCTTTCTGTAAAATAGTCCAAGGTCCTTGCTTCCTTGGAGGTATCAGAAGAAGTCCTTTATGCCTTGCCAATGCCTTTTTGTGGGCTCTGCACTGTATCATGCTAATAGGTTCACGGCAAATGCAATGTCCGATCTAGTGTAGTTTGCTAAGTACATGAGTGCTCCCACTGCACTCAAGTATGGGAATTCCGGTCCCAGGACTTCCTCCCCCTCTTCCCTAGGTCGGAAAGGATCTTTTTCTTGCTGTAAAGACCTCCCGATCATCCGTACTTTCGAGGGAAATGCCTTCTCAAAGCCAAACCTTTCAAGCACCTTCTGGGTGTAGGTCGACTGATGTACCAAGACTCCTTCAGGGACATGCTCAAGCTGCAGGCTTAAGCAAAACTTGGTCTTGCCCAAATATTTCATTTCAAATTCTGACTCCAAATAGAAGCTTACTTCTTTTATGTCTTCGGCTGTCCCGATGATATTCAGATTATCTACATACACAGATATTATACAGAATCCATTCTGGGATCGCCGTATAAACACACAAGGACAGTCTTCATTGTTCGTGTAGCCTTTCTTGCAGAGAAAGTCGCTTAAGCGATTATACTACATTCTTCCAGATTGTTTCAGTCCATACAATGACTTTCTGAGTTTCACACTGTACAGATTTCTATTTGCTCCGTCTTGGTTCGGGAGAGGGATTCCTTCAGGGACTTTCATGTAAATCTCCGAATCCAAGTTACCGTAAAGGTATGCAGTCACAGCATCCATCAATTTCATTTCTAGGTTCAAGTTCACTGCCATTGAGATCAAGTATCTAAAGGTAATTCCACTCATGACTAGGGAGTAGGTTTCTTCATAATCAACTCCAGGACGTTGAGTGAAACCTTGTGCTACTAGCCTTGCTTTGTATCTCACTACTTCGTTTCTTTCATTCCTCTTTCGAACAAATACCCACTTGTGCCCAACGGGGTGTATGTTGGGAGGTGTGCGGCATACGGGCCCAAACACCTCTCTTTTGTTTAGAGATAGCAATTCAGTTGCTATTGTCTTCTTCCAATCTTCCCAATCTGATTTTTTCTTATATTCAGCGAGCGATGCAGGCTCGGGATCAAGATCGATGATTGTGGCAATTTTCTTTGCGAAGTAGATATCGATATTGACTGTTGTCCTATTCAGGGACTCTCTCGTGTGCACACAATTTATAGCTATTTCTTCATGAGTTGCTTCTTCTAGAGCGATTGCTTCTGCTGGAGCTTCACCTTGCGCATCGCTTCTTTCAATTGCGGTGGCAAGTCCCTTTAGTTTTTCGGCTCCGATGTGTGCGCACACATCCATGCCGATGGGGATATTTAGATCCGGTATGCCCTTTTCTGAAGGTGTCATACTTGTGTCAGGTCTCAACTGGCTCCCCTTTTCATTCTGGGGGACTTCAATGATCGGCTGTGATAAGTCCTTCTTATCCTTTTTCACCAGGCGTCCCCGGTTACTAAGGATTCGAGGAACTGGAGTTCTCGTCCTCTTTTTTATTTTTTGTGGCCTCTGGACAAGATTAGGGATACCTTTTGCTTTCTTTGGTATTTCAACCCTCTCCAGTGCAATGCGTGCAGGCACATGCGACTTAGTCACGCTATTCAAATCACTAAAGTGATCAGGCAGTTGATTTGCTAATGCTTGCAAGTCGATGATCTTCTGGACCTCTTTTTCAGTTTCAGTAGTGCGCAGGTCATGTGCATGAATTCCCGTAGCTTCCCACGTAATTTTCCGACATTTTTCATCAACGGGTTGATTTCTTCCCCCTAATGACGGGAAATTATCCTCATAAAAAATGCAATCAGCGAAGCACGCAGTATGCAAATCTCCCGTCATGGGTTCCAAATACCTGATTATGGATGCATTCTCATAACCAACGTATATCCCAACCTTGAGGAGAAGGCCCATTGCAGTACGCTGTGGATGTGGTATATGTACATAAACCTTACATCCAAACCTCCTAAGATGAGAAATTTTCGGTGGTGACCCTTGCGCTAGTTGCATAGGTGAATGGATGTTGTAGGCCGAAGGTCTAAGGTTGATGAGGTTCGCTGCATGAAGGACTGCGTATCCCCAACATGTAGCTGGCAAATTACAATTATGCAAGAGGGGTCGGGTAATAAATTTAATTCTCTTAATTAAAACCTCTGCCAAACCATTCTGGGTATGGACATGCGGTACCCAGTGCTCGACTGCAATTCCCATCGCCACGCAAATAATCATCAAATGCCTTTCAAGTAAATTCGCCGGCATTGTCCATTCTGATGGACTTGATGTGATGATCAGGAAACATATTTCTGATGCGAATGATCTGCGAGATCAATTTTGCAAAGGCGTGGTTTCTCATGGACAATAAACCCACATACGACCACTTCGATGAAGCGTCAATGAGCACCATGAAATACTTAAATGGCCCTGAGATGGACTGAATGGGACCGCAAATGTCTCCCTGGATGCGTTCCAGAAATGCAGGGACTTCATCCTTCACTTTCGGAGTGGAGGGTCTAGTTATTAGTTTCCCGGTGGCACATGCAGGGCACACAAAATCTTCATGATTCGGGAAATTCTTCACATTAATATTATGCCCATGCGAGTTATTTATTATGTTTCTCATCATCCTAAGACTTGGGTGGCCTAATCTGTCATGCCAGAGACAGAAGAGTTCAGAGCTTCTAAACACTGTCTTCAGAATAGTGTACGCTGCAGGCGCTTTAATGTTGGTATAATATAGCCCAGTTTCAAGTGAAGGAAGTTTTTCTAATACCCTTTCCTATTCTCTTCGCGCTTCGTAATGAGCAGGTATTACTTACCGTACTCTTTGTTAGTCTCAACGTGGAAACCATTGGCGCGAATATCCTTAAAACTTAGGAGAGTTCTAGTCGATTCTAGGTACAATAAGACTTCTTCAATGACCAAAGTTGTGCCCATTGTGGCTCTTTCTGAACCAATTATACATGTATCGCTTCCGGTGATTGTCGTAAGGCTGCCAGTGCTCTTACGGATCGATTGGAAATACTTAGTCTCTCTTAAGATGGTATTCGTTGTGCTGCTGCTAGCTAAGCACACTTCCTTTATATGGCGCTACACGTGTTGTAATATAGGGTATTTATTAACATGTATGAGAAGGCAATCAACACATAAATAAAATACTCCAATATCAGAACATATCATGCCATCATAAACTGAATAAATGAATGAATTCTTCAAATATCATCCATCCATCACTAGAAAATAACAATTCTTAAGTACCATCCATGCAAATTCTAACATATTCTTCCACACAAAATAAATGACAATTAAAGTCAAAATGCATTCAGTGCACTAGACTTATTCTGCTATTTTCTCGGGGGTGACGTTCTCTTCAAGAGAAATCATGGCGGTGGCTGCTTCTAGGTCGAGAGGGGGTGCTGCTGTCGTGATGGTTTCAACCTCCATCGGTGCAGGCAGCTGCTCAGAACTCACCCCCTCTGCCGATACAGAGTGAGCTTCATGCTGCCCTTTGCCATCCCGCTTTGGCTTGTTAGCCTTATTCTCTCGTGGAGCATCTGATTCGCCTTTCTGGGCTGCGGTCTTACCCTTCCTTCCTCTTTTCTTCATCAAGGGCTTTCACACCTTGTAACTCCCGGCGTTGACTTCACGGCCAGTGGAGTGTAACAGCCCAGCTGTTTATTTCAAAATTTCAGTAAAAAAATTAATTAATAAAATAAAGTGTTCTTTGGTTGCCTAAATTTTGAAGATTTTATTTGCATAGATTTTCTGGAGTTTATTTAGATTTATCTGGATTTTATTTCAAAGTCTAAAGCAAGAAAATGAATTTAAAATATTTTAGTAAAGCCAAAAAGAGTTTATTTTGTTTTTCCTAGCCTTCCAAAATTTTACAAATAAAATTTGAGAATTTTTTGGAATTAAAAATCAATTTTAAAGGTTAAAAAGTATTTTATAAAATTATTAAATGCAAATCTGAAGTTAAAAATATTTTTCCTAAGTCTAAAAGAGCTCCAGGAATATTGTATAATTTTTCTGGAATTTTTAGGCATTAAATATTATTTTTCCAAGTGTTTATAAAGTTTCTAGTATTTTCTGAAAATTTATTCCGAAAATAAAAATCAAATTCATCCAAGCCCGCCACGTGTCGCTCCCTGATGAAATTCATCTTCACCCAGTTTAATCTCAGCCACCCGCCTATACTTACCCCTTCGTTTCAATCCGATGGCCCTGATCTTCCCCATGTGCCGCGTCACATATCTAGCCGTCCGTGCTATCTCCTCTCTCTTCTCTCTCGTCGACAGCCCAACCCCGCCTGTCAGCTTCTTCATTCTCCTTGCCTTCTTCAACCTTCCACCGCCGCCATTTATGCCTCGCCCGAGCCCTTAAATTTGGTCGTTTCTTCTCGTTAGCCTAAGCATTTGCTACAATTGAAAGCCTAATCACTCCCGCATTTAACCTCCACCACTTCCCCACTTTAAACCCCGCTTACCTCCTTTTTACTCGCCTTTACGCCGACCTTAACTTCGGTGTAATCGATGGCCGTTCGTCGCCTCCACCTTTGCCAGGCCCATGCGTGCGTCCCCCGCCCCTTCGCCGAGCGAATCCACCGCCAAAGAGCCCCGCCGCCAACGCTCTCACCCCACCGCCCCTGCACCCTCATCGCCGGCCACCACCGAGCATTCCCGAGTGTCATGCCAAGGTGCACTTAACTCCCCGTGTCCTCCTCCCTCTCGCGCACCCGTCGCCGACCCCAGCAGCACCGTCATCCGCCAATGCCGTCAGTCCCCGTGCGCCACCTCAGCAGTCGTGAGCCACGCAAGCGCTACGCCAGCCGCGTGCCACCTTAGCCTTCTCCCTAGTCCATGGACCCAGTTCACAAAAGCCGGTCCTACTTGTCAGTGAATAAAACCCTTTTTCTGTTGAAAAATAATTCGGCCACAAAATCAAAATCTTCGCTGACGTCACTCTGACGTATAAATCCCTTTTCCCACAGAAAAATAATTCCCCTAAAAATCATTTCCCTTGATGACATCATAATCTGATTCTTCAGTTCAAAAATAATTCCTGAAAATCGGTTTATTCTTTTTCTCTCCTTTTGAACTTCCGAAAGCTAGTATTGCTTCATTTTAATTCCGATTGAGCCCATTCAAATTTCTAAATTCATCTAAAATCCCAATCTATCCATTTCTATCCTCTTTTCGAATTTTTAAAATATTTGAATTTATGTGGATTAAATTAAAGCTTAGAAAGTAAAACTATTTTAAATGGTTAAAATATACCTCAACTAAATCCGAACTTATTTTATTTGATATTTTCGGGTTCCAAGGATGTTGGTAGAATTTTCTTGAATTTTTTTTCGAATATATTTTTTTTGGGAAAAAAAATATTATTTTATTCCCGTTTTCTCTCTCATCACTTCATCTTCCTCCAGGCGTGCGTTTCGTCCAGAAGCATTGCCGCCATGGCCGTTTCTTTGAAGCTTTCATTTCTCATGAAATCCTCCACGATTTTTCGTGCAATCAAGTGCATTCAGTTGCTCTCTTCATGACTCCTCCATTCCCAACCGTTCCTCTCCTCCTTCATGTGCATTTACACGAAAATGAAACCGTTGCTCTAAAAGACATCGTCGTTTGATCTCCCTCTCCCGTCCACCTCCGCCCCTATAAAAGGGAGCACCGGGTGTCCCTCCTCATCCTCAGTCATCCCCAAAAGTTTCAAGTCTTCCTTCCTTCTCCCAGCAATCGCCATTTTTCTTTTGTCAACCGAGCATCGTTCCTCGGCCTTTTGCGCCGCCTACAGTGGAGTTCCGCCACTTTTGACCATACCACCGGCTTCGTCTTTGTGCGTTCTACGCGGTGCTCTCCTCGCCTTCAGCGGAGCTTCGCCGGAGCATCGCCGGACCACCGTGGCCAAACCGCGCCGTAGCTTCTCTTCTCGCTGCGAGCCGACCATGCATGTTCCACCATAACCGAGGTGAGCATCGTGTTTCCTGCGTTCTCCTCTTCGTTTCGCCGCAAACCTCACATGCTAACTCCTCTCCGTTTGCCCGGAATGCCCATGTCAACCCGACGGTCGCAAAATGTCTTCTCCACCGTGTTCCGCCACCATCCGATGTCCTTTGGCCGAGTCTTTTGCACCGTTGAGTTTGCCTCGACGCGTTCTACGTCGTGCTCCCATCGCCATCACCTGAAGATCCCCCGAGTCCTCATCGACCTTGTCAGGCCCAGACACTAAAACTGTACCTTCGCGCGTACCCACTTTTTCGGTGAGTGCTTTGATTTTTGTTCGCGTCATATCGTGTCCTAGCCTCTAAGAAATTTTTCTACCATTTTGTTTAATTTTTCGTGGAGCCAATTGTCAGGAATTGAGCTTTCCGCGAAAATGGCCGTTTGTGACTCCCGACGTCGATTCGTCGCCTCCGGTAAGCCTTAGCCCATGCCGTAATTTTTCTTAGACTTGTCTCACCACGTTCTATGCCATGCTTCCTTCCTTTTCCCCATAAAGCCTCCACAAATTTTTGCCTCCGACACCTCGCCATGGCCGCCAATGACATCTCATGTCCCCATCTATCCGGTGGTGTTTTCCCCAATCCGTTCGCGTCATATTGTGCCAAACCATCCCAGGTAGTTACATTTCAAATGGTTTTAGATTCGCTTCACCGAGCACTAAGATATTAAGTTTTTCCTTTCTCTCTACCGTCGCCGTTCAAACGTCGATGGTATCGTCTCCGTTCCTCGTCGCCGTATCCATGTCACCACCTTCATCTCATCGCTAGGATTCGATTTTGCCCATTCGACAGCCACCTCGCAGCCAATCGACACGGTATTATTCAAAAGATAAGTCTCGGATGTGTTATCATTTCATGTGATGTCCAAAACTTCCAAATATTCGTTCTCCCTCATATAAACTCCGAATCCATTGATTCTTTCTCCTAAAATTCATCTAATATCATAATCTATCCGTCAATATATATTTTATAATTTTTGGATTATATTTGGATTTTATTTGAATTTATTTTGTTTGGTTCTTCGCGTGTAGACTACGACTATTCCGGAGAGTTCGACTTCGACGATTCGCAACATCAAGTCTTCGAGCAAGGCAAGTTACACCTTTGATCATGTTGAACCTAATATTTTAAATTAATTATGTTGTTTTTAAATTATTATTGCATGCGTAATTTTATTCAAGTTAGTTTAAATTCAGTTTTGAACTCTAGTTACACCCAAATTCTTTGGACAGCCAAATTTGATATTGCTTACCAATATACCTTGTCAACCCTAGATAAAACCTAGTTAGTACAATAGCACTAACTAGAAATTTTGTAGAAATGCTTAGCCATGCTTATAATACTTATGGTTTGGGATGATCTTTCACATAAAATGACGAACTTTAAAACTGTACTCTTGACTTTGGTGAGTCAAGGAGTGTTATGAAATATTTTGGAAACAAAATATAAAACTGGTTTAGACTTAGGCAATTGGTTAGATTGGTGGGTGTAGGCATGCCCTGTTGGTTGGAGCCGCAGTGGTTGATTGTCGTGCACAAGGGGTTTGTGGTTAGGCCTAAGTCAAGTTAAGGACCGGTCTGTGAGCTACTATTGCAAAGCCCTATCGTACTACCACAAGTCTGGTATGGGACAGACCTGGCCGAATAATTTGTGAAGTTCCAACTTAATCTCGCTATAGGCTGAATGTGAGCGCGGCGTAGGCCGTGAGAAGTCTCACATGGCACAAGAGGGGGCTCCAACATGTGGATTCATGTTGTGGTGAAACCTTAGTGGCGGCGTGATTTTGTTGACAATGGATCATTGTAAAGGCCTTGTCATGATCTCCTCGCCGCACACCTAAGGAAGTGTGTAACTCGCGTGGCAAACCGGGATGATCATGTCTTGTGGGTAAAGCTGTACAACCTCTGCAGAGTGTATAACCTATCCTGGATAGCCGTGCCCACGGTCATGGGCAAGCTGAGTGAAGTTTTTCATGGACTAGACTTTGGTTTTCAAAATGATTTTCGAAAACCTTGTGGATGGATGGAATCCATGAGAGATAAAACCTTGCGGATGGATGGAATCCGTGAGAGAGTTGCGCAGTGGAAGCGTGTGGATGGATGGAATCCATACGTGGTCTTTTGGAAAAGATGGTCCGGGTGGGATGCCCGTGTTAGGTTGGTGTGGGGGATGGACCTGCACTAACGGTATCTATTTTGTTTACAACATTGTTTTACTTAATGTATCAAATTCAGCTTTTGCACTTACTTATGATATTTACTTCATAGTCGCCTTTTTTGCAAATTAACCATATTATGCCTTCCTTTGATATTCCATATGCATGCATCTATTCTGTTAAATCTCCTGGTGTAACTTGTGGAGTACTTTTTGTACTCATGTTGCTATATCTAATTCTTTCCAGAGGAAGCCTTCGACGACTTCGGTGAGGATTGCGACTAGGCCACGTCTTACAGTCATTCGCCTTGTGGGAAGGCTGGATGGGCTGCTACTTTATGTATTTCTTCCGCTGTCTTCTTTTGCTATTATTGTAAACTTTGGCCATCAGGCTCATATTAGCTAAATAAAGTTTGTCATTACGCATGATAATTGTCTTTGTGATACTGTGTGCACTAGCTTTTCCTGGGATAGTGCGATTAACACAGAGGGTTCTGGAGTTGTTGCTCCGGGTCCCGACATGGAGCTCCTAGAGGGCTGAGTGACTTAGTTCTTTGCGGAGAACTTTGCCCTAAGCCTCCGCAACCTGCATCATATCAATCAATTCGGCATATTCCTCATAGCCGTCTTTACGATAATTGTGTGCGGATTGTACTGCATTGGGGTGGAAGGTGGATAGGGTTCTTTCGATCTTCTGCTAATCTGTGATATGCTTGCCACAGAGTTGAAGATTAGTACAAATCCTGTGCAAGGCAGAATTGTACTCCCCGACCGTCTTAAAGTCGGCAAACCTCAGTCTGATCCACTCTTACTCTGCTTGAGGAAGAATGATGTACTTTAGCCTCTCAAACCGCTTCTTGAGTGCGGTCCAGAGTGCTAGCGCGCTTTTCTCCACTATATACTCATTCTTGAGAGTGAGGCAGAGGTGGTGCCTGAGAAAATGAAGTGCCTGATCATTCTCCTCAGGTTTGGGTTGAGCGTCATTCAGTCCGCTAATCCCAATAGCAGCGCGGAGCTTCTTGCCTCCAAGCACAATTTCGACATCGGATGCCTACGTTAGATAGTTTTGGCCATGCTGGGCCAGCTCCACGAACTCCCAGTTCGTGATGATAGTCATCTAAATGTGTATAAGTCTACTGCTGGTAGACATGCATGGAATAATTCACCGCGGGTAAATAAATAGTACAAAAGGTTCTCGTAATGTTTCAGAATTTTCTATGCATTTTCTATAAATTTTACTGCTAATTCAGTGATTAAAAGCAATTTTCAGTAATTACAATTAATCAAAACAGTAAATAAATACAGAAAATACAAAGAATAATAATGGCACAAATAAATAAGCTTTAAATGCTAAAAATAATTCAAAATTCGGATTCCCGAGGCCCTTTTATGCTAAAGTATGAAATTTTAGCAAATTCTACAATTCCAGAGGGTTTTTACGCAAATTTTCAGTTCAGAGAAAATTCGCGCAATTTTCTGATTTACCGAGGGGTTTTCTGCAAAATTCTGGACCTGCTCGTAAATTTGAGGGCTTATACGTAATTTTTGGAACTACGAGGCCTTTTCTGCAAGAATTCGGGACTTAAATGTAAATTTTAAGGGTTGATCGGTAATCAAATGAACTTCAGGGTGTTTTTCGCAAAACCGCCGGCGCCCCCATTCGGCTAGGCCTTTGGCCCGTTTAACTTCTCTCGGCCGACCGGCCTTTATTCAGCCCGTGCAGCCCACACAGCCTGCCCAGCCCACATAACATGAGGTGGAGAGGGGGGGGGGGGGGGGTTTAGGGTTTCCCCTCCCCTCAATCCACTCGTGGCGGCGGCGCAAGAAAGGGCGGCGACCGGGCGGTAGTAGAGGCGTGGACGCGGCCGCTTCGGGCGGTGCGCGGTGGTTCGGCAGCAGCTAGTCGGGCGCAAGCATGATGCGGGTGCCAGTCGGGCGGGAGATGGCGGCCAAAGGCCGATTCGTCGGCGGTGGCGGCCAAGCGGCGTAGGCGCGCTGCGTATGCCGGTCGGGGCGCGGTGCTCAAGCTCGGGCGTCGGCGCGGCAAATTCGAGGCGGCCGTGCGGCAGGGCCAAGGCGGCGACATCATGCGGGATGTGGCGGAGTGGCCGGGAGGCCGGCGGTGAACCTCGGGAGCGGTGACGCGCAGAGGTGGGCTGCGAATCGGGCGCTTACGGGCCCAGGCACATGCGGTGGGGCGTTTCATGGAGGCGGTGCAAGGCGGCGGTGCCGGCTCAAGGAGGCGCGGTCTACGGGTCGCAGTGGGGACCAATCGGCGAGGCCAGCTATGAAGCACGCGTACAGGCGTGGGTGCGCGTGCAGACGCGGTGGAGACGGCGGCCTGCGGCTGATGTGGCGGTCCACCTCCCTTGGTGTCGGGCCATGCTGCCGACGGCGAGCCTGCAACTAGCGGCAGGCCGGCGGTGGGTTGGCGGCGGCTTCAAGCCGGCGCCGAACCTTCATGTGTGTTTGTTTTTTTTTCATGCAGTGATCAAACAGAGAGAGCGATGCGAATTTTTCTCGTACAGGGATCATGCAGAAATAAACAAAACCATGCAACAATTTTTCGTTTCCAATCTATGATGCAATCAACATCCACCCCGTTTCGCAATCTACCGATCGACATTGTGCCGGGGACTCCAGGTCTGCTCGCGGTAGATTAGGGCAGATTTGCATCGTTTCTAATCTACAGTACAATCAACATCTACCCCGTTTCACAATCTACCGATTGGTATTGTGCCGGCGACTTCAAGTCTGCTCGCAGTAGATTAGGGCGGATTTGCACCGTAGAGATTCAATCTAGAACGCGAAAAGAAAATACAGATTCAAAAGCGATCTAGAAAATTCAGTATGTGCTTCGATGATTACCTCGTTCACCGGAGCGAAGTCGTGCTGATAACGTGTTGAGGAACCGTCGCTGGCGACCAGTCCGATCGATTCCTCTGCTTAGAACAAGAACGAATCAATCACAGAATTACAGAACAATAGATTGAACACAGAGAGGTAGAGAGAACTCCTGGTCTTTCTTTATTGCTTTCAATTACATCAGGTATACATACTGAGGGAGTATAGGTCCCTATTTATAGCCTACGGTGGGGTGCCTATATTGGACCAGGTTTCTTGATCCTGGGCCCAGTTTCTCAACTGATTAAACGTTCCAACCCGTTAATTGACCTCCGTTTCTTCTAATCGTGACCGGGACTGTGACCATATTGCGTTCCGACCCGTCGGGACGACACCGCACGCGCCACGTACGAAGGGGCATATATTGGTCCGGCTGCGGCCCATGCATGGCTTTCGTTGAGCCGACCAACCTCTCCTCGCTAACCACGTGCTAGCCCCCTAATGCACCGTCCTATCTGCAAATTACAAAGAAATCACTCCTGGTTTGAATTTGGTGATACTAGTGTCATGTCACTGGAAAACCTTATGGTTAGTCGGATCATTTGGTGCGAAAATGGTAAGTACAGTAATTGATGATACTATGAGGGAGATAAACCGATTCAAAAAATATATTTTCATAATCTATTTTGAAAAGATGACAATAAAATCGTCCCGTTTATTTTTCTATAAATAATTATAAATTAAAAAAAAACTGCATCAATACTCTAACATTGGTTTGCAATTGATATGTCAAGTATTCGAGTGGAACATTGCTAAACTTTACACGTGTAAAGTGTGTCATAGGCAGAGGTCTGCCTATATGAAAGGATTTTTTTTTTTAAAAAATATACATTCTGGTCCCTCAACTTTAGCCAGATCTGGGGCTTCAATGGTGCTACATGTGCGCTTAACGTTTGTATTTTCATCAAAATAGCTCCTCGAGTGATATGTTTGGTACACAGGCATTTTGAGACAGCACCCATTCACACCACATCCTTCATATGGACGCCAGTAGGGGTGGAAACGGATCGGATACGGTCGAATAGTCTCAAATACGAATACGAATCCATATTTTTCAAACGAATACGGATACGAATTCGAATATTCTTAAATACGGATACGAATATTCTCGAATACGAATACGGATATTTTCAAATACGGATTTTCTCGGATACGAATATCGGATAAAACGGATTCCTAGCAGTTTTACCGATTTTTCACCAGTTTTTGACCCGTTACCGGTTTTAAACCACCTAAATTCAAATTTTGAATCACAAAATTTGTACGAATTTTTCATAGGTTCTAGAAACAGATCGAATACGAATCGAATAGTCTCGAATACGAATACGGATACGAATATTCTCGAATACGAATGTGAATACGAATACTCTCAAATACGGATACGAATATTCTCGAATTCGAATACGAATATTTTCGAATACGGATTTTTGCTTACCATATTTGTGTTTTCTCGGATACGAATATCGGATAAAACGAATTATCCGTTACCGTTTTCCACCCCTAGACGCCAGTGGCGAACTGACCAGTGGGTTAGGAGAGGCTGCGACCTATCCTATCTCTAGTCGGAGAGTGGGTACTCCCTAACCCTCCCACCTTTGGCTGGGGCGCCACCGGCCATCGCCATACCTGCCTCTCGGTGAGTGCCCCCATCGTCGAGTCGGTGACGGTGAGGGCAAAAGGCAAACAACAGTATTGCAACAAAGTGCCAACTTTGGCCAACAATAGCATTGCAGCAAAACTCAAAAGGCCAAAGCAGCAAAGCCTACCAAGAAATACCGAGCACCATGCGAACGAAATGACCACCAGATGGTCCAGATCCAATTCGGCCACACTGTAACACCCCGCCCATCCCGCCCCCGAGCCTAGAGTGCTACTATCATTGCATAATAATACAATTTTTGAACAACTGCTAATCATTTTAAGTAAACTCTACTTTATTCTCAAAGCAGTGACCACTTACACCATACCATTTTTAAGCAACTATTCTAACTTACTAGCGGAGTTAAACATACTAACAAAAAGCTGATATGTGAAGTGCTGCAAGTACGTGAATTTATTCATGTGCTACTCCTACCCGTGCATGTCATCCTCAACGGTCCCCTAAAAAAACAACAACAAAGCAAGGGTGAGTCCAAAGACTTAGCAAGTACATAATAGAATGATAAATACTACCCAATCATGTAACCATTCTACCAGCTATAACATATTCTGCATGCATTATCATGTTCATACTTCCATTGACATATCCCAACATTGTTTTACCCGTAGTGCAATGCAACACTATTCTACATGCTCATTTGCTCATCTCATTGCATATACTGGTATTGCCGAGTGAACACCCGTCGATGTTCATTCAAAATCTTGGGCCCACCTATATTGGCACGGGGGTCTCTCCACTCCCGTGGAGGCCTACCGAAGTAGGTCTTGCAGGATCCACCCAGGTGGATCCCAGTTCTCATTTCATGAGTGCCCACGATGCGAATGCATATACCCATTGTCATTGTCATTGTCATTGTTATTCTCATCAGTATTATCATTGGTAGGGTGGCAACGCTGCTCACCCCGTTCCATTACCATTGTCATCATTAGATAAACATCATCATGTCATGTAAACATTGCAATTCCATATAAGCATCATCATATCATGTCAACGTCACATATTTCATAAACTCTACGGTCTACCGCTCTACTATGCACTTGCCTGTTAACCAAGCGGAGTGAAGTGACGTGCAGACGGCGTTGACTCAGGATCTCCACCTGAACAAGCAATTAATCTAACTCAACACATCATACCGAAACTAGAGCTTAAGCGAGCAACGACAATCCTACACGCATAACTCGACTCTGGCATAAAATGCCCGTTGTTAAGGACCCATCACGTAGGTACCAAACCCTATTTTTTCTTTTCCTTTTCTCCTCTTTTCTTTTCTTTTCTTTCTCTTTCTTTTTTCCTTCCTTTTCTTCTCTCTTCTTCTTCTTTCGCTGTCTTTTTTCCTTTAACCGGTTGGCCAAACCGGTCTTACTCCTCTCCTTACTCCCTCTCGCCTCTCTTGCTCCCATGACTCTCGGCCGATTGGCATGGCGATTTCCTATGCAATGCGGCGGCACGTGGCCGAGCTCAGGCTCGCCGGCCCCAGGCATACCACCAGCCGACCTCGACACGCCCCCGCCTTCTCCTCACCCCTTCCTTCTCTCTTACTGCCGGACCCAACTGGCCTTGGCTAGATCCGGTGTTGTCTTCCCTAGATCTAGCCGGCCAGGGCCAGATCCAGCCACTTCCTTCTCAGTCTTCACCCCAGATCTAGCCAGCTAGGACCAGATCTGCCGTCTCCCCTGTATACGTACGGTGGCGAGGCGCTGGGCACCGCCGCTCGGTCGGCACGGCCATCGGCTGCTGCCCTCGACTTGCCTCTGGTGGTGCCCCAAACGCCTGATCTGCCGATGTCGCCTCCTTTCCCCAGAGCTGCCCTTAGCCAGGTTGCTGATGCCGTGGCTCGGCCTCCCTGACCTCTTGGCCGTTGGCCTGCCTCCAAGGTTGACGTCGCCAGCCATCAGTGCCTAGCATCGACCACAGCCCCGGCATTGCTTCCCCCCCGTGGGTTCGAGCTCGCCGGACGGCCACTCCTACTACCAGGACAATTATTCTCCCTCGCCCTTCAACTAATCACATTTATTTTAGCTGCTAAATTTGCCTTACTCTAATCATGCTTACACCCGGTCTTGGGAATGCCTACGGGCATCGCCGTGATGGAACTTGGTGGGAAGGCATGCACCAGGGAGTATGCCCTCCTTTCCAAGGGTACACGGCGGCGCCTATGGGCTCGCCGCTGAGGGTGTGTTGCGGTTAAGCCGGCTGTGGGGGTGCTTGTGTGTGGGGACCTACTTGCTTCTGCTGTGCTTGAAAGGGACGAGGCGACGGCGAGTGTCGGGGTTCCCGGTAGTCGTGGACATTCCCTGCTGACGTTGATGCCGTCCTCTTGTGCTTGGCCCGTCTGAGCTCCTTTGGGTCTCCTTCCTTTTTGCCCTTCTCCTCCTTACTCTCTTTCTTGGCTTCAGTTGGCATCTTGGTGGCTCTGGCTAGAATGGTGAAGGAGTTGAAATGTCTTTGAGGTGGCTTGTCTGCTTAAGAGGGCTTGGCCATTACTCTCTCTGTGAAATGCCACTTTTGCCCTTCCCATTTAGCCTTGGCTGGTTATGGGAATCATGGACCTTTTGGTCCAAAGGCAGCCCTACATTGTTTGGGCTTTTCTACTGCGGCAGGTAAGTTGGTAAAAAAAGGTAAGAATGGAATTTTCTGCTAGATAATGAGAACCCAAATGCGAGATGGTACCGACCATCCTTGGACGGTCTTGGAACCTCTGCGAGCGCTACTTTTATTCGGCTTTCTAAAAGCCGATGGGTTTGGCGGTAAAACTCTTCTTTATCCCTTTTTTCTCTCTTGGATTGTTTCCATTATTCGCATTACTTCCCTTTTGCAATTTAGTGGTATTACATTCTACCCCCTTAATAGAATTCGACCCCGAATTCTAGCGTTCAACAATCTGCATAAATAAAATAAACTACACATAACATAACATTAACTCATACCCATGAGAACAAGTCCGGGTACTTCTCACGCATGCGAGGCTCCAACTCCCATGTCACCTCTCACTTAGACCGATGCATCCAAAGCACTTTACCTTCTCTGATTCCTCCAGAATCCGAACTGGACGGGACTCAAAGGTAAGGTCTTGCTTTATGGACATCAATTATAACACAATCTTATGCTCTGGATCTCGCAAGTACTTTCTCAACATAGACACATGGAACACATTATGCAGTCCTTGCTTGGAGTCAGGGAGATCCAAGCGATATGCAAACTTTTCAATCAGTGCCAAAATTGGAAATTGCCCAATGTACCTCAGGTCGAGCTTCCCTTTGGTACCAAATTGCACTATGCCTTTAGTGGGAGATACTTTCAGGAGCACATGATCCCCCACTTCAAACTCTAATTCTTGCCTCCTGACATCTGTGTAGCTCTTCTGCCTACTCTGGGCAGCTAGCAGATTCTGTCTAATTTTCACCACTCGTTCTATGGTTTGCTGGACCCAATCTGGTCCCAGAACAGCCTTCTCGCCCACGGCATCCCAACATAGTGGCGATTTACACTTCCGCCCATATAGAACCTCAAATGGTGCTGCTCAAACACTGGAGTGGTAGCTGTTGTTATAGGCAAACTCTGTGAGTGCCAAATGGTCCTCCCAGCTACCCTTCCAAGACAGAACATAGGACCTCAACATGTCCTCCAGTGTTTGAATGGTGCATTCAAACTGTCCATCCGTCTGTGGGTGGAAAGCGGTACTGAACTGGAGTTTTGTGCTAGAGCAACCTGCAAGCTCTCCCAAAACTTGGAGACAAACTTGGCGTCTCTGTTCGAAACTATGGACTTAGGCACACCATGCAGCCTTACTATTTCTTGCACATAGATGGGTGCCAACTCACTCGCTGAGTTCGTTGTACAAATGGGGATGAAGTGCGCGGACTTACTGAATCAGTCCACCACTACCCAAATCACATCCTTACATCGTTGGGTACGAGGTAGGCTGACTACGAAGTCCATGGTAACATCATCCCATGGTCACTAAGGAACCTCCAAAGGCTGCAATAGCCCAGTGGGGCGCTTGTGCTCAGCTTTCACTTGTTGGCAAATCCCGTAAGATGCCACATACTTGGCGATATCTACTTTCATCCTCTTCCACCAGAAGCACTTTTTAAGATCACAATATATCTTGGTCTCACCAGGATGCACTGTGTACGGGGTACGATAAGCTTCTATCAAAATATCATCCTTGACTTGAGTCTTTTGCGGCACGCAAAGGCGGCCGTTAAACCGCAATGTGCCTAATTCATCAAGGCTGAAATCCCCCATTTTTCCTTCATTAAGTTGCTTCCTCACTTGCTTAAGCAATCGATCATGCTGTTGCGCCTACTTTACTCGCTCCGAAATTGCTGATTCCAGCAACAGGTGCTCTCAGCATGTGCTGTACCAGCGAAGCAATAGGAAATTCCCATCCATTCAAAGTCAGTAATGAGACAACCTACAGTGGAGGGTGTCATCTTGCGACTAAGAGCATCAGTAACCACATTTGCCTTACCCGGATGGTACTGAAGAGTGAGATCATAGTCCTTAATCAGCTCCAACTACCTCCGTTGCCTCAAATTCAGCTCCTTCTAAGTGAAAATGTATTTGAGGCTTTTGTGGTCAGTGAAAATATCACAAAATTCTCTATACAAGTAATGCCTCTAAATCTTTAGAGCAAAAACCACTATGGCAAACTCTAAATCATGAGTAGGGTAGTTCTACTCATGTTTCTTCAACTACCATGAGGCATACGCGATCACTTTGTTATCTTGCATGAGCACACAATCCAGACCCATTCGAGACGCATCTGAGTAGACTGTGAAATGCTTCCCTGGCTCAGGAAGTGAGAGAATAGGAGCAGTTACCAACTTCTCTTTCAGAGTATTAAAACTGCGCTCACATTCATCGGTCCACTAGAATTTCACACCCTTCCACGTGAGTTGAGACATTGGCTTGGAAATGATGGAGAAGTCTTTCACGAAGCGCCGGTAATAACCAGCTAGGCCAAGAAAACTTCTCACTTCTTTAACATTAAATGATCTCTTCCAATCCACGACGATGGAAATTTTGATTGGATCTACTGAAATGCCTTCCTGGTTAATTACATGACCCAGGAAGCTCACTTCAGAAATCTAGAACTAGCACTTCTTCAGTTTGGCAAAGAATTGATTTTTCCTTAGAGTCTCAAGCACGAGCCTCAGATGCTGCTCATGCTCTTCCTCCGTTTTGGAATAAATCAGGATGTCATCGATGAACACCACTACAAAGTCATCCAGATACTTGTGTAGCATACTGTTCATCGTCTCCATGAAGACAGCAGGGGCATTCATCAGTCCAAAGACATAACTGTAAACTCATAGTGCCCATATATTGTGGTGAAAGCTGTCTTTTCAATGTCTTACTCCTGCACTCAGATTTGATTATATCCAGATTGTAGATCAATTTTTGAAACACCTTGGCTCCTTTCAATTGATCAAACAAGTCCTATGCAGGGTAATGGGTATTTATTCTTGATGCTCACTTGGTTGAGAGTACATTAATCTATACACATGCTCCAACTCCCATCCTTTTTCTCGGTGAATAGGATAGGGGCTCCCCAAGGTGACACACTACGACGAATCAAGCACTTGGACAATAATTCGTCCAATTGTTTCTTCAAGTCCTCCTACAAGAGTTGTGCCAACCGGTAGGGGGACATGGATATAGGTCTTGTGCCAGGAACAAGATCAATTCTGAACTCAACATCTTGTTTGGGTGGCATTCCCGGAAGCTTTTCAGGAAACACATCGGGATACTTACGCACCATAGGAATATCCTCAATATGCAACAGTGCACTTGGCTTCTCCGCAAGGGCTAGGAGTAACCCAGACTTCATTATTTGTTGGCTAGGGAATAGGCTGGCCAACACAAAGAGGGAACATGTGGGTGCATTCCTCTGAAAGATTATCTCCTTCCCTGAAGGAGCTTGCAAGGTGACTATTCTCCAGAAGCAGGAAATCATGGCTTGGTAGTGATGCAACCAATCTATGCCAAGGATAACATCAAAAGGCTCTAACTGATAACCATGAGGTTGGCAACAAATTCCTCACTATCTATTGCAACAACATAGCTAGGGCATACTATGGAGCTAGCAATGATACCCCTTGGGATACTAACCATAACCGATTGGGAAATTTGTTGGACACTCAACTTGGCGTTTCTAGCAAACTCCCGGGACACAAACGAATAGGTAGCTCCGGAGTCGAAAAGAACAAGGGCTTCACATGAGTCCACTAACAGGGTACCTGTCACCACGTCAGATCGACCTGCGAACTCAGTCGCAGGTAGTGAGTAGACTCCAGGTGGTGTCGGGGCGGCAAGAGCCCCAACGCTCTGCTGTGGCGGCAACGGGACTGGAGGTGGTGTAGCATGCTGGAATGAAGGAGTTGGTCCAGGTTGCCAGTAATACCCGACGGGTGGAGCCCAGGAAAGAGGAGGCTGCAACACAGGGGCAGCTGCCATCATCTGGACTGACCCCCAAGGTGTAGCATTTGACGAAGATGAAGATACTGGCTCCTACTTGAGAATACTAGAGGGGTTCTGATGAGGACATCACTTCTTCGGATACACACAACACTCCTCCACTTGACATTCAAGGACCAATCACTAGAGCTCGCGCCCGACAATTGAATTTACAGGTGAGCTTGTTCCTAAATACTTCTTTTTGTTCACTTGAGAATCGATTGCTACCTAATGATTTAATTATGATTAGGAACCATGGAGAGGACCTAGAAGTAATTGGAGAAGGACTACGAGGCGCACAAGTCCAGCAAGGGCGGTCGAATCATGTTGGAGGCCCAACTCAAACCGACTTCGAATCCAATTCGGAGTCCAGGATCAGGCCGCACTAAAACGGACGCCCAGATCGCATCCGGACTCCGTTTTGGACGTTCTACATATGTATGGAAAGCGGAGAAGACTACCTTTCCAATGGCTATGGTCCCATGTCAAAATTCCTTTTGAGTCAACAGGAATCGCCGAAACAAGTGGGCGTTCAGAATCTGTCAGGGTGCTGCGTCACCGTCTTTTGGGCCGATCGGCTTTGTATCGTGTTGGAGCCCATTAGGGGCACGTCCAGGGGTTTTGCACACCCCTCACTCCTTTATATCCAGCTGCCACCCCCACCATTAGGGTTTGGGGTTTTGCTTAGATTAATTCTGTCTTTGAACAGTTTCGCCGTTCATCGGTTTGTGAGACCCCAACTTTTCGAGTGCTACATCAATACATCCGCAATTCAGTTGTGTTCTTCCTTGTTCTTGCTTGTGTTCTTCGATTCGCAGGCAAGGAATAGCCTTCTTGGCGAGGTCAACCGGGCCACGCACGGTTGATAACCTGAGGAGACGTGGTGCTGCGATTACAGGGTTCGAAACGTGTCGTTCGGAAGCCGGATCGATTTGTGTCGCGCCTCCACCAAATCGAACATATCCAGAACCTGTTGGAAGATCGGGACCCCGTTCCCATCAAGTGGTATCAGAGCTTCAGGTGTTCCTTCATGTTCGCGTTACCCTCCTTTGTGGTTTTCGGTTTCATCCTAGAGTCCATGAAAAAGCCCTACAAAAAAATTGTAGTCATATGTTGTTTCCTGTCCTAGATCTCGTTTAGCCTTTGCACAATTTGATTCCAGAGTCCGTAGTGTTGAGTTCGTGTCCTTAGTCGAGTTGTGTTGCTGGTTTAGATTGTGTTTTATTTCGGGTTGTCTTGCTTCCGCTTCATCCCATACAAACCCTAGCCGTCATCCATCGCGTATTCAACCCTCTGTTTTTGTTTTCCCACCCATATTCCACCCTCTGTTTGAGTCATCCTTCGCGTCTCGTGATCACACAGCATCATCCCCCACCTTTCCCCGAGCTTCCGCCACCAATTTCCACCAATTCCCTCCACCCGATTTTGTTTTGGCCTCCACAGCAACCATAACTCGGAGGCCCATCTTCAAACGGCCATAACTTTCGCATACGGACTCGAAATCAGGCGATTTTTTTGAAATTGGGTGAAATTAAATTTTACATCCGATACTCCCCAAGCTTGTTGGATTCAGCGATTTTATTTTCCCCAAATTCGGCCTGGAAAGTGCAGTACTCGAGCTCCGAAATTGAATCACCGAATTTCCAGCATATTCATTATTTTCTGTTGGCCACACCTTACATCAGATTGAGTTGAAACTTTGTGTGGTTCCTATTTCTGTGCTCTGCTCTGTGAAAAAAATAAAATTAAAAAGACACAAAAAAGAAAAATTTCGGCTTAGTAGAGAAGAGAGAAAAGTGCTATCCGTGGCAAAAAAAAAGAAAAAAAAGAGAGAAAAACCGGACAGAGCACAGTTTTAGGTGACCGAGCTTCATTTGTTTTGTGCTTATGCTGAATTAAGTTTCTCATTCCCTGGCCATCTTTGTTGCTGTCTTCGCTTACTTTCTGGCCGTGATTCCTTGTTCATCATATCCTAACACTGATATAGGACACATTTAGGCCAGCAACTAGGACCAGTGCTTTGGACATTTATTCAGCATTACTATCTATTATTGATTTGTGTTCCACTGATATATTTGGCCTTCCAAGCTCCATATATCTACTTCTAGATAGCACAGTTTTGACCCCTTGCAATCGTACCCACGCTCGACATGGTATCACGAACCAGCCACCGGTTGTACCACCTGCTGCTTTGGTAAGAACACTTGTAAGAGCTTGGTAAGCCACTTCCTTTGCGAGTTCCCCCTGCCCTTCATTTGTAGTTGATAGGGATAATCCTTTTGTTTTCCCTGTGTTTCCACTAACCATGGCAGGAGACAAAGGAGACGAGACACCGATCGATTTCAATGAGTGTGTTAGTCGCGGCCATCTACAAGCTGCGCTCGACAAACAAAATGCTTCAATCACTGATCTCGGCGCGAGAATGGACACCATCGTCGCCGCCATTGCCAAGTTGAACACCACGGAAGGCATTGAGCGGGTGGAGCGGTGGTTGGCTGACCTCACTGGTCGGATGGACACATTGGAGGCACGCCTGCCACCTGTCAATGATGGCCATCGTCCTGATGATGACACAGTGTATGATGCGGATGGCAACATTGATCGGCGGGCGACACAAGATGCACGACTACGTCGGCGTCTTCAGCAAAACCGACAGGGTATGGGAGGTAATAACCAGAACCGTCATGGTAACGACGACCCTTTTGCTAAAGTCAAGTTTACCATTCCATCTTTTGCTGGTCTTTATGATGCTGATATATATCTTGATTGGGAGATGACGGTAGAGCAGAAATTTAATTCTCACTTGGTTCCTGAACAACATAGAGTTAGACAAGCTACTAGTGAGTTTAAGGACTTTGCTATTATCTGGTGGAATGAACTAAGTAACATGCGCTTACAACCTGATACATGGGAGCGGTTAAAAGAAGATATGCGTAATCGTTTTGTTCCTCCCACATATAAACTTGATTTGAGAAAAAAATTTCAGCGCTTAGAACAAGGTAATCGTTCTGTTCAGGACTATTATGCTGAGCTTCAAAAGGGTATGATGCGTTGTGGGGTTGTTGAGGACACGGAGGATAAGATTTGTCGTTTCTATGGGGGGTTACGGCGTGAAATTCAGGACATTGTTGATTATAAAGAATTTACTACTGTCAACCAGTTGTTCCAGCTTGCTATGCTTGCAGAAAAAGAATTGCAGGGACGCAAGGAATCAGCGAAGGCAAGCACCGGACGACCCTTCTACACGCCGCGCACGACTACATCGACGGGACTGCCCAAGTCTTCTTCGAGTTTTCGTTCTCCTCCACCACCTGTGAACAAGATTGCAGCAGCGCCACCGAAGCCACCTTCCACGACACGCTTTGCAGATGCTACAAAAAATTCTTTGCAGGTTCCAGCCAAGAGTTCTTCTTCCGTGGCTTCAACGGGCCGCTCCTCCGACATTCAGTGCCACCGCTGCCATGGGCTTGGTCATGTGCAGAAGAATTGCCCTAGCCAACGGGCATACATCGCCACAGAAGATGGAGGCTACATCAGCACTTCAGATGTCGAGGAGGATGATGATGTTGCTGCTGCCTCGGACGACAATGGCGGTGGTGATGACGACTTGGTCCTTGGTGGGGCGTCCACAGCGACGCTACGGAGCATCATTGTGCAGCGAGTCCTCAGCGCACACAGGTACAACAACCTGATAAGCTTCAACATCATAATTTGTTTCAGACTTTCTTCGCAATCAAGAACCGGCGCGCACGGTTGATAACCTGAGGAGACGTGGTGCTGCGATTGCGGGGTTCAGAACGTGTCGTTCGGAAGCCGGATCGATTTGTGTCGCGCCTCCACCAAATCGAACATATCCAGAACCTGTTGGAAGATCGGGACCCCGTTCCCATCAAGTCATCATTAATGGAGGAAGCTGCAACAACTTGGTGAGTTCTAATTTGGTCAAGAAGCTTGGCTTGATCACGCGACCACATCCACATCCATACCATATTCAGTGGTTAAATGATTCTGGAAAAGCTAAGGTAACGCAAACATGCCGAGTCCATTTTTCCATTGGTGGTTATGTTGATCATGTTAATTGTGATGTGGTTCCCATGCAAGCATGCTCTCTTTTATTGGGTCAACCTTGGGAATTTGATAATGATGCTTTACACCATGGTAGTAGTAACAAATAGACTTTTATGCATAAGGGAAAGAAAGTTACTTTACTGCCTTTGACCCCAACTGAGATTATAGAGGCCGATAGGGCGAGAGCTGCTGCTGCTAATGATCAAAACGAACATGATAAATCTGAAAAACAGCAAGTAATTCATTTGAAAAATTCTGTTATGCTTGCCACAAAATCAGACCTTGCTGAAATTGATGATGTTAATGATACATGCTATGCTTTTGTGTGCAAAGATGCTTTATTTTCTCTTGATAATATGCCTTGCACTTTGCCTGCTCCTGTCACTAACCTTTTGCAGGAGTTTAGAGATGTTTTCCCTGATGAGATACCTCCAGGACTTCCACCCATTCGAGGGATTGAGCACCAGATTGACTTGATTCCTGGAGCGAGTTTGCCAAACCGTGCGGCATACAGGACCAATCCTGAAGAGACTAAGGAGATTCAGCGACAAGTCCAAAACCTTTTGGACCGTGGGTATGTACGTGAGAGCCTTAGTCCTTGTGCTGTTCCTGTTCTTTTGGTTCCCAAAAAAGATGGTTCTTGGCGTATGTGTGTAGATTGTAGAGCCATTAACAACATTACTATACGATATCGTCATCCTATTCCTAGGCTAGACGACATGCTTGATGAGTTGTGTGGTGCTATAATTTTCACAAAGATTGACTTGCGTAGTGGATACCACCAAATAAGAATGAAACTTGGCGATGAATGAAAAACTGCTTTTAAAACTAAATTCGGCTTGTATGAGTGGTTAGTCATGCCTTTTGGTTTAACTAATGCACCTAGCACTTTCATGAGATTAATGAACGAGGTTTTACGTCCTTTCATTGGCAAATTTGTGGTCGTTTACTTTGATGATATCTTGATTCACATCAAGTCCATGGATGAACATTTGACTCACTTACGTGCTGTTTTTAATGCTTTGAGAGATGCACGTTTGTTTGGTAACCTTGATAAGTGCACCTTTTGCACGGATCGAGTCTCTTTTCTTGGCTATGTTGTGACTCCACAGGGAATTGAGGTTGATAGAGCCAAGGTGGAGGCGATATGGAGTTGGCCCACACCCACGATAGTCTCCCAAGTGCGGAGTTTTCTTGGCCTTGCAGGATTTTATCGCCGCTTTGTCAAGGAATTTAGCACCATTGCGACACCATTGATTGAGTTGACAAAGAAGGCCGTTGTGTTCCATTGGGGGCCATCACAGGAAGAGTCCTTTAATCTTTTGAAGGACAAGCTTACACACGCACCATTGCTCCAACTTCCGGATTTTGGTAAGACTTTTGAGCTGGAATGTGATGTTAGCGGAATTGGTATTGGTGGTGTTTTAATGCAAGAAGGCAAACCTGTTGCCTACTTTAGTGAAAAATTGAATGTTCCTGCTCTTAATTATTCCACGTATGATAAAGAATTGTATGCTCTTGTTCGTTCTTTAGAGACGTGGCAACACTATTTATGGCCTAAAGAATTTGTCATTCATTCTGATCATGAATCACTTAAGCATATTCGTAGTCAAACCAATTTGAATCGTAGACATGCTAAGTGGGTTGAATTTATTGAATCTTTTCCTTATGTCATTAAACACAAGAAAGGGAAGGATAATGTGATTGCTGATGCTTTGTCTCGACGCTATACCATGTTGTCTCAACTTGATTGTCGCATTTTTGGTCTTGAAACCATTAAATTACAATATGCTCTTGATGCTGATTTTAAGGATGTGTTGTTGCATTGTAAAGAGGGACAAGCATGGAATAAATTCGTGATCAATGATGGGTTTTTGTTTAGAGCTAACCGCCTATGCATTCCAGTTAGTTCCGTTCGTCTTTTGTTGTTGCAGGAGGCGCATGGAGGAGGATTGATGGGACATTTTGGTGCCAAGAAGACGGAGGAGGTGCTGGCCACACATTTCTTTTGGCCAAGGATGAGACGAGATGTAGAGCGGTTCGTGGCTCGGTGCGCCACATGTCAAAAAGCTAAGTCGCGGTTGAACCCACATGGTTTGTATATGCCTCTTCCCGTTCCTTCTATTCCTTGGGCTGATATATCTATGGACTTTGTTTTGGGATTGCCAAGGACTAAGAGGGGGAGGGATAGTATTTTTGTGGTGGTTGATCGTTTTTCTAAGATGGCACATTTTATTCCTTGTCATAAAAGCGACGATGCTGTTCATATTGCTGACCTTTTCTTTCAAGAAATCATTCGCTTGCATGGTATGCCTTCTACTATTGTTTCAGATCGCGATGCAAAATTCTTGAGTCACTTTTGGCGCACTTTGTGGAATAAATTGGGGACAAAGCTTCTGTTTTCTACAACTTGTCATCCCCAAACTGATGGACAAACAGAGGTAGTGAATCGAACATTGTCCACCATGTTGAGAGCGATCTTGAAGCGCAATTTGAAGATGTGGGAAGAGTGTTTGCCGCATGTGGAGTTTGCATATAATAAGGCGGTACACTCCACCACCAAGGTAAGTCCCTTCCAGGTAGTGTATGGATTTAACCCCCGTGCTCCTATTGATCTTTTGCCTTTACCTACCACTGAGAGAACACATAATGATGCTAAAAAGCGTGCTGAATTTATTCTCAAATTGCATGAAACCACTAAGGCAAATATTGAAAAGATGAATGAAAAGTATAGAATTGCTGGTAGTGAAGGTAGAAGGGAAGTTAAACTTGTACCAGGTGATTTGGTTTGGTTGCACTTGAGAAAGGATAGATTTCCTGAGTTAAGAAAATCAAAATTGATGCCTAGAGCTGCTAGTCCTTTTAAGATAGTTGAGAAGATAAATGATAATGCATATAAACTTGAGTTGCCTCCCGAGTTTGGGGTTAGTCCCACCTTTAACATTTCAGATTTGAAGCCATACTTGGGAGAAGAAGATGAGGCTGAGTTGAGGACAACTCCGCTTCAAGAGGGGGAGGATGATAAGGACATCACTTCTTCGGATACAGACAACACTCCTCCACTTGACATTCAAGGACCAATCACTAGAGCTCGCGCCCGACAATTGAATTTACAGGTGAGCTCGTTCCTAAGTACTTCTTTTTGTTCACTTGAGAATCGATTGCTACCTAATGATTTAATTATGATTAGGAACCATGGAGAGGACCTAGAAGTAATTGGAGAAGGACTACGAGGCGCACAAGTCCAGCAAGGGCGGTCGAATCATGTTGGAGGCCCAACTCAAACCGACTTCGAATCCAATTCGGAGTCCAGGACCAGGCCGCACTAAAACGGACGCCCAGATCGCATCCGGACTCCGTTTTGGACGTTCTACATATGTATGGAAATCTGAGAAGACTACCTTTCCAATGGCTCTGGTCCCATATCAAAATTCTTTCTGAGTCAACGGGAATCGTCGAAACAAATGGGCATTCAGAATCTGTCAGGGTGCTGCGTCACCGTCTTTTGGGACGATCGGCTTTGTATCGTGTTGGAGCCCATTAGGGGCGCATCCAGGGGTTTTGCACGCCCCTCACTCCTTTATATCCAGCTGCCACCCCCACCATTAGGGTTTGGGGTTTTGCTTAGATTAATTCTGTCTTTGAACAGTTTCGCCGTTCATCGGTTTGTGAGACCCCAACTTTTCGAGTGCTACATCAATACATCCGCAATTCAATTGTATTCTTCCTTGTTCTTGCTTGTGTTCTTCGATTCGCAGGCAAGGAATAGCCTTCTTGGCGAGGTCAACCGGGCCGCGCACGGTTGATAACCTGAGGAGACGTGGTGCTGCGATTGTGGGGTTCGGAACGTGTCGTTCGGAAGCCGGATCGATTTGTGTCGTGCCTCCACCAAATCGAACATATCCAGAACCTGTTGGAAGATCAGAACCCCGTTCCCATCAGGTTCTGATGACAAACCCACTCCATGTGGCCCGATCGGCCGCAGTGTTGACACTCCCCTATCCAGATGCACTCAGCAGCACGGTGCTCACCTCCACATTTGAAACAGATCATGCCCTATCCTTGGACAAGACAATAAACTGGGGTCACCGATGAAGGACAAGGCATTGAAGAAGACGGCCTCAAAGTCTTGGACTTGGATGATTGCGGGGGACGCTGGCCCCACTTGGATTTCTTAGGTGCGGGTTGCTGAGATAACCCACCCCCTTCAGTGAAGCACCTTTTCTGATCACCACCAGAAGCGCTCGAATCACCAGAGGTTGTAGCCTTTTAGTGAGCCGCATCTCCATCTCCATTCCTCTGGCCTGCTCTACCACGGACCTAAAGTCACATGGCGCAGTAGCTCCCATGACATGCTGGAACTCATAGTTGAGCCCTTAGCGGAACCTTTTGGCCTTCTCAAAGTCATTGCTCTTGACCGATGGCACGAAATGGATCAGATTGTTGAATCCCACCTCGTACTCAGCTACAGTCATCTTTCCCTGCACGAGGGTCGACAGGGCGACCTCCATGCTCTCCACAAAAGAATCTGGGTAATACTTCGCTTTGAACTGCTCGGTGAAGATTTCCCAGGTAGCGAGACCCTGGGCAAGGGTCCTGGCTGAAAGAACCCCTTCTCACCAGATGTCCGCCTGACCCTTCAATTGGAAAGCCTCATAGCGAGCTTTCAACTGAAAGCTCATCTCTAGGGCTTCAAATTGCCTCTCCATTTAATGCAACTAATCCGCAGCCTGGACTGATGTACCCGAACCATCAAAGGTATCTAGTTGCAAGGCCAACCACTCATGAAGGCCCATTCTTGCCTCCGATACAACCGGAATGGCAGTAGGGGCAGCAACGGGCATGGCCGCAGCAGCGGCTGCCGACGCTTGTTGGCGAAGCGCACAGACCTCCTCTATGAACTCCTATAGCAAGGCTGAAGACCTTGCTAGATCTCTAGCTACGGACTATTTAGCAGAAGCGACCTCTGCACCAGGTGCCTCCTGCTGAACCTCAAGTGGTGGCTCCAGTTGGGTGTGGCCACGGCCACAGCCCCGGCTGTGACCTCCATGGCCATGTCTGCGTCCTCTACCTCTTGGCATCTCTGTTCATGATAGATAGCCAATCACACAGCTAGCCCACAACCATCCATCTCAACAACATAGATCAGCAACAAAGCTAGCGAAAACGGAAATGGAATGCAGGACCCAAACCCATCCTATTGTGCACCAGAGTGTGTCAAATTTTATTATTAGGCCTAAGTCAAATTTTAGTTGAATAATTAAGCTAATTTATCAAATTTCTTTAGCATAGACCTAACGCTCGCTCTGATACCAACTGTAACACCCCGCCCATCCTCTTGGCCTAGAGTGTTACCATCATTGCATAATAATACCATTTTTGAATAACTGCTAACCATTTTAAGCAAACTCTACTTTATTCACAAAGCAGTGACCACTTACACTATATCATTTTTAAGTAACTATTCTAGCTTACTAGTGGAGTTAAAAATACTAACAAAAGCTGATATGTGAAGTGTTACAAGTACGTAAAGTTATTCATGTGCTACTCCCGCCCGTACATGTCGTCCTCAACGGTCCCCTAAAAAAACAACAAAGTAAGGGTGAGTCCAAAGACTCAGCAAGTACATAATAGAACGATAAATATTGCCCAATCATGTAACCATTCTACCAGCCATATTATATTCCACATGCATTATCATGTTCATACTTCCATTGACATATCCCAATATTGTTTTACTCGTAGTGCAATGCAACACTACTCTACATGCTATTTGCTAATCTCATTGCATATATCGGCATTACCGAGTGAACACCTGTCGATGTTCATCCAAAATCTTGGGCCCGCCCATATCGACACGGGGTCTCTTCACTCCCGTGGAGGCCTACCGAAGTAGGTCTTGCGGGATCTACCCAGGCGGATGCCAGTTCTCATTTCATGAGTGTCCATGATGCAAATGCATATACCCATTGTCATTGTCATTCTCAACAGTATTATCATTGGTAGGGTGGCAACGCTGCTCACCCCCTTCCATTACCATTGTCATCATTAGATAAACATCATCATGTCATGTAAACATTGCAATTCCATATAAGCATAATCATATCATGTAAATATCACATATTTCATAAACTCTTCAGTCTACCGCTCTACCATGCACTTGCCTGTTAACCAAGTAGAGCAAAGGGATGTGCGGACGGCGTTAACTCAGGACCTCCACCTGAACAAGCAATTAATCTGACTCAACACATCATATCGAAACTAGAGCTTAAGCGAGCGACGACAATCCTACGCGCATAACTCGACTCTGGCATAAAATGCCCGGGGTTAAGGACCCATCACGCAGGTACCAAACCCCACTTTTTTCTTTTCTTTTTCTCCTCTTTTCTTTTCTTTCTCTTTCTTTTTTCTTCCTTTTCTTCTCTCTTCTTCTTCTCTCTCTTTTTCCTTTAACCGGTTCAGCCGAACCGGCCTTCGATGATGTGAATTATCATAGACAGTTATTAATATGAACCATCTGTGATGTCCGCAATATCACAGACAGTTTGTTACAAGAACCATCTGTAATGTCCAGAATATCAGACACGGTTTTTTATATGAACCATCTGTGATGTTCGCAACTTTCACAGACGGTTCATAACACGAACCGCCTATGATGTCTCACTTATCACAGACGGTTCGTGATAAGAACCATCTATGAAAGTTCACATATGGTTATTAAAATGAACTGTCTGTGATGCCTCAATTATCACAGACAGTTCATTTTAATAACCGTCTGTAAAAATATCACAGACAGTTGCCACTATAAACCGTCTGTGATAGTTTAATCACAGATGGTTCCATATGAACCGTCTGTGATGTAGCCGTCTAGTATAGCCTCTTTTGTAGTAGTTCTTGTTGGCTTTACATCAATGCTGGCTCATCTTCCGCATCCACTGTAGCAAGTTGAGCCACCTCCTTCTTTGGCTTGCGACACTCATTAGAAAAGTGCTCGTACTCTTGGTAGTTGTAGCAGCACACCTTGGTTTTGTCGAACTTTCTTTGACCACCACCACTGCTAGAGCCACTGGAGGAGCCCTTTCCTTCTCTCCTAGTCAGCCTTGGTGAGAAGTAGATGCTCCTTGTCCCCCTTCTCGTGCTTGCGAATGTGCTCCTCATATGCTTTGAGGTGGCCAATCACCTCCTCGAATGGCATGGTATCCACATAAAAAATTGCTCAATTGCAGCAACAATCTGCAAAAAATTGTCCGGAACTGAATTGAGCAACTTCTTGACAAATGCGGTATCCTCCTAGGTGGCACCAAACCACTAAACATGCTCGCTAGCCCACTGATCTTGCCAGCGAACTCGTCGATGGAGTTGCTTTGCTTCATGAGTAGGGCCTTGAATTTGCTTTTCAAGGTCTACAACTGCGCCTTCTTCACTCGATCGGCCTCGAGATACCTTATCTTCAAGCTCTCCCACATCTCCTTGGTTGTCTTCTTCTTGGCAACCTGATACAGCACATCTTTGGGAATGGCCTGAAATATGCACGCAAGTGCCATCTTGTCCTTTCTCCTTTCCACAACCACTCTGGTCGTGGGTTCAGCTACCTCCCAGATGTCCTACACCTTTATACAAGTCTCCATCTTAATCGCCCAGGTGGAGTAGTTGGAGGAGGTGAGCATTGGGTACTGGAGGGAACTGCCTCCCTCCCTCATCAATCATGCCACTGGTTGCTTGATGATGGACGTCTTATTGAAGCGAAGGGACTTGGGCATACAACAAGCTCATAGCAATCGGTGTGTTCGTGTGCTACAGTGGTCGTAGCTGTAGTGGTTGTGTACCAGTCGGTTTGTCTGAGTTTTATAGTGGTCGTAGCTACAGTGTTCGGAGAAGTGGTCAAAGACAAGGCGTGGTCGGAGGCGCAGTTGAAGACAAGACGTGTGCGGCCTATCACTGTAGCATTCGTCAGCGGTCGAAGATGTGTGCGGCCTGACACTGTAGTGTTCATGTGCGGCTAAAGACGTGTGTGGCCTGTCATTGTAGCATTCGTGTGCAGCTGAAGTTGTGTGCGACATGTCACTGTAGCAGTTGTGGAATGACCTGGTCGTACATTAGTGCGCGACGTGGCAGCAGTCGAAAGTAGGTAGTCGTTGTCAGGGTCAGAGTCGTGTAGGTGTAGTGGCCTATATGTGAGGCTCGGGTGTGTCTATATAAGCTATGTAATCTGTTGAATAAGTTGAATAAAAAGAGAAAAGGAGGAAAAGCGACGTAAGTTGAGTTCACGTCGGGAAAACTTCTCTCTGTATCTCTGTGTTCATTCATTATTCCCATGTAGTGTGTGTCTACAGGTAAATTATGTGTATTATCCTGGTGTTGTGTTCCAACAGGATGCTCTCCAGCTCTGGTCGCCACACCGTCGCGGCATTAGCGCGGCCGGCCTCCATACCCCTGAGCTCGCGCACGACCTGCGCGGCGGTCTTCTCGCCATGTGTGGTGTGGGACAGCAGCCGCGCCGTCTCCTTCCTCGTCAGGACGACCTTGACCCTGACGACGCCTTGCTTCTTCTCGTGAGCTCTTCTTGGGGCGGCCATGGAGCTGAGCTTGCTTTTGTCGTCTACTGTTGATGCCTCCTTGGTGGCTTTGGCCTTGTTGCAACGACGCCTCTTCATGCTGTGGAGGGTTCTTTTGAGAAGCTTGATGGAGTGAGACCTGTGCTTGGAGTTCATGGGTGGAAGAGTGGTTGTTTTGGATTGGACCAAGCATGCCAGCATGTTGCCCATTTGTGTGTTGAGACTTGAGAGAGAGAGAGAGAGAGAGAGATGCCCACTTGTGAGTTGTGACAACTATGGCATTCTTATATAGTAGAACAAGTGAGGGGTAGGCTATACCACTAAATACGGTGCTTATAGGAATTTTGGGGTCAGACTGTGTTTGAGCTAGTATTTAGTATTTAGACGCATAATGATGATCAATCGTTTGGCAGTATCTGCCCGTGCGATGAGAAAATACTTGTTTTCAAATAGGAAAATTTCATATTTGGTATCGATACTTTTAAGTTGTTCTGATTCAGGTGTCGCTTGGTTAGACTGAGATAAACTAGTTTATAGTTGAAATTATATTGTAGTTAGCTGAAATTACACTGTAACTGATGGTGACTTATTTGGCGTAATTAAATTTAAAAATAATTAAAAATAAAAAAGATTATCCCATCATGGACAATGCAAACAAATATGGGAAAAAATGAACCAGCAAACTGCTAAAAAGCCAAAAAACCATAAAAAAAAATGAAATTTAGCAATAGTGGAAAATAAGCAAGAAGCCAGAAGTTTAAACCAAAATAAGCGGGGCCAGTCTCTGTACTATGAAATTGAGCATTTAACTTCCCATACTCGTAAAACCATATCAAATCATGTCCAAACCAAAACCAAACACTACTACAGAAAAGGTCATCACAGACGGTTCGAAATCGTCATCACAGACGGTTTTGTGAACCGTCTGTATTTATGGGTCAGTGATAATCGAAGGTCATCACAGACGGTTTTTGAACCGTCTGTGATTATCAGCTATCACAGACGGTTTTGACTTAAAAATCGTCTGTGATAGCTGATAATCACAGACGGTTTGGAGTAAAAAACCGTCTGTGATAGCTGATAATCACAGACGGTTTTTGAGTTAAAAACTGTCTGTGATTATCAGCTATCACAGACGGTTTTTAACTCCAAACCGTCTGTGATTATCAGCTATCACAGACGGTTTTTAACTCAAAACTGTCTGTGATTATCAGCTATCACAGACGGTTTTTAAGTCAAAACCGTCTGTGATATTCCCTTCAACCCCTAAATATATTTCTGTTTATTGGCTAGCCTCAGGAAATGCTAGCCATGCCCTCTGAAACAAGCAGATAATCACAGACATAAAACATATACAATTCACACATCTCATTTCATTTCAGATACATTTCACATCTCAATTCATTTCACAGACATAAAACATCCAATTGACAACGCACTTCATTTCACAAACATAAAGCATCCATTTCGCAAATCAATTCATTGAATTGAAATAAAATACCCATTAACAAATACACAATTGTAAAAGATCTACACTGTATTTGCACTTAGAATTACAATAAAAAATCATTCTGGGCAGTGGAACTCTCCATCTAATCTTACGACTTTTGCCCACAAAAACCAAATGAGCTCCCCTCGAATTTTTGCAAAATCCGGCTGTTTCAATGCAGATGTAGAGATGGACGCAACCTGTCAATAGGAATCTGAACGCGCGCATATATAAAACTTGACATGTATGAAATAAATGTGGGAAGATTGACAAACCTTAGAATTAGTGATCTTGGTGGAATCGAGGAGTAGTCTCATATGGTGGCACACGTAGTATCCACACGTGTTGCCCGGCTGCTGGTGGTGGCACTGCAAAAAATATAATGTGTTAAATCAAGTGGCATTACTACTATGTGTTGTATATGATTAATTAATGTGTAGCTAGCGAATACCTGAAACTTGCGATCATGTTTCAAGGCCTTGGCCCCTGTCGTCGAGTCACGTGTTTGTTGAACGTATGTGGCGAACGACCTTCGTTATTCGAAAAAGTTAGATTAGTTATTCGGAAGGAAAGAAAGAGTACAATGTACGTACCTATCGAGTATTTGGGCGATAGCTGTGTACTTGGATTTGTTCTTACTTAGAGAATCAAGGTATATAGCCTTGATCCATTTTGGTATAATTACAATTAAAATCCAATGGAATTTCTCATTGTATGGCATAAGAACAAATTCCTTATCTTGGTGAGCCAGCAGTGCTTTTGTCATATAGTCCTCGACGAAGGATGCATTCTCGATGATGGTATCAATGGCGACCAAGCGTGGGTCCAGGAAACCAATTCGTGATTTCGATGATCTAGCTTCGGTCAGCATGAATCTATATATAACACAGGCTAGCAACAAATTGTGACATATATCGGTATTACGTGAACAGAGACTGTGATTGTACAGACTTACAGCGTCCAGCATCGAACGAGTGAGGCGTCGAGAGCGTTGAGCGTGAAAAGTTCAAATATATCGTCAAAGGTCACCGCGAAGACACAGTCATGAGCTTCGTGCAAGAAATGTTCCAGCTTGAATTTGACAGTGATACCTGAGCGTCGTTCTGCCTCTGGCTTATTGGAATGTTCCATATACCAAAGGTGGAATCTTTGGCAACCAAGTCCTAGTTTTTGGAGCTCTTCCTGGACTACCATCGGCTTAGCTAGCACGAATTGGCGGGCCAATGCCATGGACGGGATATCGTCATCATCCTTCGTCTTTGATTTGCCCTGGCCACTGCCTCGATTGTCGGTCGACTTTATGCTAGTCGACTGTAATGGTATAGACGGTGCAAGTTGCTCTGGCGAGAATAGCACCCGTGGAGATAGCACCGGTGCAGGTAGCTGTGGTTCGCACTGCCCGTGTGGAGATGGCACCAGTGCAAGTTGTTGTGGTTCGCACTGCACTTCTGGTCCTGCCACCGGTGAAGAAGCCTCCAGGGAGATGTCGGTTTTGGGCCACTGGATGAATGTTCCAATGGCCTGTCCTAGATTCACGATCTCGTTGTTGGGGGGCTTCGGTAGCGGGACCACCTCAAAATTGGCATACACACCATCCACATTAACTTTTGCGAAGCCTGGAGCTAAAGCTTGACCGTGCACCATGGCCCCGATATCAGATGAATATGCCTGGCCCCAAGCAGCGTACAAGGGAATGGAGCCATATCTCACTTGGAGCCTGCATGTCGTAGGTTCCTACATAACGATACAAAATTAGCTACTCGAATAGGCCTACCAATGGAGCAAGCATTCGAGAGGTAATAATTATTACCAGGATGTCGTCCACAGGAAATTTGGACTGGGTTTGTGTCGGATTGGACGCGCAGCTACTCGGACGGTTGTGCGGGCTAGCTAGCACAGGAGTGGCGGTGGCGGCCTGCCGACTTTCTGTCTGTTTCCGCACCTCATCTCTGATTACATCAGCCATCTGAGCTAATAGCTCCTCTCTAAGAGATTCCTTGATCTCTTCTCGTAGCTGTGCGTCACGCTCGGCTTTGTTTCTCTTCCTGCGCCGATACATGTCGGAGTCATCTTGGAAACCATGTTTCCAAGGAACGTAAAGCCCAAGGCCTCTCGTACGGCCCGGGTGCTCCTTGTTTCCCAGGGCCACGGAGAGCATATCATTCTCCCTTGTTCCCTGGAATGATCCCAGGGTAGATTGAAAACTCAGCTCTTCCTGCAAGAGCACGATAGTCATTTCAATTCATACGAAGTTGTGGAGTAATTACAAGCTACGTAGTTCGATCGATATCTTACCAGGCGCTTGGTCACTTGCTGGTCTGCAGGGTTTCAAAAGGTGACGTCCCCTGATGTCGTTGTAGATGACCTTGCTCTAATCCAATTTCGAGCGCGGTCATCCGGGATATTGGAAAACGGCGGGGCGATGTCCTGTGCAGCTGCCAGCTCATCCTCCTTACTCCACTGCGAGATTTTACCCGCATACCCAGCTGTGCCAAGTCTGTGAGGGTGTGTATTTTTTGCCTGGAGGGCCTTGTGCACCACACTTGTACTTTTGAAATCTTCGGTCGTTTTCATCGCCTTGAACTCTTCCCATTGTGGTTCCAGGAATGGGTATTTATGAACAGGCGTTTCGTCCGTCTCCACGTATTTCCTGACAAGCGTGCTCTTGAAGTTCTTCCATGCTTTGCACACCGGTTTGTAGGTTTGTTGTTGCACAGCGTCCAGGTGTTCTTCTGGGAACTCGAACGATGCCAAAATTTCGGTCCACAGCTCACGTTTCCGAGTGTCAGGCACGTTCTTCCACGAATTGTATGTGATCTCAATTCGTTCTCGTGCAACTACTCCGACCATGGTTCGGAATGCGTTTACTGCTTTTTGAGGAAGGATAGGGACCCCAGATGCATTCACCGCTGTGATGATCTGTTGGCCCTCAGACCTCTTTGATAGCCCTCTTCCTTGGCGTCATGATGTTGGAGCGGACGCCTCCGGCGATGATGTTGAAGAATGCGCGGGTGACATGTTGCTCATTTTGTGGGTCTATTAAGATAAGATGAGAAAGTAATCATATTGAATTGCAAGACAAGAGAGGAGTAGAGGGGAGGGGGAGAAGGGAGGGGGTGATATGGATATAGAGAGGGGGTGATGTGCCTATCTTACGAATGTATTCAAGTCAATTTTATTACAAAAGTGCAAAAAAAAGACATTCCAGATTCTTCGGTGAGCAGCCGACATAGCCGACTTCTTCGGTGAGCGACTATCCATCTGCTTCTTCCCACTCCTTTTCTTCATCTCTGGTCTCCGGATCACGTACGCCAGTAGCGATGATTCATCTAACTGAATCATCGATACTGGCGTACGTGATCCAGAGATCAGAGATGAAGAGAAGGAGTGGGAAGAAGCAGATGGATAGTCGCTCACCGAAGAAGTCGGCTATATCGGCTGCTCACCGAAGAATCTGGGAATTTCTTTTTTTTGAACTTCTATACTAAAATTTCCTTGAATATTGTAATACTATTACTACAAGGTCTCTAAACAAAGTGCCTATCCTAGCACCTACTTTAGTTGCTAATACTATAAACCAAATAGCAAAGTCCCTAAACAAAGGTCTATGAAGCAAATGACACAAACTAGTGTATCCGGTTCATTGAACGGGAACACTATAGTATGCCACTTGCTTCATTTGCTGTTTTTTGTCTAGATACATGGAGCATTTGGGTGGAAAGATCAACTGTTTCGTCAGGCGCATGACTGCCAATTCGAAGCATAGCATAGCATCCGAGGCACATCCGAGGCCTGCTGTTGTGTCTTGAGGAATGCCAAGAGCTGGTATTCAGATGGGTTATGAGAATAAGATTCATAATTTATAGTTTGAGAAATGCCACATCTGAAGACCAGCTCTTGGCATTCTTCAAGACACAGCTGCAGGTCTTGGATGTGCCTCGGATGCTATGCTATGCTTCAAATTGGCAGTCATGAGCCTGACGACACAATGTATTTCTTTCCACCCAAATAGTCAATGTATCTTTTGCAATAATCGCAAGATTTCTTTATCCGGATACACTAGAATGTGTTACTTGCTTCATGCCCTTTGATCATATACTCTTCCTTGATTGGTTAATTTGTGCTCTCAAATTGTAGGGTTGCACATGATAAGATGAGGAAGCAAGAAAAGTGATACATGATGCTCAATGTTAGGAAGAGAGGAGAGGAGTAGAGGGAAGGGGGAGAAGGGAGGGGGTTATGTGCCTATACTATATACTATATACTATATACTAACACAACAAGCAATGTAATATGTACCAATGTAAACTAAGCAACTGCAATAAACAATGTACCAATGTATTATGTACCAAATAGCAAACTAATTAAGCTACTGCAGTAAACAATGTACCAATGTAATATGTACCAAATAGCAAACTAATTAAGCTACTGCAGTAAACACTGTACCAATGTAATATGTACCAAGCATCAAGCATCAACCCTAAACACTAATAGTAAGCATGAAGCATCAACCCTAAATATGTACTAAGCAACTAACCATAACAGTATGAAGCATCAACCCTAAACACTAACAGTAAGCATGAAGCATCAACCCTAAATATGTACTAAGCAACTAACCATAACAGTATGAAGCATCAAGCATCAACCCTAAACACTAACAGTAAGCATGAAGCTCGGGGAGGGATTTGATGACCTTAGGGTTTTGGTGACCTTAGGGACGCAGGAGGAGGAGGCGGCGACGACGACGGAGGAGGAGGAGGCGACGGGCTTGGGGAGGCGGCGACGGAGGAGGAGGCGACGGGCTCGGGGAGGCGGCGACGGAGGAGGAGGAGGCGGCGACGCAGGAGGAGGCGGCGGCGACGGAGGAGGAGGAGGCGACGGGCTCGGGGAGGCGGCCGGCGAGGGCTGGGGGAGGCAGCCGGCGAGGGCTCGGGGAGGCGGCGGCGATGACGGGCTCGGGATTTAGATCTAATCAAATAACTGCAGCGCACACGGAAAACCCTAGCGAGAGGGTATATGTAGGGAGATTATCACAGACGGTTCTAAACTTAGAACCGTTTGTGATATGTTATCACAGACGGTTCTAAGTTTAGAACCGTCTGTGATAAGCCTTTGCTGGCTGTTGCAATTAAGACAACACCAATAACTACACAGCTGCATTCATATCAACCACCAAACAGCTGCATTCATATACAACACCAACCAGCTGCATTCACACAGTGTATTTCTTGATACATTTTGTCATTCTCAAATACATCACACATATACATCACATATACATAAGTGCCAATACATTTTGTCATTCTCAAATACATCACACATATACATCTCAAAATTGACTACATCACACATTTTCACATATACATCTCAAAATTGACTACATCACAAATTTTCACATATACATCTCAAAATTGTCACACATTTTCACATATACATTCTTATTGTACTTGCTTATTTCCTTTAAAAATTAGCCCTTCATCATGATCAATGCGTACGTAACTAGTTTCGTCACGTTGTTCATCGTCGACCATTATGCCATTTCCAAAAGGAGGTAACTCGTCAAATTGATTGTATTCCTCCTCGTCCACTACATTCTCCACTCCGACAATTCTCCTTTTTCCATGAAGAACTACATGGCGTTTCTTATTTGCCGGGTCGGTTGCATAGAAAACTGGAACAACTTGATTGGCGAGTACGAATGGTTCGTCTTTGTACCCGACACGTTGGAGGTCCACGGTCGTGACACCGTACTTGTCAACCTTCACCTGTGGGAGATGCACCCAACGACAGCGCAATAAGGGGATCTTGAAAACCACATAGTCGAGCTCCCAAATCTCTTCTATGAAGCCATAGTACGAGTTTCTCGACCCATCGGTACTGAATGCATCTATGCGGACACCGCTATTCTGGTTAGTGCTCTTGACATCCTGAGACTGCGTATAGAATGTGTACCCATTTATGTCATATCCTTGCCATGTCACAACTGTAAATGTCGGCCCTTTTGCCAACCATGTCAGCGTCTCACTCGGCGAGCTCCTAGCGATTTGCTCCTAGCGATTTGCCAACCATGTCAGCGTCTCACTCGGTGAGCTCTTAGCGATTTGCCAACCATGTCAGCGTCTCACTCGGCGAGCTCCTAGCGATTTGCAACACCGTGAAATGGGCTTGAGTATACATGTCCATATCTGGAGTGATTTCTTTCCTTCCGATAGTTCCGAGACCCTTCAGCCTCCCCTCATGACGAGATTGAGGGACACCTATCGATTGAATCTGAGCCATATAATCGACACAAAACTCAATGACCTCTTCGCTTGCATAACCTTCGACGATGCTGCCCTCCGGCCGAGAACGATTCTGTACGTAGGACTTGAGAATTCCCATGAACCTCTCAAATGGGTACATGCTACGTAGGAATACGGGCCCGCACATTTTTATCTCCCACACAACGTGAACAATGAGATGGACCATGATATCGAAAAACGAAGGAGGGAAATACATTTCAAGGTGACATAGAGTCATCACCACCTCGTCCTGCAGAGCATCTAGTCCTTCGGGATCGATGACCTTCTGAGCAATTGTGTTAAAGAAATAACATAGCCTCATGATTGTCTCTCGGACTTTGATCGGCAAAATATTTCTAATTGCAATAGGGAGCATCTGTGTCATCAGCACATGACAATCATGAGACTTCATGCCATTTAACTTCAAATCTTGCATCGAAACAAGTTTCTTCACGTTGCCGGAGTAACCAGACGGAACTTTGACACCATGCAAGCACTGGCACAGTTCTGTTTTCTCAGCCTTGGACAGAGTGTAACACGTAGGGGGAAGGTACGTTCGTGCATTATCAGTGCATGTCGGTGCTAACTCATGCCTGATGTCCATATCAGCCAAGTCAAGCCGTGCGTTGACGCCGTCCTTTGTTTTATCACGGATGTTCAGTAAGAAACCAATCAAGCTGTCGCACATATTCTTTTCTACGTGCATGACGTCGATGCAGTGCCGAACATCTAGGTACTCCCAATAAGGTAAGTCCCAAAATATTGATCTCTTCTTCCAGGTGTTCTTCTCATGAGCCCTCAATTTACGTCCCTTTCCGAGGACAACATCTAAATCCTTAACCATATCATAAACCTCGTGTCCCCTTAAATGCCTTGGAGCTGAACTGTCTTCCTTCTCTCCGTCAAATTGTTTCTTCATCTTGCGGTATGGGTGAGCCCTCCGAAGGAACCGGCGGTGACGCATGTAGACGGTTTTACGTGAGTGTCTCAGCCACACACTCTCGGTACCATCTAAACAGTGAGTACAAGCTTTGGCACCTTTTATACTATGGCCCGATAGGTTACCAAGGGCAGGATAATCATTTATGGTGCAGAACAATAAGGAGCGCAGAGTGAAGTTCTATCGTTTGTATGCATCCCATACCTGTACCCCTTCGTTCCACAGTACTTTTAGATATTCCACCAACGGTGCTAGGAACACATCGATATCATTCCCAGGTTGTTTTGGCCCTTGGATAAGTATCGACCGAAAATGTACTTTCGCTTCATACACAACCAAGGAGGAAGGTTATAGATGCAGAGAGTCACGGGCCATGTGCTATGTCAGCTGCTCATGCTACTGAAAGGATTCATTCCATCTGTACTCAGTCCAAACCTTATATTCCTTGGCTCTGCACCGAACTCTGCAAAACTCCTATCGATGTTTCTCCACTGCGCGGAATCAGCAAGGTGTCTTAGCATTCCATTCTTCTTGCGCTCCTCCGAGTGCCAACGCAGCAGTTTTGCCTCTTTTGGATTTGCATAAAACCTTTTCAAACGGGGAATTATAGGAAAATACCATGCCACCTTAGCAGGAGGTCCTTTCTTCGCCTCTGTTCCCTCGCCATCATCTGATTGATTGTTACGTTTGTATCGGGATGTGTTGCACACCGGACATATATGCATGTTTGCATACTCTTTACGGTAGAGGATACAGTCGTTCGGGCATGCATGTATTCTTTCTACTTCCATTCCCAACGGACAAAGAACCTTCTTGGCTTTATACGTGGTTTTAGGCAACTCATTTCCCTCCGGAAGCATGTCCGCTAAATGACCTAGCAGCGCCGTGAAACTCTTGTCGGACCAACAGTTGCTTGCCTTCAATTTCAACAGTTCAAGCACGGCCGACAACCTCGTGTACTTGCAGCCCGTGTACAAAGGTTTCTCTAAGTCCTCCATCAAGCCACGGAATTTAACATACTCTCTCTCATCATAGTTCTCTTCTACATCGCGAAGCATCTGATCCAGATTATCATCGTGCAACCTATCTGAATCCGAGCCACAATCGACATCAGCCGGCGGCATGTCATTCACTTCACCTGCGATGTCATCCGGGGGCATATCATTCACTTCACCGGCGATGTCATCTGGCGGCATATGATCATTCACTTCGCCATGACTGGTCCAACACGTATAATCCTTTTTGAAACCCCTCCGAATCAAGTGCGCTTCAATTTGCCCTCGGTTCTTAAACATCTTCAAATTCTCGCAGTCAGTGCATGGACAGCACATATATTCCACCCCCTTATTCAACATATCCTCCTCGGCGGCTCTTATAAAAGCAGAAACACCATTAATGTACTCTTCACTCACACGGCTCGCGGCATACATCCAGCTTCGTTCCTACGTTACGTACGTATATAACAACTTAGTATTAAAATCTAGAATAACTAATTATAACTACATATATACCGGCCACATTTATTATATTGAGACTTAATTTCCTAGCTCAATTCATATTACAAACACAATAGCTATTATATAACCAACAATTTTGCAAATTAACCATCTTCAATAACCACTCATGGATTACTTACACCTAAATTGTAATGCAATTAAAAAAAATAAATTTCATTACTAACCATATCTACAGCAACCAGGAAAGTCTGAATCTTAATTCAAAGCTCAATCTCTGCCTCTTCCCACCAAATTAACTGACCTGAAATCGCCTAGCTTCCTCCCGAGTGAAAAAGTGCACAGCAGTGGCTAGATCTGGATCGAAATGAAGACAGATGCGGTCTGAGCAGCGCAATAAATGCCTTAGTCATTATCACAGACGGTTTTTTATAAAAAACCGTCTGTGATAAGCTTCATACCAGAACGCTTCGCGCGTGTTTCGATGCCAGAACGCTTCGTGTTTCGATCGTCTAATTAATGTCTCTCGATCGTTATACGAAGCGTCTATATCATTAATGTTTGGGTATACGAACCGTTTGTGCTAAAGGTTAAATATGCGCTCCTAATCCAGGTCTCTTCTACGTACGTACAATACAATATACAATACAACATGGCTTCTACTACTGTTCTTGTGATCATCTCCTTCCTCTCATCTGTTCATCACGAATTGTTCGGCCGGAACCTTACACAGGCGGCCAGCAATTTGCATCTGGAGCAGCTTCTCCGTACCCGCCCTGCTCTCCTTCCCCGACTTTCTTGCATCCGTCAGCTTGACCTGATCCTCCGCCGTCGACGGAGGCGTCTCGCTGCCGCTCAAGAAAGGGAAACAACCCTCACCCTGGTTCTTATCCACAATGTGCGCAATGCGGAATAAGCTCTACACGCATTGCAGAGACTGATGGATAGCCTTGCCGATGAAGCAGAAACGGCAGATTCTGAGGAATCTTTTCATGCTATCCTCTACGACATTATGGATGCTGCTGATCATTCACCCAGGCTGCATGAGGAAGTGTTGAGGACAAGGGCAATCTTAACAGCGTTCGAGAATTTAGCGGCTGATCCTCCAAGTCCCCAAGTTGAAGAAGAAGCTTACGAAGCCCAAAAGAATACAATCTGGGAAACTCTTTACCTGTGCGACTTTTGTAATAAATTTGCCTCTAATTAAAATTAATAAATTTGCCTTTAATTTGTGATCTCTTGTCTCAGTAGTTCTGTAGTTAAGTTATTAGAAGCAATGTGTACTTATATATTAACCTCTGATCTAGAATATGACAGACAAAGGGACATCACAGCCGATTCTTGTGAAAAACCGTCTGTGAACATTCCCAGACGGTTCTTAACAACAACCGGCTGTGATAGTCGACACAACACAGACGGTTTTTAATAAAAAACCGTCTGTGATAATCCCAGATTATCACAGACGGTTTTTAATAAAAACCGTCTGTGATATTCCAGTATCACAGACGGTTCAGCAGTAAGAACCGTCTGTGATACTCCTTTTTCCCGCCACAAATACCACAGACAGCCTTCAAATTAAAACCGTCTGTAATAGTGTACATTACAGACGGTTTCACAAAACCGTCTGTGATTTGGCGTCTACTATTAGCCTTTCTGTAGTAGTGAAAGTGATTTTGCATGCTGAGTTGACTTCCCATATGCATCTGAGCTAAAAATGAGAGAGTTGGCTTTCCTGTATAACAAAGGCCGCCCACCGGTTAGCCACTAATAAGATAGTCTCTCCCACCTCTCTTATTTTCTACTGCCATTCCCCCTCCCTCTCGGTGACGGAATGCACGAGGTGGCCGACAAGCATATGTTGACCCTACCACCCTCACTTCCAGTTCTCGCTATCCCTACTTCCTGATTTGGCCGTTCCCAACCCCACTGTCGCATCTCGATTCGGATATCCCTGATCTTACCACCGTCAGATCTAGCCGTCCCAGACATGCAGACATTGGCGAGTGCATAATAGGTGCTCGAGTGGTGTACGCGGGCATGTGTCAGACCATGGAGCAGTCACTCCGGATGCTCTGTGTAAATCATAGGATCAGCTAGTGCACACAGCGGTAACAGGGATACATATCAAGTACAATAACAAACTTTATTAAATAAAAGAGTACGACCTTATGGCCAAAGTTTATATCATCAATATGCATTGGCAAAATAATAAAGGAAATAACAGCAAAAACAGGTAAATAAACAGCGAGGCCCAAGAGCCTGCCCATAGGCACACGACTGCAAGACGCAGCCTACTCGTCTTGGTCTTCACCGAAATCGAAGTTGTCCTCCTCTAAGTAATAGATTTAGCAAGGTTGAGCACATGAAATGTACTCCGCAAGCTATATGGGAAAATGCATTATTAATGTAATGCTGACAAGTGATGGCATATATGGCTAGTTGAGCAAAAAATAACATTTAAAGAAATATAGTAAATAAATATAAAATTACTAAATTTAATACAATAAGTAAAGAAAGTAATTTGAGCAAATTAATACCATTAGCGTAGGCACCGACCTGACACTAACCTATCTACGGGTATCTCACCCAGACCATCTTTATCCAAAAGATACCACATTTCCATCTAAAACCATTTTATGAAAACAAAGTCTAATTCATTAAAAACTTTACTCATCATACCCATGACTATGGGCACGACTATCTAGAATAGTTTATACACTCTTCAAGATACAATCTTCATTATGTCGGCCACTGCACGCTTCCGTAGGTGTGCGAATGAGTAATAATAATAAGGTCTTTACAAAGTAAAGTCGTCAACCTGGTCATGTCTTTACTAAGATTTCACCCCAACAAGGAATCCACCAGATCGGGGCCCCCTCTTGTGCCATGTGAGACTTCTCGTGGTCTATGTCATGCTCACATTCAACCTGTAGTGAGATTCAGGTTGCGACCAACTAATTAGTTAGCCAAGATTGTTCCACACCAGGCTTGTGGTAGTATGTTAAGGCTTTGTAGTGGTAGATCATAAACTAATCCTTAATTGACTTAGGCACTTTCCACACACCCTTTGTGCCTAGCACCCAAGTTGAGCCACCGAGCAACAACGTATGCTAGCAAGCACCCACCACCTAACCATTTACCTAAGTCTAAACCAAGTTTTATATTTTATTTTAATATATTCCATAGACTTTCTTGACTCACCGATGTAAAGAATACTTTTTAAAAGCTCCTCATTTTATGTGAAAAAGTTATCCCAAATATAAAATTATGTCTGAACAGGTCTAAACAATTGCTATAAAAGGTTCTAGCTCATACTAGTGTTCTAACCAGAGTTTTATTCTAGGGTGATAAAGTAAAAGGATTTGCAATATCAAAGTGTCAAAATAAATGGACCTTAGCTAATGTAAAATAGGAATTGAAATACTGTGAATAAAAATTAAGTGTGTAGTATAATTTAAAGCAAGATAATTTTATTTGTAAATTATGATCAACATGGTCAAGGTATATAACTTGCCTTGCTCTGTTGACTGTGTGGATCGTCGTAGAAGAATTCCTCAAAATCGTTGCAATCTACATGTGAAAATAGCCAAGTAAACTCAAATAAAATTCAAATAAACATCTAAAAGTCTGCAAACATGGTATATTTGCATAGATCATGATTTTAGATGAATTTAGAAATTTGAATGGGTTCAATTAGAGCTAAGATGAAGGAGAACGAGTCTTAGAAATTTAAATCTAAAGTAAAAGAATAAACAAAAATTCTAGAATTATTTTTCTATGAGAAAAGAAATTATGATGTCAGCAATGGTTTTAAATTTTTGGCTGAATTAAACTCTGAAGGAAAACACATATTTATGACATCATGATTGGCTTCGGGATTCACATGTGGACTAGGGTCTATAGACCAGGTCCACTGTGTGAGTTTTGGGCTAAGTTGGCATGGGGAAAAGCTGACGGGGCTGTGGGTGTTGAGGTGGCCCGAGACATGGTGCCACTTGGCACCCACGTCAGCTCCGAGTGCTGACATGGCTCGGCCTGCATTGGTGGTGGCTTGGGAGCAATGGTTTCCAATGCTTAGGTGATCAGCGACGAGCGGTGGGGTGTGCAAAAGAGGGAGGAGGGCACATGGATTGCATTAATGGGCATGGGAGTTACCGAATAAGGTTGGGAGATGGTTGGTGATGAGTAGAAGGCGGCGGCAAGATGCTCCAGTGAGGGAGTGGTTCCAGTCATGGATTTGGATGGTGGAGTGGTCAGCGAGGACGGTGTCAGAGTGGCAAAGCTCCTAGCGGCATTGGTGGACTGAGAGGAGGCTAGGGTTGCTAAGGAAGAGCTTGTCGGAGTTCACCCAAGCTCAGGGAAAGGTGAAGATGATGCGGGGGAGTCTTGGCTCTCGGGAGGGGGAGAGGAGGCAAGGGGGAGGATGGTGTGGTGGTGGGGGTGCTCACGAGTGGCTTATATAGCCGCGAGGGTGAACCAAGGTGCAGCAATTGCTCATCAGTTATCACGCTTGTAGTGATTTGGGAAGAGAGGAAAGGAAAGGGGGCGAGACAAGAAGGAAGGTGAGATTTCGGGGTGAGCTCAATCACCGGAGTCGATTAGGAAAGAGATTGGGAGAAGAAAGAAAGAGGAGGAAGAAGAAGGGCGCGGGGAGGGGATGACAGCAGGGGCCCACGCGTCGGTGGAAGGTGAGGCGTGAGATGGGCCAGCACGTTGAGGGAGACCAGGCTAGAGGGAAATTCAGCCCAAGTTATTTAAAGGGTTTGAATTTTTTTTCTATTTTTAGAAAATCTTGGAATTCAACATAAAACCTAGTAAATAGCAAAAGATAGCCAAAAATTCTCTGTAAATTCTCAAAAATACTATAAAATAAGGGGAAATCCATAAAAATAAAATAAAGGCTAATGGGTTGTAGATAAACTCAAGGTGTCCTTTCTTAAATCTAGACTTAAAGAGAAGGGCATGGAAAATTCTTAAAAAATCCATTTAAACTTAAATAAAACTCAAATTTTTGGGATGTTACAAACCTACCCCCCTTAAGAGAAATCTTGACCTCAAGATTTGGATGGGCTAGCAAAGAGATGGGGATGGTTGGTCTTCAGATCCTTTTCTTGTTCCCAAGTGGTTTCATCTTCTGTATGATTGCTCCACTGCACTCTACAGAATCAGATTGTCTTCCTCCTAGTCTAATGTTCTAATGTTTCAAGGATCTTGATAGGGTGCTCCCTATAGGTGAGGTCTTCCTAAAGGTCAAGGGTCTCAATCGCTGCTTGCTCTGTGGGTACTCCAAGGCATTTCTTCAGTTGAGACACGTGAAAAACATTGTGCACTCCTGACATGGTTGTTGGCAACTCCAGCTGATAAGCGACTACTCCTCTACGTTCCAAGATCTTGAATGGTCCCACAAACCATGGTGCAAGCTTTCCCTTTGTCTGAAACCTTTTGACTCCTCTGAGTGGGGACACTCTCAAATAGACGACAGTTGTCTACATAGCTCTTCTGGCGGGACTGGGCTATCTTTAATCAGTCCTTGATTTTTCTCACCTTTTCTTCCAAATCTTGAAGTAGGTTGGGCACTAGGTCTTGATGTCCTTCAGAATGCTCACATGGTAGAGGTGTTTGGCAATTCCTACCATACAAGGCTTCGAAGGGTGCCATCTGGAGACTGGTTTGATAGTTGTTGTTGTAGAAGAATTTGGCATTGGGTAAGGTTTGATCTCAGCAGGTGCCAAAATCTAGAGCGTGGACTTTTAGCATATCCTCCAATACTTGGTTGACTCGCTCTGTTTGGCCATAGATTTGAGAGTGATAAGTTATACTGAAGTTTTTGCCAGAACATGGAAGTGAATTAGCTTTCCCGATCTGACAATCTTTATGGGAACTCCATACAAACATACTACTCTGGCCATGTACAGCTTTGCTAACTTTCTCCCTAAGTAGTTAGTCTTGATTGGAATGAAACGGGCCAATTTGGTCAATTGGTTTATCACCACCCAAATGGAGTCATAACTGGATTGAGTTCTAGAAAGTCCGATGATGAAGTCCATGATATTTTCTTCCCACTTTCAATCTAGAATTGGCAAGGGCTACAAAAGTCCAACAGGTTTTTGATGTCTGCCTTGATTTTCTGGCAGGTGTCACATGCTTCAACAGATTTAGCAATCTCTCTTTTCATACTGACCTACCAATATCTTTCTCTAAGGTCTTGGTACATCTTGGTACAATCTGGATGGATGAAGTAAGGGGTCTCATGAGTCTCATGCAGAATCATATCCTTAATTTCTTGGTTATTGGTACACAGATACTATTCCTAAACGAAACAGCTCGACGTTCATCCTCACTTGAATTGGTGGCTTTTCCCCTGCTCATATTCTTTCTGATTTCCTTGATATCTTCCTCCACCTTTTTGGCTTCGTGAATCTGGCTTGGTAGGGTGGGTTGAACTTCTAGGACCGAAAGTATACTCCTCCCAACTGGATTTAGGTTAAGACGGGCAACCTCCTTCCGAAGTTGGGTTTGAACCTCTTTTGACAATGTGTAGTTTTTATAAGTTTTCTACTTAATGAATCTGCTACAACATTGACCTTGCCTGGGTGGTAGTGAATCCCAAGATTATAATATTTGATTATCTCTAACCACCTTCGCTGCTTCAGGTTGAGCTCTGCTTGGGTAAATATGTACTTGAAGCTTTTGTGGTCCATGTAGATCTCGCAACGATTACCGATAAGCTAATGTTGCCAAATCTTCAAGGCATGAACCACTACTGCTAGCTCTAGGCCATAAGTAGGATAGTTGCACTTGTGAGGTCTCAGCTGACGAGATACACAGGCTACCATCTTGCTTTTTGGCATCAAAATATAACCAAGTCCTTGCCGGAAGGCATCATAGAATACCTCAAAATATTTATGTATATGCGGTAAAATGAGCACTGGGGCTGACACTAACTTCTTCTTGAGGGTCTAGAAACTCTACTCGTAGTCTTTTGTCCATTTGTACTTCTTTTCTTTCTTCCAGAGTTGGGTCATGGGTTTGGCAATCTCGGAGAATACTGCTATGAAGCATCGGTAATAACCGGCAAGCCCAAGGAAACTCTTGACTTCTGTTACTATCCCTGGTTGCTTTCAATCCATTACTGCCTCAACCTTAGAGGGTCCAATTCAATTCCTTCAGTTGTCACAATGTGGCCAAGAAAGGCTACTTCTCTTAGCCAAAATTCACACTTGCTGAATTTGGCATAGAGTTGGTGCTCTCTAAGCATCTCCATAATTATTCAGAGATGATCCTCGTGCCCCTTCTCATTCTTGGAGTAAATAAGAATGTCATCAATAAAGATCACCACAAATTTATCCATGTACTTCATGAACACCTTGTTCATTATACTCATAAAGTAAGCTGGTGCATTTGTCAGTCTGAAAGACATGACGATGAACTCATACTAACCGTTACGAGTGGAGAAAGCAGTCTTGGGGTGATATCTTCCTCTCTAATCTTCAACTAATGGTAACCAAACCTCAGATCTATTTTGGAGAATACACTAGCTCCCTTCAACTAATCAAAAAGATCATCAATCTTGAGCAAAGTATATTTGTTCTTGATGGTTCGTTGTTTGCTCGGTAGTCTACACATATTCTCATACTGCCATCTTTCTTCTTGATAAAGAGAACATGTGCACCCTAAGGTGATGAACTTAGATGGATGTAGCCTTTGTTCTCCAGTTCCTGGATTTGCTTCTTCAACTCAGCTAACTCATTAGCTAGTATGAGGTACAATCTTTTGCAAATGGGAGCTATACCAGGGACTAAGTCGATCATAAACTCAACGTCCCTATCTAGTGGCATTCCAGGTAAGTCTTCTAGAAATACATCTGGTATTCCTGAATGACTATAATTCTTCTAATCCTTGGAGTTGGTTAAGGATACACTCTTCGGCTTTTGGGATTTCTAGGGTGAAGGTCACTTCTACTCTTGACCATTGGTGAGCGTGATGGATCGAGTGGCACAATTTATATGTCCCCTATTCTTGTATAGTCAGTTCATACCAATAATAACATCCTATCCTTGGGAGTGCAAAACTATCAACTCAGCTAGGAAAGGTTCTCCGTCAATGAGTAGGTTCACCATTGGACATAAGGTCCCCTCCTTGTGGTATGATGCTATTGTTTTCAATTGGTTTTGAAAATAGTTGAGGCTCATACAAAGACTTGGTATATGCGACTTGTGTTTGATCAAAAGCATGCATAATTTGGTTCAAGTCCATGTTGCCATTTGTGTGGTATGATTCTAAAAGGATTACAGATGTGTTCCATGATCTATTGAGAGTCTCATACCAATCTTGAATGCATAATATTCCAATTGCATTCCTGTTATGAAAGTTGCTCAAGAAAAAATGGATATCTTGTGCTTTCTCTGGAATATCGATCTGACCAGCTTTATATAAGCAGTCAGACTGGCGTAGAGGTCTAACCGAGAATACATAGTCAGACTACCATAGCAGTTAGACTGGTATAACAGTTGCGATCTGACTGACCCTCGGTCTGACCAGCTCACAAGTGGCAGTTTGACCGGCTCTCCGATATGACCGCTTTGGTAGTCGTACATTTTTTAGAGATTTATTTCCTTGAAAATTTTAGCTAAAGGTTAGACTAGAGTTTTTGTGGCCAGACCAGACATGACGGTCAGACTAGTCCTTGTGTGGAAGGTCTGATTGGTGGCTCGAGTAACAACTATTTTTATACTGTTGGGAAGGCTGCGGTAGTACCAACCATTTGTTGGCGGTAGTACCAAGCCTCGCGCTATTTGCTGCTAGCTTTTTGCTCCAACAGCTATTTTTCTTGTGTGGGGTATTATACCTCCTTGTGGCTTGTTGGAGGTGGTGGTTAGTTCCATTATTTCATTCCTTGAGCTAAGAGTAAGTTCTCTCTCTCATTTGTGTATGTGTTGCACTTAGAGTGATTTGGAGAAACATAACCTTGTGCATGTGTTGCGCTCAGTGGTGGACTTTGTGTTCTTTGAGTTGCGATACTTGATTCATTCAAGCGAGGGTCTCCAACTTGTTACTCTTGAAGATTGCCGACTCCTAGATGGCTTCGGAGGCGTGATGGTCCGGTGATCTTCTCAATAAGTTTGTGAGAAGGCCAGGTTTGTTGTGAGTGGTGTGGTGCTCGCCATCTTCAGAGTGGAGGAAGAGCAACCTAAGTGGATTGAGGTGGTTAGGCTTAATTCATAGAGCCAGTCCAATTTGTTTAGGTTACCTCAACATAGATTAGGAGAAACCAGCAAGTTTTCGAGCACCACGGTAAAATATCGTGCATCATTGTGGTTTGCCTTCTTGAGCTCTATTACTTCTTGCAATCTACATTTATTAAAATTGAACTATTTGCTTGGCAATATAGGATTGCTTACCTTGATGTAGAATTATATTGTTGGTGCACTTAGTCGAATTTAGATAATTTAGGTCTTGCTTGTGCAAAACAAAATAGTTTACACTTTCGCATTATAAATTTGGTAGTAGCCTAAAGGAAAATTTAAAACCGCCTATTCGCCCATCTCTAGTTGGCCTCCTCGATCTTACACTTGCCCCGAGCTCTGACCTCCTGATGGCTTGGCATTGGCCGTAGCTTGAAGATTCTTGGGATAGGACTTTGCGAAATGCCCTATCTCCTTGCAGTAGAACCAAGTCACTCCGTCATTTGGGGTGGGGTTCTTTTGCACTTGCCCTCCAGTAGGAATGCTGCGGAAAGCCTGGGGAGCAGAGCAGTTGGCTTGATAAGGTGCCCAGTTTACTATAGGCCTGAAGCTACCGAAATGTGGCGAGGTGCCACAAGCCTTGGGAAAACTTTCAGGGTTGACCTTTTGAATGGCCATCCTCCTCTTGCGATTTTCCATCTCCACTTGATGAAAATCAGAGTAGTCATTGGAGATCAATTGCACTGCGATGTTATCATTGAGGCCTTACAAGAACCTCTCTTGTTTTGTCTCGTTCGTAGCCACATCTTCTGGCTCATAGCATGCCAACTGGTTGAAGTTTTGAAGGTACTCATTCACTATACACCCTCCTTGGCGCAATGCTCTGAACTCTCTCTTCTTGAGGGTGATGGTACCAGTAGGAATATGAGTGTTGTGGCTACAGACCAAACAGAGAGAGATGGTAGTGGAGAGTGATGAAGATAAGTGTAATGGCCTGGGTCCTCCCCATGGCTTACCCATATATATATACACATGAGGAGTGCTTTTACAGATATACCCTTACATCTGGTTATCCCCTCTGGGGCAGTTATGTCATTACACATGGCCTATTCTGGGCCTTATAATCTCCTACCAGGCCTGCTGGGTTTAGGTGGGGGCCACCCCTACGACAGGAGCCTCTCATGGTGAAGGGCTTCACAGGGCCGAAGCCATGTCGCCGAGTCCTTTGGCCCCCTCCGTCCCCTGCGGCCTGTGAATGCCTCCAAGCTTGTGGTTGGGGAGCCCGAAGTCTGGGATGGTGTTAGCGGAGGCGGACGCCTGATTCGAAGCAGGCGCGCGCGCGCTCCGTCCCCTACCCTTCGAACTGGTGGGCAGCGAAGCTGGCGCCCAAGTCGAAGTAGACGCGCGCGCTCCATCCCCTACCCTTCGAACGGGTGGCAGCGAAGCTGGCGCCCAAGTCGAAGTAGACGCGCGCGCTCTGTCCCCTGCCCTTCGAACTGGTGGGCAGCGAAGCTGGCGCCCAAGTCGAAGTAGACGCGCGCGCTCCGTCCCCTACCCTTCGAATGGGTGGCAGCGAAGCTGGCGCACAAGTCGAAGTAGGCGCGTGCGCTCCGTCCCCTACCCTTCGAACGGGTGGGCAGCGAAGCTGGCGCCTAAGTCAAAGTAGGCGCGTGCGCTCCGTCCCCTACCCTTCGAACGGGTGGGCAGCGAAGCTGGCGCCCAAGTCGAAGTAGACGCGCGCGCTCCGTCCCCTACCCTTCGAACGGGTGGGCAGCGAAGCTGGCGCACAAGTCGAAGTAGACGCGCGCGCTCTGTCCCCTACCCATCGAACGGGTGGCAGCGAAGCTGGCACCCAAGTCGAAGTAGACACGTGCGCTCCGTCCCCTACCCTTCGAACGGGTGGGCAGCGAAGCTGGCACCCAAGTCGAAGTAGACGCACGCGCTCCGTCCCCTACCCTTCGAACGGGTGGCAACGAAGCTGGCGCCCAAGTCGAAGTAGGCGCGCGCGCTCCGTCCCCTACCCTTCGAACGGGTGGCAACGAAGCTGGCGCCCAAGTCGAAGTAGACGCGCGCGCTCCGTCCCCTACCCTTCGAACGGGTGGGCAGCGAAGCTGGCGCCCAAGTCGAAGTAGACGCACGCGCTCCGTCCCCTACCCTTCGAACGGGTGGCACCGAAGCTGGCGCCCAAGTCGAAGTAGGCGCGCGCGCTCCGTCCCCTACCCTTCGAACGGGTGGGCAGCGAAGCTGGCGCCTAAGTCGAAGTAGGCGCGCGCTCCGTCCCCTACCCTTTGAACGGGTGGCACCGAAGCTGGCGCCCAAGTCTAAGTAGGCGCGCGCGCTCCGTCCCCTACCCTTCGAACGGGTGGGCAGCGAAGCTGGCGCCCAAGTCGAAGTAGACGCGCGCGCTCCGTCCCCTACCCTTCGAACGGGTGGCAACGAAGCTGGCACCCAAGTCGAAGTAGACGCGCGCGCTCCGTGGCTGTTGTGACCTTGCAGTCTGGTAGTGCGCTTTTAATGGCGGCTTGAATCACGCCGACGCCTGACCTGGCAGAAGTCAGGCTGTCGCGTCGTGCAGTCTGCCCTGCTGCAGGTGGGGCACGTGGTGACTCACGACTGGTGCGTCATGGGATGTGAGCGGTTGCGTGACCGCGGCCGTTCGCCTCGTCCCCCGAGAAGTTGGACGCGTGTTGAAGATGTAGGGTCGTTGTGCGCTGCTTGGCCACCTACCTGACACCGCCCTCTAGGTTCCGGCGGTTCTTCGTTCCAAATCTTGGATAGCCGAATCGCTGGGAATTTGATCCGTCTGTGCGCTGAGCCACAAGGCAGGCGAGCAGGCTTTATTAGGTGCTAGTGTTGGGGTGGAGGCACCCTTTCTTGCTTTGGTTTTTGATCTGCCACTTCGCTTCCGCCCGTGCTAATTTTCACGCCAGTTGCTCCTTTGCCTGCATCTTCCTCCCTTGTCGTGAAGAGCGATGGCCAGCCAGGACGACGCCGCCTACCACCCCCGCAGTGGTTCCTTGCCTAGCCAGGGCGAGGCGACCCATCCTTCTCAGGAGTACAAATTGGTGCCGCGGGGGAGCTCGCGCGCCAACAAGTGGTGGAACGCCATGGAGCACTCGGGAGGCTCCTGCTCCCGTGTGCTGGGGAAGAGCCGCATGACTGAAGGGACGCTGCAGCGACTCGTGGATGAGGGGAAGATCGTGGATCGCAATGGGGCTCGCCTACCCCGTCGGGACGAGACGGAGCCGAAGCCCGGGGCCATGGAGGCTATTGTTTTCGTGGCGTTCTTCGATGCCGGCCTTTGAATGCCCTGCACGCTGTTCGTGGGCGAAGTCCTGCGGGCCTACCAGTCGGAGCTAGCCCAGTTGACGCCCCCACGCGATACTCCGCCTAGCCATCTTCACGTGGGCGATGCGGACAGAGGGGTGGCGTCCCAGCGCGAGCTTATTCGCCACCCTGCACGACGCACACTGTCGACCCAGAAAGGTTGACGGGGCGGTGTCCAACTTCGGCGGTGTGGACTTCGTGCTCCGGGCGTCCTGCACGACGTTGTTCCCTGTGCCAGCCTTGTCAGGGCAGTGGGCGGCCGGCTGGACGCGGTGGTGGTTCTATTACACCGTGACCGACAAGAGCAGAATGCATTGCCGAGGTGGGCCGATCTCGTTTAACAGCACGCCAAGTCTGAAGGCGGAGATCGACGACACGTAGAAGCTACAGAGCCTTGTCGGTGTCGCCCGTCGAATGAGCGTGCGCGACCTAGCCGAGGAGTTCACGATGTATGGGGCGGCGCCACTCTCCTCCCGGGGAAAGTATGTTGGACAGAATGGCCCCCGCAAGGATGGGTTCGACCCATCCGTGTCTCGCCTGCTGCCGCCGTCCGCCCCTTGTAAGTCGCCCAGTACGCTTTACGCGCGCCATTGTATCTGTTTGGCTTCCGCCTGACTGACGCGATCTCCTGCGCAGTGGCCCGGCTAGAAGATGCGGAGCGCGCGGTTGCAGCGCTTCTCGGCCCGTACACGCTTAAGGAGCACCGGGCTCGCGAGGCCGCAGTCAAGGCGGCTAAGCAGGGGCGGGTAAACCGCACCTGCGAGGCTGTGGGCATTGCCGTGCCCGAGCGTGCGGTGCCGGAAGAGCTTCCCGCCGGGACTCCGGGCGCTCAGGGCGGTGGTAGCCCTTCGGGGGTGCTATCTTCGCGACGCCGGGCCCGTTCCCCGGCCGCCATACGCGACCCTGCAGCCCCTCCGGCGGCTAGCCCAGCTGAGACGATGCGTGCGACCGGTGGTGGGCCTAGCCATACTGCTTCGGAGGGGCGCACCACCGCGGATCCCCCGGCACCTTCTGCCGATGCCCACGAGCCCGTGCTTGGGCTCGCGGCCGTTGTTGAGTTGGAACTCATCAACCCGGGGGGTGGCGCCGTTCCTGGCGAGCCAACCACGGTGGAAGGTGCGTTATCAACCGCAGCGGCCGACGAGGGCGTGCCCCCTACAGAGGAAGCCGTGGGGGCAACAGTGACTGGAGCTGGTCCTGCCGTGGAAGACTCACCTGTGCCACCGCAGGCGAAACGCCCTCGGATGCAGTCCCCGCCGCCAACTAGGGGTCGATACGCTGTTGCGGGGCCTTGCCGCGGGATTACGGCGTCTGGCACGGCCGAGAAGACGTTCTCCCCAAGCGTCGTGGCGCCTGCCTCCCCCTGGGCGGTCGAACCGGCGCCACCTCCGACCGCGACGAGGGGCGCAGGAGGTAGGTGTGAGTCCCTTTCTTCACCTGACTTCGCGAGACTCTCTCCGATCTGCTCGCTCATTCTGCCGACATCAGGTGAGACGACGTCTCCCGTACGTGGCGAAGGATCGAGCAGCGGAGGTATGCGCGAAGTTGGGAGCCTTGTGCAGGATGCCCCGCAGGTGTCCGCTGCTGCTGACGTGGCCGTGGCCGCGATAAATCTGGGCGCTTTGGGGCCGGGGCTCGCTCGCTCGGACTTCCTCCCTCGCCCGGAGGTATTTTGCGACCTCACCGCAGCCGCAGAGCGTGCCGATAACGGCCTCAACCGAGAGGCGCTGTCGTCATGCGCGGGGGACCTCCTAGCGCTCACGCTGCAGGCCTCCGAGATGAGGGTAAATACGTGCGCTTCCGTTTGTAAGGTATTTCTGGACGCCTGCTGATTTGTTGTTTCTGCCAGACGCTTGCCCTCGGCCGGTCCTTTGACGAGGCCCGCGTCCGAGAGCGGAGGGCTCTGGAAGCCAGCCTCCGCGAAGCAAACACTGCTCTCGCCGCGAAGGATGAAGAACTTCGCGCGCTGGGGGACGCCCTGGTGGCCGCACAACTCGAGGCCACGGAAGCTCAGATCGCCACGGCTGGGGAGCGCGCCGCCTTCGTGCAGCAGATCTACGTCCTAGAAGGGGAGAAGGCCCAGCTGGCGGAGTCTGCTGCCGAGAACTGCCGTGTCCTGGAAAATGCGTCCCTGTCGCCATGGCGGGCCATGGAGGCTCTGAACCAGGCCCTCCGGGATTTGTGCGTCCGAGTGCCGGACACTACGCACAGGCCGGAGGCCCTGTCGGAGTCGCTCGGGCTGATCGAGGAGGGGGCCGGCGTTGCTCTTCATGGCGCCAGGACCTTTGGCGAGCACTGTGGCTATGTTGGTGCGTGCTTCGCCCTCGCCCTGCTTCACACTCATGGGTGTAGGCATACCCATGAGCTAGCGAACCCTCAACTGGATCCTCCCGACCGCCCAGAGGTTATGTCGGACGCCATCCGTTCCATCGGGTCTAGCCTGCAGAACTTCCATCAACGGATCTGGGGCCGCTTCGGGGAAGGTGCAGCGAGGGTCGCCGTGCAGCAGACGTTGCATGGGGAGGGGGACCTCCTCCAGTGGCTTGAAGGGGTCCTTCAGCACCGTGGTGACGACGGCGCGGGCTCGTCCGCGCCGCGCCAAGGCTGAGCAGTTGGTCGGGAGGGCAGGGGGATGACGCACTGCGTCCTACGCTTGTAACCATGTAACCCCTTTGCGTTTATAATGGAACCAAATAGTACCTTATGCTTGGTGTTACCTGCCGCCGAACGCGGAGGGTAGGTCTGCGCGTCTCGTTTATACTCCGTGGAGTGGCGCGTGCGGAGGCGAACCTCGACGCTACGACTTCCTTTATAGTCCGAAGACTCGCGCGTGCGGAGGCGAACCTCGACGCTACGTCTTATTTAAAGTCCGTGGACTATTGCGTGCGGAGCTAGGCTCGACGCTACGTCTTCTTTATAGTTCGGAGACTCACGCGTGCGGAGGCGAACCTCGACGCTACGTCTTATTTAAAGTCCATGGACTGGTGCGTGCGGAGCTAGGCTCGACGCTACGTCTTCTTTATAGTCCGGAGACTCGTGCGTGCGGAGGCGACCCTCGACGCTACGTCTTATTTAAAGTCCGTGGACTGGTGCGTGCGGAGCTAGGCTCGACGCTACGTCTTCTTTATAATCCGCAGACTCTCGCGTGCGGAGCTAGGCTCGACGCTACGTCTTATTTAAAGTCCGTGGACTGGTGCGTGCGGAGCTAGGCTCGACGCTACGTCTTCTTTATACTCCTTAGAGTGCGCGCGGAGGCGTCCCCCCGCTGCGTCTTATTTATACTCCGTAGAGTGCGTGCGGAGGCGGACCTCGACGCTACATCTTATTTAAAGTCCGTGGACTGGTGCGTGCGGAGCTAGGCTCGACGCTACGTCTTATTTATAGTCCGCAGACTCTCGCGTGCGGAGCTAGGCTCGACGCTACGTCTTATTTAAAGTTCGTGGACTGGTGCGTGCGGAGCTAGGCTCGACGCTACGTCTTATTTATAGTCCGCAGACTCTCGCGTGCGGAGCTAGGCTCGACGCTACGTCTTATTTAAAGTCCGTGGACTGGTGCGTGCGGAGCTAGGCTCGACGCTACATCTTATTTATAGTCCGTAGACTCTCGCGTGCGGAGCTAGGCTCGACGCTACGTCTTATTTATAGTCCGCAGACTCTCGCGTGCGGAGCTAGGCTCGACGCTACGTCTTATTTAAAGTCCGTGGACTGGTGCGTGCGAAGCTAGGCTCGACGCTACGTCTTATTTATAGTCCGCAGACTCTCGCGTGCGGAGCTAGGCTCGACGCTACGTCTTATTTAAAGTCCGTGGACTGGTGCGTGCGGAGCTAGGCTCGACGCTACGTCTTATTTATAGTCCGCAGACTCTCGCGTGCGGAGCTAGGCTCGACGCTACGTCTTATTTAAAGTCCGTGGACTTTGTTCTGCTCAGCGCGGACAGGGGATGCTCTGGGAACAACAACCTTTATTGAACTCCCGTTTGCGTGGGCGAGCATCGCCTAACAACGGGCTGGTGGCTCTACGCCTGCTGTCCTGCTTCTAGGCGTAGTACCGCCGCAACCTGTCCGCGTTCCATGTGTGCCGGAAGGCTTGTCCTTCGAGCGTGGCGAGGCGGTATGCCCCCTTCGGCAATGCCTCTGTTACGATGTACGGGCCTTCCCACTTGGGCTCCAGCTTGCCAACGGTTTCGGCCTGGAGCGCCACTCTGAGGACGAGATCCCCAGGCTTGAACCCCCGCGGGCATATAGAGCGGCCCCGAGTACGCATTGTCTGCCGCGCGTACTTCTCGACATGGTGGGCTGCGTCTGCCCGTATCCCGTCGAGGAGGTCCAAGGACACACGGCGCTCGTCTTCGGGTGCTTGGACGAGGACCCTTCGCGAGCCGACCTTGATTTCCTCGGGCGTCACCGCTTCGTCACCGAAGAGGAGTTTAAACGGCGTGAATCCCGTCGGGCGTGTTACCGTTGTGCGAAGCGACCATAGAACGCTGTGAAGCTCGCTTGGCCACTTGCCCTTCGGCAATCCAACCAGGCGCTTCTTGATGGCGGCGGAAATGGCGCCATTCGCCCGTTCGACCGCCCCGTTGGACTGGGGATGGCCCACCGAGGCGAATCGGAGGGTGATGCCCATGCTGCCACAATAATCTTTGAAGAGGGTGGCATCGAACTGCAGGCCATTGTCGACCGTGAGCTCCCGAGGCACACCGAAGCGACATATGATGTTTTGCCATAGGAAGCGCTGTATGGCCGCAGAAGTTACTTTGGCCAGAGCGATCGCTTCCGGCCATCTGGAGAAATACTCCAGCGCGACTACCACGAACCGGAGGTCCCCTGGAGCTCGGGCAAGTGGTCCTACTATATCGAGACCCCAGCGCGCCAGTGGCCACACCGGGGGAATTGGGTTGAGGCTTGTCGGGGGCCTGCGGATGATGTGCGCCATCCACTGGCACCCTTGGCACCGACGGACGAAGTCCTGGGCGTCGGTGATGGCAGTCGGCCAGTAGAAGCCTTGTCTGAATGCCTTGCCGACTAATGACCTCGGCGCCAGGTGGGATCCGCACACGCCCGCGTGGATTTCCGCCAAGAGTTCCTTTCCCTCCGTAGCCGAGAGGCAGCGCAGGAGCGGCGCGCAAACCCCTTTCTTGTAGAGTGTCCCTTCGAACACCTGGAAGGACCGTGCGCGGTGCTGCAAGCGTCGCAGTTCGGCAGGGTCCTCCGGCTCGGCGAGACCTTGTAAGAAATTGAAAATGGGCTCTCGCCAATCTCCTGGCCTTTCAATGCGGTGGACAAGTGCCACGTCCCAGTTGTCCTGCGCGATGGCCGCCTTTGCTAACACCTCGTAGAACGCCCCCTCGGGGGGGGCAGTTGCTGGCTGGCCGCCTTGGCGAGGGCGTCGGCTTGCTCATTCTCTGCCCGGGGGATGGCCTTGACGGTGACACCCAAAAAGTGCCTTTCCCTCGCCCTCACCGCTGCGAGGTATTTGGCCAACTCAGGGTCCTTGGCTTGATATGACTTGTCCAAATGGCCGGCCACCAAGCGCGAGTCGGTGCGGACCAACACCTGTCTCGCGCCGACTGCCTTGAGCTTTGCCAGGCCAAAGAGCAGTGCCTCGTATTCAACCGTGTTGTTGGTGGCGGGGAAGGCAAGGCGCGCCGAGTACAGCAAACGCTGTCCCTCGGGCGTGATGATCACCGCCCCTACGCCCGCGCCGGCGACGCTGTAAGCTCCGTCGATTGTAAGCGTCCAGACAGGATCATCGTGCGTCTGGCCGGGTTGGGCGGGCGGGGTCCATTCGGCGAGAAAATCCGCCAGGACTTGGGATTTAATTGCCGTCCGCGAAGCATACGTCAAGGAGAAGGGAGCGAGCTCGGCGGCCCATTTACCGATACGCCCTGTGGACTCCTTGTTATGTAGCATTTCTGCCAGGGGGAATGAGGAAGGCACTGTGATCGGGTGAGCCAGAAAATAATACCGAAGCTTCCTGGAGGCCATGACCAGCACGTAGGCGAGCTTCTCAAGCTCCGTGCATCTTGTCTTGGCGCCTTGAAGGGCTTCGGAGACAAAGTAGACGGGCCGCTGCGTGGCGCCCTCCTCTAAGACAAGGACGGCGCTGACCGCGGTGGCTGACGCGGCCAGATAGAGCAGGAGGGGAGCCTCTGGTGCTGGGGCGACCAGAGTTGGGAGGCTTGCTAGGTGCTGCTTGAGCTCGTCGAAGGCCTTCGCGCAGTCTCCGTCCCAACGAAATCCATCACACCCGCGGAGTGTCTTGAAGAACGGCAGGCCCCGCTCCGCTGCCCTTGAGAGGAAGCGGCTTAATGCTGCCATGCGGCCCGCGAGCCTCTGAACCTCCCTCGTTGTCTTGGGCGGCTCCATACCCAGGATGGCGTCTACTTTGTCGGGGTTCGCCTGGATGCCCCGCCCGGACACGAGGAAACCTAGGAGTTTGCCCGCCTGTACCCCGAAGACACACTTGTCGGGGTTGAGCTTGATGCCCGCCTTCCGGAGGTTGTCGAAGGTCTCCTGGAGGTCCCGGCCGTGTAGAGCAAGTTGCCGAGTTTTGACCACCACGTCATCGACATAGGCTTCGATGTTCCTCCCAAGCTGGGCGGCCAGGGCAATGGCGACGAGTCGGGTGAAGGTAGCTCCTGCATTCTTCAAGCCAAAGGGCATTCTGACGAAGCAGAACGTCCCAAGTGGTGTGATGAAACTGGTCTTCTCCTCGTCGTCTTCGGCCATGTATACCTGGTGGTAGCCGGAATAGGCGTCCAGGAAACTCATGAGTTCGCACCCAGCAGTGGCGTCAACCAGCTGATCGATGCGCGGCAAGGGGTAGTTGTCCTTCTGGCACGCCTTGTTGAGTGCCGTGAAGTCGATGCACATGCGCCAGGCCCCGCTGGCCTTTTTGACTAGCACCGGCTTGGCGAGCCATTCTGGATGGTGGACCTCGCGGATGACCCCGGCGCGAAGAAGCTTCGCCACCTCTACTTTGGCCGCTTGCTGCCGATCCATCAACATACGCCGGAGCCTTTGCTTAACCGGCTTGGCGTCGGGGCGGACCGCCAAACGATGCTCGATTACTGCTCGGTCAACGCCCTTGATGTCCTCCGGGGACCATGCGAAGATGTCAACGTTGTTCTGAAGCACTCGGAGCAGCTCCCGTTCGACCCCCGGCGGGAGCCCCTCGCCGATGGACACAAACTGCCCCTCCGCCTGGAGCGGCACCTTCTTGACGCCGCCTTCGGGCCGAGGCTTGGGCGTCCACCCGGGAGCGGAGGGCCCATCACCGGGCGCGCCGGAGAGGGCATGCACCGGACGCGGCTGCCACCTTCGGCACGTCTGGCCAAGTCCTGGTCGCCGAAGATGGTGATGACACCCTCCGGGCCCGGGAGCTTTACACACAAAAAGGCGTGGTGCGGGATTGCCTCGAAAGAGTTGATGGCGGGTCGCCCCAGTATGGCGTTGTAGGGGTGCGGGATATCCACGACATCGAAGGTGACATGCTCAGTCCGGATGTTACCTTTGTTGCCCTCCTGACGGAAAGTGACAGGAAGGGACACGTGCCCCAGGACCTGCAGCGGTTGACCCCCGAAGCCTTGAAGTGGAGCTCCTGGCTGCTCTAGCCGGCTTCGGGGGATTGCCATGCGGTCAAGGGCTTCTGCGAATAAGATGTTCGCGGAGCTTCCCCCATCGACAAGGACGCGCCTGACTTCACAGCGTGCTATGTGGGCCTGGATGACTAGAGGGTCTTGGTGAGGGTACTCCACGCCCCTAGCGTCGTTCAAGTCGAAGGTGATGTTGCGGGGTGGCATCCACAGTTGCGGCTGCTCCCCGGGGGCTTTTGAAGAGGAGCCTCCGGTGATGACGCTGACGGTGCGATGCTGTGCGCCCTCCGTTGCGGTGGCCCGTATGGGGCTATCCCTTGGGTGCCCTACGTGGGCTTCGGTGGGGGGACGAGTAGGCGGAGCCCGAGACCCGACTGTCGCCCTCCGCAGCTCCATCACCGCGATGCATGCCCTTGTGTAATGATCGTCGTAGCCGTGTACCTCGCACCACTTGCCATAGTGCAGGAGCTCTTGCTCTGCGTGGGGTTGGCTGCCGTAGTCAAATCCGCCCTCCGATCCCCGGTCTCCCCTCCGTGAGGCGGGGTCGGGTCCTTGGCGGGCGCTCTCGGTGGCGAGGACATGGTGGGCCGCCTGCGACCGGCGCTGGCGGCGCCGAGGTTTAGGGCTGCACCGTGAGGAGCCTTCCTATACCTCGGCCTCCCTGCCTCGGGGAGGGCCTCCTTGAGGCTTTCGGCTACGGCCCAGGTTCGAGGAGGGACCACCCACCCTGACCTCGCGCGGGGGGTGCTCCTCACGGGCAAGGCCGGGGGCGGTGATGCTGCGTCTTCGCGCATCCTCCTCCGCCCGCGCATACCCGTCCATTTTGTCGAAGAGCTTGGCAACTGTCGTGATTGGCCTCCGCGCGTTGTATTCGGCCATCGGGCCCGGGCGAAGGCCCTATATGGCTGCATTAACGACTGTGGTTTCATTAACATCGTTTACCTGGCCTCGAATCTTGTCGAAGCGCTTGAAGTAGCCCCGGAGCGTCTCCGAGGGTCCTTGCTTCACAGCGAAGAGCTGGTCCGCATTGATCCGCTCGACATAATGTCCTTGAAAGTTGCTACGAAGCCGGTCGTGAAGCTGCTCCCATGCGTAGATGGAGCCCGGCTCTATGGTAAAAAACCAAGAGAGCGCCACTCCGTGCAGTGCGAGGGGGAGTCCCTTCGCCTTCGCGGTGTCGTCTCCGCCCGCGGCCTCGATCGCGGTTTCGTACACGCGCACGAACTCACGAGGATCCGTGTCGCCTTTGTACGGGTCGATGATGCGAGGGAACTTGAAGTCTTCGGGCCACGCCGCCTGCTGCAGCCCCGCCGAAAGCAGAGATTCTGGATCTACGCGTCTCAGCGGGACACGGCTAGACGTGGGGGCTTCGCGGCTGTCCACCTTCTCTGGCGTGGGCTCGGGCGCGACTACCGGCGCGACCTGCTGGCTCCAAGCCTCTTGTATATCTCGGACGGCCCCGCGAAGGTCCCCGAGTTCCCGCTGGAACGCGTTGAGGGCTACTAGTAGGGCGCTTTCCACCGCAGGTGTCGTTGGGGCCGCCGGAATGCCCAGTGGACGGGCTGGTGCAGGGACCATCGCCTCACGATCTCCAGATCCGCCGGATGGTTCGTTGCGGCTACCCCCGGCCGCCGGATCTGCGCTACCGGCAAGGGTGGCGGGGGCTGTCGTTGCAGTGCCAGCGACGGGGTTAGGTGTCGTCGTAGCGGTGCTGGCGGGGTCAGTTGTTGCCGCGCGGGCGTCGACGCCCACGACCACGGCGCGTACGCCGCCGCCAACTCCTTCGGCGGCCGATGCCGAAGCCCTGGTGCTCACGCGCTGCTCCGACCCATCCGTCTTCTTTCCCCTCGCCGCCGCTGGTGAAGCTCTCTTTGGTGCCATCTTTTTTCCTTCGGTCTTCAGGCTTGTCTTCGTCGTCCCCACGGACGGCGCCAACTGTTGTGGCTACAGACCAAACAGAGAGAGAGATGGTAGTGGAGAGTGATGAAGATAAGTGTAATGGCCTGGGTCCTCCCCATGGCTTACCCATATATATATACACATGAGGAGTGCTTTTACAGATATGCCCTTACATCTGGTTATCCCCTCTGGGGGCAGTTATGTCATTACACATGGCCTATTCTGGGCCTTATAATCTCCTACCAGGCCTGCTGGGTTTAGGTGGGGGCCACCCCTACGACAATGAGCCTTATAGAAGTTACACGCAAACTCATCCTAGGTAATGGCTTGTGCATTAGCGTAAGTGGCGGTGAAAGTATCTCACCACTCTGAAGCTAGTCTATTCAATTAATGGGAAGCAAAAAGGACTCGCTCCCTATCATTGCACTGTATGATATCCAACATCTTCCCAATGGCTCGAAGCCAGTCATCTACATCCATTGGGTCAGTACTACTAGAAAATGTTAGGGGACACATCCTTAGGAATTCTGATAGACAAGAATGTGTAGCTTGAGCTGGTGGCGGTAGAGGAATAGGTTGAGCGGGGGGTGCTGTGGTTATAGACCAAACAGAGAGAGAGGTACGGTAGTGGAGAGTTAGGTGAGCAATGCTTCGGGCCTCCCCCCATGGCCTGGGTGGCATATATATATTCACATAGGGAGTGTTTTACAATTATGTCCTTACACCCAACTATCCCTCTCAAGGGCATTTATGTCATTATACATGTCCCATTTTGGGCTTTACATTCTTCTAACAGGCCGACTGGGCTTAGGGGGGGCCACCCCTACAACAGGAGCCTCTCATGGTGAAGGGCTTCATGGGCCGAAGCCATGTTGCCGAGCCATTTGGCCCCCTCCGTCCCTGCTGCCCATGACCTTCTGTACTGTTGGATGGAGTCTCATTTGCCGGTGCAGCCCAACATCGCACTGAGGATACAGAGTCGAGTTGGTTGCTGACGCCGTCCCTGACCGCGGAGCCCTTCGGGCGTGGAGTCAAAGTCGAGGCAGAGACGGGTTCATTCTGTGGACACGCTGAGGCGCGGGGCAGGACCGTCTCACATGCGCGATGCCAGAGCCGAGGACGGGCTCTCCCTGCAGAGACGGGTCTGAAGTGAACACGTCGCGGAGGTGTTTTCTTAGGTCGCTATATAGACGTGGAGTCGGCATACGGTCCGACAGCTCGCAATCCGGAGTCGATGTCTTAATGGCGGTGAGAATCACGCCGACCCCTGAGGTGTCAGGGTCGGGCGACTGCGGTCGTACGCGCCGTCCCGATGGAAAGGTACACGCGGCAGGATGTGATTGTCGCGTCGTGCGCTGTCAGTGGTCGCACGACCACGGTCAAGCGTTCCTTCCCGGGAGAGGGAGACGCGTGGCGGGACGCTATTGGCGTGTCGTGCGCTGTCAGGCAGCCTACGACTGCGCGCCTCTAGCTGCCAGCGGTTGCGCTTCTTGATCGTGGGGAGCCGAACTGCTGGGCTCCCGCCGGTTGCCTTCCTGATCGTGGGGGAGGTGAGAGGGCTTTATATACCCTTGCCACCGGCATGCGAGCCTTCTTCCCATTTCCTTATTTGCTCTCTTGCCGTCATTTTGCTCTCTTTGCTCCGCGCTTGCTGGCGCGATCTTGTCTCTGCCCCTACTCGTTTTGTCTTACACTTTCGAGGAGAGAATGGCTTGCCATGAAGATCTCGCTCGCTGGCCCAGCGTCAATGCCTCGTCTAGCCGGCGTGGTTCATCATCGCCGTCGGCGGAATACTCTCTAGTGGTTTGCGAGCCCTCGCAGGCCGACAAGCGATGGGAGGCCAGGGAGAAGGCGGGAGGCCACTGCTCCCGTGTGCTAGGGCCGAGCGAGAGACCATGTGGTTGTGACCCCATGTGTGTGATGAGTAATTGACATCGGTTTAGGAAAGTTGAGTTTGGTTTGTGTGGTCGGACCATGTCGTTGCATGGTGCAACAGACTCAGTCGGATTGGTCAAACCTGGTTAAAGTAGTTAGGATGCATACTCTGATGATTCGACAGGTTTGGGCTTCTTCATGCGTAAGTATGATTTGTTGATGCTATTATGCTTTCATGTATCGAACGGTGCTATTTGAGGTGTTTCTTGTTTGTGATGGCTGCAGGACGTCGAGGCGGAGTCGTGGCGAGACACGAGGTGACTGGACTAGGCGCAGGTGGCGCTGAGGTCAGGACGGTCGGGATGTGTCGAAGACGGCGGACACTCGAGGTGGTTGCGAAGCTTGGACGACAAGAGACGCGGGATGTGTCGAAGACGGCGGAGACTCGAGGTGGTTCCCAGAAGGCTGTACAAGCGGGAGCGGGTTCCGTTGGATTTAGCGGGCGTAACGGGTTGGAGACCCGTTAGCCAAAGGCTATATAAGGAGGAGGTGCCTCCTTGTGGCTGCATGCATTCCAAGGGTTTCTAGACTTTAGGGTTTGTGCTTTAGTCAAAATGGGCTTTAGAGGGTTGTTTTGGCTTTAGGCTTTAGTTGGTGAGGAGTTGTTGAGAGTGGCAGAGCTCTGTCCCTCTTGTGTGTTCCTATGTACGTGAGTTCTTGGTTGTTCTTGAGGGAAGCATGTAGCTTGTGCTCTCAATCCAAGCATGTATGGGGAAGTAGAGAGGGTGTGAGTTTTTTCTCCTATGTAATCATGTATCTCTCATCCTCAATATCAATATGAGATGGCTTTGTTTGAGTTTGATTGAGCTCTTGGCTTCCCTCTGTGGTTCTGTTCTTCGTTCTTCTTTGTGCAAGATTTTGCAAGTTTTTGTTTTTGAGTGGTTTCTTGTTGAGAAGGCCCAAAATGGGTTGCTCTGAGATGAGAATAGGCCCCAAGATCATTTGATCAATTTTTCTCTTGAGAAAATCGATTGAATCAAAGTTTCCCTTTCTTTCCTTCCTCTGTTCTTTCTCTGTCCCTTCTAGGGTTTATGGTAGATTTTGCTTTTTCTTCATGGGAAGCCCTAAGATTTGGACTCTCTAGTCCTGAGGCTATTGCTAATATTTCTGCAAAAGATCTTGAGCAAAGATTGAGAGATCGATGAGTAATTTGGGTTTTGGTTCAGATTTTGCAAAAGTTTCAGATTCTTGTCATAATCTGAAATTCCTTGGCTCTTGTTGATTTCTCTTGTGGTTTGAGGCCTCCAGGTTGTTTTGAATAGGTTATTACTCTTTTGGCCAGAGGACAATCACAGAGTTGCATAAATTTTGTCCTTAATGTCAAGTTGCGAGTTTTTCAGTTCTGCTGTCTGAAAATACAGACTGCTGATTCCGCTGAGCGGTCAGACCGGCTGGAGGGGCAGTCAGATCGGCCGGTGGCTGGCGGTCTAACTGGCCTTGATCCACCAGTCTGACCAGCCCGAGAGCAGCGGTCTGACCGGTCGGGCAGTCTGACCGGTTCCAGGGTTTCGGTCTGACCGGCCTCCTTGCTTGCTCTTCTGATTCTTTGTTCTCTCTGTTGTTTTTCTAGTTTTAGACTAAGTCCTTCAGTGGTTCTTTCTCTTGAATGTCCAGAGAGGTTTTCCAGTGAGAAATCACTTCATCTTCATAGCTCCTTGTAGCTATTGGAGATAAAAAATTAAACGTAAGTTCTTTTGGGGGCAAGGAGAGGTACCTTTTTCCTCTGTCTTTTTAGGCCTCTGTGTTTTCCCTGATTCCAGAAGGTAGCTTGACCTCTTCTTCTTCATAGCACTGGTTGCTATCGGAGAGAGTTTGAGGTGTGCTCTTTTGAGGGTTTGATTTTATAAAGCGACATTCACCCCCCCTCTGTCGCCATTTCGGTCCAACACCGAGTCTCGTGATGGAGGAGATGATCCGTACTCTCCTTTGAGAGAAGAGGCTGGAGGACCGTGTTGTGGTTCGCCTGCCTGTTAGTGACGAGACAGAGCCGCATCCGGAGGAATTGGAGGCGATCGTCTTCATCGCGTATTTTGAGGCCAGGCTCCGGATACCAGCAACACTCTTCATCGGCGAGGTCCTGCGGACTTATGAACTGGAGTTGGCGTAGCTGACTCCGAATGCGATAGTTCGCCTGGCCGTTTATGTCTGGGCGGTGTGAACAGAGGGGGTCCTTCCCAGCGCGAGCCTATTCGCCCTTCTTCATGACACGTGCTGCCAGCCGAAGAGGGTCGAAGGAGGGGTGCTGTCAAACTTCGGCAGTGTCAACTTCGTACTGAGGTCGCACTGTACGAAGATCTTCCCCACGTTGGTGACGTGGGGGAAGTGGGAGTCCGGCTGGATGCGACGGTGGTTTTACCACCACGTGACGAGCACCAGTGGTCTCCAATGCTGGGGATGACCGATATCTTTCAATAGTTTGCCGAATGTGGGGCCCAAAGGCGACGACGATCAGCGGGCATGGAGGCTTGTCGGTACCACCCTCCGGTTCAACATGCGCGACCTTGCCGAGGAGTTCACTATGTATGGAGTGGATTGCTTTCCAGCCGGTGGAAGCATCAGTGAGGTCCCATCCGGCGGGATGGCGTAAAACCGACAGTGTCTTCTCTTTTGAAGCCCTCTGCTCCCTATAAGTTCTTCGGCATAGGCTCTGTACGCATATGTATATATGTATGCATGTAACTTTTTAGGAACGATGCCTCGCTCTGCCTGTAGGGTTCTAGTTAGAGGATGCGGAGCACGCAGTAATTACGTTCCTTGGGCCATACACGGCCAAGGAGCACGAGCTGCGTGAAGCCGCGACTGCCCCGACGAAGCTTGGGCGAATAAACCGAGTATGCGAAGCTCTGGACATCCCTGTACTGGAGCACGCAGCGCCATCACTGGTCCGAACTCGTCGACGCGATGGAAACAGCAAGGTAGGGGCGTCTCCCTCTCGGCGCAGGGCTCGTTCTCCTGCCACCGCCTCCAGCCCACCGGCCGCATCTCCGGTTACTGCCGCCGAGGCTGGGGTCATGGTCATCGCTGGGTCTGAACACGGCGGCTCGGGGGAGGAGGAGCACACTGCCCCTGGGAGGGGGCTCCGGCGGCGCTGAGGAAACATGCCATGGCACCGACGCCCCAGGAGGGCGCTGCCTCATCGTCTGCATTAGCCGCCGAGGGCTTATTGCCTGTGCCAGCCGTCGCAGTCGAGGAAGCGTCGCTGACATTTCCGAGGGCGAAGCGCCCCCGGATACAACCGCCCTCCCCCTCGGAGAGGTTCAACATGGCGAGCGGTGTCGCCGGGATTAGGAGTCTAATGGGGAAGCCATCTGGGACGAGGGGGAACTCGCCCCCCAGCGCGGATGCAGCCCCCGTGTAACATCCTGAAAAATCCGAAATTTAAAATATGAATTTCTTGAATGGTTTTGCAATATATTTTATTTGAGTTTGGATTTTTATGGCATTGTTCTGGAATTTTGTGAGGTTCCAAAAATTTAAGAAGCTAAAAAAGAAACGAACATTGGTAATACCCTAAAAGGAAATGTGCAAATAATAGAAAGATAAAATTTTAAATATGAACATGAAAAGATGATCCAGTATAAGGATAGAGAAACTTGAGTTAAAATATAAAAATCTCATTTTGGAAATAATGACATAAAAAGCAATAAAAATTGAATGAATAAAACACAAACACATATGCATGTATGTATGTATGTATGTATGTATGTATGTATGTATGTATGTATGTATGTATGTATGTATGTATGTATGTATGTATGTATGTATGTATGTATGTATGTGCATATACAAATTGTACGAGGAAGAGCTTAACAATACAGGAAATAATAATAAAAATATATATATGCAAAATTAAGTAAGCCAGCAAATAACAATATGTGAAATTATACACACACACACATATAACCTAGATAATAATAGTAATAGAAACACTCATTCAATAGTTAAAAAGAAAATTGAAGCTAAAATTTCGAATGTCATACCAAAAATCAGTAAATATAAATAGGAAACAAAAACTTAGGTTAGAAAATAGAAATCCCAATTCAAGGATCAAAATTTCAAAAACTACTAAAGCTACTCATTTTCCCTTCTCTCATTTAATTACAGGTAGGGCCCCAACCCTTCTCCTCTCTCCCCTCTCCCTCCTTGCGGTCTGCCCGCGGGCCCCATTCTTTTCCTCCTGGTCGCTCTCTTCTCTCCCCCACCCGCGCGCCTTCCTACTTTTTCCTTCTCCCCTTGTCTCCTTTCGACAGCGCCATCCTTCCCCCTCTGCGCTACTACCAGCTCGCGTCACTCGGCCCCGCCCCCTGGCGCCATCTGCTCCCCACATCGCACGTCGCTGCTCCCGCGTCATCAAGCCTACGCGCGCACGTCGCCACTTCCCCTGCCCATGCCCTGCGCGTGCGCACATCACCGGCCGTAAGGAACCATGCCGCCCCTGTTCCTCCGTCAGCGACGGCCGTGGCGCCCCGGCATTTCTTCCCCTTGCTCCACGGGATATAAAAAGCCTCCCCGGGAGTGCATTGCCCGCCGTCTCCCTTTTCCCCCTATCTCTCTTTCCCGTGCTCAGCCCAAGCTCACCCGCGCTAGCTCAAAGCGCCAGCCACCGCCGCCTCACGCCGCTCCGGCCTCTCCGACAAAACCATGCCAAATTGACCCCGCCCATGTGTGCGCCCAAGAACCTTCCTCCTTCCCTCCGGCCCAATTGGAAAACACCCCACTGAGCTCGCCGGGAAGCTCCTCTTCCTCATCTCCGGCCGGAAGCCACCGCCACCGCCCCATTTTTGGCCCCCTGCTTCCCGACCCAATTCCTCTCGGTTGGAGCATCTTCAAGGCATAGTCGACACTCCACAATCGCCGCCGAGCGTTCCCATCTGCCCCAGCTCGCCGGCGCCGCAAGACCGCCCACGCTGACATGGGCCTCACGCCGCCGGCCCGCCTCAAGGCCCCTCTGTCCCGGACCACTGCGTGGTAAGAATCCCCACACCCCCCTGGTGCTCGCGCGCGCCTTGATTCTCCCCTTTCTCCTCCCGGCGCCGCCGTCCCCGTTCCCCACCTCACCGCCGCCACCCGAGTAGCCACCCCCGCCGATCTGCGCTGTCCCGGGCCGCACTGCCTCCTCCACCGGCTGCCACGACTCCCCAAGAGCCCATTTTGCCGACCTACCCCGCCCCTCTGGCCTTCCCTCGCCGGAGCTCCCACCGCCGGCCGTGCGCCCCCCACCTCCTCTACTTCGGCCAGCCAGCTGCCCCGTTTTAGTCCCCAGCTACCGCTTGCATCTTCAGAGTTAATTCCCCATAGACTATCACGACAGACAGAAAACCCACCTGGCTACCCGAGTGGGCTCTAAACACTTCACAGCAGAGGTCTTGAGTTCGAATCCTTCGGCTGCAGTATTTTTATTTCATTTTTTAACCCATTTTGATTAATAAAAATCAAGAAAAATTTGAGAAAAGCTTAGAGAAGCTAATAAAATTTAACTGGAATAAAAAAATGAGATTAATTAAGACTTAAATTTGGATTAGCTCATGTATGATTAGTTATATGGTTTGAACAATTATCCAAAAGATTTAGTATTAATTTGAGGTATTGATAAGGTATTATGATCTTGAATAAATATCCAAATCTAATAAAGGCTACCCATGATTAAAATTAAGATTTATGCCCAATATTTAAAATGCTGCCGTTAAATAAATTCTAGTGGTAGGTTTTAATAGCTAGCAAATATTGGAATATAACTTTGTTAGATAAATAAATTTTAATTAAATCTAATAACAATTAGAATATAGAGACTTTCTATGTAAGTATATATATAAACATATGTATATGTATACATAAAAGGGGTTAGAGAAATGCGGATAGCATGTATACAAGCCTACTAGTAAATATAACAGTATAATTCTTGCGTTCATTGTAGGCTCTATTAAAAATGTATACTGGTAGACATTATCGTAAAAATACTGCTAATCATGAACCCTTAAATGATAGCTTTAGTAAATAATGATAACCAAACGCCACCATGTTTAGCAGGCTCGAGCTACAAAGGGATAAAATATTAGAAGCAATAGTTTCCAGATAGCGCTCAGATTAAAAGGTCATAATCTACCCTACTCTATAATACACCAAAATTTTCTTTACTAAATCCACCCCCTCAACCACCCCCACAGTCATGCCTAATCTAAGTCCACCCAGATTTGTGTACCAAAGTAATCCAACTTCATACAAATGAATGGCCTGGATCTCTCCTCAAATCTTCTTCTCTTACTCATTGAAGATCCTAAGGCTAAAATTATCCGGATCATGCATATCATTGAACCACCTTGCGCTGCCGTCGCCGCCTCCTCCTCCTCCCCACCCCACGCCGCGTCTCCCCAGTCCCCACGTTCTCCACCACTCCTCCTCCCTCGCGTCCTCCCCCCACCCCGCACCGCCGTGCGCTCGCCTCCTCCCCCCACCCCGCACCGCCGCCGCCACCTCCTCCCCCTACCACTCCGCTGCGCCGCCTCCTCCTCCTCCCTCCTCCGTCGCTCCGCCCTCGCCTCCTCCTTCTCACCCCGTGCCGCCGCCGCCTCCTCCCCCCGCTCCGCCAGCGCCTCCTCCCACCCTCTGCTCCGCCCCTCGCCTCCTCGTCCCCACCCCGCGCCGCTGCCGCCTCCTCCTCCCCCACTCCTCCGCTACACCGCCACCTCCTCCTCCCCATTCCCTGTCGTCTCCCTGGCACCACCGCTCTCTTCCCGTATCATCGCTGGGAATCGTGCATGCGTGAATCGCCCACACCCCTAGGCCCCACGCGCTGTGCAAGCCGCTAGGGTTTCGAGGAGGCCGCCTCGCGAGGGCGACGATGTCGCTGCGGCCGAGCAAGCGGGCGGAGGTGCGACGCAGCCGCTACAAGGTCGCGGTGGACACGGAGGAAGGCCGCCGGCGGCGCGAGGACAACATGGTGGAGATCCGCAAAAGCCTTCGCGAGGAGAGCCTGCTGAAGAAGCGCGGTGGCGGGCCCCACTCCTCCATGCTGCAGCAGAAGGTTTGATCCGCTACTTACTCTCTCGCTCGTTCTCCCCAAACCCTTTCCTGGTTTTCTAATCCGGTTCTCGGGTTCTTTAGTTGGAATTGGAGATTAGTTGGAATCGGGTTCGCGTTCTCGGGTTTTCCGAGGCGGCGAAGCCGCAGTCCTCGCAGGAGGAGGAGGAGGACTGGAAGGAGGCCGAGGGGGACGTGGAGGTGGACAGGGCCGCAAGCAATGGAGGCGGGGAGGAGGGGAGGGACAGGCCGATCCGGGCCTACGCCGACGGCATCTACGACCTCTTCCACTTCGGCCACGCGCGGTCGCTCGAGCAGGCCAAGAAGCTGTGAGAAATCCCTCAGCCCCCTCAGCCCTCCTCCTTGGTTCGTCCCCGATTAATTGCTTTGATCTGTCCCCGGCGTTGGTGTTGGGATTTTAGATATCGTTTCTTGCACGGCGTACTCAAAGGCTGTTCCTTTTGGGGTGATTGCGTTGAGAATAGCACGTGATTAGTTGGTTCAGTGTGCTGTATGTAGTGTGAGATTGCGCGAGAAATTTCTTTTAGGCGGTTTTGTTGTAAATTCGTCGATAATAGCAGTTCAGGAATGGCCCTTCGTGAGTACCTATCATGTGCAATGCCCATTTCTGTGGGTCATTCCGGTGAGTAGGTTGAAAAAGCGCCTTCTTATTGTGGATTGGTGGGTTGTTTGATGCGTAATATTGCTGTAGATGTCCCGTTTTGGGTGGGTTGTTTGATGCGTAATATTGTTGTAGATGTCCCGTTTTGGGTAATTGGATCGATGGTTTGGTGCAAAATGAGGCCCTTTTCGTGCTTCTATTATGCGCGGGACATAGTTTAGCATTCTCGGTATGATTGTATGTTTTACCTAACGTGATATGACTCCAGATGGCTTTGCTTGTTTGCCGTTTAATGGATCATTCAGTGGGAGAGCACCTATTTCATAGATTCCTCTAAATAATGCACTGTAATTTGGCGTTGTTTGTCCATTTCGCTCTTGCTGTACAGTAATCCTGCTCTGTTGACATGGACTGGTGGAATGATTGAGTTTAGTGGCTGGAAGCTTGGGGCTAATATACAATGCTCTCAGATTCAAGTTGCCACCTTTCCTTGTGTGAGACTGAGCTTCTTCCAATTCTTCGAATTGGCAATGAAATGGAAGTTGGTTTTGGGTGTTCTGTTCAGCTATTAATCCTTCCTTATGTAGTGAAATAATTCTGTTCTCAGGGATTGTGTTTGTCCATCCAAATTAGTCTTCGATTTTAGATGCATTTTGTGTTTCTTAGATCTATCACAGTGGTCATTTTGTGTTAGAGGATAGTTATTTTTAACTAATGGGAAGTAATGTATGTCATCAATTCTTTCTCTTTCTGCAGAAATATCCTGGTCTACACAAATTGCTATGTCACATTTATGTAGCTTCCGGGCACTTGGAACCATTTTCCTCAAAATTCTGGTTTGTACACTATGGAATGTTAGTATACTTGTGGCATGCAGTCAAATAAAATCATTTTGGTTTTTTTATGAGTGAGGTGTCTAACTTGTCTGTGGCACCTTTTGTAAGGAACTTTGCTCTTGTAGTTATGCTCTATTTCTTAAGTACGTACCTTTGTTTGGATCTTTAAAGGTCATCCTGTAATGATCTTGTCAAGTACTGTGTTTCTAATCTGACTATATATAAAGAAATTGAAGGGTGGGGTGAGAATGACAGGGGTGTGCCTTACACTTTCGGAGCTGATAAGGTTGCTGAGTTTCTTCAAAAACATGATTTGGATCTAATCTGCAGGGCTCACCAGGTATCCGTACTGATCTTGAAGTACATTTCTCAAGCAAGTAACAATAGTTGTTTCACCTGTGAATTTGTTCATCATTTGACTTAGGGCATATTTCGATGTGATATCTCAATAAATGAAGTTTCTACAACAAGTAACTGTTGTATCTAGAATTTTTCAATCCTTGACTAAATGGCTAATAACCATTTCTTGAATTTTTTGAGTTAAAAATGTTCCCAATTTAATTAAAAGCTCTTTATATAAGATGTTCTGATTTTGTTTAATTTAGTGACTTTTGTAAAGATACCATAACTTTTGGTCTATATTGAGCACGTATTTTGTTGAAAGTACAACAGTATATTGTTTCAGAACATTGACATGATAGCAAAATATACTTTTCATTGTTGCAAAAAAAACTATATAATCTATAATAGGAATAGGAACTACGTGCATGTTCTTATTTAGGGTGAATTTGTCATTAGGTATTGGAGGCAGTAGATGATTTTTTGTATTCATCGTGCCATCACTCTTGTGAATTGTTTGATCCATTTATTGTGTGCAGAGATCTGATTTTGGTTTTAATCCGCGCCTCGAATTATGCAGAGATATGCATGAGTTGTACTTATAGTTGACCAGATGTGGTGACTGGTGAGCATTGTTAAATTGTTATCATATATATCTCTGTGCACTTTGAAACAATTGTCTTGCATTATCCCTCTGGAAAGTAACTATGAATCCCTGATTGTCATCATGAATTTTAGAATTTCTATGTAGTTCCTGTTGAGTCAAGTCTTGCATAAATATATTCTTACTCACATCATGCAGTCCAGTATTGGAAGTCTAAACTATGAAGATGGTTCATAGTTCTTGCCTGTTTGAACTACCCATGGCCATGATAAGTCTGACAGTTATTGGATGTAGATTGAGATAGCCTTTTGAACACAATTGATGCTGAAATCAACTGTAGGAGGATTTCTGTGGTGGTTGACCTGGCTGTGATGGAAAATGTCTGTTGAGCATCGAGATTAATGTTTGCACAACATTGCCTTACATTGTGTTGAATCATGAAGTACTTTATAGGTCGTTTCCCTACCTGTAGAAAATTTGATCAATCAGTGTCTGTAAATAGTCATCTGTGTAGTGTCTGATTTTGTCATTAGTAATGAAGGCGGGGGCTAACTCCGAAGCTAGATTTGACTAGCCAGTCGCATTTATGAAACTTTAATGGCATGTGCCAAAATTTCCTGAGTTCTGTATGTTTGGAACATGGCACAACACTACAATAGCACCTGGAGCTATGTAATCTTCCAGTGTCGGGTGTGAAGTCATAGTATAACATTGCTTCTATTGGAACAACACCTGGAGCTCTCTATGTATTCTACCAGCGTCAGATGTTGAACTGCCAGTAGAACTTTGCTTCTATTTGGACCTATGTCAAAAATAATGAGTCAAATCACATTTTGCGGCCTTATTGGCCTTAGGGAGTTCGCTCTAGCTATTGGCTAATGATTGGGAGTGAATTTTCTTAAAGACTTGGGCACTTGCTAAGAATTTTCTTGGGGGCGTTGTTGGAGTTGGAAAAGTTCGATGGGAAAGGAACTACAAGAGTGAATTATCTCACTTACGTTTTCGTTATTGCGCCGCCGGATCACGCTGCGGAGGCTGCTCCGATGCTGCCGTGCGCGAGGTCGTTGCTGTGGAAAAGGGGGCTAGCCCTCCTGCGGGGATGCGCGGAGGGCGAGTGCGGCAGGGGGAGGCGCTCGCCAATGCCAGGCACGTGGCCACGCTGGCCGGGCTCAGCGACCGCGGGTGCCGGCTCGGCCGGTGTGCCGATCCGCCGCCGTGCGTGGGGGCCGACCGGTTGGCCGGGGGCTGGCGGTCGGGCGCGCAGACGAGGTGCTTCCTCGGGTGCGGCGACGGGGAGGAGGGGAGCGTGCTCTCTAAGGTCTACGAGGAGAGGCACGTGATGGGGTATGACCGATTGGACCCATTGTTTTTTTTCTGTGATTGTTTTTTGAAATGGAAATGGTTGGTGATGCAGGTACTCGCCGGAGCAGATGTTTGCGGTTGTCGCCACGGTGGATCTCTATGAGGATTTTGTGCCGTGGTGCCAGCGGACGAGGATTATCAGGCGGTATGACAATGGTTCGTTTGATGCTGAGCTCGAAATTAGATTAAAGTTCCTTGTCGAAAGCTATATGTCTCATGTGGAGATGGAGAAGCCGAAGTATATCAAGGTAAGAATTGTATAATGGACTTTTATCACGCTTGTAGGTTATAAAGTAGTATGAAGACCCAAACCTCAACTGGAATTAGAACTCTGGTTCTCAAAAAAAACTAGAATAAGAAAACTAACATGCACAAAAAATATTTCTAGAGTCAGCTGCATTTTGAGTTTCATCACATATGCAGTTGCTATTTATTTTCGTGTTGTAATTGCAAAACCACCACCATGATTTAGTTTATTTGTCAATTGTCATGCTGACTGCAAATGGATATACTATTCCAAAGAAGTATTATTGTCACCAGTCAGAAATTGGTTCCTCGCTTCCTTGAATGGTTGATTGTTAGACGTGCTGAACATAAAACTTCTAAGTTCTAACCCGGTTTCTCTATTGGTTGGTATAATGTGTTTGCCAAGCTAAACCTACGGTTAGTTATATAATTTTAATGAAATATGTATAAATTCTTCAACCCCTTCCATTTTCGACAATTTCCTTTTCTTTAATATGGGCCAAAATTTCTTATATGGTCAGATATAATGTTACCTTAGCAGAACTAATAAGTAGTAAGCACCTATTTAGTAGGCAAAGTTGGTTATGAACTTAAGCATTTCGGAGTTATACCAAATTCATAGTTTCAATCTGAGTAGATATTCTTAATGAATCTGATTGTTCGTTTTATTTTTTACAAATTGTATCTTGTTTTGTATTTTACCGTAGCGTTAGCACGGGCACACTACTAGTAATATATAGATGCTAGCATATAGTGGCCCTAGGTCATCAAATACCAAAAAAATCTCACGGACATATAGATACTCTAAAGTGAGTATGTAACCATTAACGCGAGTAATTAGGTTCACATAAAATGATACCTACCAAGCGTTGTCACATATTTAAATTGAAATAAAACTAAGCCTAATAATGATCAAAGTGTAGACAAATAGCAATGAGCCCCTAATTAAATCTTAACTTTAGGATTAGTTGGGTAAAGTTGTATATAGCAAGCTAGGGCCATATAAGTAGATCCTACTCCAAATTAAACTAAACATGGTGACAACTAAGGATACGTAAAGTGTTGTACCACAATATGCTATAAATCCAGACTTTGAGATTAATGAAATAAACAAAAACTGTATACCTCGCATATGGTATATGCCCTGAACAATAGCACCGGACAAAATAATGCCCAGTAAACTCGCATACCTATTCGTAGGTACATCCTAACTCATGGATCTTCCTTGATAAATATAAAAATAATAAAAGAAACTGTTAATAAAAGATCGAGTCATCGTTGTCTACCATCGGCCTTGCCCCAAATCACCCATTAACTCATAATAATATAAAAGTTGAGTTTATTCGGATTTATTTGGATCTTGTGAGTTATTTGCTTTCATTTGGATTCAGTAGTTGTCGCATAATTAGAAATTGGGAGTCGTGAAGATTCAGTGGATCCAGCAAGATTAAGCTTGAAGTGAAAATAAAGGCCGGAAGCTCAAGAGAAATCATTGTGTGAGCTCAAGACCGTGGTAAACCACGCCAGGCGAGTCAATATTTTGATCATGTTGAACCTACATTTTTCGCAAATTTACTTTTGTTTAAATTATCAAATTACATGCTGTTATTTCATATGCAAATATATGTTTGTTTGAAGATTCTAGTTATACACCCATTAATCGACTTGCTAGTATTATACCTCCATTGGAAATATTTGAATATTTGAGCCTTGTCACCCTAGCAAAATTATAATGGTAATCTTTCAAAAATAAGTCCATAACTATACGCTATGCTTAGTACTGCTTAGATAATCGGGGGGGGCACCAACAATGCCCCAAAGCATCACTTTGAATCATGAGAAATTGGTTTGGGCAGTCATGGTGGTAATGACTGGTATATGTTGGTATGAGTATTTTATGTTCCCCAAAAACCCCAACTTGCTTATTTATCTGGGCGGATGGTTCGAGGGTGTGTGTCGTGGTGCAGTGGAAGCACAAAGTGGATAGTGGTAGAACCGCCCAGATAGCCCTAAGGACTGAATCTTGTGATGACCTCCCAGTGTACAACAAGTACAACCACAAGCTGGCAAAGTGTAGGCAGGGCTAACTAATTTGCATCGACTTAGTAAGAGTTGCGCCGGTGTGACCACGGGCGGGTAGAGGATGGCCACATCCTCCGACGTGATGGCGCAAGAGGGGGCTTCTGGAAGGGTGGTCGTACCCCGAAGGAAGTGGAAACCTTAGCGGACGTAACTCTGCTAGGAAAAATGCATTGTAAAGGTCCTGTGATAGTCTACTCAACCGCATGGCTAAGGAATCATGTGGGGCAACGAGTGGATTTATCTCTTGTGGGTAAAGTGTACAAACTCTGCAGAGTCTAAAACTATTCGAATAGCCGTGCCCACGGTCAAGAGCGGACATGGGAACTTAACTAGATATAGTTCTGTTTCAAAATCTTTGTGGGTGGAATTGGTAAAGTGGAGGGTAGAGAAAGGCCCTTATTTGTGTTGCCCTGGGTGTCGCCCCAGTGATAAGTTAAGCGGTTATGACGCTGAAGAATTATGCATATGGTGCAGAGGCCATGTAACGGTGGATGGAATCTGGATCACTATTACTATTGCATTCTTTCACACCTTATGTTTTAGTTCAAAATGCTAGGTCTCAGGAAATTTGTATGTATTGTATTTCGAAAGCAATTTATGGCAAATAAAATAAATCGAGCCTTTCCTTTGATAAGCCATGCATACTATCTATTTGCATTTTGTGTATTGGCTCGCGGAGCGCGGTGGTTTGTGCTCACACTCACTTTCACAACAAATCCAGAATTCAGGAATCAGATTACTATGCCTCAGCAACACGATTGGGCATGGTGGCAGAAGAGATGAAGATGTCAAGGGCTAGGTCGCGAACCTCCAGTTGGTTGCCTGTGGGCATGTCCTGAAGGTCCCACCTGTGTGCTTTGTTCTTCCGCTGCTGCAATTTATTGATTTCGGCCTGGTCGGCCCATGAGTAAGTCTACTATTTTAATTATGCTTCCGCATGATATGTAATTTTGATGTCCATTACTGTAACTGTGTGCACTATCTACTGATCCAGGGAATAGTGCAACTAAACACAGTAGATTCCGGATTGTAAAATTTGGGTACTACACCCCGCGGCCCAGATCGAGGCGGGGCGGACGCCTCCCCGTGCCATGGTGCCAACCGAGGCAGAGCTAACAACCCCCGCGCAATTCTTTCTCCCCCGCGACTTCGCGAAGCTCTCTCCGATTTGCTCGCTCATTCCGTCATCGACATCAGGTGAGACAAGATCTCCCGGCCGCGGTCAAGGCTCGAGCAACGGAGATGGCCGTGAAGTCTCCAGCCTTCCTGCCTAGGACGTGATGTCAACGCTTGGTGCTCTCGAAGTTGTTGGCGCGGGGCCTAGCGGCCGGCTATATCCGACTTGATTCCCCGACCAAAGATGCTTCGGGTTCTTCACGAGGTCGCAGAGTGCACCAACTCCAACATAGATCGACGGGCATTGTCGTCGTGCGGGACGGAGCTCTTGGCGAGTGCGCTGGAGGCCTCGGAGATGAGGGTAAGTGCTTGGGTTCATGACCTATGCTGTTGTTCGGGACTTTGCTAAGAACTGCACTTTGTAGACCCTCGCTCTCAGCCGAGCCCTGGAGGAGGCATGTATCCGCGAGCGGAGGGTGCTAGAGGGCTGGCTTCGAGCTGCCGAAGAGGCTCACGCCGCGAAGGATTAGCGCTTTCGTTTGCTGGAGGCAGAGAGCGCGAGGGCGATCTCTGATGCGTAGATACTCGCTGCTAAGGCGCAGTACGCAGCAGCGGAGGCGCAACATGCCGCGACGGAGGCCCAGCGTGCCTCGGTGGAAGAGTGCGACGGCTTGCTCCAGCAGATTGCAGCGCTAGAAGAGGAGAAGGTCCAGCTTGCCGCGTCCCTTGGAGAGAGGAACCGGACTCTGGGTGATGCCTCGGTGGCAGCGTGGGGGGCGATGGAGTCTCTGGAGTATGCCCTCAAGGATCTTTGTGTCGACGTGCCGGCCCTAATGTTCGGCCCCAAGGACCTGGAGTGAACGCTTCGGTGAATTGGGGAGGGTTCGGGCCTTACCCTCCGCGCCACCAAAGCCTTCAGTGACCACTGCGGCTTCGCCAGTGCCTGCGTCGCCCTCGCCATGCTCCGTAGCTGAGGGTGCCAACACTTCGATGGGCTGGCTGACCCCCAGCTGGAGATGCCCGTCGGAGCCGGGGTGATGTCGGGCGCCATTTGCGATGCCCAGTCTGCCGTCCGAGCCTTCTACGACCGGATCTGGGGCTACATCGGGGAGGACGCGGCAAAGGTGGCGCTGCGGCGGACGCTGCATAGGGAAGGGAACTTCGGCCAGCGGCTCGACGAGGTTCCATGGCGCAACGAAGACAGTGCGCCATCCTTGGGAGCGGCACAGACCCACAGGTGTGACGCGGGGGTCTGGTGTGTCAGCGTGCATTTCTATGTATCCGTTTTTGTAAGATGGCGCCTTATGGCCCCCGCCCCTTGGCATGAATAAAGTGGGATTGCCCCAAAGCGTTCTAATGATCCGTGCTATTTTTGCTCCGGGCAGATGTTTGATAGGGGTCGATTACTACTTTTGGACCGCATGATTCGATGGCATCTTCAGCGTTGGGCATGGACAAAAGAGGCCCGGAGCTTCTGGGCGACCCGGACTTCAACGGGTGATACCTCGACGCAGAGGCACATTAAGGTGGAGCTGGACGAGTAGCGACTTTAGGCACTCAAACACGCTTGTAAACTTTAGCACTTCACGAATGTAATCGCCGAGTCTATAGTCACTCTCTTGTGAATGCAATAAAGACTGGTTGATGTCCCTGTCGCTTTTCACAATCGTGCCTGCCACCGATCAACTCGTAGGACTTGGTGCTCCGCAAATGCCCAAACGCTAGGTAGACACTCGCGTGCTCCATCCCCTACCCTTCGAAGTGGTGGCAGTAGAGCTGGCGCCTAGTCGAAGTAGACGCTCGAGCGCTCCATCGCCTAGCCTTCGAAATGACAGCAGAGCTGGCACCTTAGTCGAAGTAGATGCTCGAGCGCTCTTTCCCCTACCCTTCGAAGTGGTGGTAGCGGAGATGGCGCCTAGTCGAAGTACACGCTCGCGCGCTCTGTCCCCTACCCTTCGAAGTGGTGGCTGCGGAGCTGGTGCCTTAGTCGAAGTAGACGCTCGAGCGCTCCGTCCCTTACCCTTCGAATCAGTGGCAGCGGAGCTGGCGCCTTAGTCAAAGTAGACGCTCGAGCATTCCGTCCCCTACCCTTCGAAGTGGTGGTAGCAGAGCTGGCGCCTTAGTCGCGCGCGAAGACAAGCCTCTGCGTGTCTTATTTACACTCCGCAGAGTGCGCATGGGGACAACATCCGCGCGTCTTATTTATACACCGTAGAGTGCGTGCAGGGACAACATCCGCACGTTTTATTTATACTCTATGGAGTGCGTGTAGGGACAAAATCTGCACGTCTTATTTATACTCCGTGGAGTGCGTGCAGGGACAACATTCGCACGTCTTATTTATACTCCGTAGAGTGCACGCAGGGACAACATCCGCATGTCTTATTTATACTCCGGAGAGTGCGCGTAGGGACAACATCCACACGTCTTTTTTATACTCCAGAGAGTGCGCGTAGGGACAACATCCACGCGTCTTTTTATACTCCGGAGAGTGCACGTAGGGACAACATCCACACGTCCTTTTTATACTCCAGAGAGTGCGCGTAGGGACAACATCCACGCGTCTTTTTTATACTCCGGAGAGTGTGCGTAGGGAAAACATCCACGCATCTTTTTATACTTCGAAGAGTGCGTTTAGGGACAACATCCACCTGTCTTTTTTATACTCCGGAGAGTGCGCGTAGGGACAACATCCACGCGTCTTTTTTATACTTCGGAGAGTACGCGTAGGGACAACATCCACGCGTCTTTTTTATACTCCGGAGAGTGCGCGTAGGGACAACATCCACATGTCTTTTTTATACTCCGGAGAGTGCGCGTAGGGACAACATCCACGCGTCTTTTTTATACTCCAGAGAGTGCGCGTAGGGACAACATCCACACGTCTTTTTATACTCCAAAGAGTGCGCGTAGGGACAACATCCACGCATCTTTTTATACTCCGGAGAGTGTGCGTAGGGACAACATCCACGCGCCTTTTTATACTTCAGAGAGTGCGCGTAGGGACAGCATCCACGTGTCTTTTTTATATTCTGGAGAGTGCACGCGGAGGCACACCTCCGCGCGTCTTTGCGCAGAATGAGACAATTTTGCAGACGGATGGCTTTATTAATCTCCGGTTTGTGCGGGCAAACATGTTACAACCGGCAGGGTACTGACCTTGCTACAGGCTTCCCTTCGGCCCTAGACATAGTATCGCCGCAGCATGTCTGCATTCCATGTGTGGTGAAGTGTCTGCCCTTCTAGCATTGCGAGGTGATAAGCTCCCCGCTACAGAGCTGCAGCGACGATGTATGGCCCCTCCCACTTGGACTCCAACTTGGCGACAGTCTCCGCATGGAGTGCCATTTTGAGGACGAGATCTCCTGGCTGGAACTCCCGTGAGTATATGGGTACTTTGCGACGCGTGCCATTTGACGCGTGTACTTTGCGACGTGCTGGGTGGTGCTTACTCGATCTCCATCGAGAAGATCCAAGGACAATTGGCGCTTCTCCGCCGGTGCCTGGACGAGGACCTTCCTCGAGCCAGCCTTAATTTCTTCGGGCGTCACTTCTTCATCACTGAAGAGGAGTTTGAATGGCATGAATCCCGTCGGACGTGTCACCGTTGTGCAGAGGGACCAGAGTACAATGTGGAGCTCATCTGGCCACTTGCCCTTTGGTAGCCCGACGAGACGCTTCATGACTCTAGTGGAGATGGCGCCATTCGCCCGCTTGACCGCTCCGTTGGACTGTGGGTGCCCGACTGAAGCGAATCTGAGTGTGATGCCCATACTATCGCAGAACACCTTGAATGGGGCAGAGTCGAATTGCAGACCATTGTCTATAGTGAGCTCCCTGGGTACTCCGAAGCGGCATATGATGTTCTGCCAAAGAAAGCGCTGCATGGCCGCGGAGGTTATCCTAGACACTTAGAAGTACCTCTGCATTCCCAAGGCCCTCTACCCTAGGGCCCAGACCATTGCTACCCACCTATCAATATGAAATTCTACAATCATATGTCTAATAGGCGATGCAACTACTCCATTCTACGATAACATGAAGACAACGACGTCAAAAAGCAAGCTTTGGAAGTCCATGACCTATCTGGAAGAATGATACCTCTTTCTTCCCTTTTGCCTTCCCTAAGTGTAAACCCCTTTTCTATGCAAAGTCTCTTTCTTCCATCTACACCAAGAGAAGGGGCAATACGTTGAGTGAGACCCTAGAACCCATTGCTAGCTAGTTTAAACCCACTTCTATTCCCTCTACTCCATCGGAATCTCGGGGTCGAGATTCATTTAAGGGGGGTAGGTTTGTAACATCCCAAAATTAGGATGTTTGAAATTTGGAGTAATTTTTAAAAAATTTATTTGCATCTTACTGGCATATGAAGTTTTGGCTCAAAATCTTATTAGGGTTTTCTCGAATTCCGTGCTGAGCAAAATAATAACTGGGAATAAATTTCAAATATAAATAAGAATTATGATGATGAAAGATAAGAAATAATTTTAGGGAGTTTAAAACTCTAAGAATCAAAGTACCAAAAATCTTGGATTCAAACCAAAGTCAATAAATGAAACCAAAAGCTTCTTCTTCAAAATTCAAATAGTATACAAGACCCAAGGATGGATATTCAAATATTTAGATATATATATATATATATATATATATATATATATATATATATATGCAAGTCCGGACAAAGTAATATCAAAGTCGACATCCAAGAGCAAACCAAATAAAATCAACAATATAGGCGTATTAGATTTTTGTATCTGAATGTCTGAACCAAAAATTTGCACTTAACATTAAGCAAAACTAACAAATCTTAATGAGAACTAAAATTTAAATTAAAATCCAAAATTTAGAAAAATGCTTGAGCCTTTCCATTCTTCTTTTCCATTTCCTTTTCCCCTCTCTCTTCCATGTGCGCCAATCCCTTTTCTCTTTTATTTTTCTTTTCTCTCCCCCTCTCTCTTTTTCCCCCTCTCTGCCATGTGGCCCAGGCACCCTGACCCTTCCTCCTCCCTTCCTCCTTTCCCGTGCGCCGGACCCCCCTCCCTTCCTCCTCTGTGCTTCGGTCAAACCCGCGCGACGCGGCCGACGTGCACCCCGCTGAACAGCGGCATGGTGAAGCCCCCAAATCCCGCTGCCCTGCCTACGCGAATCCCGGCTGCCGCCAACGTGCCGCGCAAACCCCACCGGCCTCTGTCACCTCGCGCCCTGTAGCCACACCTAGCCCGACACCCATGCCCTGCTGCGCCTTTGCGCGCCCATGTCGCGCCGCCCGATCCTCCGCCACCGCACCTCCCCTGCCCCTCCTCTGCAACTATAAAAGCCGCCGGTTTCCCCCATAACCCCCGCGCCATCTCTTCTTCGTTCCCACCTCCTCTTCCTCCTCCGCCGTGCGCAGCTACCGCCTCCATCTCCGCCGCCGCTCCTCCTGGGTGCCGTGGCTCAATTGCCTTCGGCCGAAGCATCACCAAGCCTCCACGAGGTTTTCCCATGCGTCGAATTTGGCTTCCCCTCACCTCTTCTTGCCGACGTCGTGCGCAAGCCACCGCTGCCCAAGGTCTCTGTCGCCGGCCCAACCCGATCCCCCTCCGGCCCTGCCCACTCGCCGGTGAGATTTCCCTCGACTTCCTATAGCTCATTCTCCCCTCCTTCTTCCTCCCAGTCCCCTCCGGCGCCATCTCCACCGTCGGCCCCCAACCTCGCCGCCGCCAGGTAAGCCGCTGGTGTCGCCCAGGCCAAATTGACCGGCGGGACTTTACCCACAGGTAGGGCCCGGTGGGAACATTTTATTTTGGGGGTTCCCACCTCCGGCCACTGCCTCTGCCGCCGGCGGCAAGGCTAGCACCGAGCGCTGCCTGGATGCTCTGCTCTGAGCCCAGCTCCCCGCTTGCTTCATCTAAAATGTTTTCCCGTCCCATTCCAGGAGATTGGATGCTCAGTTGGTCAGCTGCGGCGTGCTAAGCGATTCATACAGCAGGTCTTGAGTTCGAATCCTATGGCTACACATTTTTCCCTCACATTTTTTTTTTCATTTTTGTAACCCATTTTAATTAATAAAAATCAATGAAAATTTGAGAATAATTCAGATAATCTAATAAAAATTAATTAGGATATAAATGAGGTCATTTAATATTCAAATTTGGGTTAGTTCATGTATGATTAATTAATATGGTTTGAACAATAATCTAAAAGACTAAATATTAATTAAGGGCATAGATAAAGAAAGGTGCCTTTGGTAAAAATGTCCAAGTTTAAACAAAGATTACCCTTGCCTGAAATTAAAATATAAGCTTAAACATTTATCATACTGTCATTTCAACAAATTCCCTTTTGTAGATTTAATTAATAGCTATATAAAAACATGAACCCGTATAACAAGCCATGATAGATGAATAAAATTTAAATTGAGACTAAAACTAAGCCAAAAAAATAATTGGGCTATAGACAAAATGGAAGTGGTGCCATTAATTAAATCCTGACATTAGATTTAATAAATATGTTAAGCATGATTACCTATAACAAGCTAGTACCCATATAAACGGATCCTAATCCAAAATAAATTATGTCTAGTAACAACTAAGTGTACATATAATATCACACCATAAAATGCTGAGAACCCGGGCTCTAGTATTAATTTGGTAAGCTAAAATTTGTATACCCCGCATATGGTATATGCCCTGGACAATAACACTCAACAAAATAATGCTTAGTAAACTCGCACACCAATTCATAGGTCTAACCTAACTCATGGAACTTCCTTGATAAATACAAAAATAATAAAAGGGATTATTAATAAAAAGATCGAGTCATCGTATCCTATCACCAACTTTGCCCCCAAACCACCCGAAACACCCATTAACTCATAGTAAAACTAAATTGAGTTTATTCGGATTTTTTGGATTTTTTGAGTTATTTGCTTTTATTTGGATATAGTCGTTTGTCGCGTAATTAGAAATTGGGAGTCATGAAGATTCAGCGGATCCAGCGAGATTAAGCTCGAAGTGAAGATAGAGACCAGAAGCTCAAGAGAAAGCATTGTGTGAGCTCAAGACCGCGGTAAACCGCACCAGGTGATTCAATACTTTGATCATGTCGAACCTACGTTTTCTGCAAATTACTTTGATTTAAATTATCAAATTGCATGCTGTTATTTTATATGCAAATACATGTTTAATTTAAAATTCTAGTTATATGTCCATTATTTAACTTAATTAATATTACACCTACTTTGGAATATTTGAATATGTGAACCTTGTTGCCCTAGCAAAATTATAATAGTAACCTTTCGAAAATAAGTCCCTAATTATACGCTATGCTTAGTACTGCATAGATACACAGGGGCGCTGAAATGCCCAAGCATCATTATCACTTTTAATCATGAGCAAATTTGGTTAGGGAGTCATGGTGGTAATGACTGATATATGTTGGATGTGATTATTTTATGCTCCCCAAAAACCTCAAACTGCTTATCTATCTGGGCGGATGGTTTGGGGGTATGATGCAGGGGTGCACGAGAGTGTGGTTTGTGGTAGAACCGCCCAGATACCACTAAAGACTGAATCTTGTCATGACCCCCTATGTAAAATAGTACAACCACAAGTCTGTAAAGTATAACTTGGCTTAGTAGATTTACCGGACCCTAAAAGTCATCCTCACAGGAGGAGGTGGTGAGGTAGTGCAAGCGGCTGTCTGGGTGACGGCTTGAATGGGACACTCACAGAGGGTGAAGTTCTGCTGTGGTGGGCTAGCAGGGGGTAGCCAGCTGCTAGACGTTCAGAAGGAGAATATCCCGCACAATGTATGGGACCCACCGCAAGTGGGAGCGACCCATAGGGTGAAATGATGGAAGTGGCGAGGTACTTTGAACGGTTACTGTGATGGTTTGCTCAACCGCATGACTAAGGAATCGTGTGGGGCAACGAGTGGACTGTCTCTTGTGGATAAAGTGTGCAAACTCTACAGAGTCAAAACTATTCGAATAGCCGTGCTCACGGTCCAGGGTGGACATGGGAACTTAACTAGATACAGTTCTATTTCAAAAACCTTTGTGGGTGGGAATGGAAAAGTGGAGGGCAGTGGAAAGCCCTGTTTTGAGTTGCCCTGGGTGTCGTCCCAGTGATAATGTAAGCGGCTATAACGCTGAAGGTCTAGCATGTGGTGCAGAGACCATGTAATGGTGGATGGAATCTGCATCACTATTATTATTGCATTCTCTTACACATTATGTTTTTGTTCAAACTGTTAGGTCTCAGAAAATTTCTATGTATTGTATTTTAAAAAAAACAATGACAATACTTCTCACAAAATAAAATGTCAGGAGGAATAAATAGAGTCATGAGTAAAGAAGACGGTTGTTTATGATAGACACATAAAATTGTTGGCGGATTCATGTCGATCATAAAAAGGAAACGATTGTGTGGATTCTGAGAGAAATAAATTGGTGGAGCTTAAATGAATATATAGGCTAGATAGATGATTTTAATGATTTTGGAGAATTAGGGAGTGCAAAGGTAATTGCTGGATTATAACACTGATAACTAATGTAAATTCCTGGGAGATGTTGGCGATAATGGGATGAATAGGATTTGATCAAATCACTACTAATTTTTGGGCCTATTGCAATGGCGCCAAAACATTGCAATAGGCCCAAAATGGTTGCAATAGCACCTATTGCAACGCTAATTTTTCGTTGGGAGGCGTGGCAAGAAGTTGCGTGGTCTAAAGTTTGGGCCACGGTATTTCGGTTCGTTCCAATAACGTTTACCTATTGCAACGCAATAAAGCATTGCAATACATAGTTTATGCAACAATGTATTGCGTGGCAAAAACAACTATTGCCACGCAATGAGGCGTTGCTGTAGATAGCATTTGCAACATACCGATTTCGTGGTTATAAGTTAAAATGCAACGAAAACTAGTGGTAGCAATAGACTATATTGCCACGCAAAGAATTCGTGGTAATAGATTCAATTGCCACGTAAAGATTTCGTGGTAATAGATTCAATTGCCACGCAAAGAATGCATGGTAATAGGACAGAGCGCTATTGCCACGCAAAGAATTTGTGGTAATAGGACATAATGATATTGCCACGCAAAGAATTTGTGGTAATAGATTCAATTGCCACGCACATACTATGGTTGCAACAGCCTCTATTGCCACGCTTGATATTTTCGTTGCCATAGCTTCTAATGCCACGCTTGATCTTTTGTTGCTATAGACTCTTTTGGTCCGCTGTTTTTTCGTTGCTATAGCATATATTGCCACGCCAAAAGTTGAAGGGAATAGTGTATATTGCAACGCATTGCTTTAGTAGCAACAAGAATTATTGCAACACCATTAATGTTTGTCACAACAAGAATCAACTGATGTAGTAAAATCATTATATCAAAAATAGAATTTGCTGCTACACATATCTGAAATAAAACCAACTTTGTTTGTGACAATAATTTGAAGTTGTATTACAAGCATCACTAAAATGTTCCTAGCTATCACTGCATTGAAGCTTGGCTTGACCTCGCTGAATAGCTTGAATTGACCTTAGCTTCCTATGGCTCGAGCACTGCACTCAATTTATTCCTTCCTCCTGAATAAAATCATTCAAAATGGCATATGCATCAGTTGTTCAGCTCATCACGACAGTAACACATTGTAAATGGAATAAATTTTCATAACATGAATACATATGTTCATTACTGCATCAATGCAACTGTCTAGAGATATAGACATGTTAGAAACACAGTGCTTGACAAGATCATTGCAGGATGACCTTTAAAGATCCAAACAAAGCTACGTACTTAAGAAACAGAGCATAACTACAAGTGCAAAGTTCCTTACAAAAGGTGCCACAGACAAGTTAAGACACCTCACTCATAAAAAAACCAAAATGATTTTATTTGACTGCATGCCACAAGTATACCAACATTCCATAGTGTACAAACCAGAATTGCCGAACACAGTAACACATTGTAAATGGAATAAATTTTCATAACATGAATACATATGTTCATTACTGCATCAATGCAACTGTCTAGAGATATAGACATGTTAGAAACACAGTGCTTGACAAGATCATTGCAGGATGACCTTTAAAGATCCAAACAAAGCTACGTACTTAAGAAACAGAGCATAACTACAAGTGCAAAGTTCCTTACAAAAGGTGCCACAGACAAGTGTAGTAATATAATTGTATGTCAAATCCGAAATATAGATACCAATGTATAACATTGGAACTTTCCAATCCATGTTCAAGATACAAGAATTATATTTGTAGTATGTCAAACAACTGAAATTACGCGGAAACAAAAAGCATTGTATGTCAAATCTGAAATATAGATACCAATGTTGTCGGGGGATAATCAAGATACAAGGGGAAATAACTGAAATTACTTTTGCATGACTTCGAAAAGAAGAAAAGGGCATTGACAACTTGACACAGAAACAAATTAGTGAACCGACATGTTTACATCAAATGATCTAAGCATGAAAAGAGGCTAGAGCCAAATAATACATGACATTCTTCAACATTTGTTAAATACCCACGAAACACTGCATTGTGTTATATTAAATTTTATCATCAAAGCTTGGGGATATGATCAATGAGACCTGACACCCTAATCCAGGAAAGATATGCTTCAGCAATCTAATATTACAAATGAACAAACCCAGCAATAAAATAATCAAAAAGCATGCATCCTGGGTACTTAAGAAGAAAACGATGCCTAAGCACATTCTGAATCCTAACAAGAACAGCACATTCCAGGAGATGCATTACATGAAGATCCCATTCGGAAGTCAGAACAATCAAAGCCAGCAAAAGGTGGCCCTTTTCGCATACAAATTTCTGAAATAAACTTGCTGCTGTTAGTACTGCTAGTTGAGGGTAACAGATTAGACACATCCAAATACAATGCGTACTTGAACATGGACTGGATACACCCGAAACTTGGGAATTCCTGCGGGATCGACGGAAGGAACCATGGATGGATGGATTAGACTAGTAATGCTTCCATGGCATACTAGGCTGATTAAATGAGGGTGGATTGGTAATCTTGTGTGATTTCTTAATATGTGTGCAACTTGCAACTTGCTAAAAGATCATATATATATGTCCATACTGCTAATAAGAAAGCCTATATATGCAATAGTTACTGTCCAGCTTAATGAGCTACAAGGACAAGCGTCTACAGTACCAGTACATCTGTCCTGTCTAATGTCCATTACTGTCCCCTCTGTTCCTTTCTTTCTTAATCTCCAGTTTCACCGCTTATTGTGATGGGTACACATAGTTACTGTGTTTTTATGCCCATCTCTCTCAAGATAAGATCTAAAGCTTTCTCCAGGCCTAGCTCCAACATGGATCGCTGGTGATATATTGCATACATGCATGTGACCACTTTTGCATCCTCTGGGAACTGCAGATCCAGAGGAGAACTGGATCATTTTGCAAATCATACCACTTTTGCATCCTCTGGGAACTGCAGATCCAGTGGCGATCCAAAGGAGATCCAAAAGTGGTCAAAAGTATGGTTGTATGCAAAAGTATGGCGCTTGGATCTGCAGTTCTCCACTGCAAAATGATGTGAAGTGCACTAACAAGAGACATTCTCCACAGAATTTTGTCATTCAAAGCATACCATACAATAGTGAAAAACTCGCACTGATTAACAATTTGAAATGTTGTATTAGATAGGCATTACAGCTATAAAAAAATCCCTCTGCAATGCATACCTGTTGACTCCTTGTGCGTGCACGTTTAGTAGCAACAGCAGCCTTTAGTGTTTTTGTAGTAATATAATTCACTGACGCATTCCCGTCTTTGTTTTGGGGAAGAGTTCGGTTAAGAACACTACTTCTAGGGGTGCGAGTATTGGTTTCTGCAGTTCGCCTAGCTTCATGTTGTGTTTCCAGGTTGCTATCTGGGTTAGTCTGCTTATCAAAAAATTCGAGAAAACATTTCAGGGCTCATACAGTGTAGTGATCCATGTTGCCTGTAAACATGTTGCAATTGCTATTACCTGCGGCGTTGTTTCTTCACTCCGTGGAGTCGTGTCATTTCGTTCGGTTGGGGCAGCAGGAACATGTATTGTTTCGTTGGCAGCTTGGTTAGCCTGCATTTAAATTTTAGTTTTCAAATAGTTAGTTCTCATATAATGACCGAAACCATGAAGGAAAAAATTGTGCACTACAATTTTGTTTAAAGACTCCACAGTGCTCAGGGGGAAGGCATGTACATTCTAGTGGGTGCAGATGCACGCACGACCAAATAAAAATTTAAAGGCAATCACTTATATTGGACAACTGATGCTAATTGGTCATATTTTTATCTTAGACGATATATTGCTCAATCACGTTCTAAATTGAAGTTCACTATCACTGAGTGAGTAATATATTAAAGCTTACAAAACAGAAATATTGCAACTAATTGTTCTGAAAAAAATGAACTGAAACTCAGATACTATCACTGAAAACTCGAGCTACGACAGACTTGCAACAAACCTACTAGAACCAACAGCCAAGTAACCGTGCAACTAGAACCCAGGAAAGTATCAGCCAAGGGATAAATTCTCTTTAAAGGAAGCGGGAGATGCAGACAGAAAGAATGTCTTTCCCATGAAAGATATTAATTTGGCAAGAACGGAAGGATGTAGGAAGAACGAACAAAAACTAAGATTGGCATTTGTCCATATCCAAGAGAACAAAAACTCAACTGTTAGGAGGAAGCACTATGCCCCTCGAAAGGACAGCAAGCTTATGAGATAAGTTACAAAAGTTATTTGATGGATTTTAGGATATATGTGCTATGATTTCTCCACCATATTGAGAAGACCAACTGATAAGGCAAAAAAAACCCTGTAGGCAACTGGGCTTATCTCAAAAGCACTGATACAGAACATAAAAACAATGCAGTCGAGGATTTGAATCTGCATGGAATGGAATAGATGCGATAAGTGGAGTTCGGTATCTAGCAATTGGAAAACATTTATGCAGACCTGCAACAGGTGATTCTATTTGAAAATCATGCGAGGATTTCATGTTCAGATATACTGATGCAAAAATGCATGAAATTAGCTGAATGTATCTAAGAAAGCTTGTGAGTTCTATTCTATTCCGGCAACAGGTGATTCTATTCCGGCGGACCTGCAATTGGAAAACATTTATGCAGACTTGCAACAGGTGATTCTATTCCGGCGGATGTAGGCGGATGCCGCGGACGGAGTCGCTCGGGAGTTCATGTTCGGGTTCGGGCGTTCGGCAGTTCGGCGCGGCGTTGAGGACTTGAGGGCTTGATGCGTAGTATACAACTCGTACTCTTCACGCGGAAACATTGTATACGGAAACTCTTCATTGTATCGGGCTTGAACATGGACTGGATACCAATGTTTGACATACTACCAATATAATTCTTTAGAAATCTGAAATATAATTACTACAAGTATATTACCGTATGCTACCAATATAATTACTACAAGTATATCTGGATACGGAAACATTGTATACGGAAACAATGTTGTATATTACTACAAGTGCAAAGTTCCTTACAAAAGGTGCCACAGACAAGTTAAGACACGGAAACATTGTATGCGTAGTATACAACTCGTACTCTTCACGTACTCGTATACGTATTCGTATACTCGGACTCTTACTCGAATACGGCAAGAAAACGGAAACGACGCAGTGTGGACTCGTATACAACTCGTATACGGAAACGGAAACGGCGTTGAGTATACGGACTCATACTCTTCATGCGGAAACGGAAACGACGCAGCGTGGACTCGTATACAACTCGTATACGTATTCGTATACTCGGACTCTTACTCGAATACGGCAAGAAAACAAAAAACAAGATTACTTTTAACAAAGCCAATAAACAAAATCCGTAAGTAAAAAATAAACTCAATTAACCTTACCTAATTGCATGCACTAATCATATTTTCCTCTCTCCTCAAAAACTCAAATCATGTATGCATGTTCAACTCACAAGTGACCGGATAGATTTGTTTGCTTGGCTCAAAGCATCATGCATGCGTGCGTATGCATTTGCCAATTGATAAGTCGTGACGACGCTGAAGAAAATCACCTCCGTGCGCACGACCGCGGATAGAAAAGCAGAGACACCGACGAACGACCCGATCTGCAGGTACGTGAATTGCCGGTCTCGCTCTAGGGCGCCGGCCTCCGGTGTTGATCGATCTCTGCAGGTACGTGAATTGCCGTCTCACTCTAGGGCGCCGGCCTCCGGTGTTGGAGCCCTTCACGCAATAAGGTACAATCCTAGGGCAGCGGTAGATCGATAACTATGATGATGTAGGGCGCCTCCACTTATTATTGTTTAGGTACAATATTTTTCACGTATAATCACAACTGTGTTTGTGTCCTAGTGGTATGAGCGTTGGCTGCCAATCAAGAGGTCCCTAGTTCGATTCCTAGGTGGCTTCCCATTTTTTCAATTTTCATAATTTTTTTGCCGCATGACTGGATAGCTAAACAAAAGTCCACGAAATAAAAGAGTTGCAATAGAATACCATATTGCAACGAAACACACTACTCTATAGCAACAAAATTTACACGTGGCAATTTAAATATGTTATTGCATCGATTTAGTTTTTCGTTGCAATACGCACCTACCTACTGCAACGCCGCTAAAGATTATCCCAACGAAACAACACCGTGGCAATAATATCACCCAATAGCAACGAAATTATATATGGTTGCAATAGTAGCAAATAATTGCAACGAAAATCAACACTAACGCAACAAAAGAGTGTCGTGGCAATATATCCAACCTATTGTAACACGTTTTCAAAATGGTTGCGATAACACCTACCTATTGCAACGACATTTACGAATATCGCAATGCAATATAATAGTGGCAATAAAGTCCACCTATTGCCACCGTTTTGGAAAAACGTTGCAATACGTCCTACCTATTACAACCAAATTGGTGGCGTTGCAATTTCTTTCGTGGCATTAGGCCGAAAATCTAGTAGTGAATACTAGATGGATGAATTGAATCTTGGGAATTTGGAGGAATGATAACAATTATTGGAGTATAATCTTGATCAATGATATTCTTGGTGGATGTATATTAGTGAATTGTAGACTTGAACACTGATATTCTTGGTGGAGGTATATTAGTGAATTAGTTAGAGATGGATAATAGAAAAGATTGATTACTGGAAGAGCAAATTATTGTTTTGGATCAATAACCAAAAGGATTGAATTGTTAGAAAGTCCTGATTCAAATGATATCGATGGATTTGAAATTAATTATGTTAGGGAATCATTAGAATTCAGAAGTGAAGAGTTGATTAATAGAAATTACAAGTTTGGATTGTTAGGATTTTAGAATACAAAATATATTGGTGGATTAGATAAATGATGACACTCGCTGTTTGGAGTCTTAGGCAGCAATGAGTGTATGATCGGTGGATTAATTAAATAATGTCACATGCTGTTTGGAGTTTTAGACAGCACTCAATATAGAAAGTGTGTGTTCGGTGGCTTAATGAAATGATGTCACTCGCTGTTTGATGTCTTAGACAGTAATCAATAAAGAAAATATATTTTCGGTGGATTAAGTCAATTATGGCAATCGTTGTGTGGAGTTTTAAGCAGCAACAATAACACTGTGATTAAGTAATAATACTGCTACTAAAAGCAATTTTTGGCAAATAAAATAACCCGAGCCTCTCCTTTGATAAACCATGCATACTATTTATTTGCATCCTGTGTATGGGCTCGCGGAGCACGATGGTTTATGCTCACACTCGCTTTCACAACAAATCCAGAATTAGGAATCAGATCACTACGCCTCAGCAACACGATTGGACATGATGGCAGAGAAGATGAAGATGTCAAGGGCTAGGTCGCGAACCTCCAGTTGGCTGCCTGTGGGCATGTCCTGAAGGTCCTACTTGCGTACTTCATTCTTCCGCTGCTGCAATTTAATGATTTTGGCCTAATCGGCCCATGAGTAAGTCTACTATTATATTTTCGCTTCCGCATGATATGTACTTTGATATTCAGAACTGTAAACTATGAGCACTATCTACTGATCCAGGGAATAGTGTGGTGGAATCACAGAGGAATCCGGATTGTAAAATCTGGGTCCTAACAATAGGCTGCAAGCTCGTCGGGGGTCTACGGATGACCCGGCCCATCCATTGGCAGCCTTGGCACCGGCGCACGAGGTCTTGCGCGTCAGCAACGGCGGTTGGCCAGTAGAAACCGTGCCTGAATGCCTTGTTGACTAGCGACCTCGGTGCAATGTGCGAGCCGTAGAGCTTCGCATGGATCCCCGCGAGAAGTTGCTTTCCTTCTTTGCGGGAAAGGCATCGTAGGAGTGGGGCGTAGACTCCCTTTTTGTAGAGTACACCGTCGAGCACCTAGAAGGATCTGGCGCGATGCTATAGGCGTCGGAGCTCTAGTGGGTCGTCTGGCTCCGCGATGCCCTGCAAGAAACCGTAGATGGGCTCCCGCCAGTCACCCTGCTAAGTAATTTGGTGGACGAGAGCCGCTTCGCGGTTGTCCTAAGTGATGGTTGCCGCGGGAAGGACCTCGTAGAATGCTCCCTCGGGGAGGGGAAGCTGCTGGCTGGCGGCCTTTGTGAGGATGTCAGCTTGTTCGTTATCCGCGCAAGGGATGGCCTTGACTGTGATGTGAGTCGGTACATGGCTTGGTAAGATTTGTCCACATGGCCCGCCACCAGATGTGAGTCGGTACGCACAAGGACTCGCTGCGCGCCAAGAGCTTTGAGCTTCACGAAGCCGAAGAGCAGCGCCTCATACTCGGCCGTATTGTTGGTGGACAAAAATCCAAGGTGCGCGTAGTACAGCAGGCGGTGCCCCTTCGGTGTACTGACCACTGCACCCACGCTAGTGCCCAAAGCGCCGTAAGCTCCGTCGGTATTGAGCATCCACACCGGGTCCTCTGGCTGTTGGACGTGCTGGGCCAGCGGAGTCCATTCCGCTAGCAAGTCCACAAGGACTTGGGATTTAATCGCTGTTCACAAGGCGTAAGTCAAGGAGAATGGCGTGAGCTCGGCCGCCCACTTGCCAATGCACCCCGTGGACTCCTTATTATGTAGCATCTCCGCCAGAGGGAATGAGGATGGCACCGTGATTGCATGGGCCAAGAAATAATGCCGGAGCTTTCTCGAGGCTATGACCAGTGCGTATGCCAAGTTCTCCAGCTCCGTATACCACGTCTTGGCGCCCTGGAGGGCTTCAGAGACAAAGTATACGGGGCACTGAAGGGCGCCCTCCACAAGGACAAGGACGACGCTGACCGTTGTTGTTGTAGCGGCGAGGTAAAGTAGGAGGGGAGCCTCTGGCGCTGGGGCGACCAAAGTGGGGAGGCTTGCGAGGTGCCTCTTGAGGTCGTCGAAGGCCTTCGTGCAGTCGTCATCCCAGTGAAACCTGTTGCATCCGCGAAGGGTCTTGAAGAATGGCAGGCCCCGCTCCGCTGCCCTAGACAGGAAGCGGCTCAGGGCGGCCATGCGGCCAGCGAGCCTCTGGACCTCCCTTGTCATCTTAGGCGGCTCCATAGCAAGGATCGCGTCGCTTTGTCGGGGTTCGCCTGGATGCCATATCCGGACACGAGGAAGCCCAGGAGCTTGCTTGCTTGCACGCCGAAGACACACTTGTCCGGATTGAGCTTAATGCTCGCTCTCCTGAGGTTGTCGAAGGTCTCCTGGAGATCCTGACCATGGGAGACAAGCTGCCTAGTTTTGATGACCACATCATCGACGTAAGCCTCCATGTTCCTCCCGAGCTGGGAGGCCAGTGCTAGCGCGATGAGGCGGGTGAATGTTGCCCCGGCATTCTACAAGCTGAAGGGCATCCGGACGAAGCGGTATGTCCCAATCGGTGTGATGAAGCTAGTCTTGTCTTTGTCGTCCTTGGCCATGTAGATCTGGTGGTAGCCGAAGTATGCATCCAGGAAGCTCATGAGCTTGCACCCCGCGGTGGCATCCACCAGCTGATCTATGCATGGCAACGGGTAGTTGTCCTTCGGGCACGCCTTGTTAAGGGCAGTGAAGTCGATGCACATACGCCAGGCACCGCTGGCCTTTTTCACCAGCACTGGGTTGGCAAGCCAATCTAGATGTTGGACCTCACGGATGACTCCGGCCTAGAGAAGCTTCGCTACCTCCACCTTAGCTGCTTGCTGGCAGTCGATGGACATACGCCGAAGCCTCTGCTTGACCGGTTTGGTGTCGGGGCGGACCGCCAGGTTGTGCTCAATGAGGGCGCGGTCCACGCCCTTAATGTCTTTCGGGGACCACGTGAAGACATCCGTGTTGTAAAGGAGAACCCGGAGAAAGCCTTGCTCCACCTCTGGGGGAAGGCCCTCGCCGATGGACACGAACTGACCTTCGGCTTGGAGAGGCACCCTCTTGACCCCACGCTCCGGCCGAGGCTTAGGCATCCATCCTGGAGCGGACGGCGTGTCCGCCTCTGACTTGTCGGTGAGGACGTGCACCTTGCGGTGCGGGCCCCTAGCACCAGACTTGTAACATCCTGAAAAATCTGAAATTTAAAATATGAATTTCTTGAATGGTTTTGCAATATATTATACTTGAATTTGAATTTTTTTAAGGCATTTCTCTGGAATTGGTTGAGGTTTCAAAAATTTAAGGTTTCAGAAAAATAAAACTAGAATTAAAAATACCATAAAAAAAATATTGGAGTAAAAAAATTTATAATTTTGAATTCACAACTGAAAAGACAATCCAACATAAGGAGGGAGAGATTTAAATTAAAGTATATAAAAAAAAGAATTGGAGGTCAGGCCGGCCAAATGGCCCAGCTCAACCCCCTCCCCACTCCATCCCGCTTCGGCCGCACGGCCAGCCCACCTCCACCCGTGCCTCCCCATTTCACTGCGCCGCGGGCCCCACGCCGCGCCCGCGCCTCTCCTTTCCCCGTCGCCGCGTGGCCCGGGCGCTGGCGCCCCTCCCGACCGTTTCCTCTGGCCAGCGGGCCCGTCTCCACCCAGTGCCCTCTCTCTCTGCCCGCTGGGTCCCACCGCGCAGCGCCACCCTTTCCTTCTTCCCCCGCAGCCTGTTCCTTCTTCTTTGCGTGGCTGCCGTGAGCCCACGTCGCCCTCCGCGATGCGCGCCGGCTCCCTCCGTCCTTGCACCCGCGCCAGCGTTGGGTCATCTCGCCCCTGTCCCGTCCCCGAGCTCCGCGCCCTGGCACCTTCGCGCCGAGCCCCGCGCCCTCTCCTCCCGAGCCGCGCGCCCGGTCTTTGCCCAGCGGCTCCTCCCCGCCGCCCCGACCGGTCCTCCGCCACCGCACCTCTCCCGCTCTCTGCGCCTACAAAAGCTTCGGTCCCCATTTCCCTTTAAGACTTAAGTTGCGCTAGATAACAACTAAAGGTACATAAAATATCAAACCACAAAATGCTATAAACATAGCCCATAAGATTAACTCTGTAAGCAAAAATTTGCAAACATACCTATACACGTATATATATCATATGCCCTAAATATTAGCACTCGACAAAATACACCAATTCATAGGTTTAACCTAACTCATGGAACTTTCTTGATAAATAACAAAATAATAAAAAGAGATTATTAATAAAAAGATCAAGTTATCGTCTGCTATTACCATCCTTTCCTCAAATCACCGAATCACCCATTAACTCATAATAAAGCTAAAATTGAGTTTATTCGGATTTATTTGGATCTTTTGTGTTATTTGTTTTTATTTGGGTTCGGTCGTTGTCGCGTAGTTAGAAACTGGAGTCCTGGAGATTCTATGGAGCAAGCAAGGACAAGATCGATGCAGACCAGGAATTAAGGATCATCACATGAGGCAACCTTGTGTGAGCTCAAGATCACGGAAAACCGCGCCAGGCGAGTCAATACTTTGATCATGTTGAACCTACATTTCCTGCAAACTATTTTTGTTTAAATTATCAAATTGCATGCTGTTACTTTATATGCAAATACATGTTAATTTAAGATTCTAGATATATGCCCATTGTTTGCCTTGAATAATATTACACTTCCTTTGGAATATCTGAATGTGTGAACCTTGTCGCCCTAGCAAAATTATAATAGTAACATTTCAAAAATAAGTCCATAATTATATGCTATGCTTAGTACTGCATAGATACTCAGGGGCGCTGAAATGCCCTAAACATCATTGTCATTTTTAATCATGAGAAACTGGTTTGGGCAGTCATGGTGGTAATGACTGGTACATTTGATATGATTATTTTACACTCCCAAAATCCCCAACTTGCTTAAATATCTGGGCGGATTGGTTCGAGGGTGCGTATGTGTGGTGCAGTGGAAGCACAAAATGGTTAGTGGTAGAACCGTCCAGATACCACTAAGGACTGAATCTTGTCATGACCTCCTATGTAAAACAGTACAACCACAAGTCTGTAAAGTATAGCTTGGCTTAGTAGATATACCAAACCCCGAAAGTCATCCTTCTAGGAGAGGGTGGAGGAGTAGTGCAAGCGGTTGTCTGCGAGACAGCTTGAATGGGACACTCGTAGAGGGTGAAGTTCTGCTGTGGCGGGCTAGCAGGGGAGTAGCCAGCTGCTAGACGTTCAGAAGGAGAACATCCCACACAACGTATGGGACCCACCGCAAGTGGGAGCGACCCATAGGGTGAAATGATGGAAGGGGCGAGGTACTTTGAACGGTCACTGTGATGGTCTGCTCAACCACATGACTAAGGAATCGTGTGGGGCAACGAGTTTATTGTCTCTTGTGGTGAAAGTGTACAAACTCTGCAGAGTCAAAACTATTCGAATAGCCGTGCCCACGGTCAAGGGCGGACATGGGAACTTAACCAGATATAGTTCTATTTCAAAATGTTTTATGAATGGGAATGGAAAAAGTGGAAGGGCAGTGGAAAGCCCTGATTTGAATTGTCCTGGGTGTCGTCCCAGTGGTAAGTTAAGCGGCTATAACGCTGAAAGATGCCATATGGTGCAGATGCCATGTAACGGTGGATGGACTCTGGATCGCTATTATTATTGCATATTCTTGAACATTATGCTTTTGTTCAAAACTGCTAGGTCTCAGGGAATTTCTATGTATTATATTTTTAAATAATGGTAACATTTCTCACAAATAAAATGTCAGGAAGAATAAATAGAGTCGTAAGAAAGGGAGATGGTTGTTTATGGCAATCACATAAAGAAGTTGGTGGATTCATGATTGATCATAGGAGGGTTAATGATAGCGTGGAGTCTAGGTGAAATAAAGGGGAGGAGCCAAATGGATTTATAAACTAGATAGATGAATTATATGATTTTTGGAGTATTAGGAAATGCGAAGATAACGGTGGGATTACAACACTGATATTTGATATAAATTCTTGGGAGATGTTGACAACATTGGGATTAATAGGATTTGAACAATTTCTAGATGGATGAATTGATTTTTCTGGAAATTTGGAGGTATGAGAATAATTATAGGAGATTAACCTTGATCAATGATAATCTTGGTGGATATATATATTTGTGAATCACAGACCTGATCAATGATATTCTTGGTGGATATTTAATAGAGAATCCTAGATCTAATCAATGGTACTCTTAGTGGATGTATACTAGCGATTCGTAGATTTGATCAATGATATTCTTGGTGGAGGTACAACAGTGAAGTAGTTAGAGATGGATAATGGATAATAAAGTTGATAATTGGAAGAGTAAATTATGGTTTTTGGATCAATAACAAAAAGGAATGAATATGAATGATTTCAGCGGATTTAAAATTAATGGTGTTAGTTAATCATTGGAAATTAGAGATGAAGAGTTGATGAATAGAAATTTCAAGATTGGATTATTAGGAATCTAGAACACAGAAGATATTGGTGGATTCAAAATGATTAATGATACTAGCTGTTTGGAGTTTTAGACAGCACTCAATATGGAAAGTATGTGTTCGGTGGATTAATTAAATAATATTAGATAAATGATGTCACTAGCTGTTCGGAGATTTAGGCGGCAATTGATTGGTGGATCGTATAATTGATGTTACCCGCTGTTTGGAGTCTTAGACAGCAATCAATAAAGGAAATGTGTTTGGTGGATTAAGTCGATTATGGTAGACGCTAGGTGGAGTATAGGTAGTAACAATAATACTATGATTAAATAATAATAATGCTACCAAAAGCGATTTTTGGTAAATGAAATAACCCGAGCCTCTCCTTTGTTAAGCCATGCATACTATTTATTTGCATTCTGTGTATTGGCTCGCGGAGCACGGGGTCGGAGTGCTCACGCTCGCTTTTGCGACAAAATTCAGAATCAGGAATCAAATCACCTCGCCTCAACAACAAGATTGGGCAAGCTGGCAGAGAGGATGAAGATGTCAAGGGCTAGGTCGCGAACCTCCAGTTGGCTGCCTGTGGGCATGTCCTGAAGGTCCCACCTGTGTGCTTCGTTCTTCCGCTGCTGCAATTTTATGATTTCGGCCTATTCGGCCCATGAGTAAGTTTATTATTTTAATTACGCTTCCGCATGATATGTATTTTGATATTCAGAACTGTAATCTGTGAGCACTATCTACTGATCCAGGGAATAGTGCGGTGGAATCACAGAGGAATCCGGGTTGTAAAATCTGGGTCTGACAAGACTCCACACACCGGGTGAGGTCCTGGTCACCGAAGATGGTGATGACACCTTGCAGGCCCGGGAGCTTCATACATAAGAAGCCATGGTGCGGGACCGCCCCGAAGGAGTTGAGGGTTGGACGCCCCAATATGGCATTATATGGGTGTAGGATGTCTACGACGTCGAAGGTGACATCTTTGCTCCTAGCGTTGTCGCCTTGGCAAAAGGAGACTTGGAAGCGTACCTAGCCCAACGCCTTCAACGGCTGACCCCCGAAGCCTTGGAGTGGGATTCCCGAGGGACCCAAACGACTCCGGGGGATCCCCATTTGGTCGAAGGCTGCGCAAACAGAATGTTCGTGGAGCTGCCCCCATCGACCAGAACACGCTTGACATTGCAGCCTGCAATGGCGGCTTGGATGACCAAGGGATCTTGGTGGGGGAATTCCACGCCCTGGGCGTCGGCAGGCGTGAAGGAGATTTCGCAATGCGCCGCCCCTGGAGGTGCTTGCGCCGAGGAGGCCTCCATCTAGGAGCCTCCGGAGATGACGTTGATGATCCGGCGTTGGGCCCCCTCTGGGGCCTGAGTTTGTAGGGGGCTCTCTTGTGGCTGCTGCACGTGGGCCACGACGGGGGACGCCGCGTCCAAGGCTCTATCCCTGGTAGTTGTCTGTCGTAGTGCCATGATTGCGGTACATGTCCGCGTGAAATGGTCGCCATGGCCATGCACCTCGCACCACATGCTGTAGTCCTAATTTTCCTGTTCTACGCGGGGTCTTTCGTCGCGGCCCCGGCCGCGTCCCTGCCCCCGGCCTCCGCGGGCCCGCCCATGAAAGGCGGGGGCGGCGTCCTCGGGGGCGCCCTCTATGTCGAAGACATATCGGGCCTTCTGGAGTCTACGCTGGTTGCGCTTGGGCTTGGGCTTGCCACTTGACGAGCCCTGGTTGTGCTTGTTATCCTTGCGCTCGGGGGCGCCCCTCGAAGACTCTTGCTTGCGCTTGCCTTTCGGGGAGTCGTCCCCTACTAGCAGGTCTCCTTTCTGCGACGAGTTCTCCGCCTGAATGGTGTCGGAGTCGTCGCCCTTGCGCTGCCACGCGTTCTCCTCCGCCCGCGCATACACTTCCATCTTGTCGAAGAGCTTCGCGATCGTCTTGATTGGCTTGCACGCATTGTACTTGGCCAACGGCCCCGGGCGGAGGCCTTGTATTACTGCATTGACAATGGTTGTCTTGTTGACATCCTTAACTTGGCAGCGTACCTTAGCAAAGCGCTTGAAGTACTCCCGTAGTTTCTCCGAGGGTTTTTGCTTGACGGCGAAGAGCTGATCCGCGTTGAAGCGCTCGACGTAGTTCCCTTGAAAGTTGTTGTAGAGGCAGTCGCGGATCTACTCCCATGCGTAGATGGAGTTTGGCTCTATGGTGAAAAACCAAGAGAGCACCACTCCCTGCAGCGTGAGGGGGAGCCCCTTCGCCTTGGTCGTGTCGTCTCCGCTTGTAGCTTCAATGGTAGCCTTGTACACGCACAAGAACTCCCGACGGTCCGTGTCGCCCTTTTACAGCTCGATGCGTTGGGGAACTTGAAGCCCTCCGGCCACATCGACTGCTGCAGGCCCGCGGAGAGGGGTGATTCCAGATCTACGCGGCGCTATGGGATGCGACTGGACGTAGGGGCGTCACGGCTGTCCGCCCGCTCTGGTGTGGGCTCCAGCGTGGCCACCGGTGGGACTTGTTGGCTCCAAGCCTCTTGTATATCCTGGATGGCTCCGCGAAGGTCGGCCAGCTCCCGTTGGAGCATGACGATGGCCGTCAGTAGAGCGTGCCGATGGCTCCGGTTGCACCGTCGGGTTGGTCGCGACCACGGCGTGCGCTCCAGAGCTACTCGGCGCGTTGGTGCGATGGACTCCGGGGTCAATGACGAGGCCGACGTTGCCGCCGAAGCCACCTGCTGTTCCCGCGTCGGGTGTGGGGGCAGCGGTCGTGGCGGCACGGGCGTCGGCATCATCACTCCCAACAACCCAATCGATGCTGCCGGTGCCGAGCATCGCGCCAGCGGAGGGGTCGATCGTCGCACCATGAGCGTCGACGTTAGCAGCTGCGGCACATGCATCGACATCCGTGCCCACAGCCGCTGATGTCGAGGCCTGGTTGACATGAGTCTCTGTCGCGCCCCTCTTCTTCTTTTCTGCCGCCGATGATGAAACTTTCTTTGGTGCCATCCTTCTTCAGATCTTGGAGCTTGCTCTTGTTCTCCCCACGGATGGCGCCAACAGTTGTGGTTACAGACCAAACAGAGAGAGAGGTATGGTAGTGGAGAGTTAGGTGAGCAATGCTTGGGGCCTCCCCCCATGGCCTAGGTGGCATATATATTCACGTGGGGAGTGTTTTACAATTATGTCCTTACACCCAAGTATCCCTCTCAAGGGCATTTATGTCATTATACATGTCCCATTTTGGGCTTTGCAACCTTCTAACAGGCCGGCTGGGCTTAGGTGGGGGCCACCCCTACAACAGTACTCATTCACTATACACCCTCCTTGGCGCAATGCTCTAAACTCTCTCTTCTTGAGGGTGATGGTACCAGTAGGAATATGAGCCTTATAGAAGTTACACACAAACTCATCCTAGGTAATGGCTTGTGCAATAGCGTAAGTGGCGGTGAAAATATCTCACCACTCTGAAGCTAGTCTATTCAATTAATGGGAAGCAAAAAGGACTTGCTCCCTATCATTGCACTGTATGATATCCAACATCTTCCCAATGGCTCGAAGCCAGTCATCTACATCCATTGGGTCAGTACTACTGGAAAATGTTAGGGGACGCATCCTTAGGAATTCTAATAGACAAGAATGTGTAGCTTGAGCTGGTGGTGGCAGAGAAACAGGTTGAGCGGGGGTGCTGATGGTTTGAACCAACAATTGGATGAGTTGATTTTGATTGGCCATTATTTGGGCCCAGTCAGGTCTGTTGACATGTGGTGGCAGAGGAATGGGGCTCTATCATTGTTATTATTGTTGTGGTTACTATTGCCATTGCCCCTGGCATTCACTTTCTGCTTGGTGCTTCCAATAGTTAGAGAAAGACGGGGAGAAACTAAGAGGGGTTTGTATGTCCATCCCACAAATAAACAAGAGAAAACTTCCAAAAGAAACAACTTTATTCAATAATAATATTTTAGATAAGCTTGCAGCAGTTGACAAAGGGATAATAGCTCACAAGTATCGTCTCTTTTTTATTCGTCCTAAGATTTAAATCTCATGGTAACCTAAGAGGCAGGTTTAAACTGGGCCAGGTACTTCTTATCACTGGTGTGGCACCTCTTTGGTGGTGATTCGAAGTTAGTTCTGGTGACTGAGAAACAATCATCATTGGCCTGAAGCATAGCAAGTTCTTCTTCTGCCTTATGAAGCTTGTAAGCGGTGAAGCTCAGCTTATCCAAAGTTGACTGGTACACATAGTTCAGGGATTGGGTGAGTACCACCTACTGAACAAGTCGGGGGTTGTCTTCTATCTTTGTGGAGGCAAAGATGCTATTGGAGCTTGCAGGGTATTTGCTGGGATAATACCGAAATGTGGTGCCTCTGAGTTCTACTGCATAAATCTCCCTTAACTAGTGGATTGCTTCTTGGGTGGGATCCTGGATACTGGTGAACAAGGTATCCCACATCTACAGAGCATCAAAGACATAGAAAGCGGCCTCATCTCCTATATTGGCGTAGATCATCACCTCCACTCTCCAGTATTCTTGTTCTCCAATGGTCTATAAGTGCCCGTGGTAAACAGGATGTGCGTTGAAGCCCAACTTTTGTAGGAGATTCCAAAGACATGAGGCCAAATGTCCAGCTTGGATACCATGGGAACCTGGGTGGGGGTCTCGACCATCTACAATTTTGAAAAAGAGAAGGAATTAGAAAACAAATGGAAAAGGTAGCCAAGTAAGAGAAAGTGAAAGGCAAGTTTTTATGAGAACTTTTGAAATTATATTTTATAAAATATGTCCTTATGGAGAATCAGATCTATATTATCGACAGTCATGTCTTAGAGTCATTGTGGCTCTGATACCATCTCTGTCGGACCCTAGAGCAGTGACTCCAAATCCTCTGTGTAAATCACACTAGTCCAGGATCAGCTAGTGCACATAGCGGTAACAGGGATACATATCAAGCACAATAACAAACATTATTAAATAAACAGTATGGCCTTATGGCCAAAGTTTACATCATCAATTCTCATTGGCAAAATAATAAAGGAAATAATAGCATAAATAGGTAAATAAATATTGAGGCCCAAGAATCTGCCCATAGGTAAATGACTGTAAGACACAGCCTACTCGTCCTGGTCCTCACTGAAGTCAAAGTCATCCTATGAGAAACAGATAGCAAGGGTGAGCACATGAAATGTACTCCACAAGTTATAGGGGGAAATCATTACTAATGTAAAGCAACAAGTGATGGCATACAGGGCTAGTTGAGCGAAAAAATATTTAAAGAAATACAGTAAATAAATATAAAATTGCTAAATTTAATGCAATAAGTAAAGACAATAATTTAATCAAATTAATACCGTTAGCACAAGCATCGACCTGACACTAACCTATCCATAGGTATTTTACCCAGACCATCTTTCTCCAAAAAGATACCACATTTCCATATAAAACCATTTTATGAAAAGAAAGTCTAATCTGTGAAAAAATTTACTCAACATGCCTATGACTGTGGGCATAGCTATTCATGATATTTTATAAACTCTACAGAGGTGGTACAGCTTTACCCATAAGATATGATTAACTCATTATGTTGCCACTATACACTTTCGTAGGTGTGTGACTAAGTGATCATAATAAAGCCTTTACAAAGCAAAATCGTCAACCTGGCCACGTCTCCACTAAGATGCTAGCAAAACGTATACTAGCAAGCACCCACCACTTAACTATTTACCTAAGTTTAAACCAGGTTTTATATTTTGTTTTAGAATATTCCATAGACTTTCTTGACTCACTAATGTTAAGAATATTTTTTAAAAGCTTACCATTTTATATGAAAAAGTTATCCCAAGCCTAAAATTATGTCTAAGCAATTGCTACAAAAGGTTCTATCTAATACTAGTATACTAACGAGAGTTTTATTCTTGGGTGACAAAGCACAAGGATTTGCAATATCAAACGTGTCATAACAAATGGGCATTAGCTAAAGTAAAACAGAAATTAAAATGTTTTGGATAAAATTAAGCGTACAATATAATTTAAAGCAAGATAATTTTATTGATAAACTGAGATCAACATAGTCAAGGTGTGTAACTTGCCTTGCTTCGCTGACCAGTGTGAATCGTCGTAGAAGAATTTCTTAGAATCATCATAGTCTACACGTGAAAATAGCCAAGCAAACTCAAATAAACATCCAAAAGTTTGAAAATATGGTAGATTTGGATAGATCATGATTTTAGATGAATTTAGAAATTTGAATGGGTTCGACCGAAGCTATGATGAAGGAGAACAAGCTCCTGGAAGTCTAATTCAAAAGAAAAGGAATAAATGGAAATTATGGAATTATTTTACTATGGGAAAGAAATTATGACGTCAGCAATGGATTTAAATTTTTGGCTGAATTAAATTCTAAAGGAAAACACAGATTTATGATGTCATGTTGCATCTGGGATTGACATATGGACTAGGGTCTATAGACTGGGTCCACTGCCAGGTTTTTGGGCTGAGGTGGCATGGGGGAAAGTCGACAGGGCTACGAGTGCTGAGGTGGCCCGGGACGTGGTGCCACTTGGCACCCACGTTAGCTCCGAGCTCTGATGTGGCTCGGCCTGTGTCGGTGGCGCTCAGGTGACCAATGGCGAGATGTGCAAAAGAGGGAGGAGGGCATAGGGATTGCATTGGTGGGCACGAGAGTTATCAAAGAAGGCAGGGAGATGGTCGATGATGAGTGGAAGGCGACAACAACGAGGTGCTCTAGTGAGGGAGTGGTTCTGGTGGTGGATTTGGACGGTGGAGCGGTCGGCAAGGACGGTGTTAGGGTGGTGAAGCTCCTGGCAGCGTTGGCATACTGAGAGGAGGCCAAGGGCAGCGAGGAAGAGCTCACCGGAGTTCAGGAAAAGGCGAAGATGACACAGAGGAGTTTCGAGTCTCGGGAGGAGGAGAGGAGGCGGGGGAGGATGTTGTGGTGGTGGGGTGCTCGGAATCGGCTTATATAGCCTTTGGGGTGGACCAAGGCATGGCAATTGCTCGCTGGTTAGCATGCTGGTGGTGTAGATAAACTCAAGGTGTCCTTTTAAATCTAGGCTTAAAGAGAAGGGCAAGGAAAATTCTTGGAAAGTTCATTTAAACTTAAATAAAACTCATATTTTTGGGATGTTACAGCATGACATGGACATGTGGTGATGAGCTCGGTGTGGGCATAGATAGTTAGGGACGGGCTCCTTAAAGGTGGTATAGCCGCAAGTGGAAGAGAAGTAGTGGTAGCTTGAGCTCACCGGTCAGGAGGAAGATGATGGCACTGCTAACCCAGAGGAACTCACTGATGTAGATCTGACCGTCTTCCCCACCTCTGAGCTCTCCAGCTTCAATGCTTCTTCCCACTTCCAAGCTTCTCCTAATGCTTCTTCCCACTTCCAAGCTTCTCCTAATGCTTCTTCCCTATCTTTGTTGTTGGTTCACCACCTTGCCACTTTACCAAAGCATTCCTCTCCTTCTCCTCTTGCCTCGTCGCCTTCGTCCCCTATCCCTATGGCACGCTCCATCTCCTCCCAACCTCATCACGCCTGCAACCGGGTGCCATTAGGGGGATTTGATCTGGTATTGCAAGTACAAGGGTTAAATACCCCGTTTCATAGTGCATAGTCTGAATCAGACCAACCTGAAAGTACATGTACCAAATATGGACTTTTTTGCTTTGAAATACATGTCATTTTGTTTTAAAATTTGTTACCAAATGCATCAGTATATGATGTGGAGATTAGTTTTTAACGTTGCTTCCTTATATTAGCTCCCTAAACTTATACTTTTCTAACCAAGTTATGTTATCAACGTTATTAAATACTTAAGGTGGTGATCATTTGGGCTTTTTTTATGGCTTATGGCTGAAAAGAACTGTAGCTAGCTGAAAAAACACTGTAGCTGACAAAGACTTATTTAGCATAATTAAATTTTAAAAAATTTAAAAATATACAAATATGTTAGCCCATTACGTATAATACAAACACATACGGGAAAAAAAGAACCGACAAAAAATCTCAACAAAAAGCCAAAAGTTTAGAAAAAAACGAAATTTATAAATAGTGAAAAATAAGCCGGAAATCAGAAACTGAAGCCCAAATGATCACACTCTTATTAGTGTTGCAAAACTACCATCGGCCAACATACAGTTACCGGGCCGCATAGCATGGAGACCTAATGCATTTGCAAGGGCGAATGCATATGGGAGTTTAGTGTGATTACTCGAATTAAGGCATTCGACGAAAGTATTATGGTCTTTTCTAGTGATGACATGGTTCTTTGTGTAGGATGCTAGAATGATATGCATATGGAAATAGAAGGGGTATCATTTTTGTTACATTTGTTTAAATAGAAGGCGTTTTCTGGAAGCAACATGTTGGTTTGCATGAAGTTCGTCTATTTTTTTGGGATTCAAAACTTAAATTAAAAAGTACGATATGAGTAGGCTTTTGGTTCTATGGCATCGGTTAAACATCAAATTCTTGAAATGCCATAAAAAAATTGTATAATTATCAACATGCCATCGGTCTGTCCTGGACTCCTGGCTGCTTCTTCTTCGGTGGTTAGTGGGCCTTGTTCTCTCTGGCCGCCCGGCCCAATAGCAAGCAGCTACCCTTTCGTCCATCGCCTTCTCCCCCCTCCCCCCTACCGTCGCCGCCCGCCGCCACCGAATGGATCGGACGGCGCCGCTCGATTCCGAACTGGTTCTCAGGGGTGGCATGGGCGCGTACCGCGGTCCGGTGCGGCCGGTGGGCGGCGCCGGCGCCGGTGCGGCGGGGGAGACGATGCTGCTGTGGGCCCTCGGCCAGCCCACGGCGCACCGCCACAACGCCTTCGTCCGCCACGCCGCGCACTCTCTCACCCTCGACGCCTGCGGGCGGCGCCTCTCCCTGCTCCAGTCGCCCTCGTCCATGGCCACTCCCGGCGTGACCGGTGCCGTCGTCTGGGACAGCGGCGTCGTCCTCGCCAAGTTCCTGGAGCACGCCGCCGATTCCCACCTCCTCCTCCTCCGCGGCGCGCGGGCAGTCGAGCTCGGCGCAGGCTGTGGCGTTGTTGGGTGGGTACCTCCGATTTCACTGGTCACAAATCTGACGCTCTTGCCTTGACAAAACTTACTAGTGAATCCTTATACTCCGTCTTGGCAAATTCATGGCAACCCACTAAAACTGAAGTTAGATTTTTTTTGCACCAATTTTTTTTGTTAAAATCATAAATAAAATGGTATGGAGTAATTTCAGAAATGCCATAAACTTGAGTCGACAAGTGCTTCTATGTTTTTCTGTCTAATAAGAGTAACACTAATCTCAAAGTAAATGAAGAAATAAGTACCATCTATCCACCATTTATTATACTTTAAAAATTATGTAAATCACTATGGAGAAAAGCATAGAAATACCTCCCACTTCAGTTTACTTTAGCTGTGTGATGGCTAATCTTCAATGTAATACTACACACAGTTTTACAAGGATACATACCCATACACCTACTGTGAAACGCCGATGTTTCACAAGTTAACATATTCTACTTTGTTAGGTTGGAATCGAGCTTCCTTGCCTCCTTGACTGCCTGTTACAATGCTTTTGGCGAAGGGCTGTGTTTGTATTTACACTCGTCTCCTCTAATTGTAGATGTGTTGCAGCTCTTCTCGGCGCCAATGTGATTCTCACTGACCTCCCTGACCGCCTCAAGCTGCTGAGGAAGAATGTCGAGCTTAATGTGGGGGACGCTCATGTTAGGGGCTCAGCTCGGGTCACTGAACTTGTATGGGGTGATGATCCTGATCCTGAATTTCTTCAACCACCACCAGAATTCGGTAAGGATAATAACTGTGGTAATGTCAACTTCCACTCAAAACTTAAGATTATTGACATATTATGATTATTTTAATATTTTCTAATGTTCAAATTTAACATCGGCAGCTTATATGTGATTTAGTTTCTGTAGACCAATGGTCATTCATATCAACTGTCTAAGTGTGATATGTCGCCTTGCATTGTGACACCATGCAGGCTGTAAAATGTTGAATAACTCTGCCTCCTCTTATCTGTTTCAGTACTAGGATCAGATGTAATTTATAGCGAGGAAGCAGTACATGATCTGTTAGTCACCCTGAACCAAATTTCAGGACAGCATACAACAATATTACTGGCTGGAGAACTCCGGAATGGTAAGACTTTTAACTAGGGTGTATTTTTTTTTACTTGAACGCACATGTTTCACAAACTGCACTGTCATGTAGATGCATTGCTGATGTAATAGCTAGCACCTGTTATTCCAACTTATGAATCTACTACTTTCATGAATTACATTAGATGTTGTGTTGGAGTGCTTCTTGGAGGCAGCAATGGAGGACTTCCTCATTGGCTGCATCGAGCAAGGTCAATGGCACCCTGATTTCTGCAGTAACCGTGTGGCCCTATTCATCTTGGTGAAGAAACCAGGGAGCACAGAGCAAGACCTTGGTTCATAATCAGACGTCTTGAGCGAAGCAAGATACCTTGAACTGGAAATGTACCCAGCTCTGTGATAATCATAGAAGATGATACTAGTTTAGTTTCTTGGTAGTGTAAGTTGCGCTGTTATGAAAGAAAGGGGGATGATCTCCTTCATCAGTTTTTTTTTCTTTTTTGAAAAATATGTGGCATAACATTTGGATTGAACTGCTACCAATAATGTTCATCCCAATACTGGGACGGATTTTGCAGGTTGTTGCTTACTGCAAACAAAGGGCTTTTTCAGTTAGTATTACATGTGAGTTTGTGACTAGCAATGGCAGAGTCAAGAATTCGTGAAAGGGGCAGCGCCCAATGTAATAAAACTCAAGTAAGAAAAGTTCTCAACTTTGAATTAGTAAACAGTGGTGAAATTAGCCGATAATTCTTCTTGTTCTTTCATATTCCACTATAATTTTCTGGGATTTTAACTAGCGACCTATGGGTTGTGAGCTTCAATATCCCACTATCTAAAAAAAGAGCAACCAATGGCAGCCATTGCTACCAAAGTCAGGCGTCCTTGAGTTAGCATCAGCAAAAGTTTTGTGAAACTTGTTGACTGCAATGCATGTAGGCTATGTGCCCCTTGCGTCGATATAACCGGGGAGCATATACGGTGAAAACCACCTAAATATAAACTTGAAAATTTTGTTGTAGTTCTTTTATCAAGTGTTGCAAAGCGTTTAATTTTGTTGCAATGTATAATATACTCCTTGCAACAATTAACAAAAGAGCTGCAACAAAATCAAATTTGTTATAACATTTTTGATATTACTTGTTGCAACAAAATCAACTATTTTCTGTAACAATTGATAAAAGGGATGTAACAAAGTTTTCAATATTAGATGGTTTTCACCCTATATGCTATGCATTCCTGTAATTTGTGTCACTGGTGTTAATTTGAAAGAGGCCCAAAATAAATAGATAATTGTTGCCCCAAACTAGAAGAGGGAAATGAAAAACAGTTCACCAACAGTTGGGCCACAGGTCCACCTACCAGGTTCACCTGTTAGTAGGCTGTCAGACAACAACTAAAACAAAAATATACAAACCCCTCCCTATTTTCACATGGCACTTCTTTTAAAACAAATGCTGGAGTTTTCTATATTTTTCTTAACAGTGATTTCTATGATTCTTAAAACATGATGAATAGTTACTTATTTCTCTATGTACTCTTATTAGAGAGATAAGTATAGAAACTTAAAATTTCGTAAACTATATCTACATGCTACTTCAATTTTTCTTATACTGTAAAATTTATATTTTCAGTGTGTTGAGCCTCCATCGTTTGGCTTGGCTTGGCTTGGCATGCACCGTACCTTCGGCTCTTTCTGGGAGCACACGACCAAGCTATGCCTTGGCCCGCGTAGCGCCTCCACGACTGTTCTCAGCCTCCACGGCGCTCTTGGCTTTGCCGCTACACTGGGCTGAACTCTGCTTCGGCACGTGCCACGCCTCTGCGGCAGCACCTGGCTTGCGTCACATCCTCGACTTCACCACCGTATCTATGGCTGCGTTGTTTTGGGTGTAAAGTTAACTTTTACTTATTCTATTTACAGTAACTAGTTTTTAAACGGTGTATTTTTTAAAATATAATTAATAAAAAAATTGTTTTTTAAGACAGGATTAATAAAAAAATTATAGTAAAAAATGTACTGAGTTCAATTATACCAACTAAAATCACATACAATTATTTTCCTTTACGTCCTGTCTCTCACGAACAGTTAGAATTCCTAAAAGAATTCACCCTTGCATTGCTATCCTCCTGCCGCACCGCTCATGACTAAATCAATCTCGCGATATCAACATCTTTGCGATCGAACGTCATATCAAATCAATATAGGTGCTCCCCAATGTTCATGTTATAGTTGCAAATAGGAAGAATAAGATTGACAAAAACAATCTTATTTGAATTTGCTATGGAGATAACAAAGAGCGGGCGAACAAATTACCTCTCCAATCAGACGAGTCTATTATGTATGAAAGCAGGTATCACATGTATGCACTACAATAGACAAATCATTTGATGGACTATATATCCATCTCTTCCCCATGATTGCAATGAACAGACTGAGGGCAGTTTCTTTCATACACTTCTAACATTCTCCAAGGCAAAATGAAAAGAAACAAAAAGGAACCGCCGGGTTGAACCGAGCACTCGCTTGTGATCGAACAAGTCCATGAGACCACCTCACCGCCAGAGAGCACGCATGATCTGTCGTTCTACGCGCGCAACCAGCAGCATTGGCTGTTAAATACTTCAACCAAACATTAGCGTTAGTAACTATGTTAATAACCAACGATGTTAAGGGTCTCTTCTTTTAAAATACTAAAAACTATTTTTTTGTTTTTTCTACGGTAACTAGTTTTAAAACAGTGTGTTTGCCAGATGGAGTCTACAAGTTGATTATAGTATACACTGTAACGACTTCATTTATATCAGTCAAAACAGCACGCGAATTTTTGTTACTCTATACTCTCTCTCACGAACAACCCAAAATCTATAAACCATAGTCATAAACCATAAAAGGAAGCAAAAAAACAAGACCTAAATGTCCGGAATCAAGCATATATGAATCTATGCAGAACAAATTTCCCGTGCGTGAACAATACTCCATTGCGAGCATTGTACAGGAATCCCAAGGCACATCGATAATGAAGTTATCACAGACGGTTTATATTAAAAACCATCTGTGATAATGAAGTTATCATAGACGGTTCGTATTAAAAACCATCTGTGATATGTTTCCCGCCTTACAATTCTCCAAAATTTCATAATTTCCCGTCTGAGTCCGAGTAGGATTCAGTTTTGAGACACCTTCAGTAAAATGGGCAAAACTTTTGCATACGGTTTCCATTTTCGACGTTCTTGTACTCGTTGGAAAGCTAACGACGGGCCCGATCCAAAAAAAATGACCACTTGCGCCAGTCGCCCTCCAAGACCCCAAAAATCGGCCATCTTGTACATAAACCTGTGTCGCAAGTTTTTGGTTTCTGTTTTTGCCCTTTTTCTTGGTCTTCCTTTCGGAATTTGGATTTTGCTTCAACTGAAAAGTTGTAGATCTCATCGAAACCTTTCAAATGAGTATATACAAGCCATATAAAACTTTGTTATTTTATCTTTTCAAACTAGTTGTTTATATTGCATCGGTATATAAAATTTTGTACTCTAATTCATAGACGGTTGGCATATAGAACCGTTTGTGATATTCATTCATCACATACGGTTCTAGCTACCAACCGTCTGTGATAATCTGACCGCTGGGCCCGTCGATCCTCCTCAACCCAATCCTAGCCAATAGAAATCCACCAATCGCACTCCCTCCCCTATAAATAATCACCAAAACCCAACCTCCTTTCTGTTCTCCTCCTTGCTGTTCTCCTGCTCTTTGCTGTTTTCCTCCTTGCTGTTCTTCCCCTCCTTGCTGTTCTTCCCCTCTTTGCTATTCTCCTCCTTGCTGTTCTTCCCCTCTTTGTTGTTCTCATCCTCCTTGCTGTTCTCCTCCTCCTCCTCCTTGACCCATACCATAATAGCCCCCACGAAGCAGATGATGCACAAGGCAGCACTCAATCAACGCCGACGATGGTGGGCGTCAAAGACATCCAGCTCGTGCGCTGCATCAGGGGTGAGAAGGCCTAGGCATAGAGAATCTTTGCTTTTCTCTGTTCTTGTTGTGTTAGCTAGATGGGCAACCTGTTTGGTGTTTTCCTCCTCCTTGTTGTTTGTTGTTTGTCTGTCTGTTTTTCGTAATGGTAGGCTGTAATCTTAATAAAAATAAAATGTGTAATGTGTTTCATACTATATTTGCTTGTTTTTATTTCAATTAATTGATTTACAAAATGGATGATTTATGTTTGTGAAATAAATTGAGATGTGAATTGGATGTATACATGTACATGTTGATCTGCTTGTTTCAGAAGGCATGGGTAGCATTTCTTGAGGCTAGCCAATAAACAGAAATAGATTTAGGGGTAGAAGAGAATAGCACAGACGGTTTTTAAATAAAAACCGTCAATGCTAGATATCACAGACGATTTTTAGTTAAAAACTGTCTGTGATATTTAGATATCACAAACGGTTTTTAACTAGAACCGTCTGTGATATATAGATATCACAGATGGTTTTAGTTAAAAACCGTCTGTAATATTTACACCACAGACAGTTCGATAGCCGTCTGTGATGAACTCGTATCATAAATTTAGACGGTTCACAAAACTATCTGTGATGACGTTTTTGAACCGTCTGTAATACTGTTTTGTGTAGTAGTGCTGGGAACAGCCTGTGGCTGTTTGGTTTGTTCCTAGTATACTCCCAGGTCCAAGAAGTAGCATCAGACTTAGGCATTCGTTTTTGTGTGCTTAGCTCCCAGCCTAGTGATCCAGCGCTTACTGCTTTTCAATCACTAGCCATGCTTTTCAAAATTGATTGGACTAATTGTTAGGTTTGCTTCCTGTTTTACATAACCCCCAGGACACTTTGTATAATTTTGTTTGATAAATGTTTGTACAAATATTTGAAGTTAAAGTAAGTACCGAGGTTTATATTTGGGAAGGAAGTTTCACTACGTGCACGTGCGGTCCAAGATTCAAATTCCTTAAGTTCGGGTCATGAAACGACGCACGACATAGTCTCCAAGCTGTTGTTGCATGGTCAACGCATTGCGCCTCATATGGCTGCAAGTCCATAGCTGCCATGAAACATATGTGCCAAGATCATCCTAAGTTCATGAGTCTTTGATTGTGTGTGTCGGCCATGCTGTGATGATCATACTGATACGACCACGTTTTGCTGGGCACACAGTGTTCTACGTGTGCTCCGCTCGACCATGGATCATCGACCAAATGGTACAATATGGCACACTTGTGCGGCCATGTCTTCGACCACATGGGTGTCGAGCTCATTCGTTGGCTACGACCACACTATGCTGACCTGCTGATACGACCACGTTGTGTTACACTGGGTCGACCAGCCGTTACGACCACGCCTGCTCGAGCACCCGCTATGACCATTTTCTTGTGACCACGTCTTCGACCACCTGGATGTCGAGCACATACTTCGATTACGAATACATTGTGTCGATCAGACTGTTACGACCATGTTTGGCTGGTACGACCACGTTCTCGATCACTTGGGGTATCAAGCTCTGCCTTTGATCACGTGTATCGACCACGTTACGTCAATCAGATCGGTTCGACCATGTTGTGCAGATCGACTGTGGTTGCAGATCAGCAGCAACAAGGCATGGTCGCACCATATTCTCATCTAGTTGGAGATAACGCTTAACAAATCTCCGATATGAAAGTAGAGTCTTGGAAGATAACTAATCTGTAGCTAATTAGGAATTTTATCTCAATCGGAATCTTATCTCTGATTTAAATGGCACAACCGACTCTGTGTTGAAGCCATATACGGCACCTATGGCCCCCGCCTAAGCCTATAAAAGGAGAGGCAGAAGTGAATGCTAGGAAGGAGGAAGAAGACATCCCCGGATACAGACGCAGAGGCGAACATGAGAGCAGAGAGCAGAGGCGGAAAAGAAAGATAGAAGCAGGGAAGGGGAAGCCAGAGAGAGGCCGGAGGGAATGATCATAGCCTCCTACGTTGAGAACGGTAAAGATAGTCTCTCATATCTTTCTTTTGCAGCTAGTTAAGATGCATGCGATGAGCGGCGACAATGACGGCAATGCCGCCAAGCAACCCAGTCTGCTGCCAATCGATTTCGAAGTTGTGTGTACCTCCGATCACTTCCGAAGGCTGGCTTCCTGATCACTGGCCGAACTCAACACTTCTGATCTCTTCACAAAGTTGAGGGCCCTGGCTGCCACTGATCAATTCCAAAGTCGTGCGTTTTCCCGACTACTTGCTGAAGTTAGGAGCCTCCGATCACTTCTGAAAGCTGTGCCTTCTCTGATTGTTGGCCAAAGTTAGGCATCTCCGACCACTGCTCAAAGTCGCAAGCTCCCGATCACTGGATGAAGTCAGTGCCTCCGATCGCTTGCTGTAGTTGGGTCTCTGATCACTTGCCAAAGTCATATCTTTGATCGCTTGCTGAAGTCAGTATCCTCCGATCACTCTTTGAAGTCGAATGCCTTCGACCGCACCATCCGAGCAAGAGGAAGTAGCCCAGCATCGCTCAGCCGGGAACCAAAAAAGGTTAGTGCACAACCTACATATGGAAAGAATACAACGCTACCAGAGTGCAAACCTAACTATCCAGTGTGAGTCTAGCCTCCAGGGCACTCGAGGTGTGCATGTGTGGACCACCCCAAGCCAGCCGCCTCCTCCACACTCCCTGGAGGCGGGACACGATGCAAAGTACGATGCAACCGGTAGACGTGCTCATCCAACAAGCTGTAAGGCCAGTTCGATCTATGAAGTTCACAAGACATACCCGCAAAATGAATTCAAGTTAGCATTTATGCGGAATAAATAACATCAAATGTAAAGAAACATTAAGTATAACTTGTAAATAAACAAACGAAACAACACTAGGCTACCAGGACAATACCTATAATGGTACTGAAAAGAGGGAAATACCACAACAGTTGTATAAACGGTGCATGCAATGTATGATACAGTTAGTACGACAGCACATACGTCAAAAGTGCCAACTTACAAAGTATAGATTACAATGGACAATTATTTGTAGTCTACAAGCCACTTTGCATACATCCCAAAGCCAAGTTATAGAAACAATGCCGGTCTACCTACTGATCAATAGATACCTTACATCATCTAGCTGTGTGCCCCTCCTGACCGCATCACCCCGCAGCGTGCACTAGGCGCTCTGGCTTGCGCTTCGTCCATATCATTTGTAATACGACAACTCTGTCACTGACCCTTCCCACTCTTCAGTATGTCAACATCTGGAATCCAGGTCCTCCCTGCAATATCCAAGGTGGCAAAGTTCCCCACAACCCTGAACCCCCTGAGCTCGCCACACCACGCATGCATCACTCTCTCCTTAAGAAGTACTCAGACATGAAGTTCGAAGGATCCATGCCCACAGTCCCACATGTGGTGAGGACATGAGTGTATGTCTTGTGTAACAGCTTTGGCTTGTTGTACGACCAGCTATTTTTATTTACATGATCTTCAAGGCATACCTCATGGGTAATAAGGGCATGAGCCATCCCAAATTTGGCTCTATCCTGGAGGAGCACATCAAAACAATGCTCCCTATTGCCCATGACGTGCACCGTGTGCAATTGGCCCTTCTCTGCCCTCGCCTCCATGTATGCCGTAATTTTCGATGAATAAAATGTTTGTGAGTTGGCTGTACAAAGTGCGGCATTTGCATGCCTCTCCCTGAAATAGTCGATTGTGTTGTGCAAAACACCTTCCATGATGGTAATGAGGGGCTGAGAACGAAGGCTCCTGAGAACTCAATTGTACACCTCGGCAAGGTTAGTCATCATTATGCCATACCTCGCGGTCGTGCAGCAGGAATCACTTATCCAATGGCCCTCTCTTGATCCACTACGAGAAGCACTTGATGTTCCGTGAGCTCCTCGTCCTCAGACTAGCTGCTTTAAGCTCAACCAGTGCTATGAGGCATTCAGGTTGTACCACCCCAGGCATGACTGGCCTCTTGTTCCTCTCATCGATGTGTTTCCTGTTGTGCTCATCCAGCAATGCTCACAAAGTGTCAATTTTTTTTCTAGTTCTGCATAGCTAGCCTCTTGAATAGCTTCATCATCGGTTGCTTCGGGAATTGCTTGAAGAAGTTCATCTCCAGGTGATGAATGCACCATCTGTTCCTCATATCCGGCCAAGGGAAGGGCTCCTCAGGGTCTTCCTAAAGTTTTCTTATGGCCTTCACTATCCTAACATGACGATCATGGATTACGCACATACCAGGACGAGCACCGATAACTCCAACTCTCGCATGTCTAAGGAACTACAACCAGCTATCGTAATTCTCACTTTCCATGCATGCGATGTCCAGGGGCATAATTTGATTGTTGCCATCAATGCCAATGGCTGTAAGGATCTGGCCCTTGTATTTGCTGGTCAAAAAGGTCCCGTCAACTGAGATCACGGGAAGCATATGCCTAAATGCCTCGATACACACACCAAAAGCTAAGACGGCCCTCTGCAACACCGCAAAACCTGGTGGTCTTACAGATAGCTTGTCCTTCACAGTAGTGTACGTGCCCGGTTTCCTGTCCTGAAACACCTAAAGCATACAAGGAAGGTTGTCGTACGTCGCATCGAAAGACCTGAACAATTTTTCAATGCCTTCTGCATCGCACACCATGCCTTCACGTAGCTAATCTTGTACTTGAATTTCTTCTCGATAGCCACCATGATGTACGTAGCCTCCATGTCCTTCTCCACTATCTCTCTATACATCAGATTGGCTATAAAGGCGGACATTAGGTTCCGATGCTTCGGCAAAACACTACTGAGAATGCAGGAGTGCGGCTCCACCTTCGATACAATCCATTGAGTTTCATACTTCAGTCTACATGCATGCACCCTCCAAGGACAACCAGCCTGCTCGCATTTCACGATGTACTGCTCCTGGCTAAATTTCATAACCCGAAAAGTCCGCTGCATGGGCAAGGTCCACAGTTTGATGGAATGCTGCAACGATGCCTTGTTAGCAAAATTGAATGCAACCGAACCTCTATAACATAATACTCCCATGGTGATTCGTGCTCGTCATGTGTGGCAACATCCATAGCATCAAATGGGTTCTATTTCTATGGGATGGAAGCTTCATCCTCATCCGAACTATCCTTATCATCCTCCTATACAACTTCCTCTTCAGCACAAGCCATCCGGTCATCGCTCTTCATTTGATGCACTATGTACTCCATATGCTCCCCTTCATTAGCTTGTCCTATAGCCTCACCTTGCCATGACCGTCCTTCCTCTCCTCCATGTACCGCATTGGCCTCGTCACGAGCAACTTCCTTCTCCTCACCAACATGCTAGATGCCCGAGCTGCTCGCACTTCCTGGATGATAGCCGTCGGTACGACCTTGTACAACTTTTATTGGGCATGGTTGCACAAGTATCATGCACTCGTATCCATGGCGCCGGCACCCTTACACAAACCCCTTCCACATAATAGTGTGCATTAATGTTCTCAACTCCCATCTAATATCTGTGGGAGACTGGCTCCAAAGCCCTTGTATGACGATGCTACACACCTCAGGGTCCAAAGAGAAACTACGAGTGAGCCAATAGATCACATCTACTATTCGAACATTCTTGCCGTCCGGGTGTACTAGAGTGGCTTGCGCAAAACTGCTCAAGCCAACACCGTTTGGACCTTCATGAACGGTGCCAACACCATAATGCACTTTTAATGTAGTGGATATCGGCATTACTGATGTCTGCCTACTCATATTTTCAATGTTGCAACTAGTCAAATCGCATCGCACATTACGGAAGTACTGATGTACTATAATTTACATTCCAACGACAGTTTGCCTATAGTAACTAACTACACTACCATCATAGCATTAACTCCCTATCGGCATACTACGCACTGACGCCACTTTTGTCTCGCTGCTCGAGCTCTCTCCTACTGTAAATAATTCCTAATGTGTTTCGACAATTTACATGACATATTGATTTAATGCCAATATACCAGTTATAATGGTACACATGAATTTTTAATGTACTAACAACATTACATTCATTCATAATTAATCATAAATGTTACATATTATTGTTTTGTACAAAGCAAACTATTTAATTCTTACAAAAATATTGACTGATTTTTGAATAATTATACATTTCTACGGAGGCTTAATTTGTAAATAACATTGACTACATTTTCTACATCTACAATATTGGAATTTTTTGTATGGATAATCCCTTTTTTATTCGAAAATACATAAATATACCCGCGAGAAATTTTTTTACAAAAATAGTCTCTAGTCGCCGCCCCATTGGGTGACTTCTGCCTTTCGCCCAACCGGGAAGCGACAAAATATCTGTCGCTCGATGATTGAGCGACTGCAAGTAGTCGCTTTCCTGTTAAGCGACTTCATAGTAGTCACCCAATGGATGGGCGACTTATAAGCGCAGTCGCCCAATGGATGGGCGACTTTAGGCAATCCCCGTGAAATTTTAGAGTTTTGTCAATTTTGTAGTTTTAAACTGGAAAAAAATATGGTATAGTTGTAATAAAAGGTTATGTTTATTATATATTGTAGGTGCATTTAAAATTTTGCAAAATTTTTTTTAAGAACAATTGACTGTAGAACGTTTGATATATACATTGGTAAGTGATATTTTTATGTTACTAAAAATTAGTGTACCAAGAGTATGTTAATATTGTTAAATGACTTGCTATCTGAATCATTGAATGCGAACACACGAGATAATAACCTTATGTGAATAGAAATAAACTTCATAACATGCCGCGTACAATTTTATTACATGCATAACATATAGCATGATATGCGACTAACCCACCCAACTGCTCGTAACATTTTGTCTACTGGGTGTAGCGTGGTTGTTTCCCCTTTTTATCGCGCCTTGAAGATGGCTCCGCTGCATCCTTTTTCCTGTCATTCTTGGACTTGAGAGCTGCCTCCCGAGCTTGAAGCTCTTCCTCCTGACGCTTGATGGCTGCTTCACGCAGACTTAGCTGCTCCCGCCTCCTTTGCAGCTCATCCTCCTTGCCCTTCAGACGGATTTGGTCCACCCTCACGCGGCGCTCTTGCTCACGCCGCATCTGTCGTTCCACCTCGCGAGCCTGAGTCATCTTGACAAAGTATTGTCCTTTGTTTTCCACCTCCACTGCCCGGTTCTGTGGCCATGCCGGCGGCACCCGATCCACCCATTCGATGAACCTGCAAGCCTATGTGTGGCATGGTAGATGTCATGGATCAAGTTGAAAAACGATAACGAGAAACAAATGATTTAGTTGTTGTCGTTACCACGAAGTCGTCATCCAGGTCTGGACACTTGAAGAACCTACGGCCGTATTTGGCTCGTTGTACTCGATCCGTCCAGACTCCCAACATCGTCCTAAAGCCGCAATGGCACTTCGGGCGCTCATGCCATTCCGGCACTCCAAATGGGTCGGACCTCCAGGAAGACATTGTTGTGTAGTAGTATTGTGAAGGCTTGAGGAGGAGATGTGGTATGGAAGACATAGGAGGCCTTTATGTAGGCAGGTTATCTGGTGCAGTGGGCATAGTCCATGGAGAGGAGGTAGTACGAATCTTTTCGCTTTTTCAGGATTCCAGTGTAGCAATAAATGTCCGTATGTAGGCTTTTCAGAGCGTGTAGCCTATATTTCTGAAACAACAAGCAAAGGTGACATGAAAACTCACTGGAAAGGATACATGCCTATGACGTGAACACTCACTGTAAAGGCTACAGCCTACGCCCCTATTTTGTTGGTTTCAGTAGCGATAGGCCTGGCATGTGTTGTCATCTGACTGAGCAAAGCTGCCCCGATTTGTCATATCACTGCGTAAAGCTGGCATGTGTTGTCATCTCACCGAGTAAAGCTGAGCGCTTTTGTCATGTCTCTGGGCAAAGCAGCCATCTTTTGTCCCGCCATTCGATATAAATAGCACGGTAGAGGTCCCATGAAGTTGTAGCCAGAAAACTCTGTAAATCGAACAAAGAACATACCATGGCGGAAGATGAGGGGCCAGTCGGATATGGGTCACCGAAGGAAGACCTTCCCTTGGAAAGGAGGGAGATGTTCGGACCACAGTACCGCTTGGTACCAAGCCGGCGTGCGCAACCAGCGTGGCCGAAATGCAGACACAATGAGTACGTGGTCGTGCAGGTCCTGGAAGGGCCGAACGATGGCGGGCGCCGTTTCTTCCGATGGCCACGCTCCGGGGTACAAATTACTAATAGTACATTTTTTTATTGCTTATGGACCCTCCATGTTTACTGTCATTTTTCGCAGATGGCGAAATGCGACTTCTCCCGCTGGATCGACCCTCCTCATGAACGGTATATTGACCGTTATGTGGGTACTTTATGGGACCGAATAATGGACTTGGAGTACCGAATGGAGACTCTCAATGAGGAGAACAATGAGCTCCGCCAACAGATGCAACGCGAGAGGGGAAACGAGGAGGTTGTCAACATAGGAAGCTCTTATGATCCCACATGTTGTTGCGCGAACCCGAGCTGCATATGTGCGTGCCACTACCACGATGGCCAGCCCCGTCCGAGGCGGCCCCCTCAGCAGTTCTCCATGTGGGTGCCACGAGGCTCGTTTGGCATGTAGGCCACGAGGGTACCGAATGTGTTGATGCTGTGCTAGTAGGACTGTTGTGTTGATGTTTTGGGTGTAGAACTTTCCATAAATTCTGTCTGTATGTGCAATGTATGTGTTGTTTCGTGTTGTAAGTGCATGACGCCTTCATTTTCTGTGACCTTCATATTCTGTGCCCACTTTCAATAACGATGTAATGTGCAACGTTGTTAAGCATGTGATGAATTGGTTGTTATGTACGTGGAGTTGTTATCACAAGGCAAAAAAAATGGTACATAAATGGTACATACTTAAATGACATTGTAAATAAGTGCATTACAGAAAAGGGATGTAACATACAAGGTTTACAAATGGTACATGAAATTTAGCATGCATTACAACACCAACTACTGATCCGGACATGCATTGCATCGTCTAGCTGTGTGACCCTCCTGACCGCATCGCCCACAACGTGCACCAGATGTTCCAGCTTGTGATTCGTCCATGTCATTTCTAATACGTCGGCTCTGTCGCCGACCCTTCCCACCCTTTAGCATGTTAATATCCGGAACCCAGGTCCTCGCTGAAATGTCCAAAGTGGTGAAGTTTCCCACCGCCCTGAACCCCCGGAGCTCCCCACACCAAGCTTGCAGTATTGTCTCCTTAAAAAAGTACTCGGACACGAAGTTGGAAGGATCCATGCCCACGGTTCCGCATGCAGCGAGGACATGAGAGCATGGCCTGTGTAACAACTTAAGCTTGTTGCATGTGCAGTTAGGTTCGTTTGCATGATCTCCAAGGCATACCTCGTGAGTAATAAGTGAACGAGATGTCCCAAATCCGGCTCTGTCACGGAGTATCACCTCGAAACGATGCTCCCTGTTGCCCATGACATGCACTGTGTGCAATTGACCCTTTTGTGCCTTCGTCTCCATGTACGTGGTAATTTTTGACGAATACAGGGCTCCGGGATTGGCCGCATGAAGTGCGGCACTCGCGTGCCTCTCCCTGAAGTAGCGGATTGTGCTGTGAAGAACACCTTCCACGATGGCAACGAGGGGCTGAGAACGGAGACCCCTGAGAACCCAATTGTACACCTCGGCAAGGTTACTTGTCATTATTCCGTACCTTGCGCCATCCGTGTCGTGCAACAACGACCACTTCTCCAATGGTTCGCCCTCGATCCACTGCGAGAAGCACTTGATGTTTCGTGCGCTCCTCCTTCTTGGACCACTTGGGTTAGACTCATCGATTGCTGCCAAGCATTGCGGTTGTGCCGCCCCAGGAATGACCGGCCCCTTGCTCCTCTCGTCGACGTTCTTCCTGGTGTGCTCATCCAACAACCCCCATAAAGCATCAAATTTTCTTTGCTGGTTCTGCCTAGCCAGCCTCTTGAATAGCTTCATCAAAGATTGTTTCGGGAATTGCTTGAAAAAGTTTGCCCCTAAGTGACGACTGCACCACCGGTTCCTCATGTCCGGCCAAGGAATGCTCTCCTCAGGGTCTTCTTGAAGTTTTCGTATCGCCTTTATAATCCCGGCGTGGCGATCATGGATTACGCACACACCAGGACGGCTGCCTACAACTCCAGCCTTCACATGTCTGAGAAACCACAGCCAGCTCTCATAATTCTCGCTCTCCACAAATGCAATAGCCAGCGGCAATATTTGATTGTTACCGTCAACGCCTATGGCCGTCAAGAGCTGCCCTTTGTATTTGCCTGTCAAGAAGGTCCCATCTACAGAGATCACTGGCAGCATGTGCTTGAATGCTTCAATGCTAGCACCAAATGCAAACAATGCTCTCTGCAACACTGCAAATCCCGGTGGACTTATGGACGGCTTCTCGTGCACGGCGATGTACGTGCCCGGGTTCCTTTGTTGCAACACCTTAAGCATACGAGGAAGGTTGTCGTACGCCGCCTCGAAAGTGCCAAAACGTTTTTCCAACGCCTTTTGCTTGGCACGCCACGCCTTCGCGTAGCTAATCTTATACTTGAATTTATTCTCGATAGCTACCACAATATGCGTTGCCGCAATATCTCTCTTCTCCACTATCTCCCCATACATCAAATTGGCTATAAATCCGGATGTCAGGTTACGATGCCTCGCCAAGACAGTGTTCAGAATGCAGGAGTGCGGCTCCACCTTGGACACAATCCAGTGAGTGTCATACTTCGGTCTACGTGCGTGCACCCTCCAGGGACAACCAGCCTGCTCGCACTTCACAGTGTACTGCTCCTGGCTTGATTTGACGACGCGAAATGTCCGTTGCATTGAGAGGGCCCAAAGCTTGATGGCATCCTGCAGCGCTTCCTTGTCAGCAAACGTAGCATGCACCCGAACCTCTGTCTCATGATACTCCCATGGTGATTCATGTTCATCATGGGCGGAAACACCCTCCGCATTAAACCGGTTCCATTCCTGGGGGATAGGAACTTCTTCATCATCCGAACTATCCTCCTCGTCGTCCTCTACAGCTTGCTCTTCATCACATGCCCTCTGGTCATCAGATTCCATCTGCTGCACGATATACTCATTATGCTCTCCTTCATCTGCTTGCCCAGTTCCGTCTCTATAGCTTGATAGCTGTAACTCTCCTCCATGTACCGCATTGCCTTCATCACGAGCAACTTCATCAGCTCCACCAACGTGCGGCCCGCCCGAGCTGCTAGCACCTCCCGAAGCATAGGCGGATGCACGAGCTTGCGCAGCTGCTTGTAGTGAGCACGGTTGCACAAGCAGGACACACTCGTATCCACGGCGCCGGCACCCTTGCACAAATCCCTTCCACGAAGCTGAGCGCACCAATGTCTTCAACTCCCATCTGATGTCAGTGGGAGACCGGCTCCAAAGCCCTTGCACAACGACGCTGCACACCTCGGGGTCCAATGAAAAACTCTCGGTCAGCCAATGCTGCACATCTGTCATTCCAGCATTCTCGTCATCGGGAAGTACGAGAGTGACTTGCGGAAAATCGCTTAAATCCACACCATTTGGACCTTCACGAATCATTCCAGCACCATAATACACTCTCAATGTAGTACTGGCCATTAATGATGTAGACCTACATGTACGATTAAAATTTACGACATGTCAAATAACATCGTTCAACACTAAACTAAACTTTCCATACTAAAAAGGGTAGTCAAATTTCTATACTACAAAATGTATACTACATCTACAATTTTTACTAACACCAATATTTCATCTAAACAATAGTGTAAATACAACCTAATTAACAAAAATACCTGGATCCAAATCGATGGAATAGCTTGAACTCCTTCTTCCGCCCTCACCTCCTCCTTCAACCCTGTCCTCCTCTCCTTCTCTTCTCCCCTCTCCTCCTTTTCTTCCCCTCCTCCCTCTTTTCTCCCCTTCCTCTTCCTCCTCTCTTCTTCTCTCTGGCTCTCTGCGCAGAATGGGGGAAATGAGGGAAAAGTGGTTGCTAGTGGGCGGCAGGCGGTGGAATAAGTGGCATCCACTCCTGTCGCCCTACGGTTGAGCGACTGCAATTTCAGTCGCTCAACCATACAGCGACTGAAATTACAGTCGCTCAACCGTAGAGCGATTGTATAAGTCGCCCAACGGTTCACACATTTCCTAAATGTCGCTTCCCGGTTGGGCGAAAGGCAGAAGTCGCCCAATGGGGCGGCGACTGGAGACTATTTTTGTAAAAAAATTTCTCGCGGGTATATTTATGTATTTTTGAATAAAAAAGGGATTATCAGTACAAAAAATTCTACAATTTTGTACGGATGCTAATTTGCTACAATTATATTCACTAAATTTTCTACAACTATAGGTTTCTACGACTGCTAATACATTAACTAAATTTTCTATACCAAAGTTGTACTATTCTTTTCTACAGCTACAATTTTATACAGACACTAACACTAACTAAACTATCTACTTCATATAAAAATATTGACTACAACTTACGAATAAAATTACCTAATAGAAGTAGTGGAACGTCTCCTCCCTCTCCCTCTCCCTCTCCTCTCCTCTCTTTTTTCTTTCCTCTCCTCTTTTCTTCTTTCTTTCCCATCTACTTTTTGTTCACCACTCGATGTCGGCGCTTCGGGGGCTCGGCCACATGGTTGATTTATATGCACCTCTAGTCGCCAAAGAGTTGGACGACTGGAATTGCAGTTGTCTAACTGCTGGGCGACTGAAGAAGCCGCCTGACGGTTCATCGACTGCAATTATGTTTCCCAACAGCCCACGGATTGCTTGCATGTCGTGCGTCCATTGGGCGATAGGTTATAGTTGCTCAATGGTTTGACGACTGGAAGCCATTTCTACAAAAAAAATGTTAGCGTGGGTATATTTGTATTATTTCTAATAAAATATGGATTATTTACAAAAAAATCAGGAATAATGTTATCAAATCTCTAAACAATTATTTTTACCAAGTGTTTGACAATAGGTGTTGCCATTGGTTTTTAAAATAAAATAAAATGGTGAAAATTTGGTTTCAGACTTAGGTAGATAGTAAGATTAGGTTGGTGTGGACTTAGCATGAGAACTTTATTGTGAATGTGCCACCTGAGTCAATTAGGGATCGATGCTTGTGATTGTCCAAACTGAGCACTATCGTACAACCACAAGTTTAAATGGGTACAACCTGGCTGAATAACTCACAAAGATTTAGTTTATATATCACCAGTGGTAAATGGGTACCCAGGTTACTGGAGTTACTCATAGTAAGGCACATGGATTTACTATACTCTTACAGTGCAAAGGGGGGCTTCTGACTGTGGTGGATTTAACTCTTCAGCGGTGAAAGCTCAGTGGGTGGTGTCTAGCTAGATCACAGTGAGGTAAAGGTTTTGTGATAAATTATCTAGGTCTCATACCTAAGGAAACATGTTGGCTATTAAGATGACTTATCTCGTATGGGTAAAGTTGTACAACATCTGCAAATTGTAAAACTATTAGAATAGCCATGCCCACGGTCAAGGGTGGGCAAAGTGCGCTTTCACATGGTAGATCTTTGGTTTTAGTTTCAAAAGTAAATGTTTTGGGAACTCAGGAGTGGATGGAACTCTCAGGAGTGTGTCTTGGCGGATGGAACTAGTGCGGGTGGATGGAGCCCATAGTCTTGAATCTTGGCAGATAGAGCCTTAATATTGGTGTTAGTAGCTAGAACCTTCACTAGAAAATTATGATAGTTTCAATCATTGTAATTACTTTGTTAAACTGATGCTTTCAAAAATATATAATGATATTTCAAATAAAATACTGCTTTATGCAAAAGAACCATATTACCCTTCCTTTGTTAAGCCCTACATATACTGTATTTTTTCAAGACTTGTGGTGTACTCTATGTACTCACATGCTACACTGAAAACAAATCTCAGAGAATTATGAAGTTCAAGAAAGAGATTATGACTACTTCGTGTGTGAATTCGATAAAGGATTTCTGGAGTACTAGGTTGCGCTTCTCTAGTCAATTGCCTGTGGCATATTGATGGGTCATCGTCATAGGTTTATTTTGCTTTCACTGTGTTTTGTAAGTTTGAGAGGTCTTATAACCTCAGTTATAATAAAGTGGCCACAAGGCCTATACTCTCTTTTATTGTAATAAAGTGTTGTTAGTTATATAATCATCATTTTGACTGTGTGCACTAACTTTATTCTGGGACAAGTGTGGTAATACACAGAGGGTTCAAATTTAGAAATCTAGTCCTGATAGTCCTGGAGCCTTGTTACCCGACAGTTGGAGGATCGTGGCATGCGCCTCCTGTTCGGTGAAAGGGGTATTTAGGGTGTGTAGGTCTATACGGGGCAACTAGAGAGTGTCCTAATTGAAGGAAATTCCAGTAGGCAGAGTTTGGCCTAAGATTTGATTGAAGTGGCCAAGGAGAACATTTCCTTTATCCTCGTGGGACACGACCCAACCTTGGCCCATGGAGAGCCACTGAATGAAGTTCTTTCTTCTGCGGGAGTTTATTCTGATATGGAAGAATTTTGTATTTACATCTTCTTTTTGGAGCCAGTTGATTCGATCCACCTACTTCTTCCTAGACTGTTCGATCACTGCCAAGCCTATCACCCTTTTTTTAAGTGAGCTTGAAGATCTCTCTCTTCTGGTGATAGAGGTTGATTTTCTTGTGCAATATTCTGGCGTAGGATGATTTCTTGAGCCATATGTAGGTGTAGTTTGTTAAATGGAAAATTCTCTTGCTCTAGATTTTTAGCATGCTCGCCGTGTTATTCAGTTTATTGTTCAACCTTAGGATTGGGTCAAGCCCTCAAGTTGGTTCCCCCCAGGTGTGTTGAACCACGTGTAGGAACCCTGGGAGCCTTGTCCAGAAGTTTTCAAAGCGAAAACTTTTTGGCGGTCGTGGCCCACCTATATTGGACAAGAGCAGAGGGCAATGGTCCGAGTGAGATGTAGATAAGGTGTGTAATGCATGGGCTCTAAAAGCTATGTTCCATGCATTGTTGCAGAATATGGGTTCCTTTGTAAATGTTTGCATAGCAATGAACATGGGCAGTGTTTTGTTCCTTCCATTTAAATAAGAATAATTTTGAAATAATTTGAAAAAAAATTCAGTCATAATAATATTTTTCTCTTTTTTGCTTTGTGTTTACGTGCAATCAACCATTTCATATCTACATTAATGGATATTCTTGTATGATAAATAATATTAGCAAACTTTACATCCAATGACTCCAAATATCAACACAATGCAAGAAATTTAGCTCAGCAAACAACTATTGTTTTACAATACAAATTCAATTTCTTGAGATTTCCACTTTATAATGCAAGTCTACTAAGTGAATCTAAACTTCAATTACTGCAATTTTTCCACCTTCCACCCTGGTTTTAATACTATGAAAAATTCTTATAAATGTCATTTATTGGTGTTAATCATAGGAAAATCCTATGTTTTTTTATAGATGTGTTGCCCATGATTATTGAACATGTCAAATTTCTTGATGTTATATCAATTGAATAAAAAAAATCCCTCATTTGAGAACACAACTACTAGCCAGTATTTAACAAGATTGGACTATGATTAAATGGTATCTATTTAGTTTATATTCTTTGCAACAAGAAGCAAGAATCCTAACCTAATTAGAATTCATCTAAGAGTTCTTATAGCACACCATTCCAAATGTTAGTAGTTAGGATATGAGTCACCTAATCTCAACAATCTCCACCTTCACTCTTATCCATTGAAGTTGTCATGCTCCTATAACAACTCGCTACAAGTTGGCTCTGACCTTTTCTTTTCTTTTTCTCCCACCTTTGAAAGTGCCCTCACCATAGGAACTATGCACATTACCACAATGTGTGTATTGGTGTTTGGGCAAACCTTTCTAGGCCCACCTGATAGCTCATTTGTTGTATAGTTTGATTAACCATGCCACCTGTCGGACCCCGGAGCAACGACTCCGAAACCCTCTGTGTAAATCGCACTAGTCTAGGAACAGCTAGTGCACACAGCAAAATAAAGATACTGTAGGACCGAAATGGCAACAAAGGGGGGTGAATGGTGCCTTCAAACCGTCCCAAGTATTCTCACGAACTTCTTCTCCGATAGCTATAGAAGCTATGAAGCAAGACAGGAGATGCTTACTGGAAATTCAAAGAGAGCAAACACAACAAGGACAACGAGACAAGAAAAGTGAACAAGCAACTGAAGGTAGATCATGAAACCGGTCTGACCACAGAGCATAGCCGGTCTGACCACCATAGAACTACCGGTCTGACCGCCCAGGCACAGCCGGTCTGACCGCTAGGGCACAACGGTCTGACCGCTGGTAAACACCTGGTCTGACTGCAAGAAGGGGAGCGGTCGAACCGCCATATGGTTTCAGGTCTGACCGGGAACAAAGTCTGACTTGGTTGTTGCGAGACTGCTGACAGAACAAAAGCAGACCAACAAAAATTGAAAAACACTGAAACTACAAAATAGGAACAACAATCAAAGAAGAAAAGCAAAATTGAAAAGATGAAGTTGAGCCAAGAAAGAGGAACCAATAGAGAAAATGATTGCCTGAAGCTAAGTGCACAACAACAACTGAATCACTTGGATGAATATCAACTGAACAAAGAACTGAGCAACTGCAAACAAGAAGAATAGTAAATACTCGAGTTGTTGTAAGGAAGACAGAGGAAAAAATGAATACTTGCCAATCATCATCATTCGGCCAGGGGCAATAAGACAAAATCACTCTCTCTCTCTCTCTGGCAAGAAAATTCACGAGCTTGACTGCTCTTCTCTTTAACCGAAAAGAAGGAGAAATCAAAAACAGTTCATAACCCAAAAGTCTAATTTCTGCAAGACTTGAGATTCTTGCATCTCTTGATCATGGAACAATACACACACCTAGATTTCATCCTCTGAACAACAAGAATCAAGAATACACAATTCCTCTGCCAACAATGAACAGTAAACCCTAGAAATGCTGAAAACAAAGGAAGTGCAGCGAAGAAATTCTTGGGAAGAGATACTGCTATTTGGATCTTAGCTTTCGGGAATGAGCTAACCAAGGGGCTTTGAGAAGATTCCCAGTTCAAAGCAAACTAATCTTGCAGCTTCTTAACAAGAATTCATCTCAGACCGAAAAGAACCAGAGAAGAATAGAAAAACCGCAGGCGAATCAATAAAATCAACTCATAACATCAGAACCCAAAATAGATGCCAAGAGATGAATGATTGCATTAACAAAGAGTTTTACAGCCATCTCTTACATGATTTCACATCTTGGGCCACGCATGACAAGAACTCAAGAACTAAGAACACACCCCAACTGCTCTCTGCTCACACAGACATGAAGATAGAAACAAAACCAACTCTGCCCAACAACTCCTCACACAGACAATGGACAAAAGCAAAAAAAAAACACACACACTACCAGTGCACACCCCATCTATTTATAGTCTTCCACTACCGGGTTCACCTTTCGCTTTACCCAATAGCTCCAACAAAATCTGCGCTTTACCCATTAATTCCAACCGAATCTGCTTCCACTTTGTAGCCTTGCGCATTTTACCAAAATGCCACTCCTGCACCTTCCTAGAAGCTTCCTCTTTTCTTGTTGTCAAAGCCTCGCAGGCACCTTGATCTCTCGCCATCTTCGGCATCTCTCGACCGCTTTCACCTCAGCACCGCCTGTGCCTAGTCCGGCCATCTCATGCCTTACCACGACTCCGCCTCAAAGTCCTACAACCATCATAGACAAGAAAACATCACATAGCACCGCTCGAAACACTGTAATCATACATTTGCATCAGTAGACAGCACTTAAGCACGAAACTCACAAATCAAACACAAACTTTTCTAAAAAAAAGTGTCAATTACTCATCACAAAACATGTGGTCAACTCCACATGATCTCTCAGATACATATCGAGTGCAAATGACCAAGCAAAAAATACATTAAGCATAGGAGTACGACCTTATGGCCAAGTCTTACATCAATGATCATTGGCAACACTAATAAAGCAAATAACTGCAGAAGCAAACTAGTAAACAGCGAAGCCTAAACCTGCCCATAGGCAGTCGACTGCAAGACGCGTCCTACTCGTCCTGGTCCTCACCGTAGTCGAAGTCATCCTCCTCTGATATGAGATAACAAGGTGAGTACAAACTTGTACACCGCAAATCACATGGAAAATGCAACTTAATGATAATGGCATCAATGGAAGGCTCTTAGGGTTATTTCGCATAAAACAGCATTTAAAGAAATACAGTAACAAGATTGAAATTGCTGAATTTAATACAGTAAGTAAAAAATAGTACTTGTAAAGAAAATTAATATCGTTAGTACAGGCTCCGACCAAACACCAACCTAACCACGGGCATCCCACCCGGACCATCTTTCCAAAAGATCTCGTGTGGATTCCACACGTTCCCAACCATGCGTGGATTCCATCCATCCACCAGGTTTTCATAAACCATTTTGAAAACAAAGTCTAATCCGTGAAAAACATTACTCAGCAGGCCCATGACTGTGGGCACGGCTATCCAGGATAGATTATACACTCTGCAGAGGTTGTACAGCTTTACCCACAAGTCACGATCATCCTATATTGCCACCAAATTAACACACTTCCTTTGGTGTGAGGCGAGGAGATCACGACAAGGCCTTTACAATGCCAAGCCTTCAACCTCGCCAAGCCAACTCTAAGGTTTCACCCTAGTAAGGAATCCACCCGACTGAGAGACCCTCTTGAGCCGAGTGAGACTTCACATGGCCTACGCCACGCTCACTTTCATCCTACGACATGACCCAGGTTGGGACCCGCAAATTAATCAGCCAGGGCCGTCCCATACCAGCCTTCTGGTAGTACGATAGGGCTTTGCAACAGTAGCTCGCAGATCGGTCCTTAATTGACTTAGGCTCAACCTCGTGCCCCCGTGCACGGTAATCAACACTGTGTCTCCGAACAACAGTGCATGCCTACACGCACCACCTAACCATTAACCTAGGTCTAAACCAGGTTTTATATTTTGTTCCAAAAATATTTTTTCATCCTTCTTGACTCTCCAAAGTCAAGAATATATTTTAAAAATTACCATTTCATGTGAAAAGGTGTCCCAAACCTAAGGTATATCTATGTCGGGCTAAGCAATTACTACCAAAATTCTCCAGCCATACTAGTGTAATAACCAGAGTTTATCCTAGGGTGACAAGGCATAAGGGTTTCCAATGTCAAGGAGGTGATAACAACCAGGTATTAACTAAATTAAAGACTGAATTTAAATAGTGTGAATAATAATAGGCATGTAGAAATAATTTAAAACAACATAAACTTTATTTAAAATTTGGGATCAACATGGTCAAGGTGTGTGACTTGCCTTGCTCTGCAGTAGGGTGATAGTACTCGTCGAAGAAATCTCCGAATCGTCGTAGTCTACACGTGAAAATAACCCACCAAATTCAAATAAATTCAACATAAGTTCAAACAACTTCAAAAACATGATTGAGGCCACAAATGGGTATAGGAGAATGTTTGATGAATTTAGAAATTTGAATGGGCTCAATCGGAGTTAGGATGAAGAAGAACGGGCTCTCGGACGTTTAAAATAAGAGAAAAGAATAAACTGAATTTTTCGAATTATTTTTCTAAAGGAAATTGGAATTATGACATCAGCAATAATTAATGGAATTATTTTCCTGAAGGAAAATCAGATTTATGATGTCAGCCCTGATCTAGAAATACTGACAGTGGGCCCTAGTCTACATTGACTGGGTCCATGGACTAGAGAAAAGGCTGAGGTGACAGGGAGGCTGACATGTCTGCTGACTGTGCAATTTTGCTGATGTGGCCGCCAGGTGGCACTGATGTGGCTGCCACATGGGTCGAGGGGTCTCTGATGCTGACGTGGCAGTACACGTGGCTGCCACGTGGGCTGATGTGCTAATATGGCGGCCAGGTGTGTGCCACATGGGCGAAAGGCTGACGCTAGTGCTAACTAGGCGGTGGGTGCTGGCGTGGAGCTGACCGTGCGGGTGTGGCATGCCACCGGGTGCCATGTGGCATGCCACGAGGCCGGGCTGCCGACGTGGTTTCGCCGGCCAGGAGAGCGCTCGGGACCCGAGGGTCACCAGTGTTCCGGCGGGCGGCGGCTGCTAGTGTTGGGTGAAATAGGAAGAGGAGGCGATGGGGAGTACGATGGTCCACATGGATTTTACCGAGGATGGCCGGTGAGCAGTCGGCGACGAGGAAGGCGGCGAAGGCATTCGAGTCTCCGGCGAAGTGGGCCTTCGGGTGGTGCTTGAGCTCGGCGGAGGGGCGGAGAGGGTTGCAGGAGCTCAGGGAAGCCGACGGTGCCGGTGCCGAGGCTCGGGAAGGTCTCCTTCACCCGTGATCGCTCACCGGAGTTGAGGGCCGCGCTCGGGCAGGAAGGAGCATGGTGCTAGGGCGTGGGGGAGCTCGAGAGGGGCAATAAAGGTGGGGGCGGGGTGGAGTGGGAGATGGCGGTGCTCATTAAAGGCTTTTATAGGCGTGGGGAGGTGGGGGTGCGGTAGAATTCGTCGCCAGAAAGCTCGGGACGTGGCGGCGGTTCCCGAGCGGAGAGGGCGAGTGGGGAGGTGGAGAAGGTGGGCAATGGGCGCAGTGAGTGCACCGCACGAGTGAGGTAGTGGGGGCGATGTTGGTGCGGGCGAACATGGCCGGGAGAGGTGGGGGCGGCGTAACGGCAGTGGCGGCGGCGTCCGCGCGAAGAAGATAGGGGAGGTTGGGGATGACAAGTGGGGCCGCGCATCAGTGAGAGAGAGGAGAGGGGGAGGCGGGCGGTGGTGATTGCGCCGTGTGGCCAGGGAAAAGAATCGGGTGGCCCAAGGAGTTAGTGGGAGGGGACGACAGGAGATGGGTCGAGGCGACGTGGGGCGAGATCGGCCGGAGGGAGGAGGAAGGCGGGGTTGGGCGGGCAGCCGTATGGTGGCAACGTGGGTGGTTCTCAACCGTCCACACATTGGCTGGAGGGAAAGGTATTTTCTTTTTCCTTTTTGATTTTTCAGAAAACCCAAAAAAGAAGAATAAAGCTTGAAAATTAGCAAGAAAATCCAAATAAATCCCAGAAAATTCCTATAATTCTAATAACATGCAAGGAACTCAAATAAAATTAAAAGAACTCATTTTGAACAACATTTCTTCCATGTTTTACTAGTTTTTACTCTAGGCTCAAAATGAAAATATGAATTAAATTCTTGAAAATAAAATTTGGAATTTTGGGATGTCACAAACCTACCCCCCTTAAGAGAATCTTGACCCCGAGATTTGGATGGCTAGCAGAAGAGGTGGGGATGGTTGGCCTTCAAATCGTCCTCCCTTTCCCAAGTAGCTTCGTCTTCCGTATGGTTGCTCCATTGTGCTCGGCAGAAACGGATGGTCTTCCTTCTGGTCCGACGTTCCGCTCTCTCAAAAACTTTGATTAGCTGCTCCCTGTAGGTGAGATCTTCTTGAAGATCAAGGGTCTCGAGCGCTGCTTGCTCGGTGGGCACCCGAAGGCACTTTTTTAACTGGGACACATGAAAGACGTCATGCACCCCTGCCATGGTTGGGGGCAGTTCCAGCTGGTATGCCACTTCACCTTTACGCCTCAAGATCCTGAATGGTCCCACGAACCTTGGTATTGAGTTTTCCCTTAGTTTGAAATCTCTTAACTCCTCTTTGTGGGGACACCCTTAGGTAAACAAAGTCACCTACTGCAAAAGTCAGGTCTCGACGACGATTATCATCATAAGTCTTTTGTTAGGACTGAGCTATCTTCAACATTTCCTTGATCTTCCTGACCTTTTCTTCAGCGTCTAGGAGCAGACTAGGTCTAGGGTCTTGAGAACTTTCTGGCTAGTCCCAAAACAGCAGTGTTCTACACTTTGTCCCATATAAGGCTTCAAAGGGGGCCATCTGAAGACTGAACTGATAGCTGTTATTATAGGAGAACTCTACATAAGCCAAGGCATGATCCCAACTATCCCCGAGGTCCAGGGCACAGGCTCTTAACATGGACTCCAACACCTAGTTGACTCGCTCGGTCTGACCATTGGTCTGTGGGTGATAAGTAGTGCTGAAGTTGAGCTTGCTCCCTAATTCCTCATGAAGCTTCTGCCAAAATCGAGAAGTAAACTGGCTTCCTCGGTCTAACACAATTTTCTTAGGAACTCCATGAAGACACACAATCCGGGACATGTATAGCTCTGCCAACTTACCTCCCGAATAGGTGGTCTTGACGGGTATGAAGTGTGCCACTTTGGTTAGGCAGTCTATTATTACCCATATGGAGTCATAACCGGACTGAGTCCTGGGTAATCCGGTGACGAAATCCATTCTGATTTCTTCCCACTTCCAATCGGGGGTTGGTAAGGGTTGCAAGAGTCCAGCGGGTTTCTGGTGCTCTGCCTTAACCTTCTGACAGGTATCACAAGCATCAATATACTCGGCAATTTCTCTTTTCGTGCTAACCCACCAATACCTTTCCCTCAGAATCATGCCCTTGATTTCTACGTTATCAGGCACATAGATACGATTCCCATACCAGACAGATCCGTGTTCATGCTCATTGAAATCAGGGGCCTTACCTCGCCTCATGTTCTTCTTTATTTCCTGAATATCCTCATCCACCTTTTGAGCCTCTCTGATTATCTCAGGTAAGGTAGGTTGAATTTCTAGAGTCGAGAGGGTAGCCAGGTTTACAGGTTCTAGGCTAAGATGGGCAATTCCCTCCTGCAGTTTGTTTTGACTCTCTTCTGTCCAATGCAATTCGCATAAGACTTCCTGCTTAATGCATCAGCCACAACATTGGCCTTGCTCGAATGGTAATGAATCCCAAGGTTATAATCCTTAATCAACTCCAACCATCTTCGCTGCCTTAGGTTGAGTTCTATCTGGGTGAAAATATACTTCAAACTCTTGTGGTCTGTGTACACCTCACAACGGTTTCTGATGAGATAGTGTCACCAGATCTTCAGTGCATGAACTACTGCAGCTAACTCCAGGTCGTACGTGGGGTAGTTACCCTCATGTGGCCTTAATTGGCGCGATGCATAAACTACCACTTTTCCCTCCTGCATTAGCACACAACTAAGTCCCTGCCAGGAGGCATCACAAAAACACCTCAAAATCCTTACGGATATCCGGTAGGACTAGCACTACAGCTGTCACTAGTTTATTCTTGAGGGTCTGAAAGCTCTGCTCACAAGCCTTCGTCCATTCAAACTTCTTTTCCTTCTTTAGGAGCTGGGTCATAGGTTTGGCTATCTTGGAGAATGCTGCTATAAAACAGCAATAATATCCAGCAAGTCCTAGGAAACTCCTGACTTCCGTTACTGACGTCGGTTGCTTCCAATCCATTATTGCCTCAACCTTGGAAGGATCCACCACAATTTCTTCAGCCATCACAATGTGACCAAGGAAGGCTACTTCTTTTAGCTAGAATTCACACTTGCTGAACTTGGCATAAAGTTGATGCCTTCTAAGCTCCTCCAGGATTATCCTAAAATGTCCTTCATGATCCTCCTCATCCTTGGAATAGATGAGAATGTCATCAATGAAGATTACCACAAACTTATCCAAATATTTCATGAACACCTTGTTCATCATGGTCATGAAGTATGCTGGGGCATTCGTCAGTCTGAAAGACATAACTGTGAACTCATACTGACCATAGCGAGTTGTGAAGGCAGTTTTGAGTATATCCTCTTCCCTAATCTTCAATTGATGGTACCCAAATATCAGATCTATCTTAGAGAAGACATTGCTCCTTTCAACTGATCAAAGAGATCATCAATCCTTGGCAGTGGGTATTATTCTTGATGGTGGCATCATTAAGTGCCCTATAGTCTACAAACATCCTTATGCTGCCATCTTTCTTCTTAACGAAGAGGATGGGTGCACCCCAAGGTGATGAGCTTGGCCGAACATAACCTTTATCTTCCAAGTCTTGAATTTGCTTCTTTAGCTCAGCCAATTCATTTGCTGGCATTCGATACAGCCACTTGGAGATAGGGGCTGTACGGGGAACTAAGTCAATAGTGAACTTAATGTCCCTGTCTGGGGGCATTCCAGGTAAGTCTTCCAGAAACACATCCGGATATTCTCGCACTACCGGCACTTCTTCCATGACTTGGAGGTGGTTAAGGCTACGCTTACTTGCTTCTGGTATTTTGGGGGCGAAGGTCACTTCTACACCGAGATTATTGGTGAGAGTGATGGACCGGGTAGCACAGTCTATTTGGCCCTTATTCTTGGACAACCAATCCATACCAAGGATGACATCCAAACCATGAGAGCTAGGATGATCAACTCAGCTAGGAAAATACCAAGGATGACATCCAAACCATGAGAGCTAGGATGATCAACTCAGCTAGGAAAGGCACTCCTTCTATGAGCAACTCCACCTTTGGACATAGAGTCCTGGCTCTCATTTTTGCTCCCGGGGATTGGACTAGCATAGGACTGCTAACAGGAATGAATCCCAACACATTTCGAATCACGAAAGCTTTGGAAATGAACGAATGGGAAGCTCTCGAATCGAACAAAACTGATGCTGGGGTTGAGTTTACTAAGAACTTACCCAACACAACGTCCGGGGAGGCTTGAGCTTCCTCTGCTGTGACATGATTCACATGCCCCTTGATGAAATTCTGAGGCTTCTTAAATGCTGCCCCCGAGTTCTGTCCTCCTGAGGATCCTGCACCTGCATTGGCTTGCAACTTCTTGGGGCAAGACTTAGCAAAGTGCCCTGTTTCCTTGCAGTAGAAACATGTCATTCCATCGGCCGGGGTTGCGTTCTTTTGAGCTGCCCCATTGGAAGGAGGCACACAGACTGTCTGTGCTGCCGGGCGGTTTGCATGAGGGGTCGGGTGTTGGAAAGCTAGCCTGGAGCTACCAGGAGATGACAGGGCATTTCAGAGTCTGTAAAAACCACTAGAATGGGTCTTCTGGATAGCCATCTTTCGCTTGCGATTTTCCATCTACACATGTTTCCCTCCTAGCGAATCGCTTTACTGACCTACTGATGAAAGTCGGCGTAGTCATTGGAGAGGAGCTGTATGGAGATACTGTTATTGAGGCCTTCCAAGAACCTCTCCTGTTTGGCCTCGTCCGTGGCAACGTCCTCGGGTGCATAGCGTGCCAACTGGTTGAACCTCTGGAGGTACTCGCTCACGGTACGTCCTCCTTGGCGTAAGGCTCGAAAGTCCTTTTTCTTCAGAGTGACAATGCCAGCTGGAATGTGGGCCTTGCTGAACTGTTGGACAAACTCTACCCAAGAGATGGCCTGCGCATTGGGGTGCGAGGTGCTGAAGACATCCCACCATTCCGAGGCAGGTCCGTGTAGTTGGTCGGAAGCGAAGAGGACTCGCTCTTGGTCACTGCACTGTAGGAGATCAACTTTTTGCCGACGGCTCGGTGCCAGTCGTCTGCATCCATGGGCTTGGAGCTACTTGGAAAGGTTGGTGAGTGCATCCTCATGAATTCTAACAGGTGGGACTAAGGTGCTTGGGCAGGGTGTGGGTGAAAGGTAGGCGGTGCAGGGTTGGCGACTATCTGAACCAGCAGCTAGATCAGTTGGTTCTGATTGGCCATCATCTGTGCCCAATCTGGTCCATTAGCTGGTGGAGGCGGAGTGGACTGTCACCCTTGTGTTCCGTTAAGGTTGCCATTGCTGTTGTTCCTTGTGCTCACCATCTGCTCGTAGCTCCTAGGGTTTAGAAGAGAGGAGACAAAGATTACTATGGGGTTCTACTTGATCCATCCCACACACAAAGACAAACAAATAAGACAATTCTTTCACAAGCAAGGAAAATATTCTTAAAACTTTGTTTTATTTTGATAATTTTTGTGGCTGTTGACAAAGGGAGTATAGCTCACAAATGCATTTTAAATTAGCCTAAGGCCTAATTACTTATCCTAAAGGAGTAAGGGTTGCCTTGGTGTCACCCACGCTCGACATGGTATCACGAACCAGCCACCGGTTGTACCACCTGCTGCTTTGGTAAGAACGCTTGTAAGAGCTTGGTAAGCCACTTCCTTTGCGAGTTCCCCCTGCCCTTCATTTGTAGTTGATAGGGATAATCCTTTTGTTTTCCCTGTGTTTCCACTAACCATGGCAGGAGACAAAGGAGACGAGACACCGGTCGATTTCAACGAGTGTGTTAGTCGCGGCCATCTACAAGCTGCGCTCGACAAACAAAATGCTTCAATCACTGATCTCGGCGCGAGAATGGACACCATCGTCGCCGCCATTGCCAAGTTGAACACCACGGAAGGCATTGAGCGGGTGGAGCGGCGGTTGGCTGACCTCACTGGTCGGATGGACACATTGGAGGCACGCCTGCCACCTGTCAATGATGGCCATCGTCCTGATGATGACACAGTGTATGATGCGGATGGCAACATTGATCGGCGGGCGACACAAGATGCACGACTACGTCGGCGTCTTCAACAAAACCGACAGGGTATGGGAGGTAATAGCCAGAACCGTCATGGTAACGACGACCCTTTTGCTAAAGTCAAGTTTACCATTCCATCTTTTGCTGGTCTTTATGATGCTGATATATATCTTGATTGGGAGATGACGTTAGAGCAGAAATTTAATTCTCACTTGGTTCCTGAACAACATAGAGTTAGACAAGCTACTAGTGAGTTTAAGGACTTTGCTATTATCTGGTGGAATGAACTAAGTAACATGCGCTTACAACCTGATACATGGGAGCGGTTAAAAGAAGATATGCGTAATCGTTTTGTTCCTCCCACATATAAACTTGATCACAAGCCACCTAAGAATCACCAAATTCTAAGAGTAATGAACCTAAAGAAGTCATTTGAACCTAGCAAGCTCAAGCAACTTGGAGTAATACACACAACTAGCCTAATATACCCTCACACTCTTAAGATCTCAACTTGATGCTCATGAGGGCCCCTTGAACTCCCCAATATGCAAGCCATGTTTTAGAGTCACGAGAGCACTAACTTGAACACCACGTCCATATATATAGCTCCCCCTTTGAAAGCTAGCCATTAGACACAAATTTCAAAATTCAGCCTTGACTCGGATCATCCAACCCAACCCAAATCATCTAACTTAAACACTTTGAATGGTAGGAAAAATAGTCGTTGCACCGACCCGTATCATTGAACACAATTGGATTATCCAGCCTACTCGAATCATTTGACTTTGCCTAGATTATTTGGCTTGTGCAAACCATGGAAATCATGCCCTCTAGATAATCGGTCTGGGTCATACTCCGAGTTACCCAAACCATTCAACTCTGTGCTTTTTTTTTTCCAAAATGTGCACTCTCTGTAAAATTACTTCGGGCCATTGTCCAACCACTCGGATCATTTGCCGTGGCACTTGACTCAAATACACATATTTCTAGACAATTGGTCCAAGTCATGTTTCGGATAATTGATTCGACCCATGGTCTGAGTGACTCGGATCACCCAACCCCCATGAAACCTTAGAAAACATCTCTATACAATTGATCTGACTAACCCAAATGCTCACATGAGATTTTTCTAACTTAGGCTTGATTTCAAGATTTCTTTGAGATCGATCCAACCAAACCATGATCCTTGGCTTCTACTAGCTAGATCTAAGCTAGGAAGACCTAGTGCACACCACACCTAGTTACCTAACCTAACCAAATTCAAGCTACTAGCTTTAAACCCCCTTAATAGTACGACCAAAGTAAAAACAAAGCACACAGCTAAAATGATCCATACTCAACTCTTTCATCATTTCGAGTCACAAAGTCCTTAATCTTCATGAAAACCATGCTTTGCCATCATTTACCAATATGGGGATACATGAATAACCAAGAACAATCCAATTCCATCATCAAGACCTAACTAAGCTTGGCAACACTTGCAACAAATTAGTCTTGATGATTTAGGGGTCATTAATCACCAACACACTAACGCCATCGAATTAGGTGTCTAGATGCTTACAGAGACATAGATGAATTGTACTGACAGTCTTTTACATCATCACCTTCTAGTTTTCCACTACTACAAAAAGGTTTATCACAGATGGTTCAGAACTGTCATCACAGATGGTTTTCTGAACCATCTAAATTTATGTGTCAGTGATAATCAGAGATTTTTACAGGCGGTTTGTGAGCCATCTGTGATAAATACAACATAGATGATTTGTAACTAGAACCGTCTATGAAGAACACTATCATAGATGGCTCGAACCAAAAACCGTCTGTGATACTTGCACATCATAGATGGTTCTATCTATGAACCGTCTATGATGAGAAATTATCACAGATGGTTCTAGCTACCAACCGTTTCTGATGGGCGAGTATAACAGACAGTTGGTATATAGAATCGTCTGTGATAATTTCCCATCACAGATGGTTCGTAGATAGACCGTCTATGATATGAGATTATCACAAATGGTTTTTGGTTTGAGCCATCTGTGATAGTCCTTCATAGATGGTTTATAGCACAAAACTATATGTGATATTTTATTCTATACCTAAATTTTTCTATTTTTTTGGTTAGCCTCAAGAAATGTTAGCTATGCCTTTGAAAACAAGCAAATACATTAACAAACACAACAGCACATTCTATTTCTATTAAGATTGGAATCCACCATTACAGCATAACAAGATAATGAGCAGGTTACCCATCTAACACAGCAAGAACATGGCAAGAATACATCTCCTAATCCTACGAACCCAACTCTTAAACATGGCATGCAAGAACATAGAAGAAGCAGTGCGTGAGCTGTATTTGATGCTCGTCATCGTCGGCGTCGTCTTGGTAGCTAGCTACTTCCACGATGCCTTGCTACCCATAGACTTGCGTGTCGTCTACTTTGTAAGGGCCACCAGGGTCGGGGTCGAGGATGAGGATGGTGTGGAGAGATTTCATCCAAAATTTGAACACTGATCCACCACAATCTCGTCCAAATTCAGAGACCTCAACAAAAAGTGGTGGTGGCGGTGAGAGTGAGACAATGAGCTCGCCAATCCACTGCACTTTAGGAAGGTGGTAGTTACGACACTAGGAGACATGAAGAGGAGGAGGGTGAGGGAGTAGTGAGGTCATGGGTGAGTATGTATAAGGGAGGGAGGGGCGGGAGTGGGAAATTGTTTGGTGGAATGGGTGCTACAATTCATGGGGATGGGATTGGTGGGTTTCTATTGGTTGGGATTGGGTTGAGGAGGATCGACGGACCCAGCGATCAGGGGTACATAATTATCACAGACAGTTTGAACCACAAATTGTCGGTAGTACGTAATTATCGAAGACAATATATGTATATACCGGTGCAATGTAAACAACTAGTCTCAAAAGATAAAATAGCAAAGTTCTTGTTAGACCATGTGGCTAGGTCTAGAATTCTTATGATGATGAATAATTGACAACATAGCTTAATTTTGTTATTCGATGTGTGTGCGTGTGTGGATTAATGTTGGTCAAGTTGGAGAGAACTTTTGCCGGGAAAACGTTCTTTGGTCTTTGCATGTGCAGGTTGGGCGTGAAGACGGTCATGGTCGGTGACGAGGAGGACCGGGACTAAGAGGGGGAAATCTGAGGTTCAGACGGTCGAGGATGTCACAAGGTGGTCGGGCTCACGCTGGAGCACATGGAGATCAAAGGTGAATGATGTGTGGAGAAGCTACGGGGGGTGAGGTCCTGGAGGCTTCGACACGTGATGACTTGAAAAGTCGGAAGTGTAAAAAACCCATGTTAGGAAGGGTTTCGGGTCCCTTAAAAATTAGTGGGCCAAAAGCTTAGTTGAGGTAAAAAGGTCCAATTAGAGGAGTTGTATTGGGTTAATTATGGCTGCAACTTAAAGTCGGTTTCGAACGTATGGCCGCATGGATGTATAAAAGGACGGACGACAGTGCGTAGGGAGGTGGCCGAGGAGATGGAAAAATACGGCGCGTGAGAACGGAACATGAGATTGGGAACAGAATAAAAAAAGACGGCACGAGGTGACAGAGGAAAAATCGACGGAAAAAGAAAACACTTAGGAAAGAGTGTACTGTGCTGATGGATAATCCACGTGAATAATGCTCACAATTTTTCAATAAAGTTTGTGAGTTTTTTAATTCGTATATATTATCCTTTTTCCTGATTTTTTGATTTCTAGGGTTTCTCCATGCATTGATCTATTTCTAGGTATTTTCTTGCTTACATACATGAATCAGTTTTAATTAAAAATCGATTAAAAGATTGAACGAAAACGTGCACTTTAACAACCCATTATCTAGTCGCTACAGTAACTGCTACAGTGCACGCTACAGTATTTTGAGATAGTCATCAGTACGTTACTGCTATAGTGTTTGCTACAGTAAAACCAAAAAAAATCCTTTTTTGTTATTTCTGTTTTTTTGCAGATTAAACAATTAAAAGGCAGAAATTTTGAGAAAAAAGCTTCCACTGGGGACTTCAATCATTCACCCCTCCCATCTGATTGCCATTGTTAATCCTACAAGTGGTATCAGAGCAGGTTGCTATGGCGTCAGAGAGGTATGTGAATCGTCTCCCATGCTAGATGGTACTGATTTAGATTTTTAGAAGTGTCAAATGCAAGTTTATATTGAGGCTCAATGTAGTGATATTTGGAAAATGTAGGATCGGATATGGCAACAGAGGGGGGGTGAATGGTGCCTCTTAAAAATTCACCCCTCAAAAGTATCCACAAAAGGTCTTTTCTCACTGATAGCTATAAGAGCTATGATGAAGAAGACACAAGCTCTCTGGAGAAGGAAGCACACAACATACTACTGCAAAAATCAGGAACGAAGAGAGAAAATCAGCATAAAAAAACAAGAGCTAAAAAATTAGAGGTCTGCTCAGGGGTGGCCGGTCAGACCGCAGGCCTACGACCGGTCAGACTGCCAGCCTTGGGTCGGTCTGACCGCCACCCTATGGCCGGTCTGACCGCTCGGCAAGCACTAGTCTGACCGCCCAGCAGAACCGGTATGACCGCCTACCAGTGATCGGTCTGACCGGCATGTATGGACCAGTCTGACCGGTATGTATGGACCGGTCTGACCGGTCCAAACCCTAGAGATTGATTTTTCGTCCGAGACAAAGGGCTTTTTGCTAAAACTTATGAAAACTAAGAAATTTGAGGTTTGTTTCTGATCTTCTCAGCACAGAACAGCAAGACAACAATTTAAATAGCAAGGAGAGCCTAGGAAGCTAAGGGAATCCATCTCAAGAACAAGAATCAAAGGTTTGGGCTCAAATCTGAGAAGGAATAGAAAGTGGACCTGATTTTTCATATTTCTCATTATACTTCAATCCATTGCTTGTGAGACTTTGCATTTCACTTGAACATGATCTCACAACAGCAATCCATAAGTCTTAGGCCAACTCTTGATGGGAAACCACAAGAATCAAATATGCTCTGGGTATAAACCCTAGCTACAATTGAAAACAGAGGAGTGGCTGCCTAAGACTAAAAATTGAGAAACTTTTGATTCTTTCATTTGGCTCTTTGGGAATCAACTGACCAAATGGTCTTGAGACAAAATCCCATCATAGAGATAGGAATCAAAGTTTAATCTCTCAAGAGTTCATCTCAAATCAAATGGAAACAGAGAAATGGCCAAAGCAAAATATAAACTTCAAATTGATTGATGTGATTACAGAGGAGTCCCCATACGCAATTGAAAAGGAATCACTACATGCTTGAAGATCCACACACACTGGAACTCAAGCCATGCCAGATACACACACAGACTCACTCACTGTCCCTACTCTCTCCACGGGAATGAGCTTCTCTCAACTGAATGCATGCTTTGCTACTGCCTCCTCCTCTCCATATGAAGGCCAAGGGCTCACCCCAAAGAAGCAAGACAAGAAATGTCATACTACCTCCACTCCATCACCTCACAACCCCATGAGGCAAAAAGTCAAGGGGTCAAACAAAATGGAGGGAAATCAGCCTTCCATCTCCAAACTTGAGTCAAATCTCCAATTTGCCCTCAAGCACCTTCCCGGAAGCTTCCCGCGTCCAGTACCTTGGCCGTCTAGACCTCGACTCCTTTCTGAGTCTAGTCTGGTCCGCTTCGCTGCACACGACCGCACCCAGCATCCTGACCGTCTGGACCTCGACTCCTCCCTGAGCTTAGTCCCGATCCACTCGTCGCTGCCCGTCGTGTCCACCCGACACCGACCGAGACCTCCGAATCCACCTGAGTCTAGTCCTAGTTTGTTCCGTCGCACACAACCGCAACCGACCTCCAAACCATCTGGACCTCCGACTCCTCCCTGAGCCTAGTCCCGGTTCTGTCGTCGTCGCCTGTCTTGTCCTCGACCGGTAGCTCCAGCTCTGGTTTCTCGTCTCTCGACTCGCAACCACCTCACTAGCCTCGATCATCTTCGGCATCACCGACCGTCTGGACCTCAACACCTCCTGTGCCTAGTCCCGGTCCTCCTCGCCTCACCATAACCTAGCTCCGAAGTCTTGCAGTCACACAGACAAGCAAACCATCACATAGCACCGCACGAAACAGCATAATCAACATAAACGCAAGTAAAGGTACTGAACCCTAGAATACCCAAAACAAACTCAAACTCACTAAACAAACCGTCAATTACTCATCACCAACATGGGGATACCTCCACTTGGTCTCTCAATCTCCCCTTGATGAGTATATTGACAAACACAGAAAAAGTATAAGATTGAGTTTGTTTGAAAGTCAAACATGGTCCAAGAGAAAGAAAATGAAGCTAATGACCATGTTGACAAAAGGAGCAAAAGAAAGAGCAAGTTTTCCTCAAAGGCTCCCAAAGCTCCCAAAATGTGGCTTTTTCTCCAACTATTCTCCCCCTTTTGGCAATAAAATCATCAAGGTTCTTTGGAGGAAAATAAAACATGGTGTGGCTGAATTTTATTCAATGCTAAGCAATTAAGGCGATGAAGATTATCCAGAAGACCATTAAGTATTACACCAAGCCATAACTCAGAAGAATGCTATTAAGATCATGTCAAAATATGCATAATCAAGCCAAGCCACATAAGTAACAATCTGAATATTAGATTAATTCTTTTAACATGTCAAGCCATTCAAGATCAAAGTCTAGCTAAAGGTATCCAAAGATGATGCAAGCCATGTCAATAATCTAAGTGGAACCAAGAAGCTAGTATTGAGCCATTTAAGAGTGCTACAAGTTCAAGAATGAATCATTTGTTCAAGCACTTTAGTCTTTTTGTCGTTAAGCAAATTGAGCACAATAGATATATTTTTCTTTGAAACTCATGGTCGTTTCCAACCAAAATTTTTGTCATGTGCTAGATCTCAAGCCTTATGCGACCACTCTAAGCAATAAGCTTAAGAAGATGATCTTGGTCAGTTTTTTCGCACACAAAAAGAGATCTTTTTGCTTTAAATAGTTGTACTAACTCATGATTTATCAAGAACCTATCATAGCTCAATCTAAAACTCAATTAAAGATTCAAAGCTCAACTTAGCCTATTTGACATGGCATGAATCATAAGAGGATAACTAAAGACAGATTAGTCTCAAGAAGTAACATGACATGTCTTAATTCAAGTTGTGCAATTTTAATTAACTTATCAATGACAAAGGCTTGACGATACATATAAAGACATGATAAATCTACCAATTAAGCACAAATCACGGCAAGATGTAAAGAATTGTAAACATGTCAACTAAGGATAATAGTCAGGGCTCCATGTAGATACATTACAATGCAGAATGCTGAAATGCAAGAAAATCCAGCTCCCCTCAACATGTGAGTTATGTCAATATTAAGCTCCAGTAGCTCCCAAAAGAACTCTCCCTGAACCAAAGCAATAAATCGAGAAGCTGGGAAAGAAATCAGAAAAGGCTGTCCTTAAAGCATAGAGAAGATATAGAGGATGCTATGGCTCAGACTGACTCTCATCTACCCCATATCACACTAGGACTATCAACTGCCCATCTAACTCACTAAGGAGCAAACACGTTCCCTGTCTACCCAAGGTGGCCCAACCCTTGCTAGAACCTATAAGAAGTGAGTGAGCTCAACCTAGTGACAAGAGAGACAGCTAATAAACAGCATCCTAGATCACAAGATGAGAGGAAGAAATCTAAGCAACCAGACGAGAGAAATATTCTAATCTATGCTAGGAGGACTAACCCAAATGCACCTCGATGCAAATGCAACAAAATGAGAACAGCAGCATAATATACAGGATAAAGCAGTAAAGCACAGAAACTCCCCCTCACTACAGTGCATAAGGACAAACTACCCCGAGCTCTCCCCGCAAGGCTGAAAACCTAGAGCTATCCAAAGGCTTGGTGAAGATATCAGCCAACTGGTGGTCACTCTCCACAAACTGGAGCACTATGTCACCCTTCTCCACATGGTCTCTAAGGAAGTGATATCGGATATTAATATGCTTGGTCCGAGAATGCTGCACTGGGTTCTTAGCAATGTTAATAGCTGAAGTGTTATCACAAAAGAGTGGAACACTGTTTATAACTAACCCAAAGTCCCGCAGGGTCGAAGCCATCCAAAGTACCTGGCTGCAGCAACTGGCTGCGGCAACGTACTCGGCCTCTGCAGTGGATTGTGCAACACCGGACTGCTTCCTAGAAGACCAAGAGACAAGAGAAGTGCCAATGAATTGGCAGGTGCCAGAAGTGCTCTTCCTATCTATCCTACAGCCGGCAAAGTCTGCGTCCGAGTAGGCTCTAAGGGAAAGACAGGAAGAGGAAGAGTACCAGATACCATAGTCAATGGTAGCTCAAAGGTACCGAAGAATGCGCTTCACCGCCTGGCGATGGGATACGCGAGGAGAAGTGTATGTCCGGTCTCGAGGCAGTGAGGTATAAGAGGGAGCCAATCATGCTTCTGTACTCTTTTTGATCGACTGGCTCGCCATCCTCATCTGGGTCAAGAGAAGCTGTAGATGCCATGGGAGTCGACACTAGCTTACCATCATTCATGTCAAAGCGTCTCAGGAGGTCACGAGTGTACTTGCCCTGATGCAAGAAAGTACCATCCCGAGTCTGCTTGATCTGGAACCCAAAGAAGAAAGTCAACTCACCCATCATGCTCATCTCAAACTCGATGCTCATGACATCCGAGAACTGTGAAACAAGAGCATGAGAAGAGCCGCCAAAGATGATATCATCCACATAAACCTGGACGAGTAGAAGGTCATTGCCATGTCTACGAATGAACAAGGTCTTGTCTACCTTACCCATCTCAAACCCATGACTCAACAAATAGGACTTAAGTCTCTCATACCAAGCTCTAGGGGCCTGCTTAAGTCCATACAAAGCTTTGGAAAGCTTGTAGACATGGTTTGGGTATTTGGGGTTCTCGAAACCAGGAGGCTGTCTAACATAGACTTCTTCCTCAATAAAACCATTGAGGAAGGCACTCTTGACATCCATCTGGTAAAGCTTCAAACCCTTAGAAGCTGCAAAGGCAAGCAGGACGACAGGGGCAAAGGTCTCCTCAAAATCTAGACCCTCAACCTGGGAGAAGCCCTGAGCTACCAGTCTAGCCTTGTTTCCAACAACCACCCCATCCTCACTCTGCTTGTTCTTGAACACCCACTTAGTCCCAATAACATTGTGACCTCGAGGGGGCTCAACAAGCGACAAGACCTTGTTTTTCTCGAAATTCTCTAATTTCTCATGCATGGCATTGACCCAAGACTCATCAGATAGTGCATGACTAACATCCTTGGGCTCAAATGAGGCAATGAAGGTAGAATGGAGACAGAACTGAGACAGTCTAGACTTTGAGCGTGTGACACGCTCAAAAAGGTCTCCAATAATCTGCTTAGAAGGATGGTCCTTTTGAATGTTTCGGGGAGGTCCAGGATGAGATGAAGAAGTGGCCTCTACCTCATGAGCTGAAGAGGTAGGAACAGAGCCACTAGCTCCAGAGGAAGCAGAAGGCATGGGCTGATCTCCCCGAGGTGCGGTGGAAGAAGGCACCTCAGGGGGTGGAGAATGAGGAACTAGATCGGGTAGACAACCCTCATCTCCATCGTCCTCATCATCCACAAAGATGGTCTCGGACTCCTCTAAAGAACCTAAGATATCGGGCCTAGTCCCCGGACTGGCCTCGTCAAAGGTCACCTCACAGGTCTCTACTATTTTACTAGTCTCGCAGTTCCAGACCCTATAAGCCCACGAAGAAGGAGAGTAACCTAAAAAGATCCCATCACAAGAACGTGACTCGAACTTATCTAGGTTTCCGGACTTCAAGATAAAGCACTTGCATCCAAACACACGAAAATGCGAGACGCTGGGCTTTCGCCCATATCTCAACTCATAAGAGGTGCGATGCAAGTGTGCCCTGAGAAAAACTCGATTCGAAACATGGCACGCGGTGGCTATAGCCTCAGCCCAAAACTTCCTCGGTGTAGAGTACTCATCAAGCATCGTCTTGGCCATCTCAACCAGGGTACGGTTCTTCCTCTCCACAACGCCATTCTGCTGAGGGACGTATGGAGAAGAGAACTGGTGCTCTACACCGGTCTCACCGCAAAACCTCTCAAAGTAAGAATTCTTGAACTCCGTGCCATTATCACTACGGATCGCTCGTAAGGAACTCGGGAGCTCAACAGAAAGCTTACTAAACAAACCCCGAAAGTGGGTATACGTCTCATCCTTCGAGGTCAAGAAAAACACCCAAGAATACCTCGAGAAGTCATCGACCACGACAAGGACATACCACTTCCCTCCTGCTGACTGCACTCGAGCTGGTCCAACTGTGTCCATATGGAGCAGCTGTCCTGGTGCATCGGTCATAGTCACTGTGACCGGAGGGTGAGAAGCGGCAACTATCTTGCCGTGCCGGGATGGAGCGCAAACAAGATCTTTGACCATCTTGAGTTTCGGCAGACCACGAATGAGATCGTGGCCGCTAACTCATGTCAAATGATCAAATCCGATATGACCAAGTCTCCTATGCCAGAAAGTAAGGTCACGGGACTCAGAAGCAACTAAACACCTGAGAGGATCACCAGAAGACTCAACAAAATCAGCACAAAAGATCCTCCCATAACGAGAAATCCCACAAACCAGACTACCCGAAGAATCAAGAATTTTGCAATTGTTTTTCTTGAAGCTCACCTCATAACCGTCATCGGTAAGCTGAGAGACTGAAAGCAAATTGTACTGCAGCTTACTAACCAAGGCAACATCTTTTAAAATAAAAGAATCATTAACGCGCACAGTACCTTTCGCGATGACGCGTTCAGACGAAGCATCTCCAAGGTGATAGTCTCATCACCTGGAGCACGGGCTAGGGAAGAGGACCAACGAGAGTCTCCGGTCATATGACGAGAACAACCGGAGTCAACAAGCCAAACACGTGGAGCAGAAGAAGTAGCCACACACGACTGACCTCTATCTACCCTACGCTCTCTGTCGCTCAAAGAAGCAGAAGGTCTAAGTATAGACCTGAAGCTATTGCTGGGTCCGACTGCTACGGGGGAGCGAGTCGGAGTACCAACAACACACTGATCACGCCGCGGGTAGGCATCTCGATGGGGGAAATGAGATCTACCCTCAGAACGGCAGAAGTCACGACCAGGGGCATATCGAGGACAAAAACCAGACAACTTAGTAAAACCAAGTCCTCGATGCTGCCTAAACCCATCAGAAGCAACTCTAGATCTTGTGTTGGTCTTAGATGCACTCAAAGTTTGGGGCTGACCCTGAATACGCCTAAGAGCGTCAACACGGTCTCTACGCGCAATATAGGCACGCCTGAAGCATCTCTCGACCGAGTGTCCATCTTTCTGACAGAAGGTGCAGTGATACTTCACCTTCTGAGAGGTAGAAGTAGCACGATGAGGCTTCGCCTTCTGAGAGGTTGAAGCGACAGGTGGAATCACCTTGCTGTCAGAGATCCCTTGGACAAAGCCCGCTGATTTGAATTGAATTTTCTCAGATCTGGGCTCTACTTCGATCACACCCGCTGCAATGGGTCTAAGAATAGCAGGTGGATGCTTCCTCATATCCTCAGAAAAATCGTATCCTAGACCTTGATTGAATTTGCAAATCTTTGACTGGTCCAGAATAAGATTAAGCTTCTTCTTGCCTCCTACAAACCTCTCGAGAGTGTTCATAAGGTACTGACACTCACGAAAGAGAGAGGTGCAAGAAGAGCAGGGGGAAGAAGAGACAGCAGAAGGTAAGGGAGTAGAAGAAGAACCAATAGCAGAGGAACGGATGGCTTGTGCAGGAACAGCCGACTCAGAAGGGACAGTCCTCTGCTACCCAATTGGTCCACGTCACTAGGCGTCTCTACCAAACCTTCATGCTTCTTCCCAACACACACATCACAAGCAACTGATGGTGGCTTCTCTAGTAGGTCCTTAGTTAGCTCCACGCATTTTTCATCCAGTGCAACCAAGTCAGATTTTAGTTTGTTACAATTACTGCATGGTGAGCTAACAGGGTCCTTAGAAGCAAACTTAGCCAATTTGTTATTGTCATCAACCAATTCTTGAAACTGCTTAGAGACAGATTCAAGCTCAGCATTCAGCTTAGGACAATTCACACATGAAGCAATAGGCTCAAGTAGAAAAGCTTGTAATTCAGCAATTTTATGATCTGCCCGTTTTAGGTTCATCTTTAAATTATTACAACTTTCACAAGTCTCGGGCAGATCGAGAAGCATGGTATAAAAACCTCTAAAAGCATTCTCCTTGTCCTCACATGAGGTGCAAGAAGTAGTCTCAACAATAGAAGATGAAATAGCAACAGTCTTACTCATCTCTAGTTCAGCTAAAAGACTAACATTCTTCACCTTAAGCAAATCAAGCTTAGAAGACAGACTATCATGAGAGGTCCTTAGCTTCTCCATATCACCAAGCAAAGCACAACATGTATCACATTCATCACGGGAGGGAGCAGATATAAGTGAAGTAAGCTCCCGTGACAATCTCTCTACTTCCTTCTCTAACTCGCTACACCTAGCTCTAGATCTAGCATAAAATCCTCCTAGCTTAAGAAAAGCTTCATTAAGTTGATCGTAGGAGGGGTATACCTCATCGGAGTTGGAGTAGAGCTCGCTGTCGCTGACGTCGCTAATCTCGCCCTCAAGGGCCATGAAGCACATGCCGCTGAAGTCCTCGCCATCCTTGGGATCTTGCTCATCCTTCCCATCGTCGTCACTCCACCCCTCCACCTCGCTGAGGTCGAGGTCGTCGAAGGCGGTGAGGATGCGATGGAAGAGCTTCTTGGCTTTGCCAAGGTTGCGGAACTTCTTCCCTTTGCTTGCGGTCTTCTTGAAACGGTTCTTGTCAGTGTAGACGTTCTTGCTTGAACCGCTGGAGTCGTTCTTACCCTCCAACTTGGGGCAGTTTGCCCGAATGTGGTTGGGGCCACCACACTCGAAGTAAATCACTCGTCCTCCTCTCTTTCTCTCTCTAGTACTCTTGTAAGCATGAGAACATTTTCTGGCCAAGAGAGCTAGTTGGGTCTCCGAAAGCTGATCTAGATGCTCATCATCAATATCACACAGAGCAGCTAAGGATAAACCCGAAAGAGTGTCAACAGAAGAACTAGAGGCATGACTGGGATCGGTGACCAAAGCCATCGACTAAGACTTCAACTTGCGAGAGACAATGTCAATCTTGTGAGTCTTGAGGCGTGAATACAACGCATCAAGAGTCAAAGTCGAAAGATCCGTCATGTCCTTGATGGTGGTCACTTTCATCTCCCAAACACGCAAATCAAGAGCCGAAAGCATTTGGCGAGCATTGTCCGAGTCGGGGAAAGTGAGACCGACCGCTCGGAGGTTGCTCAAAATCTTGTGGAAGCTCGCAAAGCACTCATCAAGGGACTCTCCAGCGAGCATTTCAAACTTGTTGTAATCTCGCTTGAATTGGTCCTGTCGTACCGTTTTAATTTGGGTGGTGCCCTCATGGTAAGCATCGAGGGTCTCCCAAATCTCGAAGGCCGACGAAAGATGAGAAATGCGATCAAACTCATTTCGGCTTAAACCTTGAATGATGATGTTCCTTGCCTTCGCATTCGCCTCAACATCAGCCATGTTACCGGCATTGATGTTCTCATCGGCAGGAACAACATAGCGAACTTTGACCTTGCGCCAAATCGCATAGCCCTGGGCCTGAATGTAGGTCTCCATCCGACTCTTCCAAAAGGGATAGTCGATCCCATCGAAGATCGGGGGCTTGGTGGAATACTTATCCATTGCCATGGCTCACAGACCAGTTAAAGATCTATCAAGAAGAGCTAACTGGTTCTGATACCAATTGTAGGATCGGAATGGCAACAGAGGGGGGTGAATGGTGCCTCTTTAAAAAAAACAACCCCTCAAGTATCCACTAAAAATCTCCTCTCCAATAGTTATGAAAAACTATGAAAAGGAAACACAAACTCTCTGGAAATTTAAACTAAAGAGCAAGGCACAAAAACTAAAGCACAGCGACCAGCAAGGGAAAACATAGGGGAGAACAATAGCCACAGCAGCTGGGCGGGCTGACCGCAATGCACCGGGCGGTCAGACCGCTTGCCTCATGCCGGTCAGACCGCCTAGTGTATGCCAGTCAGACCGGTGGCTAACGTCGGTCAGACCGCAGGCAAAGAACCGGTCTGACCGGCCCCTCTATCCAGACAGTAGCACACCTTGACATAAAATTCAGACTTTGCCCTTTATAATGAAAAGAGCAAGGACATGAAATAAATAGGGTCAGGACTCTAGGAAATAAGGGAATGCAAAAGGAGAGTAAGAATTCAAGATTTTAGCAAAAATCTGAGAAGCAAATTGAGAATGAACTAAATTTCAGATTTCTCTCAAATCTTGAATCTTTTGCTCATGAGCTTTTGCATTCACCTTAGCAATGCTCTTAGGGCTTGACACACTGAATATTAAGCCAACTTGTGAAGGGAATGAGAAGAACCAAACATGCTCTGACATGAAACCCTAACTTTCTCAGAATAGAGCAAATGGATGAAATGGAATCTTTTGATTTTTCCATTCAACTCTAGGGAACAAGCTAACCAAGTGGTCTAGAAATATCATCCCATCACAGAGCAATCCATTTTGCTACTTCTTGCTCAAAGAATCAGCTTAAAACTCAAAATGAAGAAAGTGAGCAGAGAGCATCAACAGAACCAAAAACTGAAATGAACTACAGAAGAACTCAAGAGTATCCATTGAAATGGAGATGAATGATTACATAGAAGTGATCTACGTCCCCATACATGATTGATACAAAGGATTGCACTACATGCTTGAGAACACCCACAGGAGCTCACTCCTCTCCTACTGCTCTAGCTCAAGCATGCTACAGACTCACTCCATTTCTTGTTTCCACTCGTGAGCTCACTCTCTACAGAATGGAATCACAAGGAATGCCTGAATGCTTGACTTGCTACTGCCTTCTCCTCTCCATTTGAAGGCCAAGGGCTCACCCCAAACTAGCAAATCAAGAAGTGCCATACTCCATCCACTCAAACCTCACACCACAAATGAGGAAAAGTGGTCAAACCACATTTTTGGAGGGAAATCTGCCTCCACCTCCATTGCTTGAGTCAAAATACCATTTTGCCCCTCAATCACCTTCCCGGAAGCTTCCCGCAACTGGCGCCTTTGACCATCTGGACCTCAACTCCTCCCTGAGCCTAGTCCCGGTATGTTCCGTCACGTACGACCGCAACCGACATCAACCGTTCTGGACCTCCGACTCCTCCCTGAGCCTAGTCCCGGTTCTCTCGTCGTCGCTCGTCGTGTCCATCACCGGTAGTTCCAGCTTTGGTTCCTCGTCTCCCGACTCGCAACCACCTCACCAGCCTCGATCATCTTCGGCATCACCGACCGTCTGGACCTCAACACCTCCCGTGCCTAGTCCCGGTCCTCCTCGCCTCACCATGACCTAGCTCCGAAGTCCTGCAGTCACACAGACAAGCAAACCGTCATATCACACTGTACGAAACAGCATAATCCATATTAGCACAAGTAAAGATACTCAACCCTAGAATACCCGAAACAAACTCAAACTCACTAAACCACCGTCAATTACTCATCACCAACATGGGAAAAACTCCACATGGTCTCTCATCAACTCATAAGAAGTGCGATGCAAGTGTGCCCGAAGAAAAACTCTGTTCGAAACATGGCACGCGATCGCAATAGCCTCAGCCCAAAACTTCCTAGGTGTAGAATACTCATCAAGCATCGTCCTGGCCATCTCGACCAAGGTACGGTTCTTCCTCTCCATGACGCCATTCTGCTGTGGGACATGCAGAGAAGAGAACTGGTGCTCTACACCTGTCTCATCGCAAAACCTCTCAAAGTAGGGATTCTTTAACTCCGTGCCATTGTCACTGCGGATCGCTCGTAAGGCACCCGGGAGCTCTACAGAAAGCCTACTGAAAAGACCTCGAAAATGTGAAAATGTCTCATCCTTTGAGGCTAAGAAAAACACCCAAGAAAACCTCGAGAAGTCATCGACCACGACAAGGACATACCACTTCCCTCCTGCTGACTGCACTCGAGCTGGTCCAACTGTGTCCATGTGGAGCAACTGTCCCGGTGCATCGGTCATAGTCAGTGTGAACGGAGGGTGAGAAGCGGCAACCATCTTGCCGTGCCGGCATGGAGCGCAAACAAGATCCTTGACCATTTTGAGTTTCGGCAGACCACGAATGAGATCGTAGCTGCTAACTCGGGTCAAATGGTCAAATCCAATATGACCAAGTCTCCTATGTCAGAAAGTAAGATCGCGGGACTCAGAAGCAACCAAACACCAGAGAGGATCACCAGAAGACTCAGAAAAATCAGCACGAAAGATCCTCCTATAACGAGAAATCCCGCAAACCACTACCCGAAGAATCAAGAATTTTGCAAGCGTTTTTCTTAAAGCTCACCTCAAAGCCGTCATCGGTAAGCTGAGAAACAGAAAGCAAATTATACTGCAGCTTACTAACCAAGGCAACATCTTTTAAAATAAAAGACTCATTAACACGCACTGTACCTTTGGCGATGATGCGCCCAGACGAAGCATCTACGAAGGTGATCATCTCATCACCTGAAGCGCGGGCTAGGGAAGAGAACCAATGTGAGTCTCCGGTCATATGACGAGAACAACCAGAGTCTACGAGCCAAACCTCTCCCTTTCCAGCCCGGCGAACCTGAGTCAAACAGAGAGTAAAGGCTCAGTACTGGGATAAATCAAGAGTGATTTTGGCTCCCAATACTGAGTCACATGTCAAGCAGCAGAAGTAGCCACACACGACTGACCTTTATCTACCCTACGCTCTTTGTTGTTCAAAGAAGCAGAAGGTCTATGTGCGATCTGAAGTTGTTGCTAGGTCCGACTGCTACAGGAGAGCGAGTCGGAGCACCGACAACATGCTAATCACGCCGTGGGTAGCCATCTCGACGGGGGAAATGAGATCTACCCTCAGGACGGCGGAAGTCACGACCAGAGGCATATCGAAGACGAAAACTCAGTAAAACCAAGTCCTCGATGCTGCCCAAACCCATCAAGTTGAACAGTCCTAGACCTCGTGTTGGTCTTAAGTGCACTCAAGGTCTGGGGCTGACCCTTAATACGCCTAAGAGCCGCAACACGGTCTCTACGCGCAATCTTGGCGCGCCTAAAGCATCTCTCGACCGAGTGTCCATCCTTCTGACAGAAGGTACAATGGTACTTCACCTTCTGAGAGGTAGAAGTATCATGATGAGGCTTCGCCTTCTGAGAAGTCGAAGCAACAGGTGGAATCACCTTATTGTCAGAGATCCCTTGGACAAAGCCCGCTGACTTGAATTTAATTTTATCATATCTGGGCTCAATCTCGATCACACCTGCTGCTATGGGTCTAAAAATAGCAGGTGGATGCTTCCTCATATCCTCAGAAAAATTGCATCCTAGACCTTGATTGAATTTGCAAATCTTGGATTGGTCTAGAATAAGATTTAGCTTCTTCTTGCCTCCTACAAACCTCTCGAGAGTGTTCATAAGATACTGACACTCCCGAAAGAGAGAGGCGCAAGAAGAGCAGGGGGAAGAAGAGACAGCAGAAGGTAAGGGAGTAGAAGAAGAACTAACAGCAAAAAAACGAATGGCTTGTGCACGCACAGCCGCCTCAGAAAGAACAGTCCTACTGCTAGCCATTTGGTTCACGTCGCTAGGCGTCTCAACCAAACCCTTATGCTTCTTCCCAACACAAGCACACACATCACAAGAAGAAGGTGACTTTTTTAGAAGATCCTTAGTTAGCTTCACACATTTTTCATCCAATGCAATCAAATCAGATTTTAGTTTTTCACAATTATTGCATGGTGAGCTAACAGGAACCTTAGAAGCATACTGAGCCATTCTCTTATCATGATCAACTACTTCTTGAAATTGCTTAGAAATAGATTCAAGTTCAGCAGTTAATTTGGGACAGTTAATACAAGAAACAATGGGCTCAATTAATGAAGCTTGTAGTACAACAATTTTATGATCTGCCCTTTTTAGATTAATCTTCAAATTATTACAACTTTCACAAGTCTCGGGTAGATCAATAAGCATGGTATAAAGACCACTAAACGCATTGTCCTTATCCTCCCATGAGGTGCAAGATGTAGTCTCAACACCAGTAGATGAAAGAGCAACAGTCCTACTCATCTCTAGTTCAGCTAAAAGACTAACATTTTCCACCTTAAGCATATCAAGCTCAGAAGACAGGCTATCATGAGAGGTCCTTAATTTCTCCATGTCACCAAGTAAAGCACAATATGTATCACGTTCGTCACGGGAGGGAGCAGATATAAGTTAAGTAAACTCCCGTGACAATCTATCTACTTCCTTCTCCAACTCACTACACCTAGCTCTAGATCTAGCATGAAATTTACCTAGCTTAAGAAAAGCATCATTAAGTTGGTCGTATGAGGGGTATACCTCGTCGGAGTCAGAGTAGAGCTCGCTGTCGCTCACGTCGCCCTCAAGGGCCATGAAGCACATGCCGGAGAAGTCCTTGCCATCCTTGGGATTTTGATCGTCCTTCCCATTGTCGTCGCTCCACCCCTCCACCTCGCTGAGGTCGAGGTCGTCGAAGGCGGTGAGGACACGATGGAACAACTTCTTGGCTTTGCCAAGGTTGCAGAACTTCTTCTCTTTGCTTGGAGGCTTCTTGTTGCGGTTCTTGTCAGTGTAGGCGTTCTTCCTCGAATTGTCGAAGTCGTTCTTACCCTCTAGCTTGGGGTAGTTTGCTTGAATGTGGTTGGGGCCACCACACTCAAAGTAAATCACTTGACCTCCTCCTCTCTTTCTCTCCCTAACCCTCTTGTAAGCATGAGAGAATTTTCTGGCTAAGGGCTAGATGGTTTTCTAGAAGCTGTTCTAGTAGGTCATCACTCATCTCACAAACAGCAGCAAGAGAGAAACCAGAACCACCATCGGAGGGAAACTCAGAAGTCGAACTAGGATCGGTGACCAAAGGAATCGAGAGACAATATCAATCTCGTGAGTCTTGAGGCGTGAGTATAACGCATCAAGAGTCAAAGTCGAGAGGTCCGTCGTGTCTTGATGGTGGTCACTTTCATTTCCCACACACGCAAGTCCAAAGCCGCGAGCATCTGACGAGCGTTGTCCGAGTCGGGGTATGTGAGACCGACCGCTCGAAGGTTGCTCAAGGTCTTGTGGAATCTCGCAAAGCATTCATCCAAGGACTCTCCAGCGAGCATTTCAAACTTGTTGTAATCTCGCTAGAATTGGTCCTGTCGAACCTCTTAATTTGGGTGGTGACCTCATGGTAAGCATCGAGGGTCTCCCAAATGTCGAAGGCCGACGAAAGATGAGAAATGCGATCAAACTCGTTTCAGCTCAAATCTTGGATAATGATGTTCCTTGCCTTAGCATTCGCCTCAACATCAGCCATGTTTTTGGCATTGATGTTCTCATCGGCAGGAACAACAAGGCGAACTTTGACCTTGCGCCAAATCGCATAGTCCTGAGCCTAAATGTAGGTCTCCATCCGACTCTTCCAAAAAGGGATAGTCGATCCCATCGAAGATCGGGGGTTTGGTGGAATACTTATCCGTTGCCATGGCTCACAGACCGGTTAAAGATCTATCAAGAAGAGCAAACCGGCTCTGATACCAATTGTAGGATCGGATATGGCAACAGAGGGGGGGTGAATGGTGCTAATTAAAAATTCGCCCCTCAAAAGTATCCACAAAAGGACTTTTCTCACCGATAGCAATAAGAGTTATGATGAAGAAGACACAAGCTCTCTGGAGAAGGAAGCACACAGCATACTACTGCAAAAATCAGGAACGAAGAGAGAAAATCAGCATCAAAGAACAAGAGCTAAAAAATCAGAGGTCTGCTCAGGGGTGGCCGGTCAGACCGCCGGCCTTAGGCCGGTCTGACCGCCACCCTACAGCCGGTCTGACCGCTCGGCAAGGACCGGTCTGACCGCATAGCAGAACTGGTCTGACCGCCTACCAGTGACCGGTCTGACCGGCATGTATGGACCGGTCAGACCGGTCCAAACCCTAGAGATTGATTTGTCAGCCGAGACAGAGGGCTTTATGTTGAAACTTCTGAAAACTGAGAAATTTGAGGTTTGTTTCTGATCTTCTCAGCACAGAACAGCAAGACAACAATTTAAATAGCAAGGAGAGCCTAGGAAGCTAAGGGAATCCATCTCAAGAATAAGAATCAAAGATTTGGGCTCAAATCTGAGAAGGAATAGAAAGTGTACCTGATTTTTTCAGATTCTCATTATACTTCAATCCATTGCTTGTGAGACTTTGCATTTCACATGAACATGATCTCACAACAGCAATCCATAAGACTTAGGCCAACTCTTGATGGGAAACCACAAGAATCAAATATGCTCTAGGTATAAACCCTAGCTACAGTTGAAAACAGAGGAGTGGCTGCCCAAGACTAAAAATTGAGAAACTTTTGATTCTTTCATTTGGCTCTTTGGGAATCAACTTACCAAATGGTCTTGAGACAAAATCCCATCACAGAGCTAGGAATCAAAGTTTAATCTCTCAAGAGTTCATCTCAAATCAAATGGAAGCAGAGAAACGGCCAAAGCAAAATATAAGCTGGAGAGAAAAAGACCAAAACATCTCAGGCAAAGCATTTTTCAAATTGATTGATGTGATTACAGAGGAGTCCCCATACGCAATTGAAAAGTAATCACTACATGCTTGAAGATCCACACACACTGGAACTCAAGCCATACCAGATACACACACAGACTCACTCACTGTCCCTACTCTCTCCATGGGAATGAGCTTCTCTCAACTGAATGCATGCTTTGCTACTGCCTCCTCCTCTCCAAATGAAGGCCAAGGGCTCACCCCAAAGAAGCAAAACAAGAAATGTCATACTACCTCCACTCCATCACCTCACAACCCCATGAGGCAAAAAGTCAAGGGGTCAAACCAAATGGAGGGAAATCAGCCTTCCACCTCCAAACTTGAGTCAAATCTCCAATTTTGCCCTCAAGCACCTTCCCGGAAGCTTCCCGTGTCCGGTACCTTGGCTGCCTGGACCTCGACTCCTCCCTGAGTCTAGTGCGGTCCGCTTCGCTGCACACGACCGCACCCGGCATCCTGACCATCTGGACCTCGACTCCTCCCTGAGCCTAGTCCCGATCCACTCGCCGTTGCCCGTCGTGTCCACCCAACACCGACCGAGACCTCCGACTCCACTTGAGTCTAGTCTTGGTTTGTTCCGTCACACACAACCGCAACCGACCTCCAAACCGTCTGGACCTCCGACTCCTCCCTGAGCCTAGTCCCGGTTCTCTTGTCGTCGCCTGTCGTGTCCTCGACTGGTAGCTCCAGATCTGGTTTCTCGTCTCCCGACTCGCAACCACCTCACCAGCCTCGATCATCTTCGGCATCACCGACCGTCTAGACGTCAACACCTCCTGTGCCTAGTCCCGGTCCTCCTCGCCTCACCATGACCTAGCTCCGAAGTCCTGCAGTCACACAGACAAGCAAACCGTCACATAGCACCACACAAAACAACATAATCAACATAAGCGCAAGTAAAGGTACTCAACCCTAGAATACCCAAACAAACTCAAACTCACTAAACAAACCGTCAATTACTCATCACCAACATGGGGATACCTCCACATGGTCTCTCAAAAAAAAGTTTCCACACCATATGAGGTTCCTACTAATGTTACTAATTTAAATAAAGTAGATGTTGATTTAAATGCTCAAGCTTGTAACTTGCTATTTAAAGGGATTTCTTGCAAAGAATTTGATGGATTGTCTCAAGCTCAAGGGGAAGGTGATCAAGGAAGACAAGAATTATCGTCGTTGGCCATCCAAGAACAATAACACCAAGGGTGGTAATTTCCATCGCAAGTTTGCTGAAAAGGACATATCGACTATTGAGCCTCTTGATTTGAGCGATGTCGAATATGAGAGTTGCGATGACGAAGACGATGATGCTAAAGGTAAGAAGAAGAACAACGATGACTTCACGAGTATGTGCTTCATGACAGGCAACAACAATGATGACAACAAGAGTGATTCTGATGAGGTAACACCATCATATGATGAGCTTGAAGATGGTTTGATTAAACTTGCTATTGAATTAAGAAAGACAAAACAGAAATTGAAAGAAAATAATTGTGTTGTTGAAAGCCTAAATTCTGAAATTAATGGACTTAGAGTTTTAATTCCTGACAATGAATCATGTGAGGCTTTCTAAGTTTTACATTCTGAGTTGGAGGCTGTTAAATCTATTAGTGCATAAAACCTGGTTCAACTTAGAGATGTAACTGATAAATTTGATGAATTAAAATTGACACATGACTCTTGTGATGAAAAATTAAAATTTGCAAATGATGAAATTGAAAAGCTCAAATCTAGTTCTTCTACATGTTTAGAGTCAAGTATTTCAAATGCTCAATCTAAAACTTGCTCTAATTGTGAATTGCTAGAAGCTAGACTTAATTCATCTCAGGAATCTATTCAACAAATGCTTTATCATGAGAACATGTCCTCCTCAAATTGTCCTAAGTTAAATATTGACATTAATGCTTTAACTAGGCAATTGAATGATTTTGCTGAAAAGGAAAGTTTGGCTCAATCTAGTGCTTCCAAGAATTTTGAGATTGAACCTGTTAAATGCACTACTTTTTGTTGTGATATCTCATTGTGCTCTCTATAATTGGTTTGGTCATTATTGAGATGCCTGTCATTGATATAAATTGCTTAATCATATTGAAAACTTTGTTTTGATATTGCTATATGATATATGACTTTATATGATCTAGATAGTTCTACTAAAAAATATGGCTTGATTAAATTATTCAATCAATTCAAAGTGAATTGGATAATCTACAAAGCTTCTAGATTTTTATTCTCATTGCTTCTTCTTAGAATAATACTTCGTTGATGTTTCTTGATGATTACATTGCCAAAGGGGGAGAGATTTGGTGTGCTATGTGAGATATTGGAGAAATTTGCTAAAACTACATCTCTTGTGTTGAGGGGGAGAGATTTAAGACTTGTAGCTTGAAATGCTTTTTCAGCTTTAGTTCTTCGCTTATATCTATTTGAAGCTAATTCATCATGCTATCTTAAGGTGTTGTCAATGTATTCATCATGGGGGAGATTGTTAGACAATGTAGCTAGGTGTAGAATTTTTATGATGATGAATAGTTGATAACATTGCTTAATTTTGTTATTCAATGCGTGTGCATGTGTGCGTGGATTAATGTTGATCAAATTGGAGAGAACTTATGCCGGAAAAACGTTCTTTGGTCTTTGCATGTGCAGGTTGGGCGTGGAGACGGTCATGGTCGGTGACGAGGAGGACCGGGACTAGGAGGGGGAAATATGAGGTCCAGGCGGTCGAGGTTGTCACGAGGTGGTTGGGCTCACGCTGGAGCACATGGAGATCAAAGGTGAATGATGTGTGGAGAAGCTACAGGAGGTACGGTCTTGGAGGCTTTGACACGTGATGAGTTGAAAAGTCGAAAGTGTGAAAAACCCGTGTTAAGAAGGGTTTCAGGTCCCTTGAAAATTAGTGGGCCAAAAGCTTGGTTGAGGTAAAAAGGTCCAATTAGAGAAGTTGTATTAGGATTAATTATGGCTGCAACTTAAAGTCGGTTTTGGACGTATGGCCGGATGGATGTATAAAAGGACGGGCAGCCGTGCGTAGGGAGGTGGCCGAGGAGATGAGAAAAATACAGTGTGTGAGAACGGGACACGAGATTGGGAACAGAAGAAAAAAGACGGCGCGAGCCGATAGAGAAAAAATCGACGGAAAAAGAAAACACTCAGGAAAGAGTGTATTGTGCTGATGGATAATCGAATTTTTTGTACGGATAATCCATTTTTATTCGAAATTACAGAAATATACCCGCGGGAAATTTTTTTACAAAAATAGGCTCCAGTCGCCCCATGGTTGGGCGACTGGAGCCTTTCGCCCATCCAGAGGCCGACACAATACCTGTCGCTGCACCCTGCAGCGACTGCATGGAAGTCGCCCTCCCATTGGGCGACTTTCATGCAGTCGCCCCCCCTTAGGCGACTGCATGAACCCCCCGTGATTGTTTTAAATTTTATGAATTTTGTAGTTTTAAACTAGTAAAAAAATGTGGTAGAGTTGTAATAAAAGTTTATGTTCATTGTATGTTGTAGATACGTAAAAAATTTTAGAAACTTTTTTTTACGAAAGATTGACCGTAGAACGATCGGTACATACATTGTTAAGTGACATACGCTGAGAATTCCTATGCGAAGAACCGGTATGTTAATATTTGTTAGATGACTTGATATATGAATGATTGAATGCGAAAAGAAGAGATAATAGGCTTGTTTGAATTTAAATAAACTTCATAATATAGTTGTGAGTAACATGCCGCGTATTTTTTCATTACATTCGTAACATATAGCATCGGCAGCACCGCTCACTCGCCACCCTAAGGTGCCCCGTCACCACGCCCGCGTCCTCCCGTACGGCCCCGCTTGGCCGTCCTCCGGTGCAACGGGTTACGACGCTCCGAGAAAGTAAAACATGCAGGAGGGTGTCGCACCCGCCCCTGCGCTGGTGGAGTCAGCTGCACCTCTGACTGTGTGCCCTCCAGTGCACCGGGGAGGGCACTGCCGGAGAGAACCTCCGGTGCTGCGTCGGAGGACGGCCCGGGCCAGTCCGCAAAAAACTGGTCTACATCGTCGGGGCCCGGGGAGATGCCATGTGCGTGCTGATGGTAAGGACCTGCAATAGTAATATCATTAGTTCGTTGCATATCGCCTTGGGATAAAAACGAGATCGGACGATGCGTACCCGCAGTTGGTGCCATCGAGGTAGGATGAGGGGCGTATAGCTCAGAGTACACCCCCTACGTGTGGAAGCCGGGGATGTGCGGAGGAGACGTGAAGAGCTGCTGAGGTGGTGTAGGAGGCCGTGCCCAAGCAGAACCCCCTGGCTGCTCCGGGTGAGGTGGTGTAGGACGTGTCCACGTACTACCTCCGGAGTAGTGCCACGCTGGTCGGGGTGGCACTGGTGGACGACCCGTCGGAGTGCTGGGCGTGGGTGTGGAGACCGCCGGTAGCCTCGTGCAGGACAGGAGGCTAACGATACGTCTACACCTGGCCTCCATCCGACGCGCAAATCTAACGGTCTCCTCGTGGGTCAACTCCGCACCTGTGGTGACCCTCTGCGGTACTGCGGTGGAGTCGGTCCACAGTGTAGAACCGACGTCAGCCTGGACAAAAAGACATAAAATGGTCCATCATCGAAACGATATTGCCATTTGGGAATCTTTGAAATTACATGTAACGTACCGCGATGTGAGCGTCGCGCGCGAGGTGTGCGGGGTACGTGTCTGTCGGAGCAGCGACGTGTGTGGCAGGTGGGTCTACGACATGTACGAGCCTGGTACGTGTCCGTGCGTGGTACCAAATCAGGTACTCCGCGTAGTCCGCGCTGTTGTATGGGCGCTCCTCCTCCACGTGGTCGTCGAGTGCACCCTCCCACTGCGCAATCCAGGGCTGCATCTTCCTCGACTAGTCCATGCCTTTTTTAACTCCCTTTCTGTTGTGCCTGCGAACACAATAATGTAAGTACTTGTGAACACAGTAGTAAGTACGTACATATTTATGAGTAGTACACAGTAGTAACACTCACACGTGCATGGCCCGCAGAAGCGGTGGTCCGACTGGTACAGGAAGCGCCTGTCGTAGCCCAAACTACCGCATGACTCGCTGGGTGCGTAGTCCTCCATGTACATATCGTACACGAGCTTCCGGCGGGTGAGCCAGAAAGCCCGGTCACGCCAGCACAGTGCGGACAGCCCGTCAGGAGCACGGGCCTACACTACCGTATCTGCGTAAGGCTCCCAGCGCACGTCGGAGTCTGTGAGGTGGTCAAACTGCTCCACAAAGGGTAGGTACGCCCGCGTGACCTGCACGTGCGTGAACTGTACCTGCAGGAAAGACAAGTTATTTAGTATGACGATCATCAATAAGAAAGAAATAGTTGACTGTGATAATACTTACTCGTCGACGGCATCAGAGAGAACCCATCGTCGGCTGGTCGATGTCTCCCCCCGGATACATCTCGGCCCCGTACAGACCCATGTCGTCTAGCACAGGTCGTCCGACGCATGAAGCGCTCGAACGACCACAACTGCAGCAGTAGGGGACAGCCCGTGAGAACCGAGTTCGCCTTGATCCTCGTGCACACATCGCACAAGGCGCGGTACGTCGCAGCAAGTACACCCGATCCCCAGCTGACCTGGGGGGCTCGCCGTCCGCAATCGCCCACGCATAAGCGATAAGGCGCGCAGCCACGGAGTAGCTGTGGCTGGTGGTGAAGAGCACCCAACCAAACAGCCACAGCACGTATGCCTCCAAGTGGCGCGAGACTTGGTAATCGTCTGCCTATGGATCCATGCGCTCCACCTGAATGCAAACAAGTTGTTATTAATATGTAATAGCACAAATAAGAGCTTCGAATACACGATCGATTTTAAATACCACGTACCCGGTACTGTGCGAGCCACCTCAGCGTCGGCCCATGGGTCTGACTCTCTTCGAAGATGTGGTGGTCATTGGCCGGTGGAACGACCCCCTCGAATCTGCCGAGTAGGTCAGCGCGCCACTCGGCCGGGGCCTCCGGTAGGAAGGCAGCGCCTCCCGCGATCGGAAGGCCAAGGAGCAGGGACACATCCTGCAGGGTCGGCGTCATCTCCCCGAATGGGAGGTGGAAAGTGTGCGTCTCGGGCCGCCAACGGTTCACCAAAGCCGTCAGCAGGGAACGGTCGAACGGGAAGCGTCGTGATCGCTCCACGCCCGCCTCGTCCCCGCCCACGGCCAAGGCGGCTCCATCCTCCTCCGTGGCCTGCACCATCTAGGCAAGAGGGAGTAGCCCGGCATCCCGTAGCCTGCAAACAAAGTTAAGGTTAGCACAAAACGTTCTTACGACAGCACTAAAACGCTGGCGTAGGGCAAACCTGGCAGTCCAATGGGGGTCGAGTCCCCAGGCCACGCGAGGTGTGCGTGTCCGGACCACTCCTAGCTCAGGCGGCTCGTCCGTGCTTCCCAGTGGTGGCACACGACGGGAAGCGTGGTGCACGCGGTCCACGTGCTCGTCCAACAGCGGGTACCGCCAGCCGGAGTCACGTCCATCACGAGTCATACCTGCAAAATTTATACACTAAATTTTCTACATGTAAATATGTACACTAAATTTTCTACAATAATTTCGACACTAAATTTTGTACATCTAAATTTGGACACTACATTTTCTACAATAATACATAAAAAAATTTTCTACATCTAAATTTCTAAACTAAATTTTCTACCATAATGCATTAAAAATGGTATACAAAATTTCTAAACTAAATTTTCTACAATAATAGATAAAAATACTATACAAAATTTCGACACTAAATTTTCTACATCTAAATTTCTAAACTAAATTTTCTAAACTAAATTTCTAAACTAAATTTGCTAAACTAAATTTCTAAACTAAAATTTTCTAAACTAAATTTTCTAAACTAAATTTCTAAACTACATCTAAATTTCTAAACTAAATTTTGTAAACTAAATTTTCTAAACTAATTTTCTAAACTAATTTTCTAAACTAAATTTTCTAAACTAAATTTCTAACACTAACAAAAAATACTTGGAAATCGTGCTCTCCCTCTCCTCTTCTCCCTTTCCTATTCTCCTCCTCTCCCTCTCCTTCTCTCCCCCTCCTCTTCTTCCCCTTCTTCCTCTCTTCTTCTCCTCTCCTTCCTCTCGAAATCGCGCAACCAGAGAATGAAAACAGTGGAATGTGGCCGGCGGCCGAGCGCGCGGTGCTTTTTATTGCACCCGCAGTCGCCAAACGGTTGGACGACTGGATTGCAGTCGCCCAACGGTGGGGCGACTGCAATTAATCGCCGAACCGTTGGTAGATTCTCCAGCTGTCGCCGCTGGGTTTGGCGAAAGGCTCCAGTCGCCCAACCATGGGGCGACTGGAGCCTATTTTTGTAAAGAATTTTCCCGTGGGTATATTTCTGTAATTTCGAATAAAAAATGGATTATCCGTACAAAAAATTCATGGATAATCCACGTGAAAAGAGCTCGCAATTTTTCACTAAAGTTTGTGAGTTTTTTATTCGCATATATTATCCTTTTTTCTGATTTTTTGATTCCTAGGGTTTCTCCATGCATTGATCTATGTCTAGATATTTTTCTTACTTAGATACATGAATCAGTTTTAATTAAAAATCAATTGAAAGATTGAACGAAAACGTGTACTTTAGCAACCCATTATCTAGTCACTACATTAACTGCTACAGTGCACGCTACGGTATTTTGATACAATCATCAGTACGTTACTGCTATAGTGTTTGCTACAATACTGCTACAGTAAAATCAGGAAAAAATCATTTTTTTTGTTATTTCTGTTTTTTGCAGATTAAACAATTAAAAGGCAGAAAATTTGAAAAAAAGCTTATGTTGGGAATTTCAATCATTCACTCTTCCTCTGATTGCCATCGACGATCCTACAGTTCTATATGGCTTACATATGCTTATTTGAAAGGTTTCGATGAGATCTACAACTTTGCAATTGAGGCAAACACTAAATTCCGAATGGAAGATCGAAAATTTTGGTAAAAACAAAAATAAAAAACTTGCGACGCAAATTTGAGGCTAAAGATGGCTGATTTTTGGGATCTTAGAGGGCAACTAGTGCAAGCGGGTCATTTTTTTGGATCGGTCTTGTCGTTAGTTTTCCAACGAGTACAAAAACGTTGAAAATGGACACCATATGCAAAAGTTATACCCATTTTACTAAAGGTGTCTCGGAACGAAATCCTACTCGGACTCAAGCGGAAGATTATGAAATTTTAGAAGATTGCGAGGTGGAAACATATCACAAATAGTTTTTAATACAAACCGTCTATGATAACTTCATTATCACAGATGGTTTGTAATACAAACCGTCTGTGAAATATCACAGACGGTTTAAATAAAAAATCGTTTGTGATATTATCTCTTCATAGAAAGTTTTTTTAGCGTTGGCAGCAACACAGACAGTCTCTAAACCTAAACTGTCTGTGATTGCATTTAACGCTGACCATTTTGCTCATCCGTCTGTGATGAGGCGTCTAATGTAAGCCATTTTATAGTAGTGTTCGTTTGTTGTCTTTTTCGATTTGTCCCCTTCAAGTGCATCGATTAACCCTTGCTAGATAGGATATCATTCACCACATATTGCCACATGCGAAAATTTTCTCTGCTGTCAAATTTCTCTACTGGACTCCACATCGTTGCATTTCATTCTTTACTTTTGATTTGTGACTTGGATTCTGGATGACCACACCTCATAGCTTTATATAGTCCCTTCTAGGAATACAATTATGTTTCGTCTAGGAATTCTTATAGCACACTTCTCTGAGTCCTAGTAGATTAGGATATGAATAAACTAATCATAACAAATAACACTATCCCTAAAAGCTAAATGGAAGCCCTTATTTTTTTTCTAGGTATAATCTTGCTGGTCTTGGTGTCAAGTTGGTTCAAGGTAGACAAACGTTTGATTTTTCTATTAGTTTGCGTTTATCACTAATAACTTTGATTTGTTTGAAATGATCTGTTCTTTCGGATACTTGGATGTTGAACCGAGTTGTATATATGTTAGGTTTTTTCTACCTTTGTAATTTCTAACTCCGTCATTGCTGGTGTAAATCTAACAATTTGCTCCTCACATTTTTCCTGGGTCAGCTTGTTCTTGTTTGTCGAAAAGTGCAACTATGAAACAAGCAAAGTGCGTGGAAAAAAATAAGAAAGAAAACCAAGAGACCAAATCCTGGACAAAGATTTGTCTTACACGGTTCTGTACATTGCAGACTCAGTGGCCTAGTAAAAGCTGCAAATTACCATTTGCACTCAAGAGACAATATGCAGTTTGTTCCAGTCACAAGTGTGACAACTCAACCGGCAAAATGAAATCTTTTTCCAAGGCAAGATCTGTTGGGAGTCCATCTTGCTGGTAAATTTGCTTTCGAACTCTGTACGTGTCAAAATAAAAGATGTTTGGTCTTTTCAATCTTGTATTTGACCGCTGAGAATTAGTTTGTTGATGAACTTTTTTGAGCCGAAGGTTCAGGCTAACTGGCCATTGTTATAATTTTGGACTCTAGCCGTATGCCTAAGTCTAATCAGGTGCCACAGGTTTAAATACTATTTGCAAACACCCAACCCCAAATTAAAAGGCTGGGTTTGGCCGAAGACAAGATTTTGGTGAGTTCGGGTTGTGTCAGATCGCAGATGCTCCGGTTTACACATTATCATTTTTTGTTACATAAGCCCACTCGAACTGACAGGGAAAAAATATCTGCGACTGATTACTCTGGCGGTTCCACGTCAGCAATTAGGATGCCAAGAACCAGCCACCGACCAGTTTCCCTGTTGACGGCCATCAGGGTTTACCGACAGAAAATTTTTTCCTTATGGTCTACAGTCAGACAATTCGAATTTCCGCGTCGCTTTACTCCTTACACATATTACCTTATGGTTACCCATCAGAAAATAGTTTGTGGGTGAGCTCTTTTTAGCTACGGCTTATGATTTTTAGTAATAACGCGAGCGTTTGTATAAACGAACCAAATATTGATAATCCACTACAAAAAAGCTATCTTGATAACTTGTTTCAAAATGGTGGAGAAGAAATTGTTCTACTTATTTGTTTGAGTAAAGCCATAAGCCGGAAGAAACTCGGCCTACTGTGACTGGTCCATTATCTAGTAGTGTCACTACTACAGAAAGGCTAATACTAGACGCCAAATCACAGACGGTTTGACAAAATCATCTGTGACCGACACTAACACAAACGGTTTTAATTTGGACACCGTCTGTGTTGATGGCGTCGGAGAAAACGAGTATCACAGACGGTTCTTATCGATGAACCGTCTGTGATATTCCAGTATCACAGACGATTTTTTATTTAAAACCATCTGTGATAATCTGGAATTATCACAGACGGTTCGTATTAAAAACCGTCTGTAATAATCTGGAATTATCACAGACGGTTTTTTATTAAAAACCGTATGTGATAAGCTGATTATCATAGACGGTTCGTATTAAAAACCGTCTGTGATATGTTTCCCGCATTGAAATTCTCCAAAATTTCATAATTTCCCGCCTGAGTTCGAGTAGGATTCAGTTTTGAGACACCTTCAGTAAAACGGGCATAACTTTTGCATACGGTATCCATTTTCCACGTTCTTGTACTCGTTGGAAAGCTAACGACAAGCCCGATCAAAAAAAATGACTGGCCTAGCCAGTCGCCCTCCAAGACCCCAAAAATCGGCCATCTTTAGACCTAAACCTGCATCGCAAGTTTTTTGTTTCTGGTTTTGCCCTTTTTCTTGATCTTCCTTTCGGAATTTGGATTTTGCTTCAACTGAAAAGTTGTAGATCTCATTGAAACCTTTCAAATGAGTATATATAAGTCATATAAAACTTTGCTATTTTATCTTTTCAGGCTAGTTATTTATATTGCATCGGTATATAAAATTTTGTGCTCTAATTCACAGACGGTTGGCATATAGAACCGTCTGTGATATTCATTTATCATAGATGGTTCTAGCTACCAACCATCTGTGATAATCTGACCGTTGGGCCCGTCGATCCTCCTCAACCCAATTCTAGCCAATAGAAATCCATCAATCCTCACCCCATGGATCATAGCTCCGCCTCTCCGTCCCCGCGCCAAAAAAATTCGCACTCCCTCCCCTATAAATAATCATGAGAACCCAGCCTCCTTTCTGTTCTCCTCCTTGCTGTTCTCCTCCTCTTTGCTATTCTCCTCATCCTTGCTGTTCTCCTCCTCCTCCTCCTTGACCCATACCATAATAGCCCCACGGAGCAGACGATGCACAAGGCAGCGCTCAATCAACACCGACGATGGTGGGCGTCAAAGACATCAAGCTCGTGTGCTGTATCCGGGGCGAGAAGGCCTAGGCATAGAGGATCTTTGCTTTTCTCTGTTCTTGTTGTGTTAGCTAGATGGGCAACCTGTTTGTTGTTCTCCTCCTCCTTGTTGTTTGTCTGTGTGTTCTTGTAATGGTAGGCTCTAATCTTAATAAAAATAAAATGCGTACTGTGTTTCATACTATATTTGCTTGTTTTCATTTCAATTAATTGATTTGTGAAATGGATGTTTTATATTTGTGAAATGAATTGAGATGTGAATTGGATGCATACATGTACATGTTGATCTGCTTATTTCAGAGGGCATGGCTAGAATTTCCTGAGGCTAGCCAATAAACAGAAATAGATTTAGGGGTAGAAGAAAATAACACAGACGGTTTTTAATTAAAAACCGTCTGTGTGCTAGATATCACAGACGGTTTTTAGTTAAAAACCGTCTGTGATATTTAGATATCACAGACGGTTTGTAACTAGAACCGTCTGTGATATTTACACCACGGACTGTTCGAAAGCTGTCTGTGATGAACTCGTATCATTACTGACCCATAAATTCAGACGGTTCACAAAACCGTCTGTGATGACGTTTCTGAACCGTCTGTAATACGGTTTTGTGTAGTAGTGTGTATACATGTCATCGTCCATCTAAAACATCCATGCAGCAATGTCAGTGTGCCACATTGGTTGTCGTTAGACCAACCTAGCAGACGAGTGACACATATTTCCTATAATTTCAAAGTATATATAATTTAGTACTATATTGTAAAGATAAAGGCTGGGTTTATTTGCACTTTAGGCTTTTGGCTTTATGTACGAATGAATAGTAACCAGTTCAAAATCAGTGTCTTTTTTAATATGAGGTCTATAGAAAAATTATAGTACAAACTGTATTAAGTTCAATTGTACCGGCCAAAATTGCATGCAAGTATTTTCCTCTGCATACTACTTCTCATGAACAGACCAGAATTCAAAAGCTACAGCCATAAGTCATAGACCAAAAGAATCCACCTAAGATGAAGGAGACTAATTTATAAGGTGGAGTTCTTACTACTCTTTGAATATGGATGGAGATGGCATGAGGGCTTTGGCTAATCACTCGTGTGCACACGCATGCATATTCACATATTTTTGCGTGAAAATCTCATGACTTACAACTGCGCCATGACGTGGCACACCACTTGACAGACCAATTTCACTTTTTTTTTTGCTAAACTGTATATCACTCTTTCTCTCTCTCTCTGTTTGAATGAGATTCAAATGTTTGAATTTGATGATTTTATTGGATTTTGATGACAGGCAGTTACCAGTGGGTAAATAGCTGGTTAAATGTGTCAGTTACCAGTAGGTAAATGGCTGCTTAATCATGTCAGTTTATAGCCTGTATATATATACCTAGAGACGCCTAGAGTATACAGTCAAGAATTACTGCCTCCATTTATTCCTCCTACAAACTTGTGCTGTTGTGCTATGCCGTCTGCACCATGTCCAATCTTCTTCCCGGTGTGCATCATAAAGAAGGAGAGCAGTATCTCCGAGCCGTTGCTGCCATGAAGACTTGCATTGGGCGGCAATAAGGTTTCTGGACAGCGCATATCTACGACATCTATGTTCTATGATGCTTCCTATTCTTCCTCACACTCTATTGTAACTCGTTCGTATGATTAATCGACTTGTTTAAATTCTGTTTCTACATATTTTTGAAGTACAATGACTTACGCCCAACTGTAAGCCGTTTGTGTGACTGATCGATTTGCATCATTAGTTATTTACAATATTTGGCTCTTAATAAAATCTGGAATTAAAATATTATCTAAATTTTCAACAGGTTTAAACAGGCCTAGAAGTAGGGCTACAAAGTCAAAGCATCTAAAAACATGACTCGGCAGTCACTGTTTTGATCAACTATTTTACATAGCTCGCACTTACGGGCATTTCCTACATCTTTGCCAAGGAAAACATGCTACATGCTAGGCGGCGGCGGAGGCAGGATCCGGGTACTGGGTAGTGATGGGTGTGTCGCAGGAGAGGAAGGAGTGGGTGGCCATGGCGGGAGGTGAAGTTGTCCGAAATTTTTTTACGAATAATCTATTTTTTATTAGAAATTACAGAAATATACTCGCAACAAATTTTTTTTACAAAAATAGGCTTCAGTCGCCCCATGGGGGGCGACTTGAGCCTTTCGCCCAACCGGAAGGCGACATGTAAGGAATATGGCAACGATTGGGCGAATTATTATTATCACCCGAGCGTTAAGCGACTAAATTGCAGTCGCTTTACGGTTGGGTGACTGCAATTCAGTTGCCGAACGGAAGGGCGACAAGAGCGGGGAAGCGTTAAGACAGCGTACTCAGCCGCCGCTCACTCCCCGTTTTTCATTCCATTGTTCTGCGCACACAAAAAAAAGAAGAGAAAAGAAGAGAAGAGAAAGCAGGAGAAGAAAAGAAGGGGGAGAAGGAGGGGAAGAAAAGGAGGGGGAGAAGAGGAGAGGAAGGAGGGGAAGGAGGGGAAGAAAAGGAGGGGGAGAAGAGGAGAGGAAGGAGGGGGAGAAAAGGAGGGGGAGAAGAAGAGAGGGAGAAGAGGAGAGGGAGAGCAGGACAGGGTAGGAGGAGTGGAAGCTATTCCATCTATTTGGATCCAGATATTTTTTTTGATTATATTGTATTTGCACTATTATTTATATGAAATGTTGGTGTTAGTAAAAATTTGTGATGTAGAAACTGTATGACACATTTAGTATGGAAATGTTAGTATATACATTTGGGAGGAAACATTTTGTAGTATAGAAATTTTAGCACAATTTGTAGTATAGAAAGTTTAGTATTGTGCGATGTTATTTGACATGTCGCAAAATTGAAACATATATGCAGGCCGACATCATCAATGGCAGAAGCCACTACATTGAGAGTGTATTATGGTGCTGGAACCATTCGTGAAGGTCCGAATGGTGTGGATTTGAGCGGTTTTCCGCAAGTCACTCTCGTACTTCCGGATGGCGAGAATGCTCAAATCGCAGATGTGCTGCATTGGTTGACCCAGTGTTTTTCATTGGATCCTGAGGTGTGTAGCGTCGTGGTGCAAGGCCTTTGGAGCCGGTCTCCCACGAACATCAGATGGGAGTTGAAGACATTGGTGTGCTCTGCTTCGTGGAAGGGTTTTGTGCAAGGGTGCCAGCGCCGTGGATACGAGTGTGTCCTGCTTGTGCAACCGTGCTCACTGCAAGCTGCTGCGCAAGCAGCTGCGTAAGCTCGTGCGTCCGCCCTTGCTCTGAAAGGTGTTAGCAGCTCGGGCGGGCCGCATGTTGGTGAAGATGATGAAGTTGCTCGTGATGAAGTTGCTCCTGATGAAATTGCTCGTGATGAATCCGATGCCGTACATGGAGGAGAGTTACAGCCGTCAAGCCGTAGAGAGGGAACTGGGCAAGCCGATGAAGGAGAGCATAATGAGTACATCGTGTAGCAGATGGACTCGGATGACTAGAGGGCATGGGATGAAGAGGCAGCTGTAGAGGATGACGACGAAGACAGTTCTGATGAGGATGAAGTTCCTATCCCGCAGGAATGGAATCGGTTTAATGCGGAGGGTGTTTCCGCATATGATGAGCATGAATCACCATGGGAGTATGGTTGCATGCTATGTTTGCTGACAAGGTAGCGTTGCAGGATGTCATCAAGCTGTGGGTCCTTTCAATGCAGCGGACATTTCGCGTCGTCAAATCAAGCCAAGAGCAGTACACTGTGAAGTGTGAGCAGGCTGGTTGTCCTTGGAGGATGCACGCACGTCGACCCAAGTATGAGACTCACTGGATTGTATCCAAGGTGGAGCCGCACACCTGCATTCTAAACACTGTATTGGCGAGGCATCGTAACCTGACGTCCGGATTTATAGCCAATTTGATGTATGGGGAGATAGTGGAGAAGACAGACATGGAGGCCATGCATATTGTGGTAGCTATAGAGAATAAATGCAAGTATAAGATTAGCTACGCGAAGGCGTGGCGTGCCAAGCAAAAGGCATTGGAAAAACGTTTTGGCACTTTCAAAGCGGCGTACGACAACATTCCTCGTATGCTTAAAGTCTTGCAGGAAAGGAACCCAGGCACGTACATCGCCCTGCATGAGAAGCCGTCCATAAGTCCACTAGGATATGCAGTGTTGCAGAGGGCTTTTTTTTTGCATTTGGTGCTTCCATCGAAGCATTTAGGCACATGCTGCCAGTGATCTCAATTGACGGGACCTTCTTGACAGGCAAATACAAGGGGCAGATCCTGACGGCCATAGGCGTTGACGGTAACAATCAACTATTGCCGCTTGCCATTGCATTTGTCGAAAGTGAGAATTATGAGAGCTGGCTGTGGTTTCTAAGACATGTCAGGGCTGGAGTTGTAGGCACTTGTCCTGGTGTGTGCGTAATCCATGATCGCCATGCCGGTATTATAAAGGCTATAAGAAAACTACAAGAAGACCCCGAGGAGCCCTTTTCTTGGCCGGACATGAGGAACCGATGGTGCAGTCGTCACTTAGAGGCAAACTTTTTCAAGCAATTCCTGAAACAATCTTTAATGAAGCTATTCAAGAGGCTGGCTAGGCAAAACCAGCAGAGGAAATTTGATGCTTTGTGGCGGTTGTTGGATGAGCACACTAGGAAGAACGTCGAAGAGAGAAACAAAGGGTCGGTCACTACTGACGCGGCACAACCGCATTGCTTGGCAACAATCGATGAGCCTAACCCAAGTGGTCCAAGAAGGAGGAGCTCACGAAATATCAAGTGCTTCTCGCAGTGGAACGATGGGGAACCATTGGAGAGGTGGTCGCTATTGCATGACACAGATGGCGCAAGGTACGGCATAATGACAACTACTAACCTTGCGGAGGTGTACAATTGGGTTCTCAGGGGCCTCCGTTCTCAGCCCTTTGTCGCCATCGTGGAAGGTGTTCTTCACAGCACAATCCGCTACTTCAGGGAGAGGCACGCGAGTGCCGCACTTCATGCGCCCAATCCCCGGGCCCTGTATTCGTTGAAAATAATGGCGTACATGGAGGAGAAGTCACAAAAGGGTCAATTGCACACAGTGCAAGTCATGGGCAATAGGGAGCATCGTTTCGAAGTCATTCTCCATGATAGAGCTGGATTTGGGACGTCTCGTTCCCTTGTTACCCACGAGGTATGCTTTGAAGATCATGCAAATGAACCTAGTTGTACGTGCAACAAGCTAATCCTGTTACACAAGCCATGCTCTCATGTCCTCGCTGCATGTGGGACCGTGGGCATGGATCCTTCGAACTTCATGTCAGAGTACTTTTTTAAGGAGAGGGTACTGCAGGCTTGGTGTGGCGAGCTCCGGGGGTTCAGGGTGGTTGGAAACTTCGCCACCTTTGACATTGCAGGTAGGACCTGGGTTCCAGATGTTAATTTGGTAAAGGGTGGGAAGGGTCGGCGATAGAGCCGGCGTATTAGAAATGACATGAATGAATCTCAGGCTGGAACATCTGGTGCACGTTGTAGGCGATGCGGTCAGGAGGGGCACACAGCTAGACGATGCAATGCATGTCCTGATCAGTAATTGTTTGAGACTACAGCTAAATTGCATCTACCATTTGTAAAACTTGTATGTTACATCACTTTTCTGTAATGTAATTGATGTTGTGCTGGTAGATTAGTAGTGCTTAGTATTGCAATTTTTTTTGTGGCTCGTGGTAACTACTGCACAAAGATAACAACCAATCCATGACATGCTTAACAACAGTCGCATATCATGCTATATGTTATGCATGTAATAAAAATGTACGCGGCATGTTACTCCCAACTGCATTACGAAGTTTATTCCTATTCAGATAAGCTTATTATCTCATTTTTTCGCATTCAATGATTCACATAGCAACTCATTTAACACTAGTAACATACGTTCTCTCCGTACGCGAATTCTCAGTAGCACCAAAATATCACTTACCACTTTATGTATCGATCGTTCCACAGTTAATAGTTCCAAAATAAAATTTACCAAAATTTTTTATGCATCTACAACTTACAATGAACATAAACTTTTATTACAACTGCACCAGATTTTTTTCCAGTTTACATGTACAAAATTGACAAAACTTATAAACAACATGGGGGGCTGCGTGTAGTCGTCCCTCCGTTGGCCGACTGCTTCAAAGTCGCCTCGCCATTCAGCGACTACTTCTAGTCGCCCAACGGTACGGCGATAGCAACTCTGTCGCCGTACAGTAAGGCGACAGAAATGTTGTCGTGTGCCGGTTGGGCGAAAGGCTCAAGTCGCCCCTCCATGGGGCGACTGAAGCCTATTTTTGTAAAAAAAATTTGTGACGGGTATATTTCTGTAATTTCGAATAAAAAATGGATTATTCGTAAAAAATTTCGAAGTTGTCCATCCTGAACAAATGCGGCGGATGTCCATGCCATCAAAGTGTCATTTTTTATGTAGCCTTTGCATGTTCTCCAGAAAACTAAAACGCACAAAGCTTAAAGCAACGTTGTTAGTAATAGAATAGTTAGTGGTTGCAAATCAGACCTTCAGTGTGAATAAAAATTTGTGTTTTTTACTTTTGAGGAGAGCATTGAAACATTTATTTTAACGAAAGAAACATGTCAAAATTGTGCATCCTGTTATTGTAATTTCTGGCAGCTCTGGCTAGGTTTTAAAAGGCACATAACTGTTCCAGGTCAGTCACTTTCAGCAATTAGCAAGTTCGGCGATGCCACATGGGGTAATTATGATACTACTAAACTAGCACTACAAGAAGTGTTTAAAGGCCTAAAAGTAGGGCTAAATAAACAAAAATGTCGAAGTTTTTGAAAGCATGAGTCAACAACAATTGGATTGCTAGATAATTTGGATTCAACTTTTAGTTATTTCAGTGTTCAGATAAAATCAGAACCGCCCTGAAAACCGGACAAGAGCAGTTCTTAAAATCAGAACCACCCTGAAAACCCGACAAGAGCGGTTCTGGTTTTTGGATGGGTTCTGAAAGAAAAGCAACATTGGAGTCACATTTTGAAATTGTATTTTTTTGAAAATTTTAAAGTTTGGAACATATATTAGAAAATGTTTGCGGATGAACCGGCCATGGTTTGGAAGATGGAACCAGGCTTGTTCGGATTTACCGGCTGGCTACCGACGGTTTTGCAAATCCTGATCCTTGTTATACTGTAATTTCTGACAGCACTGGCTACACTTTAACCGATCCAATCTCTTGTCAAGTTTTAGAAGGTATTGTACCGGTTCCAGGTCTATTAGTCACTGTCAGCAATTAGGACCACTGCCAACAGTTCCAGCTTAACAGAAGGAAAATTAAGTTGGACCTGCCCTTAATGAAAGGTCACATACTCACATGGCTAGCACTTGGAACCAAGATACACCGGGCAAACGAACCTTTGCCGTAGTAAAAAGGGAAATAGTGACAGTAGCATCAAGCCATCAAATCGTCATCCTATAGCTACATCTTCCCACCATCAAGGGGAACTCAACATGTAACTAAAAAAAGAATCATGCTTTGCCTCTCAAAATGCATTTGACTAGCACTTCATTGATAAAGCAGAAATCCACAGGAACATCAAATTGCAAGAGAAGTAGGGTTATCATGCACTTGCTAAACAAGCAAATGCAGCGCGGAGAAACCGAGGTCAAATTGCACAAATATGCATGTGAACATAGACATTTTTATTTGTCACATGGAATGAAAGAAGCATAAGATACAAACCCAGACCAAGTCCACTGTCCAATGACAGCTCCATGGATAGTTACAGGATAAAAAACTGTTCACGTAAATAATACTGCAGCTACTTTTTTTTTAAAAAAAAATTAACATCTAAATATTTGATTTTACAAATCTAGCTCCCTCTATGAATCTAACAAGCTCGGCAATTACGTACCAAACTAAAAATATTTGACAGATACTTGCCGAGCTACTGTAGCTCGGTAGGCTCCTACCAAGCTCTCCCCTGAGCCTACCGAGCAACCGGTGTGCGCCATGTCACTTGAGCCCGCATTGTACATGCCAAATCATCCTCTTAATTAAAAACTAATCAACCTCAAATGCGTATTGTGCATGCTGCGGCGCACAGATCGCTCAGCAGCCTTTCTGCTTAGCCAGAGGAGCTCGACAGGTGACACCCTGACTCGATAGATTTATGAAAAGGACTATATTTACAAAACAGCGTCTAAAGACTAAATTTAAAAAATAAAAGTGACTACATTGTCATTTATATAAATAGTTCCGAGATAAACTATGCTTGCAACGTGCATGTACACTTTCACGTTATTTGCACCCACTCAGAAGAAAGCAACAGCAACCGAGCATTCAGTTCCAAAACCAGTCCACTGTGACTGTCCACTGATAGCTCCGTGGATGGACAGTGACAGGATAGCAACGCACGCCGACCTGGACGATGGGAAAGGCCAAAACCGTCGGTCTTAACACACCCATAGGACCAGCCAGATGTTAGCATGTCAGCATCATGGACACTCCACCCACTCGCTGCTGAAAGCTACGTCGCCGCGATTAACTGACTAAACTGTCAAATCAGGAACCCATAAAATGTAGAAGTGCAGAGATTGAAAAGTGAGAAGAGCTTAATTACTTTCATTGAACCAATTTGGCTATGTGTAACAATAAAGATTATATATGATTCATGTACAAATTGAATACAAGTTTTAAACTGCTACAAGGGCTTACAATTGCAGATATAGGTTTGTGGAAACCACAAAGTATCAATGGTGTAAGACAATGTAGACCTAAGAACTTCCTTCTTACATATACGAGTTTAATGCGATATGTACCTTCCTTTCCGTTATCTCTTGCGTCGTAAACATAGGAATAAATTTACGCCCATTCTACGCAAGAATGGGGAGATGCTATTTCTGTTCTAAAGGAATTGCGCAAGTACACACATGATAAATAGAAAGAATAGCAACAAATGGAAAGGGGTCGACTCGAGGGGACCACGAACAGAAGTATCTGGGATGGAAAAGATGGGGGAATCTGCACTTCACTCGCATGATCTTCATGCTTGACTTCACTAAGATGAACAACCTTGCCTTCTATGCTCTGGCTAGCCTGCGTTGATTCTCAGGATGTTGGAGGCTGAAAGAAATATTAAACCATTGATCTCATGGTCTAAATCTCATAATGCCTCAAAGAGGACTCCAGAAGCTGATGGCTGGGGCAGATCATCTCCTCCACTCTTGTGCCATCCTTGTAAATTCTGAATGTTGGAACTGTCTTCACGTTTTCTAATCGTGCAACAGCTGGGCTCTCAGTTATATCCACCTATGTCAACCACAGCACCACATCAACAGAGATCAAGTTGGGAAAGTAGAATGGCTCAAAAAAAAAAAGTTGGGAAAGTAGAAGCACAGAAATCATGAACAGCTGCTAGTTACCTTGAGGAAATTAACAGATGGATATCTGGTACACAATGTATCCACAAATGGGGAGATCTTGCAGCATTGCTGGTTCAAAGGTGCCATGAAATGAACTACAGAAACACCTGCAGAAGTGCAATCATCTATCAATTAAAGGTCGAGAGAATAGCATTTCCAGTTGAATCTTGAATGTCAGCCTACGTATTATTCCAGGACAGCACTACATAAATAAACTAAATCTTGTGATTTTTAATAGCAATGTTATGAAACAAAAGATGAGTGATGAGAAGATGCGTGTACCTGGCAAAGTTGTAGCCATCTGGAATTGTTCCATTCCTACAAGTGTTTCAACCTCTCCTCCAAATTTCATATTGGACACATCCTCACCTTGAGATGACCTAAGAGCAACCAGGGCATGGAAATGTGCTGCCGCCAGCTCAGTGTCACAAGGAAATTCCTTCCTAAGAAGCTCATAATCTTTCACAGAGTCTACCCATCGTTCAATCTAATCACCACAAGAGCAAAAGTGCAAATATCTGAGTCGTCCAGACTCAATCAAGAAGTGTGTGAAAGAATCTAGAATGTCCAATGTGTTACCTTGCCATAGGAAGCTGCGCGCCTTAGGAGAGCCTTCGTATAGCTGGGTTGAATCTTAAGGGCTTCATTGCAGTCCTCGATAGACTTCTCCCATTGCCCTAGCTTGAATCTGCAAGCAGCTCTATTGCAGTAGAGGACAGGATTTGCAGGGTGATGCTTGAGGCCTTCACCATATGCTAGGCAAGCGTCCGCAAATCTTCCAGAATGAAAGAGCTCATTCCCCAAGGACCGTGTTTGGGCCACAGCTCTCACACTGTTGAGCATTGCTGTTACTTCAATGTTTACAGAATCTAAGCTCCTGGCTTTCTCTACTGAAGAGAGCGCACTGTCAAACCTACAAAATTTTTACTGGAGTCAGGTACTCACAGACGTTGACTAGCAAAACTAGACCAGGCCAAACTTGTAGATTAGTAATTAATTCAAATATACTGAATAAGTTAGTTGAGTCAGTTTTCTCCTAATGAGCAAACTTATATATTTGTTTACTTTGTTATGATTAAAAAATTCACAAAATTACCTTCCCAATGCCATATCAACTTGGGCATGCACATAGTAGAGATACGAATTGGCCTGGAACCCACAGAACTTCATGTCCTGGGTGCATGACAATGAAAAGTCGAGCTTGGATGCTCTGGAGATTTCCAAATCAGCTTCATCAAGCTTATTGATCTGGAGAAGAGCTTCCGCTCTAGAAGCAAATAGCTGCAATAGGTACATTATATAAAAAAACATTCTTCAATAAGGACATGGCTAGCCAATAGCAATTAAAATAAAGGACAACACTTGACCAGAGCACAGGAGTCTGCTCCTGCCGCAATTGAGGCATTGCATTCCCTCAATGCGCTCTTCCAGTTGCCAATCTTCCGTGCATCAAGACATCTCCCCAAGTGTTTCTCCACTGTTTCTAATTTGTGTAACTCGGGAGTATCAGGCTGCAAGCCAGCCATGGAGATATGCTTCCGAGCATCCACAGTGCGCCCAAACCTGCAATTAGTAAGATCATATTAAATATTGTACGCAGATGAAGAAGAAAATATCGCTAAATGTAGCCACCCAATTGCTGAAAATGATAGTGATTCATGACATCCACCATGCCAAGTGTAAAATAGCTTACTGAATCCCCACCCCATTATCCCCATAAAAATAAAACAGAAATGAACAGCAGCAGAAAATACAAGCACAACAAATAAGCCAGATGGTTACCTTTTATAGTTACTACCCAAAACAGATATTCTCCCATTCTGCTCATTCTTCACAATCTCAAACTACATTCCGCAAAATGATCAACTGCTTAGATGTCAAACGTTCTAAATAAGCTAAGAAGCATCTATGCCACTCCACAAATCACCTCACCAAGAACAACCAAGAATTCAGCAACACAATCTCCATGCGGTTCTATTACCTTAAACTACCAAACAAAATACAGATTTAACATCTCAATCTAGGCATATAGGGACACTGCCATAACAATAGAGCTCTTATAGGGTACCCAATAATTATTATGAACCGTCCATTAATTTCAATCTAACGAACTAGATTAGTTAGAATTTGACTATACGACATCACCAAGTAGGAGGAAGTATCCTTTCATTAAGGCTAATATTGTAATTACACCTAATCTAGTCATAGCCGTCACTTCCAAACTCTCACAGCCCTAACCCGTGAGAAGGCGGTGGCCAAGTCTTTCAGCTCGCAGTGGCAGGTCGACGCTAAATTCTTCAATGTCGGTTGCAGCATCGGCAAACTTATATCCGGCATGCATGCATTACCTCAAAGCTAGCACTTGGAAGTTAGGAGATTGATTAGCAAGATAATTTAATTACGTTGGTGAGATAAGTGCTGATGGCTACATTGCCTGCGCGATGACCAATTCGTTCGGCTCCAACAGCAGCAGCTTAATCATGACTGCCATTGACCTCAAGACGTCTGACATCAATGGAATCGATTAATTCATTTGTTCTTCTCATCTGATGACATCGTTTCTTTTCATCTTGACGGCGTGAAAACACATGGAACAGATTTGAGAATTTGTGAATGCTGTTGGGACTCAATGCAAGTTAAACTATAAACAATTAACGATGCCTGGGAAAACATTAGTCAATATAAAAAAGTCTATACTGCCCATAATAAATCAATGATTAGATTTTATTTGTACTACCATCTATTACCAGTAGAATGTACCTAAAAATTCTCTAACAATGTACCACTTGGGGCCGTTAGGCATGTGCAACACAAGAATCCCATGCACGCAACACCCAAGGATCCAAGAATGGATCTTTGCGCCACACTGATCACCTTATTTGCAGCGATGCGAGCCGCTGGCGCGCGCGGCTGTACGACGGATCGAGACGGACGGCCTCCTCGCACTCCATGACGGCCTCGCCGAGGCGGTTGAGCCCGATAAGCGCGGCAGCACGGTTGGCTCGGCACGCGGCGTTGTCGGGGCAGATGGCGAGCGCGTACTCGTACAGCCGCAGCGCCTCCTCGAAGCACCCGTTCTTGTACTGCTCGTTCCCAGCACGCCTCACCTCGTCAGCGTCCGCGCCCGCCATGGCCCGCCTGATCAACGACAAATCGTCCTCGGCGGCTGGAGCGGCGCCGGCGCCGGCAACGCCACATCGCGCGCGCACGACGCTACCGTGCCCGTAGTTGCCGGTTCCGGAGCTGAGCACGTCGCGGCGGGCGGCACGGGGCGGGGTCGCGGGCGGCATGGTGGCCGCGGAGGCGAGGCGGCCGGAGGGGCAGATGTTTCCTGCGGGGAGCGCGTTGGTGAGCGGCGACATGGCCGTGCTCGAGCCGGCACCGGCGCTAGAGCAGGACGTGTATATGAGCGGGCCGGAGCCCGAGCACGGGTACCCGCAGGCTGGCGCGTCAGTCGGGAGGGAGGCCTCGCCGGAGTGGCCACGACGCGCGGCGACGCCAGGCGAGGAAACCCCCGTCGTTCTCGGCACGGACCCCGACGACCCGGACGACGAGCTGGGGGTGGGGATCTTGGAGTGGGTGAGGGGCGACACAGGGGAGACCCGACCCGGCGGGAGCGAGCCGGGCTTGTCCCGGAGCGCGGCGGCGGCGAGGGCGTCGGAGAGGGAGGAGCCCGGCATTGGGACCGGCGCCCGGTGGGACATTTCACCGAGCACCTGGCGGGCGAGTGGGCTGGGCTAACGGAGGTGGAAGGGCATGGAGTGGGGTGGTGATGGTTAAGGCGGGGAGAGATGGGGATCTCGTGAGGTTAAGGAGTGCAAGAAGCAACGAATGCTACATTTGGAGGAATCCTCTACCTACCTAAGCAAAAGCAACAAGAACAGCACACGTGACTCTGACGATTTTCAGCTGTCGGATCATAAATGAACATCCCAGATCAGATAGTACAGCACCCATACTACAGTTGTTGCCACAGTGCTGCTGCTGCTGTTGTTCGCTACAGTGCGTGGGTGATCTCAGCCTTGTTTTCTCGATCCGACGACTAGGAAGCAATGTCACGGCCCTGTAGCACCATGGCTTTTGAAGGCGCTCCTGCTAGTAGTTGAAGTGTCCAGCTAGCAGTGCTTATAACAGTAGTGTAGTACTTGCACTAATCCTATCATTATCCTAGTATGTTTTTTTGTGGTGACACTTGACTAGGACTGGTGGTTTTAGTTGTAGACTGTTTGTAGCTAATGATTTTTAACTGAAGATATAGTGGATAAGACAGGTGGCTTTTAGGAGGGTACAAGAGGTAGGGAATTTGAGAGAAATACATGTGTGAAATGGAAACGAGAGGAGTGGGGTGGAGTGATCCCTACCTTATTTCCGGAGTGAGACGGGAGTGAGAAAAGTGGAGAAACCACTTTAAGAATCCAGGTATTCATATTGGCTTTTAGTTTCTTCAAGTAGAAACCAGAAGCTAGAAACTAAAATGAACATCGCCGTAGTACGGCAAATGGATCTCAATTTGTATAATCTGACTAGCACATGCCTACTTGTTTTGTTATTATTACTATAGTTAGTCTAGAATGGAGGAAAAAATAGTAGTCAATCTTGTATACCAAGGCCTGATGAAGCCAGGATTCCACTAAGCCCTAGGGCTAAAAACTAAGCGGCTATAACTAACACATATATCTCATACTGAGGTATAACAAAAATACAACACAAATGTACAACTGAAATGAAATTTGAACTTCATGCTTAACAATAATAGTAAAAGATAAAACATGGCAAAACAATATAGCAAAGTAAAGCGATACACATGTTAATACCTAATTAATGAAGGTTTGATTCACCTAAGCCTATCATGTCTTCATCAACAATAGTACAAGAACATGCAAAGACAAAATTGCATATGTAAACCAGGGACACAAAACTGTAGGGTTAATTATTGATGCCAATTGCAAAACAAGAATGTAGTGTACCATTGGCATGGGGTAGTTTCCACTTACAAGACCCTATATTTTGAAAACGCTGTAAAATCTTGTTATCTTTAGTGCTTACAAATAGACCTCGCTCAATATAGCATTAGCATACCATGCTATCATTCATCTTATTCCATAACACGGTATTGAGAATGTTCATATATGAGAAATGCTCTTTTTACTATTGTGGTTGCAATTGGAAAAATCAAGGTCAATTCAATGAGACACTGTACTTGGATCAGCAACAACGTCATCCAGATTAAGCACCACTCGAGGATTGTTTTGTTGGGTGTTACTAACTCCAGTTCCTACTGTTTCTAGAGGGGAATGGTTGGATTGTGAAGGAAAACAAAATGACAATGTCTTGGTCCTCTTCATCTTGTATTTCTATTACAACAAATTGAATTAAATCAATTAATTCCTAATTTGGTATTTGGGTAATGCATTGCGCCAATGCAAAGAAAGAAGAGAAAACAATCACCTTGTAGGCTTGCACCTTGCAGCAACCATCCGTGGTAGTGTGGCCTGTGGTGACGAGTTGGCGCCAACGGCTTAGGGCCTGGGGCAGTGGCTTGACGTTGGCATCGGCGGGCAGTGGCTTCAGGCAACGGCAGCACCAGTGTGGTTGAGCGACCAGAAGACGAGTGGGTATTTTGCTAGCTGCTACCTTACTGGGTTGTGCGCTAGGGCGCCAGGCTGCATGAAGGATGGCAGCCCAAGAAAGGGTGGGAGGTGGCGAGGATGGGAGCTAGGTTGCTAGACTGTTAACCCCATCTGAGCAGTAAGCCAACGCAAATGCATGGTGGGGGCACCACTACTACCACTTCCACACCCCGGGTTGTAGCCCAAGCGTCCTAACACCCAGCTGTACTGAGAACAGCGTACTAGTAATATCAATGGGGATAATAGTGAGAAATATGTGCAATTTCATGACTAATTTAATCCATAAAATAGATACCAAGGAGTGTGCAATATGTACACTAGGCATAATGCTAACAAAGAGCAGTAACATGATCATAATACCTCATATGCCTATCTCATGTATCTGCGCTATCAAGACAATGTCTAAACCAGGAGTACTTTGAAGATATAAAGCTCATGAATGAGACATAAAGTACTCCTACCCGCAAAGGTTGAAGTAGGATCACATCCCAATTTTGCTTCACATTAAATCATTCATAATTTTTCACGAATTTTTACATTTTTGGTGCATTTTAAAATTTTTCCTAAAGCCTTGTTTGAGTTTTTTAAAATAATTTCTTTGGCCCGAAAAAACAATGTCAAAATTCCTAAAAGTTAATTGGGTGCTAATGTATTTTTCCTAAAATGTTGTGTGCAAATACCTCTTTGATTTCAAATTACAAACTCAAATCAAATCCTGAATTTAAATACTTAAACTTTAATTATTTCTCTCTTCGCCTTTGGGCCAAATCTCCTTCGTCGGCCCAGCCCACTTCTTCTTTCTCTTCCCGCCGGCCCATGTGTCACGCTAGCCCTTCCCTCTCTTTCCCTTCCTCGCCGTGGCCTAGCCAAGCTGACCCATTCGCATGCCCCCTATCTTGCTGCCACTATCATGTGGGCCCTAGTCCCACCTACCAGCACCAATTACTATGATTCTTCTTCCTCTTTCTCTCTCACGCTCTCCTGAGCTCTCTCTTCCTCGTGTGTGTCTCAAGCCTTGTGCGTCGCGACATCGTCCGCCATGACTTGTCACGTTGCTAGCTTGCCCTCTCTCCCTCTGACGTGCTCTCACTCATGCTCCCGAAGCCATGCCATGGTGCCCGCTCCCTTTCTCTTAGCTCACCTCTATTTAATCCACCCCTATCGTGTTAAAACCCTCGCCCCAACTCACTCTCAGTTTCCTGTAAGCTCTGGTCCTCCTTCGCCCTCAGAGATGAAGAATTTGCCCTTCTTCCCTAAGTCCGACCGAGAGCTTCACCGCTTGATTCCTTACCATTCGGTGAGTCTCTGATGATGCCATCATGTGCTTTGTGTTTGTCTCATCTCCCTCTACCTAGTGCTCACATATTCGTGCCCGTTTGCCCTCAAGAAGGCTGAAGCCGCTGAACTCGCCGTCATGCGCAGGGCTGCCTTCGACCTCGCCACACATTCTGTTCACTTGGGTGTGCTTCGGCCATGGTCATCATGCCAGTCTTGTTCGCCTTGACTTCCCCATTCTAATGTGCCCCTTTAATTGCCTTGCCATGTCTTGGAGCCTTTGTCTTCTCCAACATTGACCAGACCCCTCACCATCGTTGTTCTTGCACCTCAACCAAAATCCCAATAATCCCCTCTGCTCCCTTGCAATTTAGCTAAAAGCCAAACTAGTAGGCTAGTCATTGAACCTTAGAACCGGCCACAATGCCTCGACCACATTCAACCCTTCCTCATCTTTGCTAGCCACCGTGAACAGCATGGCACGCCATACAAAACCCCACAAGCATGGCTCCATTAGTTTCACCGTAGCTTGTAGAGCATGAAACCACTTTCAATTTAAAGAGCTAGGTTAGAAATTTTGAAGTATGCCATTGCTGGCCATGCCGCCATCGCCTTCTCACTACCATGCTCGAGACATTTTAGGCAATCCCCTAGACCTTTCGTGTGCTTGGCCTTGACTGTAGCTGGCCTCTGTGCCATTGCCATCGGCTCACCACCCAGCACCACCACTCACCACCGGTTAGCCACTGCTATAGAGCACCTCACCAAGTGCTTTCACCGCCAATAGCTAGCTAATTGCATGTGCAACCCATTTTGGCCCTTAGCCAAGCACATCGACCCCTCCCTCGCCACTGGCAAGCTCGCCAAGGAGCTCTGCCATGAGGTCATCTGTTGGTCCGATTGGTCTCACTAACCAGTGGGCCCTGCACATCAGATATTAATTAAAGTTAGTAATTTAGTTAACTATTAAATATGTAATTAGTGTTAGTATAGCATGTGGGTCCTATGTGTTTAGAAAACCTAATAAACCTTGGTTTAAACCTGTGCGTCACTAACATGTGGACATTGCACCCTTAAAACCACTACGTAGACCCAGTTTGTGGACCACTATTTCTGACACATGGGTCCCATTCTCTGTAGACCGCTATGTGGACAGAGTCGATGTGGACTATGGCCCCACCTATCTGTCTCTCCTATTTTCTCAAGTAAAAAACAATTAGAAAAGAAATTAAAAATCCACTAGAACCCACCTATCAGCCAATGAATGCTTTCCTTATGAAAATAATTTAAAAAAAGGAAAATCCCAACTAACCCTACCTGTCAGCCATTGAATGTTTTTTAAGAAAAATAATTGAAAAGGAAAGGAAAATCCTGACAGACCCCACCTGTCGGCCACTTAATGTTTTACTTATGAAAAATAATTAAAAAAGAAAAAAATCCCAGCCGACCCCACCTATCAGATATTTAACTTTTTCTTAAATTTCCAGTAGATTTAAACTTTGAAAAGCCATAACTTCTTTATTTCAAATCCAAATCTAGTGATTTTTTGTTTCTAAATTCATATAAATTCAAAACCTTTCGAAACTAACCAAAATAATAATTTTTAGAGTTTCTTTGAATTTCACTTGAATGTTGTGTTGAATGTGCATAACTATGCATTTATAGACTACGCTTTGAACGCTCTCGTTACGGACGAACAAGATCCTACGCTATCCACACTGGACCAAGGAAAGACCTTATAATTGATCTTGTTAAACTTAGTCTTCAAATGTAAATATTTTGCTTTCAAATACAAGTGCATGCTTATTATTCTTATTTACCTAAATGCTATGTTAAAACTTGATTGCCTGGTTACACCATGTAATTAACATATATTATTCTCCCTTCCTTGCTTATTGATATTTTCTTGCCATGTCGTCCTAAGATACTTATAAAACATAACTCTATCGTTGGTTAAATCTTACTAGAATATGGTTGTACATAGAAATACTTTAGTGGTAAAATAAAATACAACATAAATATTGCCAACTAAAACTTAAAAACATGATAATGAGAATGGTAACAAGGGTTACTACTAGAAGCAGGAAAATATTTTCTAAAATGATGTAGACTCGGACGAGTGGTTGCTATGAGACCAGTGCAGGGATTGCACATATTTGTTGGATTGAGACCATTGTAGGGATTGTACATATTTATTGGATTGGCTATGTAGGGATCACACGTATCAATTTTGAATAGTTGTGCATAGATTGTACGAGCTCTGGGTATGTTGGTTGGTCTAGCTTGAGTCGATTAAGGATCGAATCTTGAGCTTCTCTTTTCTATACTTAAATCGTGTAACCACAAGTCTAGTTATGAGATGGACGTGGCCCACTAATTTGCTTAGCTTCAGTGTGACTCCCATGCATAGATTGATAGGTGGATTTCTGAATTTCTGTTATGATTGGGGCATAGATTGAAAGGTGAATTTCTAGATTTTTGTTGCGATTGTTGGGAGTGACCCGTACTATCACTGCCCTTGAGGATTTCTTTGATGAGAAGGGTCATAGACTCCCTAACAATGAGGTTTCTTACTGAAAATGTAGCTTGAGATGTGAACATTCTGAGAGTGAGACTTAACCCAGGATGGGAATTGTTACTGTCACCAGTGTTAAGGGATTTACCTTGGAGTGGGAAGAAGCATGAAGTTAAGCATTGTAAAAGCCTTGTTATAATTTTTATCAGTCGCACACCTATGAAAACGTGTAGTGGCCGATATTATGAGTTAAGCATATCTTATGGGTGAAGCTATACAACCTCTACAGAGTGTTAAAAATATATTCGAATAATTGTGCCTTGGACAAGGGCAAAAGTATAGAATTGACACACTTGCGTATTTTTCATAAATTAATGGTTACTGATTAATGGTGATTGTGAACAATAATATGGAAATGGTTACGATAACTTGAAATGGCAATGGAGAATGAAAATGAAGGGATTTCGCTCTCATACTGAACTTGACTTGAAACTGGATATTGGTTTTAAAGTAAAAACGTTTAAGTCATAGGTTTAGAAACTAACAAAAATATTATATTTGGGAAATTGGTTTTATGCTAAAAGAAACATAAAACCTTCGCTTAGTTAAGCCTTACATGTGGATATATATACCTACACGTGCATTATGCTATAGGGACTTGCTGAGTACGTTTGTACTCATTATTGTTTAATATGTGGTTTTAGATGACAAAATCGATGACCTGGTGTATGAATACATCTATACTTTCGGATATGACATAGAAGACGAAAGGTAGGATTAGGTTTAGCCCAATTGATTGCCTGTGGCAGATAATGAAGGCCTTTTTGGTTTACTTACTTTTCGATGCTTTGTTGTAAACAATCTCATTTGGCATGCTGGTCTATTATGTGAAATTTGATCATATGATCTATTTATGGATACCTATGTAATATAAGTACCCTTTTATTTATACACATGTATGGATATGATATTTGCCAATGTAATATTATGTGGGCTAGCTACTAATCCAAGAACTAGCTCGGAATACATAGAAGATTCGGATTACCAAATCCAAGTTGCTAAAGGAAGCTACAACAGTCCCACGAAGCACTTTCCAAAAACCAGATTTGCTCCTATGTGTGTGTAGGACCAAGAGAGGAGTCAACACTTCTCTCCCAATGACGGTGCATGCCGGTGCAGGAATGAAATTGATAATTGAGGTAATGCAATGCGGTGGAATTTTAGGCAAAGAACGAAGAAGGCAATGGTGTTCCTCTCTTCTGTGGTTGGGTAGAGAGGACGCCACCAACACTCTTATAGACACCCAAGTCAACAGCTAGGAAGGAAACTACATCAACGTGTAGTGAAAGATTTGGAAACTTCATTAGATAGAAATAATGTGTGCCATAATAGCCCAGCAAAACATAATTAGGACCCTCTTATATAGTCCTTCAGAGGGTTATAAATGATTTTATGCTGGTTCGAGATAATATCTGAAAAGGCACTTTGAAAGAATTGGCAGGCTATTGTGAAGACTACGACCATCCAGATGGAACTGCATACCATGCACGGTCTTTTTGGGCTGCCATGAAGGATTTTATGCAGGTTAAGTTACCAAGGCTACATATAAACTCCTAGGCGGTGGATTTGCTTGATTCTAGAGTATGCCAGACTGAGGAGACGAGTATATATAATCTTGTCAAATGTGGTTGGTCTAGAATTCAAGAAACACGCGTAGGCATGGGAGGCTTCCCTTAAACTTCCACAGGTGTGCAGATGGGAGAGGGGCATAGCTCTTGATCCTGTTTCAGGGAACCAGATGCTTGGTGCCTAGGTGCGGTGAACTAGGAAATCAAATGGCATCCACCACTTCCTGGAAAGATCAAACTGAATGTAGATGGGGCATTTGACATGAACCAAATGCTAGGGGCTACAGGAGCTGTGGTTCGTGATGATGGAGGACGTTTTTGGCAGCACAAACAAGGAGTATGATTCATTGTTGAATGCATTGACAGTGGAGGCATATGCATGTAGAGATGGAGCGCAATTGTGTACGACCATGTGTTAGAAATTGGCCCATTTATTTATGGCCCATTTCCTTAATTCCAAAGCATGCATGGTTTAGTACCATATTGTTAAGGCAAGGTAAGACCGATTTATAAGGTGGAGTCCTCACCACTCCTTGAATATGGATAGAGATGGTATGAGGAGGGTTCTATCTAGTCACACACGCGCGCGTATTCGCGTATTTTCGCGTGAAAATCGCGTGACTTGTGACCGTGTCGTGACGTGGCGCGCCACTTGACAGATCAAGTCCATCTTTATTTTTGCTGAACCATGCACCTCACTCTCTCTGTTTGAATGAGATTCAAACATTTGAATAAGACAGTTACCAGTGCAAAATTCTGTTTAAAACGCAGCAGTTACTAGTGAATAACTGCATCGCCTTTAAAAGGGCTTGAGATGTCCAGGAAAAAAGAGAGAATTTTGCACCTCCATTCTTCCTCTACTTTCTGCTCTGCTGTTGTGCTGTGCCATCTGAACCTCGTCAACCTTTCTTACCGGCGTACACCTAGAAGGAGGAGAGCGGCTATCTCCGAATCGTTGCTGCGCGACCGCTCACTGCACTGCATCATCTACGTTTTGCACTGCGTCAAGCCTGCACGGCTTCCTGTTCTTCATCAGGCGGAAAAGTAAGTCGTTCGCGCGCACGTTCGACTTTGCTACTATATTTTTCTTGAGTATATCCTGAAGTATGATAAGTAGCCTGCTGTTAGTAGTAAGTTTTGCATCACTAGTTTGTTGTATTTGTCTCCTAGTAAAATTTGGAATTAAAATATTGCCCACATTTGTAACACCATGTAGTGGCAACATCGTGTCAGTGATGAGTATTTGACATTAGTCGTGTCTCAATTTCATTGCTTGAGTTTGATTTTTCAAATTAGAATTTCAGTTGTGCTATTCTGGAGTCCCAGTCAGACCAGCCTGGCCAGGCGTCTGACTGCGGGCAACATGTAGTCAGGCTGGCCTCTGGTGGCGGTTTGACCAGTGTGGTCTGGGCAGTCTGACCAGCTTGCTAGCTGTGATAAGACTAGCACTTCTGAGTTGAGTTGAGTGAAGTTTGTTATGTGATTTTGGTTATAAGTCTTGGCAGTGTCCATGTAGTGTTAGTCACGGTGAGAGTACGTACAAGTATTAGTTATGGGAGAGTCTATGCATAAGTGAGTCATAGTGTGTGTCCATGCATATGGTTTACTAATGAAGAGTCAAGTGCATGTCATTTTTACTCAGATCGATTGCTTTGTTCTTTCGTGTACAACTGCTTTGATGATTATCGTGTCCATGCATATGGCTACAAAAGGAGTTCAGAGGCTGTGGCGTGTCGCGTAATTCTAGGTGGAGCAACATCTCAACCCAAGAAGCACCAAAGAAAGATGAGGATTGTGAAGAGGCTATGCTTGAATTTGATGTGCTAATTAGACTTATATGTTTAAAGTGGTGACGTTCCTCAAGCATGCGTACGATCTTGGTAGCAAGGCGTTGGGCATCACGGACTGTGGTGTGATGTTGATGTGCCATGAGACTTGGGCGTTTCAAGTGGCGATGACCTTGGCACAGGCGTATGACCTTGGCGATAAGTCATGGGCATCGCATCATTGTGAAGATCGACAAGTAGCAATTTGGGAAATTGTCCGAATCCAGGTAGAGTGACGGTTTGCAAAACTGCAGCACTGGGCTTGTGGACTCTTTGGAAGTCATGCTTTGAAAAGAATGCTAGTGAGTGTGGGTTACTAGTTTCTCCATATGTAAATAGTGTGATTCACTAAGGAGTGGCTAGATGGTGTGAGGTGATAGAAAAAGGCCCATATGAGTGAGGCCTATTTTCTATAATTTCAAAGCATTCATAGTTCAGTACCATATTGCTAAGGTAAAGTAGAGGAGATTAATTTATAAGGTGGAGTCCTTGCCACTTCTTGAAACATGTGACTTGCGACTTGCGACGTGTGACCGTGCCATGATGTGGCGTGCCACTTGGCATACCAAGTCCACCTAATTTTTTGCTGAACCGTGCATCTCTCTCTCTCTCTATTTGAATGTGAATTAATTTGGTTAATGATGTCAGTCATTGGATTAATTCGATTTAATTGAATTAATGGCATCAGTTACTAGAAACATCTACAAAAGACTCGAAGACGTCCTGGCCAGTAGGACTGAAAAATCATTCTTCCTCAACTTACTCCTTTGCTGATCTGTGCTGGTGTGCTGTGCTCACCCACCTTTCTTCTCGGCGTGCACCTAGATGGAGGGATGGCGGCTATCTTTGAGCCATTGTCACAGAGAGTACCTGCATGGGGTGGCAATAAGGTTTCTAGGTAGCATATTTGCGTGACCACTCCTGCTCTGTTTCATTCACGTTCTGACTACATCAAGCGTGCACTGGTTCTTGTTCTTCATCAAGTCTAACAGTAAGTCATTCACATGATCGATCGACTTTGATACTGTATTTTTCCTATGTATTTTTTGAAGTACAGTGAGTAGCCTGCTATTAGTTATAAGTTGTGCATCACTTGTCTTTTACTGTATGTATCTCCTAGTACAATTTGGAATTAAAATATTACCCACATTTTCAATATTCTAGAAACCTTATTGTGAACTTTATTGTAATACAACAATAGCTGGTGCTTCTGATGCTATGAAACCTGAGAGGTTTTCTAGTTAAAACTTTCATAGATGGCAGACTAGAACCAAGTTTCTGGCAGATCAGCTCTATGATGTGTATATGGATTATAAATCTGCTACAAAGTTGTGGGATGCATAAGAGCACAAATATGTAGAGGCAGAGGCAGGTCACTGGCTCTATATTTGTGAGCAATTCTTCGACTTTAAGATGGATGAGGCTAAGTCCATTTTTGAGCAAGCTTATGACCTCCAACTACTAGTTGGTGAGATTGCACACTTAGGCTGTGTGTTGCCTCCTATGTTTGTGGCTACGGGCGTTGTTGCCAAACTTTCTTCTAGTTGGAAGGATTTTGCCACTAGCTTAAAGCACAAGAGGGATGAGATTTCTATTGAGAATCTCATTGCTGCCCTCGATGTGGAAGAAAAGGCCAGAGCAAAAGATGCACCCACCACTTTTGGTCAAAACAATGCAAATATCATGGAGAAAAAGACAGCTGAAAAGAAGTATAAATTTAACAAACTGACGAAGACAACTAGTTTTAAGAAGAAGAAAACCAAGAAAAAGGATTTGAGGAATATCACTTGCTTTATGTGTGAAAAAGATGGTTATATGGCGAAGGACTGTCACTTCCACAAGAGCAGAGATGGTGAACAGCCAAAAAAGAAAGTTGTCAACATGATCGTAGGCGAGGCCTCAACTTCAGGATGGTATGATAATTTACCTGTTGTCTTTTCAGCATGTTTGTCCACTAATTAGTTCGTTGATACTAGTGCTAATGTTCATGTATGTTCTGATATTTGTTTGTTTTCTTCTTACCAGGCAGCAAGGGCCTAATGGGAAATAGGTTGCATGCTTCTATTCTTGGTGTTGGCACAGTGGATCTAAAACTTACTTCAGGGAAGATTGTCCACTTGAAGAATGTGCAGCGTGCTCTTACAATAAACAAGAATCTCATTAGTGGTTCTCTTCTATGTAGGGAAGGTTATGATCTGAATGTTGCAAATGGTTTCTAAATGTGAAGCTAATATTTGCCATTCTCATTTCTTTCATATTAGCTTTGATAGTATTGCTAGAATACCCAGATTAGATTTAATTACAAAATATGAAATTATCAAAGTGCTAGTCATGTGTGCAAGCAAAGCAGCCTCGAAAACCCTTTAAGAAATTAGAGGATGAAAAGAACTTGGCACCATTAGATCTTGTTCATTTATATTTATGTGAGATGAATGGACTGTTGACAAAATGAGGCAAAATATATTTTCTAACTTTTATTCATGATGCAGCACACTACTATTATGTGTATTTGCTAAAACTAAGGATGAAGCTTTAAATTACTTTAAGAATTACAAAGCCGAGGTTGAGAACCAACTAGAGAAGAAAATAAAAGATTAAGGTCTGATCGTGGAGGAGAGTACATCTCTCATGAATTTCCCCAATTCTATTTTGAGCATAGAATATTCCATGAGTTTACACCACTATATTCAGCCCCAATCAAATGTGGTAGCTAAGAATAAAACTAGACACTAACAGGCTTGGTTAATACCATATTAGAGAGTACCGGTATACCTAATGCATGGTGGGGGGAAGCTATATTGACAGCAATTTTGTTCTAAATAGAGTAATCACTAAAAAGAGTGAGATTACTCTATGTGAGAGATGGAAGGGGAGAAAACCTAATGTTAATTTTCTGCGAACTTGGGGGTATTTGGCAAAAGTCAATATACAATTGTAGAAAAAGAGAAAGCTTGAACCTAAAATAGTCGATTGTATTTTTTATGATGTGCTTATATTAGCAGGGCCTATGGATTTTTAGTAGTTAAATAAAAAACTCCTGAGATTATTGCTAACACATTAATGGAGTCTAGAGATACTTTATTTTTTGAGGATACTTTTCCTATGAGAACTGTAGGCAGTACTTCACAAACTAATAATGTTCAAACTAAAAAAATTAAAAGTGAGAATAATCAAACTTCTGAACTTCCCACTGTTTTTGACCGAATATATGATATCTCTGAGGAGGATAACAATCTAGTTGTAGAGGCTCCTTGCACGAGTAAGAGACTAAGGGTTGAGAAAACCTTTGGTGACGATTTTATTATGTACCTTGTGGATGATGTACCAAAGACTTTTCTAGAGGCCTATACATCTTATGATATTGAGTATTGGAATGAGACTATTCGTAGCGAGATGGACACTATCATGGCTAATAGAACTTAGGAGATTGCTGATCATCCTACTGGGTGCAAACCTGTAGGTTGTAAGTGGGTCTTTAAAAATAAACTAAGGTCTGATGGTATTATTGAGAAGTACAAGGTAAAACTTGTAGCCAAAGGTTACATCTAGAAAGAAGAAGAAGATTTCTTTGATACATATTCTTCTGTCACCAGACTAACCACCATCAAAGTACTCCTTACAATAACATCTTTCTATGGTCTATATGTCCATCAAATGGATGTGAAGACAGCTTTCTTTAATGGAGAGTTAAAGGAAGAAATTTATATGGATCAACTAGATAATTTTATAATTTTTGGATAGGAAAATAAGGTATTCAGATTATTAAAATCCTTGTATGGCCTAAAGCAAGCACCTAAACAATGGCACGAGAAGTTTGACAAAATTTTGATATCCACTGGCTTTATTGTGAATGAAGCTGATAAATGTGTGTGCTACCATTATGGTGAGTGTCAAGGAGTGATTTTATGTCTAGGTCAATGAGTGATTTTGTGTCTGTATGTGGATGACATACTTATATTTGGAACAAATACTGTCATAATTGATGAGGTTAAATATTTCTTATCTTGATGCTTTGATATGAGAGACTCTTAGGAGAGGCAGATGTTATTATGAATATTAAATTGATCAAGAACGAGGATGGGATCACTTTGAACCAGTCCCATTATGTTGAAAAAATATTGAGTCAATTCGGCTTTAAAAATTGCAAAGTTTCTTCAACGCCTTATAATACGAGCATTAAGCTTTGAAAGAGCCAAGAGCTAGGAAAAAATCAATTAAGATATTCGTAAATTATTGGGTCACTCATGTATTTAGCTGGTGTGACAAGACCTGATATTTCATTTACTATGAGCAAATTAAATGGGTTTATTTCTAACCTAGGAGATGATCACTGGGAGGTACTTGAAAGAGTGTTGAATTACTTAAGAGGCATAACATCTTTTAGAATTTATTATAGTTGATATCCTTCTTATTGGAAGGCTACAGTGACTCCAATTGGATCTCTAATGTGGATAAGATCAAAGCTATAAGTGGTTATGTGTTTACTTTAGCAGGTGCTGAGTTTCATAGATGTCTTGCAAATAGACCATATTGACGAGATCAACCATAGAAGTAGAATTTGTAGCATTTGATACAGCCACTATTGAGGTGAATGGCTGAGAGAACTTCTATTAGACTTGCCATTGGTTGAGAAATCAGTACCAACAATCCTGATGTACTGTGACAATTAAACACCATTGGCTAAAGTCACAAGTACTAAGGATAATTTGAAGTCCTTCAAACATGTGAAGTGTAAACTTAAATCTGTCAAAAAATTGAGGAACTCTGGAGTGATTGCGGTGAATTATATTCGCATTCAAAAAAATCTAGCAGAACATTTACAAAGGGGTTAGTACGGAAAGCGATTTTCGTTGCATCTATGGACATGGGAATGAGGCCCATTTGAGTTACATCATAATGGTAACCCATACCTTCTTGATTAGATATCCCATGACTTAGGCAATGGAAAAAAACAAATTGATGTTGTAAAAGAAGAGTCCATATTCATTGTATCTATGTCCTAATAGACAAAGTACTTTTGACTGTTGGAAGGTTGACATAAAGTTTTAATATATTTTGTTGTCTAAATGAGGAAAAGATATTAACCTGTAGGATACCTAGAAAAAATATACCTACTTGAGCCTAACTGTGTAGTAACAGTTCACGAGAATGAGGCATTCTCTAGAAATCTTGAGCCTAATTGTCTACCTTGCCCATTTCAAAATTATTCTTTAACAAGTATGACTTGGGCCTTTGATACCATGCTCTAGGAGCTTGTTTGAAGGCATACAACGCTTTAGACAATTTATAGGCATGATTAGGAAATGTAGGATTTTCGAAACCAGGTGGTTGCTTAACATAAACTTCCTCCTCAATAAATCCATTAAGAAATGCACTCTTACATCCATTTGATACAATTTCAAACCTTTAGACGCAGCAAATGCTAAGAGAATTCTAATAGCTTCTAATCTAGCAACAGGAGTAAAAGTTTCACCAAAATCAAGACCTTCCACCTTAGTAAACCCCTGAGTAACAAGTCTAGCCTTATTTTTAACCACAACACCATCCTCACTTTGTTTATTTTTAAAGACCCATTTAGTTTCAATCACATTATGTCCATGAGGAGGTTCAACTAAGATCCAGACTTTATTATGCTCAAAATTTTATAATTCTTCATGCATGGCATTGATCTAAGACTCATCAGATAAAGCACGACTTACATCATTAGGCTCAAAAGAGGCAACAAAAGCAGATAGTGCATGTGAGTCAGGAGAAATAAACCTGGGATGTGTTACCCTTTCTTGAATGTCACCAATCATCAGTTCTGGGATGACGCCGCTGGATATATAATGGTGCAGAAGGTTCTAAAGTAGCTTCAATATTACCAACATCTTTTGTAGGTGATCCACCAGTTGATAGTGGCACATCAGGAGGTATCGCCCCACTAGAAGTAGTAGTGTCTCTAGCTAAAGTGGAAGTAGAAAGTGCAAGATCCTCAGCTGATGCAGGTAAAGGCATAGGAGGAAAAACATCACTAAAGTCAAGATCATCCTCTTCATCAAGAAATATGCTTTCTGACTCCCCCTGAATCTGTGTATCTAAAATGTCAGGTCTAGTACTAGGACTAGCCTCATTAAAAGTAACCTCGCAGGTCTCAACAATTTTATTAGTCTCTAAGTTGAGTACACGATAACCACAAGAGTGAGCAAGATAACCAAGAAAAATACCATCTGAAGATCTAAATTCAAATTTATCAAAATTACCATGTTTAAGAATAAAGCATTTACATCCAAATACTCTGAAGTGGGAAACACTAGGCCTACGCCCAAATCTCAACTCATAAGAAGTCTTGTGCAATGAGGCTCTCAAAAATACTCTATTAGAAACATAACATGCAGTGAAAATTGTCTCATCCCAATACTTCCTAAGAGGAGCATGTTGTTGGACCGGAATGGCACCAGAGGGGGGGGGGGTGAATGGTGCCTTTAAAAATTTCCCCCAAAGTGTTCTCGAAAATATCAACTCTCCGATAGCTATAAAAAGCTATGAAAAAGATGATTTAAGTTCTCTCTTGAGATCGCAAACAATTTTGAAGAATGCCTGAATAAACTCATAGGAGAAGCACTGTTGGATCGATATCGGCAACAGAGGGGGGTGAATGTTGCTTCTTTAAAATCGCCCCCACAGTATTCACTAGGATCTCGACTTCTTTCGATAGCTATAGAAGCTACAAAGAAGGTGATCCAATTTCTCAGGAAATTGCAATTAGATTGCTGAGAACTGAAAAAAAGCAAAAGACAACTGACAAGAAGTACTCCAGAGAAGCAAACTGGAAGACTCAAGATGCAATTCACTGTAGCCAAAAGATTACTGCAATGCTGACAACTCACTAGAAGGGAGAGTACAAGCTGCAAATAGCTTTCTTTGCCGCACATAAAGAGACATCCGAACAGTGCAGTAGGTAGCTAAAAGCAATAAAACAAAACTCAAACTCAGTCAGTCTGCAGTAACCGAAACAAGGGACAAAGTTCTGCTGCAGTCCAAAGCTCCTACACTGGAAATCAAATGAAAGCTGCTGCCAACCGAAAAACCTGCAAAGGAGTCCTGTTCGGCAAATCACTTCAAGAACAGTACAAACAGAGGAAAATCTGCTGCCACCAAGAGCTAATTGACACTTGCCGATAGGAGACTGTTCAAGCAATTCGGCAGCAATCACTAGCAGATATGAGCAAAAGAAAGTGCTGCTGAAAAAGAAGCTAAAGGGACTAAAATGACCGAGAGAAGGAAGAGTAAAAACAGATAAAAAAACTGTACTCTTACTGCTCTTCTAATATTAAAGAAATCTGGCAAAGCAGGGAACAAAAAACACAGCTGCAAAGAAGGTTTTAACACCAAGAAACAGCTTGTTCGGCAGCTAGTATTAGCTGAAGAAAACAATCAATAAGAGCTGCTGAAATATCAAAGACTGAGAACACAACTGCTGGCCGAACACTCATAATCATATGCAGTTCTATTATGGCCAAATAGAAATAGAGAAACACTTTGATGCTGCAGCCGAAAGGATCATGGAAGATGGCTCTCAAGAGTTTACTAGCCAAAAGGCTTTGATGAGAATTCAAAAGAGAGCAAGAGGATATGCAGACACTCAAAAATCAGAACATCACAAAGAAAGAACAAAAGATCATAGCAACTCAAACTCAAGAGAACTTAAATGATACTGAGACATGAATGATTGTAAAGAGTTGTTCTATAGCTCATATCTCTCAAATCAAACCCTACATCCCCATACGCATGGAGAGCATAGAGAGAAACTCTCACCTTCTCTCTTTCTCTCTTTCTCAACAAACAAAGACTAAAACCCTAATCCATCTCACAAGTCCCTTCTCTAAAATCACTCACATTTTTCATACTCTCCATTTCATCTCATATTTTCTACATGGCTACTAGAGAACACCCACTCTATTTATAGCCTTCACTAATGGGTTTGCAATACACTTTACCCATTAGCCCTCAACAACTCATGGCGCTTTATCCACAATCCACTTCCTTTAGTGCAGCTTTGCGTATTCACCAAAACGCCCCTCGCGCACCTTCCAGGAAGCTTCCTCATTCCTTGCCCTCCAAGCCACACAGCCACCTCGAGTCCTCGCCGTCTTCGGCACACCTCGACCGTTCTGACCTCGGCACCGCCCGCGCCTAGTCCGGTCATCCCGTGCCTCGCCACGACTCCACCTCGACGTCCTGCAGCTATCACAGACAAGAAACAAATCACATAGCACCGCTCGAAATATTGTAACCATACATAAGCATCAGAAGAAATACTTAAAGCCCAAACCGATCGAAGCGAAAAATAAACGACTTAAGCACGTTCGACCTAGTTCGACAAGGTCCGACCGAAACTGATTGCACCGCGCAACGACATGGCCCGAACCACACAAACCAAACTCGACTTTCCTAAAACAGATGTCAATTACTCATCACACATACGGGGCTCCTCCACATGGTTCAGATTGCTGTAACTTGAATACCCAAACTACAGCAGCAAAAACACAGTTTACTGCTGAATTGATTTGGTACTGTGGCTACTGTCCGAGAGAGCACAAATCGAAAACAACAGAGCTGAAGAACCTGCTGCCAAAGCCAGGTAACAGAGAAGAAGATTGCTGAGAGCAGGAAGGCCAAAACAAAGCCAACCAGGAGAACAATGATGCAACAATATCTACCACAACCAAACTACCAAGAACTGCAATATCTACCGCAAGCATAAGAAGTAAACAGCAAACACAAACGAAAAGTAAGAACAGAGAGACCAAACTGAGAAGAACAAGAACATGGACAAGGAAGCTCTCATAGATTGATACCGAGACATACGCGATTACATACGAGGGATTTCTCAGCTCATCTCTCTCTCAATCTCACACTAACTACGTCCCCATACATGCTTGAAAATCAACAACTCATAGCACACATGTAGGAGACAAACTCACACACACTCTCTCAAGCCATCTCCCCCAAAAATCTCACTCTAAAATCTGCATCTAGCACTAGAGAGCACCTCTTTATTTATAGCCCTTCATAATGGGTTCACATTTGCTTTGCCCATTAAGCTTTTGCGCTTTACCCACTAACTCCAACCAAATCCACTTCCTTTAATTAGTGCAGCTTTGCGTATTCACCAAAACGCCCCTCGTGCACCTTCCAGGAAGCTTCCTCATTCCTTGCCTTCCAAGCCAGGCAGCCACCTCGAGTTCTCGCCGTCTTCAGCACACCCCGACCGCTCCGACCTCCGCACCACCTATGCCTAGTCCAGTCATCCTGTGCGTCGCCATGACTCCACCTCGATGTCCTGTAGCCATCACAGACAAGAAACAAATCACATAGCACCGCTCGAAATATTGTAACCATATAATAACATCAGAAGAAATACTCAAAGCCAAAACCGATCGAAACGAAAAAAATGAACGACCTAAGCACTTCGACCTAGTTTGACCAAGTCCGACCGAAGCCGATTGCACCGCGCAACGACATGGCCTGAACCACACAAACCAAACTCGACTTTCCTAAAACAGATGTCAATTACTCATCACACACACGGGGTCACCTCCACATGGTCTATCAATCTCCCCCTTGATGAGTATATTAACAAACACAAAAAAAGCGTAAAGCTGAGTTGGAAAAAGAAAGTCAAACATGGTCTAAAGAAAATCAAGGAAGCTTATGACCATGTCGACAAAAGGAACACTAGAGCAACAAAAGAAAGAGCAAATTGATCTCTAAAGCTCTAGAAAGCACTCAAAAAGGCTTTTCCCCCGCTGTTCTCCCCCTTTTGGCAATAAACACATCAAGGAGCAACAGAGAGAATGGGGGCATGATGAAGGATGAAATGGCTGAAGTTTGTTTATTTTAAGCATGAGAGCCATGAAGATTATCCGTAATGACCATATGAGAATCACATCAAACCATACTACAGAAGTATGCTATCAAGATCATGACAAAACATGTATAAGTAAGCTAAGCCAAATAAGTCATAATCTGAAAAATTAGTCAAATTTTTGAGCATGTCAAGTCAACCATGATTACAGTCTAGCTAGAGGTATCCAAGGATGATGCAGGCCATGTCAATAATCTAAGTGGAATCATGAAGCTAGTATTGAGTCAATTTAGAGTGCTACAAGTTCAAGCATGATACATTTGATTAAGTACTTGGAAGCTTGGTAATTTTTAGCAAATTGAGCACAATTGACATGTTGTTCTTTATAAATCTCAAGATTGTTTCCAACCAATTTTTTTTGTTTAGTCATGTGCTAGATCTCAAGCCTTATGTGACCACTCCAAGCGAGAAGCTTAAGAAGATAGTCTTGGTCATCCAAAACTCCCCCTAAGTTCATGCCTAGTGCAATGGCAAGCAATCTCATGAGAAAGAATTAGTGAGATCAGTTTTTTCGCACAAAAGAGATATTTTTGCTTTCTTAAACGGATGTACTAACTCATGCTTCATCAAGAAACTAGCATAGCTCAATCTATCAAAGCGTCTCAGGAGGTCTCGAGTGTACTTGCCCTTATGCAAGAAGGTACCCTCCCGAGTCTGCTTGATCTGAAAGCCAAGGAAGAAGCTCAACTTGCCCATCATGCTCATCTCAAACTCCGAGCTCATGACATCAGAAAACTGTGAAACGAGAGCATGGGAGGAGCCGCCAAAGATGATGTCATCTACATAAATCTGGACAAGCAGAAGGTCAGTCCCATGCCGACGAATGAACAAGGTCCTATCTACCTTACCCATCTCAAAACCATGACTCAACAAATAGGACTTAAGCCTCTCACACCAAGCTCTAGGGGCCTGTTTAAGTCCGTACAAAGCTTTGGAAAGCTTGTAGACATGGTTTGAGTACTTGGGGTTCTCGAAACCTAGAGGCTGTCTCACATAGACTTCTTCCTCAATAAACCCATTGAGGAAAGCACTCTTGACATCCATCTGGTAAAGCTTGAAACCTTTAGAAGCTGCGAAAGCAAGCAGGATTCTAATGGCCTCAAGTCTAGCTCCAGGGGCAAAGGTCTGCTCAAAATCTAGACCCTCAACCTGGGAGAAACCCTGAGCTACCAACCTAGCCTTGTTTCGAATGACTACCCCATCCTCACTCTGCTTGTTTTTGAACACCCATTTAGTACCTATGACATTATGACCTCTAGGGGGCTCAACAAGCGACTAGACCTTGTTTCTCTCAAAGTTCTCTAACTCCTCATGCATGGCATTGACCCAAGGCTCATCAAAAAGTGCATGACAAACATCCTTGGGCTCGAAAGATGCAACAAAGGCAGAGTGGAGACAAAAGTGAGACATGCTAGATTTTGAGCGTGTGACGTGCTCAAAGAGATCTCCAATCATCTGCTCTGAAGGATGGTCTTTTTGGATATGTCATGGAGGTCCTGGATGAGATGAGGAAATGACCTCTACCTCATGAGCTAACGAGGTAGGAATAGAGCCACTAACTCCAGAAGATGCGGAAGGCATGGGCTGATCTCCTTGAGGTGCGGTGGAGGAAGCAGGCATCTCAAGGGGAGGAGGGACTGGATCGGGAAGACAACCCTCATCTCCATCATCCTCATCGTCCACAAATATGGTCTCGGACTGCTCTAAAGAACCTGAGATATCGGGCCTAGTCCCCGGACTGGCCTCGTCGAAGGTCACCTCACAGGTCTCTACCATTTTACTAGACTCGCAGTTCCAGACCCTATACGCCCGCGAAGAAGTCAAGTAACCTAGAAAGATACCATCACAAGAACGTGGATGGAACTTGTCTAGGTTCCCGGACTTCAAAATGAAACATTTGCAACCAAACACACGAAAATGAGAGACACTGGGCTTTCGCCCGGATCTCAACCCATAAGAAGTGCGATGCAAGTGTGCCCGAAGAAAAACTCTGTTCGAAACATAGCACGCGGTCGCTATAGTCTCAGCCCAAAACTTCCTCGGTGTAGAGTACTCATCGAGCATCATCCTAGCCATCTCGACCAAGGTACGGTTCTTCCTCTCCACGACGCCATTTTGCTGTGGGACGTGCGGAGAAGAGAACTGGTGCTCTACACCTGTCTCATCATAGAACCTCTGAAAGTAGGAATTCTTGAACTCCGTGCCATTGTCACTGCGGATCGCTCGTAAGGCACCTGGAAGCTCAACAGAAAGCCTACTGAAAAGATCTCAGAAATGTGTAAACGTCTCATCCTTCGAGGCTAAGAAAAACACCCAAGAAAACCTCATCAAGTCATCGACCACGACAAGAACATACCACTTCCCTCCTGCTGACTGCACTCGAGCTGGTCCAACTGTGTCCATATGGAGCAGCTGTCCCGGTGCATCGGTCATAGTCACTGTGACCGAAGGGTGAGAAGCGGCAACCATCTTGCCGTGCTGGCAAGGAGTGTAAACAAGATCTTTGACCATCCTGAGTTTCGGCAGACCACGAATGAGATCGTGGCCGCTAACTCGGGTGAAATGGTCAAATCCAATATGACCAAGTCTCCTATGCCAGAAGGTAAGGTCACGGGACTTAGAAGCAACTAAACACCGGAGAGGATCACCAGAAGACTCAGAAAAATCAGCACGAAAGATCCTCTCATAATGAGAAATCCTGCAAACCAGACTACCCGAAGAATCAAGAATTTTGCAATTGTTTTTCTTAAAGCTCACCTCATAACCGTCATCGGTAAGTTGAGAAATAGAAAGCAAATTATACTGCAGCTTACTAACCAAGACAACATCTTTCAAAATAAAAGACTCATTCACGCGCACTGTACCTTTGGCGATGACGCGCCCAGACGGAGTGTCTCCGAAGGTGATCGTCTCATCACCTGGAGCATGAGCTAGGGAACAGAACCAACAAGGGTCTCTGGTCATGTGTCGAGAACACCCGGAGTCAATGAGCTAAACTTCTCTCTTCCTCGCCCGACGAACCTCATCGGAGTCGGAATAGAGCTCGCTGTCGCTGATCTCGCCCTCAAGGGCCATGAAGTACATGCCGGAGAAGTCGTTGCCGCCCTTGGGGTCTTTCTCGTCCGTCCCATCGTTGTTGCTCCACCCCTCCATCTCGCTGAGGTCGAGGTCGTCGAAGGCGGTGAGGACGCGGTGGAAGAGCTTCTTGGCTTTGCCAAGGTCGCGAAACTTCTTCTTTCCTTGGGCATGAGCTAGGGCCTTTTTGTTGCGGTTCTTGTCGATGTAGTCATTCTTGCTCACGCCGCTGTAGTCGTTCTTGCCCTTCCCCAGCTTGGGATAATTCGCCCGAATGTGGTTGGGGCCACCACACTCGAAGCAAATGATCGGGCCACTCCTCTTTCGATCTCTCACCCTCTTGTATGTGTGGGAAAACGTTCGGGCTAGAAGGGCTAACTGATCCTCTGGTAGCTGCTCTAACTGATCATCAGTTACATCACAGAGAGCAGCTAGAGAGAATCCACAAATCGACTCAGAAGAAGATCCAGAAATCAGACTGGGATCGGTGACTAAGGCCATCGACTGCGACTTCGACCTACGAGAGACTATGTCAATCTCGTGAGTCTTGAGGCGTGAGTACAACACGTCAAGAGTCAGGGTCGAGAGGTCGGTCGTGTCTTTAATCGTGGTCACCTTCATCTCCCAAACGCGCAAATCCAGAGCAGAAAGCATCTGTCGAGCGTTGTCCGAGTCGGAGTATGAGAGACCGACGGCTCGGAGGTTGCTTAGAATCTTGTGAAAACGCGCAAAGCACTCATCCAAGGACTCACCAGCGAGCATTTCAAACTTGTTGTAATCTCGCTTGAATTGGTCCTGTCGAACCGTCTTAATCTGGGTGGTGCCCTCATGGTATGCATCGAGGGTCTCCCAGATGTCGAAGGCCGACGTTAGATGAGAGATGCGATCGAACTCGCTTCTGCTCAGGCCCTGAATTACGATGTTCCTCGCCTTAGCGTTCGTCTCAACATCAAGCATATTTCCAGCGTTGATGTTCTCATCGGCAGGAACAACATATCGCACCTTGACCTTGCACCAGATGGCGTAGCCCTGAGCCTGAATGTAGGTCTCTATCCGGCTCTTCCAGAAGGGATAGTCGATCCCATCGAAGACCAGGGGCTTGGTCGAGTACTTATCTGTCGCCATGCCTCTAGAGACCGGTTAAGATCTATGAGGAAGAGCTAACCGGCTCTGATACCAATTGTTGGACCGGAATGTCAATAGAGGGGGGGGGGTGAATGGTGCCTTTAAAAATTTCCCCCAAAGTGTTCTCGAAAATCTCAACTCTCCGATAGCTATAGAAAGCTATGAAGAAGATGATTTAAGTTCTCTCTTGAGATCGCAAACAATTTTGAAGAATGCCTGAATAAACTCATAGGAGAAGCATGAACCAGACCATCATGAGCTGCCCAAAAGAATAAAATGGTTGAGGGATTGTAAAGGATCACAAGCTGCTCACTGAATGAGGTTTCAACTAGATAAGTCAAGCAGACAAACAGCACTCTGTGCTTTGCCGAACAACATAAATTGCAATCAGCTGGACAATTGAAATGATGCTGAGTAAATGCTTCCCTCTACTGACTAAATAGAACCGAGACAAACTGCAGAGAAGGAACAGAAATTTGATGCTCGGCTACAGGAAGAAAATCTGTAATAAAGATGCTGAAAACTGCAAGTTCAAATGAGATCGGTAGACACAAAAAACTGCTAGAAGCAGTCCGAAAACAACACAGGTTACAGTTCATTAACTGGGACTGCTAACAAGAAGGAAAACAAAGCCAAAACAACATCCAGAAAGCAGATGGCTGATTCTTGCAAAAGAAGCAGTACTCAAAAGCAAAACCGAAAGCCAAAATAGCATAAAAGATCTGCCATGGCAGCCGAACAGCGCAAAAGAGCTGCCATGGTAGCCGAAACTTAGTCCTTGCTGCTAAAAACAGTAGCAAAAGTACTGCTAGGACAAACAATCAAAGAAGGAGCTACAGCTCACAGCAATGCAGATTTTTAAATCAGTTACTCACAGGAACTGCAGAGAATCAAATGGTTCAGATTGCTGTAACTTGAATACCCAAACTACAGCAGCAAAAACACAGTTTACTGCTGAATTGATTTGAGACTGCGGCTACTGTCCGAGAGAGCACAAACCGAAAACAATAGAGCTGAAGAACCTACTGCCGAAGCCAGGTAACAGAGAAGAAGATTTCCGAGAGCAGGAATGCCAAAACAAAGCCAACCGGGAGAACAATGATGCAGCAATATCTATTGCAACCAAACTACCAAGAGCTGCAATATCTACCGCAAGCATAAGACGTAAATAGCAAACACAAACGAAAAGTAAGAACAGAGAGACCAAACTGAGAAGAACAAGAACATGGACAAGGAAGCTCTCATAGATTGATACCGAGACATACGCGAATACATATGAGGGATTTCTTAGCTCATCTCTCTCTCTCAATCTCACACTAACTACGTCCCCATACATGCTTGAAAATCAACAACTCATAGCATACATGTAGGAGACAAACTCACACACACTCTCTCAAGCCATCTCTCCCAAAAATCTCACTCTAAAATCTGCATCTAGCACTAGAGAGCACCTCTCTATTTATAGCCCTTCATAATGGGTTCACATTTGCTTTGCCCATTAAGTTTTTGCGCTTTACCCGCTAACTCCAACCAAATCCACTTCCTTTAGTGCAGCTTTGCGTATTCACCAAAACGCCACTCGTGCACCTTCTAGGAAGCTTCCTCATTCCTTGCCTTCCAAGCCACGCAGCCACCTCGAGTCCTCGCCGTCTTAGGCACACCCCGACCGCTCTGACCTCAACACCACCTGCGCCTAGTCCGGTCATCCCGTGCCTCGTCACGACTCCACCTCGATGTCTTGCAGCCATCACAGACAAGAAACAAATCACATAGCACCGGTCGAAATATTGTAACCATACAATAACATTAGAAGAAATACTCAAAGCCAAAACCGATCAAAACGAAAAAATGAACGACCTAAGCAATTCGACCTAGTTTGACCAAGTCCGACCGAAGCCGATTGCACCACGCAACGACATGGCCCGAACCACACAAACCAAACTCAACTTTCCTAAAACAGATGTTAATTACTCATCACACACACGAGGTCACCTCCACATGGTCTATCACATGTTCATCAAGTATAGTCCTCGCACTATACCTTTAGCCATCACAATACCTATTGAAACATCCCCAAAAGTAATCGACTCATCATTGCATGCCTTAGTGAGAGAGGAAAACTATCTTGAATCACCGGTCATATGTTGGAACAACCTGAATCCACTAGCCACATGTTCCCATTCCTCATCAGTTGTACCTATACCATAGGAAGCAATGGTGTCACAGTACTAAGGTTAGTTAAATAAGATCTTGGAATCCAGTACTAAGACATATGATATTGAGGAACAACAACAAAATTAGAACCAAGATCACATACATGTTAGTGATCACAACACTGAAAAGAACGTGAATTATTTGAAGTAAATCCCAATCCTGCATGTGAAGTAGATTTAAAATCATGCAAGTGTCCTACAGCAGGTGCAATGAAATTTAACATAACCAGAATTCTTTTGAGATGATGAGCAAGCACTTACAACATTATTCGATGATTTTTGCACAAAATCAGCAGATTTAAATACAGTTTTATGAGGCTCATTTTTTGTTTCAATTAACCCACTTCCTGTGACCTTAACAATCTTAGGTGGATTATTCTTGGCATAATTAGAAGCATTAAATCCTAGACCATTGTTTTTGACACTTAGTTTTGACTTGTCTAAAATCATATTTAAATTTTTCTTGCCAAAAGAAAATCTCTTTAAAGTGTCTTTGTGGTACTCATTCTCTTTAGCTAGAGTGAGACAAGTTGTGCATTTAACAAGTTCATTCACAAGAGTCTTAGAAGTATTAGACTGAGTTAATCTTTCTTTTCAACAAAATCATTCAGTTGTTTAGTCAAAGTTTCTATTTCAGTGTTAAGCTTAGGATAGTTAGAACAAGAAGATATCTCATGATAAAGAATATGTTGAATTTATTTTTTGAGATGAATTAAGTCTAACTTTTAGTAATTCACAATTAGAGTAAGTTTTAGATTGAACATTTGAAATATTTGACTCTAAACATATAAAAGAACTAAACTTGAGTTTTTTAATTTCATCATTTGTAAGTTTTAACTTTTCATCAAAAGAGTCATGTGTCAATCTTAATTCATCAAGTTTAGTAGTTACATCACTAAGTTGAACCAAATTTGATGCATTAGTTATTCTAGCAGACTTCAACTCAGTATGTAAAACTTGACAAGACTCACAAGATTCAACATCAGGAATAGAAGCTCTAAGTCTATTGATTTCAGAATTTAAGCTCTCAACAACAAAATCATGAGTTTTAATTTTTTTATGCTTCTTAAGCTCTTTTGTCAATCTAAGCACAACACGAGATAAATCTGTATAAGACGGTTTTTCCTCATTAGAATCATTGTAGAGATCATCATTGTCATGCTCTTCACTGTTTGCCACAAAACACTTCCCTGTGAAGTCTACCTCCTTTGCCATCTTGCCATTGTCCTCATCATTAGTTACAGAATCAACATCACTCAAATGAATCTCCTCAAGTACTGAAAGTACTTTGTTGATCGCCTACGATAATTACGCTTCTTTCTTGGGTCAATCTTGAATCGAGAGCGACGAGCTGGTGCCTTGTCATCCTTAACCTGATTGCTCCTCTGTTTGGGGCAATTGATCTTGATGTGATTAGCTCACCACATTCATAGCATTTGATTGGACCCTCTCTCTACCTTAATCTAATGTTTTTAATTGCCTTGGTTACCTTGTTGGAGAGAAGTACAAGTTGCTCTTCTAGAATCTCCTTTAATTGTTCATCTGAAATAGAGCACAATGCAGACAAAGAAACAATGGAGGAACTAGAAGAATTCTCAGCTTGATTAGTCACTAAAACCAAATAATTAGACTTGCTTATCCTGGCCAAAACATCAATTTCATGTGTTTTCATGTTGGAATAAAGATCATTCAAAGTAAGTATTTTGATGTTAATATAATGATTAATAGCAGTGACTAACACATTCCAAATAGATATATTCAAAGCATTTAAAATTTGATGAGCATTGTCAGAATCAGAATATGTGACATCAATATATTGTAAATCACTAACAATTTTATTGAAGTGATAAAAAGTTTATCTACTGATTCTCCTGGTTTCATCTCAAATTTAGACTACTCCTTTCTAAATTGGTTCTGGCGAACACCTTTAATAGGCTTAGAACATTCATGATAATCAGCTAGAGTAGTCCAAATTTTATTTGCAGATTTAACATGAACAATTCTAATAAATTCATTTCTACTTAAACCTTGCAACAAAATATTTCTAGCCTTAGCATTAGCTTCAACATCAACAGAATTTTTAACAGTAACAACATGAGGCACTATATGTGAATTTCCAACTTTTTACCAAATAGCATTACCTTGTGCTTGTAGAAAAACATCCATACATGTTTTCCAATAGAGATAATATGATCTACCAAAAAATGGTGGCTTACCTGAAAAATGATCTCGACCTGATGCCATTGTAAATTGCTCTGATACAACTTGTAGGATCGTTGATGGCAATCAGAGGGGGGGGTGAGTGATTGTTATCTATAGCGGAAACTTTCTCTTCAAAATTATTGTCTCCTGATTACTCAATCTATCACACAGTAAAAAATTAGGAAAACAAAAACAAAAAGAGACAAGAAAATAGCAATTTCTCTCTCCTGGACTGTAGCGTTACTGTAGCAATAGTGATCGATTACTATAGATATTGTTCATATACTGTAGCTACAGTGCATAAGCTATAGCAAAATAATATGAACCAAAGGCTTGCTTTCATACTTTACCATGCGTGATGGAAATTTTTGTATTGTTGCTTCTCACCAAAACAACTAGCAGTCCGCCAGCCTTTGCCTCTTGTGCAAAAAGCATGCACAAACTCCCTAAGAAGTCGTCCAATGCATGAAGGAAAAATAGTGACAAGTGGTGGACGATTTTGTGTGCAGCTTGCACATTGAAATGGTTACACAGGGTGCACGAGAGATAGCAAAGCTGATAGCATGGGGGTGCGTGGCGACCAGGCGTTTGCTTGGTCGGGAGAAGCAATGCTCTGTAATGACACTCACACACGGAGTGCTCAGGGTGTTGCAACAATCGACATGATGTGCCCAAGAAAAAGACAATGGAGTTAGAGACAGAAATTTTCTTGTATTGTTCAACTTTCAAAAACCGATGCTCTTCACGTCGGCCCTAGGTCTTTTTTATATAGCCTTACAAACATGTCTACGAAACATTGTCCAAAATAAAATCTAATTAACCCTAATTAAGCTAGGATAATTACCAACTCTACCAGGCTTTTGGCCTACTACCTTTCAAGGGACCCAAAACCCTTCCATAACACAGATTTTTCACTTTTATCACATGTCGTAGCCTCCGGACCACACCACCGTAGCTCTAACACGTATTGTCCATCTCTGATCTCCATGCACCCCAAGCATGAGCCCAACCATCTCGTGATATCCTTGACCATCTGACGCTCGGATGTCTCATGCTAGTCCTGGTCCACATCGTCACCGATCATGATCGCCTCCATGCTCAACCTGCACATGCAAAGACCAAAGAACAATTTTCCGGCACAAGTTCGTCCCAACTAGACCAACATCAGTCCACACACACCACAAACCTCGCATAACAATGCTATGTAATATTGTCAATTATTCATCATCATAAATTAACTATTGTCAATTATTCATCACCAAAATATTCTAGATCTAGCCACATGGTCTAACAATGATACTTATGTTACTTTGCATACTACAATTAAAAGATTAAGATCTTTTGAGTCATCTTTGCTAGGACAACTAGAAAATACTAGAGCTAAAACTGTAGACATCATGGTTAGTCCATACTCTAGTTGCTTAGGAGCTAGGGACATTTTTAGAGCTAATGCTTTGCCATGCTTGAATTATGATGAATCGGAAAAAGAAACTTGCCATACACACTGAAAAACTACTCTTATTCGGTCCTGAATTTTCTTGTGCTGATTGTGATTTGAGGGAAGAACAATTGAAAGAATTAACTAACAAGCTTAATGTTGTTAGATCTGAACCTTCTGATACTTGCCCTAATAAAATTCTAAAATTGAAGTTCTCACTAAGATGTTGAAAGAAAAAATGGTAAAGAATCTATTGCTCCTGTTCATATTTAAAATGTTGATTCTATTATTCCAATAGCTTGTACATTTTGTGCTAAGTTGGACACGATTTGGATGCCATGCATGAGTCTTTTAGAGTTAAATTTGATGAGCACTTGCGTAGAGTCAAGAATGCATCTTGTATTTCTTCATGTCACTACTTTGTACATTCTCAGGTTTGACAAATGGAAGACTTTAGAACCGAGGGGAAGAAGGAGGCCTGGGCCAAATCAATGGAGAAGAACAAGGAATAAGAGGTCCAAGAACTTAAAGCCCATGTTTTGGATGAGGTTCCTAAGCCCAATTCAGAATTTCCTCAAGCTGACAGAAATCAAATTTGGAATTAACTCACAACTCAATTCGGAATTAGTTCGGAATAACCTAATAGATCTGAAATAAAAAGGCTATAACTTTCACAAATAGAGTCTAATTTGGGTGTTTTGTGCTTGTTGGAAAGACTATTCCAACTAATATACAATGTGTAAGGCCTTAGCTTCAGAAACCATTTGGTTGTATCGCAATCACCAAAACAATATGACACTAATTCAGCCTGATAGGACCGACTTCAAACATGCATAGAATTCACATCTAGAGTCTGTTTGGAATGGATGAGTACTTGATGGAAAGCTTATCTCGTCCTATTTTTAATGAATCTAGACTCACCTCAAAATTCCTTTTGTGCAGCAAAACAAGTTAGGGTTTTTCTGAATCCGAGTCTGAAGGTGTTGCGCCAACTCCACTTGGGCCCAAGGGCTTTGTAATTTTCTTAGGGTGCGTGTCCAGCCCTAGGTGACCCTTGGCCGCCCCTCTCTCTTCACTAACTCATATATTCACGTCCTATCCCCTTTGAACTCTTTAGGTTTTGTTTAGATCAGTTTAGCCCCATGGGAAACTCCATGTTGTCTCTTGTGTCTCAGTATTACAAAACCTCAACTCTCATTGTGCAACTTTTATATCTAGCAATTTTCCGATTACTCTTTATCCTTATTCTTGCTTGTTCTCGATTTCTTGTAGGAATTGATCTTCGTGATCAGGTTAACTATGTTCTTGGCATGGTTGATAACAACTTAGACCATGGTGTAGCGATTGTTGGTTAGCTTAATCGTGTTTTGGTTAAGTAGCCTCGTCATCAACGTTAGTCTCTACCAATCGAATTATTATCCACCAAAAGGTCATGACCTATCCTACATTAGGTAGTGAGTGTAGTTGAGAGTGGAAAGTTTGAGGTTGCCCTCCTGAGTTTACCATGATTTTATTCAAGTCTGTAAGATTTGCCTAGTCCCCTTCTATCATTGTAGGTGCTTCTACTTCAACAATATGACACCTCAAAATGTCAAATACCATTGCACTTTTTGTGAGAAGTGTGGCCACATCGTAGAGTTCTATTTTAGCCAGGTCAAGAAACTGCATCGTGACCGTCCTAGAGCCTTAAGGAGCTCTCAGGATCAGTCCCGTCTAGGTAGTATCCATAGAGTTGCTTCTAGACCTCGCTTTACAGATGGGTTCTTTGATTCTTTTGGTGGTTTTAGGGAGCAACATGGTTCTAAGTTTCAGGAGAGTGGGTTTAGGTCTAGAGCAGCCACCAGATAGGATTTCTATCATTTTAGTCCATGCCGAGGATTTGAGAGGGGTTTTGGTAGCTCTAGGTTGCATCCTGTTGCATATCATGCTAACCCATATTTTGGAGCTTTTCCTATTGATCATATCTCTCAGTACTGGATTTCTTGTTCTCATATAACTAACCCTTGTACCAAGGCACATACTTCTTCTGTCTCTCTAATGTAGATTTTAAAGGTGAGGGGAGATCATATGGATAATGTTAGTCTTTTCGGATCTCTTATCTCACTTTTGGGCATCCGGTGATGGCTTTCACTTTTTAGGATGTGGCTTGCTCAACTTCAATTACATCACAATGCTAAGCGATATGTCGAGACCTAAATATGTAAATTTGGACTCTTTGTGTATTTTGTATTTGTATAAGATTACGCTAGTACACACAATGAAAACATAAATGAATATCGACCATGATCATGATTTACTAAGAAAATACTCAAATATTAATAGTTATCAGAGTTGTGACCTTATAGTCAAGCTTACAAATAATAGCCTAAAGGGCTTTAGAAACTAATAGTGCAAAACAAAAATAAGTATAGTAGCTATTCGACATGCCAACAGGCAATCGACTAGGGAGCGAAGTCCTAATCGTGAAGCCATCAAAGAATCCTCCTTCAAATACCTCTGGCTGATGTAGTTTGTAACAAATATGCAATATATAGTGACACAAGCTTACCAAAGAATGGCTGAATAGTTATTTTACAGAAAGTGATAATTTAGAATAAATACAATAAGTAGATTGAATACACAATTTTAGAAAGGACATATATAAATAATTAATAATCAAAGGATGTATGAACCACAAGTGAATTAACCATTCACTTCTCAATCGACTTACTCTCAACCTGACCAAGATTTTTATGAAAAACCTACCCCTCGTGTGAAATTATCGAGCATCGTCCATAACCGAGGACACAACTATTCGAATAGTTTTACACTCTGTAGAGGTTACACAACTTTACCCACATGAGATAATGCACTTATCATGTCGGCCAAGACATGCTTCCTTAGGCATGCGGCTAAGTGATTATCACAAAGCCTTTACAATGCCTAATCTCAACCTAGTTCCGCCTGCTAAGGTTTCACTAACGAGTAGGTTAACCACCTAGTTGAAATAATCCCGCTCTTGAACCAATGTGGATGCATGGCTATGGCCAAACCACATTCATCTCAATGACGAAACCGAAATTGAAATATCACAAACTAATCAGCCATATTCATCCCATACTAGACATATGGTTGTACGGTAAGGCTCAGATCAATGGCACACAAAGTTAAGTCCTTAGACAATTCCAGGTGAAACATTCACATCCCCCTTTATTGCACGATCATTGGCCCAATGAAAATTATTTTGTATAACCAACACTAATGACACTACCATGTCATGGTACTTAAATTTTATAACTATGGCTGACCACCACGATTCAATATTTTATTAAGTCAAAATTAATTAATTAACATGTGATGATAAGCCCAACATACTACAGTAAGCATGGCTAAGCATATTAGATGTACAAGCCAAGTGAATACTTGTATTGTATCACTAGATAATTACCCATCCTATAGTGATAATGGAATCATGGCATTCAAATTATCAAATGAGGGACTAATAAAATTGGATAATAACAACCATGTACAAAGTTTCTATTAAAATAGCAATGCATCATAATTTTAAAAAATAATAAATAAATAGATTTAAAAACTAGGTTCAACATGATCAAAGGGCATGACATGCCTTGGCCATGCTCAGTTACCAATTCTTGATCTTCAATTCTTGCTTCTGCTCCTTCAAAGTTGTTATCTAACGAGAGAGAAAATGGACAAAGCACAAATAAAATCAAATAAAATCCAAATAAACTCTAAAAACTTTAAAACTAGAACCAAAGGTAGAGCTCTATTTTAGATGAATTTAGGAAGAAGAATTGGGTCAAGTGGAGTATGGACAGAGAAGAGCGGGCTCTTAGAAGATTAATTCCAAAGAAAATAGTAGAAATTAGGAAATTATACTATGCTGTGAACCGAGTGCACGGAATAGGAGGTCTATGGTGAATAGTGTACTGGGCGACTCGGTTGCTAACTCGGCTTAGCTTGGCTCACGAGTCTATGGAATAGTGGCTGCTGACATGTGGGACCAACACGTTAGTGGCTCAATGCACCGTGAACTCAATCCATGGAGAGATGAATCGACACGTAGCTCAAGTGCAGGGTGACATCAGCCAGTGCATGGTTCGAAGCGATGCTTCGTTTAGCAGAAGCGGCGGGCACAGTTATCAAGGCAGCAACGACGGGCGGTGGGGCTGAGGTGGCTTGATGATGAGGTCAGCTTTGTAACATCCCAAAAATTTGGAATTTGAAAGTGTGGAGCTTTTAGATTATTTTGCAATGTATTCTCTTGAAAATTTGAGTTTTTTTGGTGTTTCTCTAAATTTTGATTGAGGTTCCAAAACATTGAAGAAATCTATAATTTTTAATTCGAATCCGAAAAGATGATCCGTCATAAGGAGGGAGAAACTTAAATTAAAATATAAAATTTCATTTTGAGAATAGTAGTATAAACGGTAACAAAAGTAAATAAATAAAACACAAACATATATATACATATACATATATGTATACAAATTGTGCATATGCAAGGGAGAGCCTAGCCATATAGGAAATAAAAGTATGAAAATTAAGTGAGCATGATAAGCAAAACATAAAAATGTATACACGACAATATACATGAATAAATACATAAGTGATTAAATAGATAAAAAAACAAGAAAAAAAGAAAGAAAGTCAGGCCAGCCGAAACGGCCCGGCCCAACTCCCTCTCCCCGTTTTCTTTCTCTGCCCGAGCCGGCTTTGTTCCCTTTCTTCCTCCCCCGATCTCCCTCGCTCGCTTCCTCCTAAGGCCGCAGGTCGCCTCGCCTAGCCTCGCCGCCATGGCCCGGCCCGCCTTCGCGCCAGCGCCTCGAACCTGCGGTCGCCGGCGCCTTCGGACCAACAGTCTTCGGTGCCTCTCCGCACGCGCCAACTGGGCCCCACCACCGTCCCGACAGCCTTATCCCCTACTCCGCTCCGCTCCGTCACATCACGCAGTGTGTGGCGCCAGCTCTCTGCCACTCGACACGCGCGACGCCAGAGCTACAAGCCATCATGTTGAATCTCTCCTCTAGATCCTCCGTTGCCTGCAACGCCGCCTGCCTTCGCCGTCTGCCCGACGTGACCGCATGGGCGGAGTCCCGATGTCAGCCCCGCCCGCTCGCCTATAAGAGCCGCCGAAGCCTCCCATGGACCCCCCATACTCCACTCATCCTCTCCTATCGACCGATTGAGCTCCCGTCCTCCACAAGCTCGCCGGCGTGCCTTCTTTCCCACGGCCGGCCACCAAGCTCCCCGGCGACTTGTGCCATACTAGCCTAATTCCGCCCACCCGAACCATCCTCAGAGCTAGGCGAAGACGTCCCCGACCTCACCCGGACTCCTCCTTGCCCATACCTTGCCGGCGCCGAAGCTCCTTCCCACGCCGCCGAGCCAGCTTCGGTGCTCCACGGCCCCCACTGACACCCCCAGTAGCTCCCACGCAATGCCAATGTTCCGTTTTGTCCACTGCCCGCTCCTCTTCGGCTGCCCCTCGCCGTCGACACCGCCGCCTGTACCTGCCCCCTAACTCCTCTGCTCTGAGCTTCTGTCGCTTGACTCATCTACATTCTCTGCCCCTTACTAGATAGGTAACACCCGAGGCTTGACTGGTTTACAACGCTGGCGCTCAGCTCAACCGCTCGTGTTTGATTCCCCTGTACCGCAACATTAGGTTAGGTTTTTATTAATTGTTTTGTTAAGTGATATCCATAAAGAAAAATCAGGGGAAAATCAAGGATTAATCAATGAATGATACAAAAATTTAATAGGATATAAGTGAGCTTCTTAAATGTTTAATCATGGCTTAATCATCAAATGCTAGTAAATAACATGCCATTAATAGGAATCTCTCACTGACATGTGGGCCATGCCCCTTTCATTTAAATACTAGCCGGTCCCACTTGTCATATACACATTACATAGAAAATAAAAATAAAATAATGAATTAAGAACTGAAAGTGGACCCACCTATCAGGATTTATTATTTTCCAGATTTATTTGAACTAGAAAATTTAAATGGGCACAGCTTATTCATTTTAACTCCAAACTGAATGAAAAAATTTTCTAAATTCTTCTAAATTCAAGATCTATCCAATGGAATTGAAACCATGAATTTTAAAGCTCTTTTGAATTTTTGGTGATATTTTGTTGGGTTTGCTGATTTTTATCCAAATTTTCGCGCATGTAAAAATAGCGTACGAGGCTCAGGAAGAGGAAGCCGAGGCCGAAGCAAACCCCGACACTCAAGACCAAGACCCCTGTGACCAAAGCGAGTCAATACTTTGATCATGTCGAACCTACATTTTCTGCAAATTACTTTTATTTAAATTATCAAGTTGCATGTTGTTATTTTATGTGCAAATATATGTTTGATTTAAGATTCCAGATATATGCCCATTGTTCAACTTGATTAGTAATACACCTCTTTTGGAATATTTGGATATGTGAGCCTTGTCACCTTAGTGAAAATTTATAATGGTTAGGTTTCGAAAATAAGTCCATAATTATATGCCATGCTTAGCACTGCTTAGATACCTAGGGGCTCTAAAATGCCCCAAGCATCACTTTTAATAATGAGAAACTGATTTGGGAAGTCATGGTGGAAATGACTGGTATATTTGATATGATTATTTTACGCTCCCAAAACCCTAACTTGCTTGAATATCTAGGCGGATGGTTTGGGGGCTGGTATGTGGTGCAAAGGAAGCACAAATTATGGAATATGGTAGAACCGCCCAGGTAATTCTAAAGACCAAATCTTGTCATGATATCCTGTGTAAAACTGTACAACCACAAATCTATAAAATACAACTTGGCTAAGTAAATTTATCGAAACCCCCGGACTCATCTCACCGGTAGTGGATAGGAGTGGATATGTAAGGGCAAGGGGAGGCCTAAAGGGACACCGAGTGGAGAGTGAAGTTTCCCAGTTGTACTAGCATTGTGGGGAGTGGAGCCCGAATAGCGCTAGTAACCGTGGTGAACATCCCGTGCAACGTATGGGACCCACAGCAAGTGGGAGCGGCCCATAGGGTGAGATGACAAAAGGGACTAGATATTTTGAAAAGTCACTGTGATGGTCTACTCAACCACATGACCAAGGAATCATGTGGGGCAACGAGCGGATTGTCTCTTGTGGTGAAAGTATACAAACTCTGCAGAGTTAAAACTATTTGAATAGCCGTGTCCACAGTCAAGGGCGGACATGGGAACTTAACCAGATATAGTTCTATTTCAAAAGCTTTGTGGGTGAAATGGAAAAAGTGGAGGGCAATGGAAAGTCCTGATTTGTATTTCCCAGGGTGTCGCCCCAGTGATAATGTAAGCGGTTATAACGCTGAAGGTCTAGCATATGGTGCAGAAACCATGTAACGGTGGATGGAATCTGGATCACTTTTATTATTACTGCATTCTTTTCAGACATTATGATTTGTTCAAACTGCTAGGTCTCAGGAGATTTCTATGTATCATACTTCAAAAATAAAAGGCTTCCTTTCCCACAAAATAAAATATAGGGAATAATATATAGAGTCATAGAAAAAGAAGATAGATGTTTGTGGCAAACACGCAAAGATATGGGTGGATTCATGTCGATCATCAACAGGAAACGATAGTGTGAATTCTGAGGAAATAAATTGGTGGAGCTTAAATGTATAGATTGGCTCGATGGATGAATTAAATGATTTACAGAAATTTACGGAGTGCAAAAGTAATTGCTGGATTACGACCCAGATAAATAATATAAGTCCTTGGGAGATGCTAATAATAGTAGAATACAGAATATGGTCAATTTCTAGATGGGGTCGATTGAATTTTGGGAATTGTAGATATGATAACAACTATTAGAGTATAAACTTGATCGATATTATTCTTGGTGGGTGTTTACTAGTAAAGTAGTTAGAGATAGATAATGAAAATAAGGTTGATCACTGGAAGAGCAAAATTATGGTTTTGAATCAATAACAGAGAGGATTGAATTGTTAGGGAGTCCTGATACAAATGATACCGGTGGATTCAAAAGTAATATTGTTGGATAATCATTAGAATTTAGAAGTGAGAGTTGATGAATAGCAACCATGAGATTGGATTATTAGGAGATCAGAATACAAAAGATATTGGTGGATCTAAAATAAAGGAGACTAAGTGTTCATTAGACTGAGGGACTGATCAAAGTAGTAAATAATGAATCTGAGATTGGATCTATATATTTGTGATGAGAACTTGGATTCATAGGGGAATTGGTAACTCTGATTTGATTAGTGAAATTTCTAGACAATGCAATGGAATCACTTAATTGGTGGATCTAAAGCCAAGACATTGGATTTCCATTAGATTGTAGAGTTATTAGATTGACATTGGAAGTATATAGCCATCTGAGATTGATTTACCAATTTTCGGTGGAAGTTAGGACTTATGGGAAAATCAGATACCATGGCTGGGATGATGAGGTGGTGGGTGATAATGTAGAAAGGGTATGATCGGTGGATTAAATAAAAGATGATACTCGTTGTTTGGAGTTATAGGCAGTAGTAATAATACTATGATTAAATAATAATAATAATAAGGCAATTTATGGCAAATAAAATAACCTGAGCCTCTCCTTTGATAAGCCATGCATATTATTTATTTGCATCCTGTGTATTGGCTAACGGAGCACGGTGGTTTGTGCTCACTCTCGCTCTCATAACAAATCCAGAATCAAGAGCAAGATCGCTGTAGCAATACTCGTGGTCATGATGGCGAAGAAGATGAAGATGTTAAGGGCTAGGTCGCGAACCCCCAGTTGGCTGCCTGTGGGCATGTCCTGAGGGTCCCACATGTGTGCTTCGTTCTTCTGCTGCTGCAATTTAATGATTTCGGCCTGATCGGCCCATGAGTAAAGCTACTATTATATTTATGTTTCCGCATGATATGAATCTTGATATTCAGAACTGTATCTGTGAGCACTATCTACTGATTCAGGGAATAGTGCGGTGGAATCATAGAGGATTCTGGATGGTAAAATCTGGGTCCGACAGCTTGGTGGTAGTGATGCTCACCGGCAGCAGGTGGGACAGCGGTGATGACCGATGGTGTAGACGAAGATGGTGGTGACGTCCTTAGCAACGACTGATACCACTTTCTATCTAGTGTCTTTCTTAGGCACTTCTCTTTTCTACTAGATTCACTATGGTCTCTTACCCTTTTTAAGTTGAGCTTGATTTTGTTTCACTAGTTTCTAGTAGTGGGGTGACTATTGTGGTATATTCGCTCCTTAGCAGTGTGCTCCTTGGGTTAGAGACCATGTGGTGTAGAGATTTTCCCCTCTTGCAAGAGTTTTCCTCTTTCTTGCTTTTAGCTCTTGTTTTTCATTTGCGGTAGTTCTTGTAGATAGGGGGAGTTTTAATTCTTGCTTCCTTTTCTACATCATGCATATATGGCATTGTATTGTAAATTATGTATTTAGATATAAATTTTAACTAATACTCAATTGTGATGTAATTTTAACTTGATATTGCTCATTGCCATGTTGTGCCTACTTAGCTAGCTTTGTCAAGCTCTAGTATGTATGATTAAATCTTTGTCATGCTAGCTTAACTTGCCAACTTGAACTTAATTTCACAAGTGATGTCAATTTCTGTAATTGGTATCTTTTAAGTTTGTTAGGATGGATCTTTTGACTAGTTATTCTCCAATGATCCTTTTATGATATATGCCATGTCAAAAATACTCTATTGAATCTTAAACCTTATATTGAGTTTTATTTAGTGCTTTGCTAGTTCTTTTGGAAAGCATAACTAGTGCCTAATGTAATAAAAATGATCTCTTTTGTGTGAAAAACTGATCTCACAAATTCTTTTTTATGAGACGGCTTACTATTGCACTGGGCATGAGCTCATGGGGAGTTTTGGATGACCAAGACCACTCTTTTAAGATCCTTACTTGGGATGGTTATAGTAAGGCTTGAGATCTAGCACTTGGCTAAGAAAACAAAATTGTGAAAAATAACTAAAGCTTAGGAGGTAGTTGTGGATGGCTTATAGTCCAGAACTTGTTTTGTTAAGATAAGGCTAAATGATTTCTAATATTTTAAGAATGGCTTTTATTTATTACTTGAGCATAATTGGCTAAAATTGAACTTCTAGCACTTTTAATGATTTAACTTGAGCTTCTTGGCTTCATTTAGCCTTCTTGATATGGTTTAGCTCATACTTAAATAACTTTAATTGAACTTACCAATTTTGAAGCTTTGCTTGAAATAAAATTGAATGCTCTGAATTGTACTATCTTATCTAGATTAGTTATATATGCCTTATTGTGATTTATATAGCTTTGTATGTATTTTATGACTCAAGTGGTATCTTTTATCTTTAACCTCACTTTGGATAATTTCCAAAGCTCTCTTTTAGGTTATACATTTTCATTGAAATATACATACTCCTTCTTGCTCCCTTATTGTTTCCAATTGTTTTCATACATATTTTGAGGGGGAGTGAGAGTGAGCCTCCATAGCCCCTTGCCCTTGATGACTATTTTGTCAAAAGGGGGAGAAAGACCAAGGCAAACTTTGATTGTAGTCAAAAAAGGTGAAAATATTTTGATTGGGGGAGAATGGTTTTCTAAAACAAAGAATGCGTAGAAAGGTTAAAAATGAGGACAATGAGCTTTGTGAGGTTGCATTAGAGCAAAATAATCCTTTATGTGAGAAAATGCATTTAGGGTCATTCTTGATCTTTTGTTGTCAAGTGGTATTTATTTGTTCCTATTTGCTCTTTATGTGCTTTATATTGCTATGACAATGGCCATGATAAACAATTGTTCTTTTATTTGGACCATGAACAAGATTGTGCTAATTGATTACTTTAGGTGTGGATGGAGCTCTTGTTGAAAACTTGCTCTTTCTGGTCTGAACACCATTCTACACCTCGCCATTGTGGTCATGTTCTTGCTTTTTCTTAAATCTATATCACTAGTGGCTCTTGCAACTTATGTGCTCTAAAAGTCCAAAATTTAAACTCAAATTCATGCCTTTGGGGTGTGTTGTCAAATTACTTATCAAGGGAGATATTGTAAAACCATGTGGTGGTACCCCTATGTGAGTAATGAGTATTTGACATTGGTTATGTCTCACTTTCATTGCTTAAGTTTGATTTTTGCAAACTTGAATTTTAACTATATTGTTCTAGAGTCCTAATCAGACCTGCTAGGCCGGTCTGACAGCTGAGAGCATGTGGTCAGACCGGCCTGTGGTGGTGGTCTGACCAGTGTGGGTCTAGGCGATCTGACCGGTGAGTCATGGCAGTGTCCATGCAGTGTTAGTCACAGCAAGAGTTTGTGCAAGTGTTAGTCATGGGGAGTCCATGCATGTGTGAGTCATGGTGTTTGTTCATGCATATGGTTTACTAATGGGGAGTTAAGTGTATGTCATTTGTATTCGGGATCGATTGCTTTGTTCTTTGGTGTGCATGTGCTTCGATGATTGTTGCATCCAGCGGTGAGATCAATGCTATAGAAGGAGTCTTGAGGCCATGGCGTATTGTGCAAGTCTAGGTGGAGCAAAATCTCAAGCCGAGAAGCATGAAAGAAAGATGGGGATCATGAAGAGGCAATGCTTGCATGTGACGTGCCAACTAGACTTGTGTGTTTCAAGTGGTGACGTTCCTCGAAGCAAGCATACAATCTTGGCGGCAAAGCATTGGACATCACAGACTATGGTGTGATGTTGGTGTGCTATGGGACTTGGGTGTTTTAAGTGGTGATTGCATCGGCAAAGGCGTATGATCTTGGCGATAAGTTATTGGCATCACATCATTGTGAAGACCGGCAAGTGACAATTTGGGAAATTGTCTGAAATCAGGTAGATTGGCGGTTTGCAAAACCGCGGTGCTGACCAAAATGGTTTTAGGTTCTAGGTTGTGGAGCCTTTGGAAGTTGTGCTTTGAAAAGTGTGCAAGTGTGTGTGAGAGTAAAGCCCGTTTATGTGTGGGTTACTAAGTTTCCCCTTATGTAAGTGGTGTGATCCACAAAGGAGTGGCTAGATAGTGTCAGGTGGTAGCCTGCACTATATAAGCCTTGTGTTGAATTGAGTCTTGTAGAAGTAGGGTTTCCTTGTGTTGGAGCCTTTTGCGTATGTGCTCTATGCTTAAAGCTCTGCTATCTTGAGGGATTAACTGTAAAATATTTCTCTTCAAATGAAATGAATATCCAAATATTGTCCAAGTGAGTTGTGTCATGAATCCTCTCATATGTTTTTTTATTTTCTTGGCTTTCTTGTTTGGATTTTTCTTCTCTTGAGCTTTTCTAGTGCTAGGGACATATAAGAGGTGGAGATGTCTCCTAGAGACAAGATTCCATCCATCTAGGTATGATCTAGGGGAAGTTCCTGAGTTTGCTCGATTTTTCTCAACAGAGAGGTGATTTTCACGTTTTGCTCTTGTGGGTGTTTTGGGTTGAATTCATGCTATGTTCTAGCTTGCTATAACATATAAGAACCCATTCTAGGTTACCTAAACTATCTAAGGCTCACGAGGAAGAGCAAATCAAAGTTCCCTCTTTTGCCCGATTATGGTGCACCCTTCCTTTGAACAGAAAAAAGTTCAAAACTTTGGCAACAATCTTCTTGATCGTTAATTCGAATTAGTTCCTGGCATCCTAGATATGGTGCATGCAAAGTTTCAAGTCATTGGATCAACCGATTAAAATTTATATGGATTTGTAATTTGAAACAACACTAATTTACTATTCATTCACCTGATGTTACTGTTCACAGCATGCTGAACACTGTTCATAGTGGTCTGACCGCCATAAAGCTTCCAGTCTAATCACCCTCATCCAGAGGTCTGATCGTTGAGAATGTTTGGTCTAACCGGTTCTAGCCAGAGGTCTGACTGGTGTGATTTTGACTTTTTGGGTTTTTGCAATTATTGGCTTAGGGCTTTGATAGAGTATGAATTTGGTTTTCTGTTGTATGATATGGTCAGTATTTAGGGGAAGATTTTGAGAGTGTCCTTCACCTCCTTCTGACTCGCCATAATTGATCCTAAAAATTGATCTCAGATTGGGGCACCACACATGCCATTATGGAGACACACACCGACAACTTGGTCTGTCTTTATAATACGAGGCACAACCATCGGGTGGATATTCTTCATATTTTGATGCAGATCCAAGTACTAAGTAGGGTTTTGTTTTGTTTTATGGTGTTTGCTAGGATGGATGCTTATTTAGTTGCTCATATCTGTGCCAAGTATTGTACTTTGCTAAATCAGGTTTCGGATTTCTTGTAACTTGCATTCAGCACGATTGTAATCCTACTGAGTAATGAAAGTAATGCTCTTGGTCTCCAAAAAAAATTGAGACCATGTAAAAGGTCTAGTAAATGTTTATTATGAACAATTGGTATTTTGGTTGAGTTGAATTTAAAGTTTGCAATAGTTTTAGAAAATTTAGATTTTAGAGTTGTTGTCTGTCAAGGGTAGTCCGATCAACCGAGGCTGTTTGTTTGACCAGACTGAATGGCGATCGGATCGCTGGTGTGGTATGATTGGATTCCACTTGGTGGCTAATTTTTCCATGTTAGTGTGCATTGTCCATTAGGATGCCATTGAACCAAAAACCACCACCAAGTCAAAATCAAACCAGTGTGGTTTAATGTGAAGCTTGCTTTTTTGTATTGGTTTTAATAGTTACAGTGTGAAAAGTGAACGGTTAAAAATCAGAGCGAGGTCATAGTTGAGGGATGTAAAGTGGACCATTGAAGCTAAACCACTGCCACTGTAACACCCCAGGACCCACATTACCCTGGGATGCCACTAAACCACTCTACAGCTAGCGAAATTTACAAGATAATTTAAACCGACAACAATTTTCAACCATGACGAACTAAGCGGAAACATAATCAACTAAGGAAGACCAAGATAATAATATCAAATTCAACAACTAAAACATCCTCTAACAGTTTAACCAAAAGAATAGTCCACAAGTTCAACATTATTAAATAAAAATAAACATCCACGAATAGCTAGTCAATTGGCTAGAATCCTCTTGACTTTATTACAGAATGAATTGATGAACCAAGTGCATTATTGTGGTGCTGCTCTACCCATCCCATGTATGCTCAAGAATCACCTGTAGGGGGGATAACAAGGGTGAGATAAAATCTTATCAAGTAAATTGTTTAACAGGTTATCCAAACAACAAACAAGCTACATCAACATTTATGTCATTATATGACCACAACCACATTCTACTTCCTTGATCATTAAACCACAAGGACTACCACGAGTCCCGCCTCATATGGTTTTAAAACCATTGGCATATGAATGCAATTCCTTCTTTCACAATTAAATGCATATGCATGCTATGCTCCACTGCACACTTACCCAACAAGGTAAGCGTGTGCATCGTACTACGGCAACATACGATGATGTACCAGTACGGTCGCGGCTATAAGCGGCGACATCCACAATGCAAATGTTATGACATGTTATGAATGATATGATAACCATAAACCACAAGATCTCCAACCTCAAAGGGCATCAACATGATTAACATAAATTTAACCTCAAGGAAACATCAACATATTCACCATGAATTTATATCCATGTTCCACATTTGGCACATATAGCAACTATCACATGACTACAAGCAAGTCATCCAAAACATAGCAATCAGTTCTTATTTTGCCACTACAACCTCATTTATAAATCAAGCAACCATGGCATATTACTTCAAAATACAAGAATCATGTAGATTGCAAGTAGTAAGAATAATGAATTAAACCGTAGCACAACCGCTGCAATTACTTGCCTCTACCAGCGAAGCGAAGAAATCACGCGCGTTCAAGAGCAAAACCACCTGTCCAAAAGGTACCTCTCAGCACAATGCTACAGCATAGAAAACGCGACTTAAGAAGTAAAGTTATCGCTAACCCCCAAAACCCCACAACATCCCTCTCTACTTAACGGTTCTACATTTTACCCGCTGCAGTAGTGCTGCTTAACTGTTTCGTATTATCAAACCTTTTACAAAGAGAGATATATGTCTAGATTCCTCACTTAAATACCTTCACTTTTCATGTAGATCACATATTTTTATTTTGTTCCTAGCAAGGTGTAACTTAATGCGCAAAACAGAGGATGTTCTCTGTTCTGGCAATCTGGACAGCCAGATTCTAATGCATCCCAACCAAAGTAACAGGCTCTAAAAATTGTGATTTTATACAGTAGTTAGATTTCTGAATTCCCTACATTTTTCTCAATTGTGACCAAAACATAAAAATCATCTACTACCCCTAATTCACAACTGAATAGCAATCTGCCCCAGTCTGCACCCCTGACGGACAGCGAGGTTCCCGACCCTGCTACGCCAAATCCCACGGCCAAAAAATTCTGGAAAAAATATAGTAGATGGGTCTGGACGTCCTCTACAATTTTCTTTTGGGCAGACCTGCAGGAAAAATCATTTCGTAGGTCTAAACTGTGCAAACATTCGCACTACGCGAATTGATCTACAGGCAGACAACGGGAATTCCCTAATCGGAGAATCTAATTGCTAATCCCCACCAATTCTTAGGCTAAGAACCCTAATTATAGAAAGATCAGAGGGATTTGGGATGAGGGAGAGTTACCTAGGGGATCCCCTTGGGATCACCCTCTTCTTCCTCTTCTTCTCCTTCCTTGCTTTCTTCTCCTTCCTTCCTTGTTTCTCCTTCCTTCTTGTTTTCTCCTAGCACCAAGGGACAACAATGGAGGAGGGGGAGAAAGTGGCACGCAAGGGGGGAAGAAAGGGGGTGGCGACTGTGGGAAAGAGGGAGAAGGGGGGTGCGGCCAGGGTAAGGGGGAGGGGCGGCTAGGGTAAGAGGGAGGGGGGTGTGGCCACCCCCTTGGGCCCTTTGGCCCAAGGTGGCAAGCCCTCTCTCCCTAAAATGTTTTTTTAATTATAAACATTTCCATTCATTTCTTTTTTAATTTAATGCTATACCACGATTTATTTATTTTTTTGTTCCTTCCCGCGCTTTACCAAAACCCCGGGCGACTCCGCGATTATTTTAAAACCCACGCCGAAACGACGTTCAAGATACTACATTCTCCCCACTTAAAAAGGATTCGTCCTCGAATCCAACTCCTCAAACCACAAGCAAGAGAACAGCAAGGAAAGAGCAACCAAAGAAAACCACGAACCACAACCACGAGTACTCACCAGCCTCGAAGAGCTCAGGGTACTTCTTTCGCATTTGATCCTCAAGCTCCCACGTAGGTCTCATGAGATTGAAATAGTCTCTCGTAGGTCGAAGTCGCAGTCGATGGCCTTAGTCACCGATCCCACTTTTGGACCTTCTTCCGAGTCGACTTGCGGATTCTCCCTTGCTGCTCTTTGTGATATAACTGATGATCAGTTAGAGCAGCTTGCGGATGAGCAGTTAGCCCTCCTAGCTCGGAGATTTTGCCATGCTTATAAGAGGAGGAGGGACGAAAAGAGAGGAGGACCCGTGATTTGCTTCGAGTGTGGTGGCCCCAACCACATTCGAGCAAACTGCCCCAAGCTGGGGAAGGGCAAATGCGACTACGGCGGTGTGAGCAAGAACGACTACATCGACAAGAAGCCCCTTGCTCACACCCAAGGCAAGAAGAAGTTCGGCGACCTTGGCAAAGCCAAGAAGCTCTTCCACCGTGTCCTCACCGCCTTCGACGACCTCGACCTGAGCGAGGTAGAGGGGTGGAGCGACGACGATGGAACGGACGAGCAAGACCCCAAGGGCGGCGACGACCTCTCCGGCATGTGCTTCATGGCCTTTGACACTACAAGGTTTTTACCCTAATCCAACCACTTGTATTCGCAACGCCACAAATTTAGTCGCAATAGGAGGCTCTATTGCAACATGGACTATAATGGTTGCGATACGTGGCACTTATTGCATCTAAATTATTGGGTTGTGTTAGTCCTAACCTTCGTTGCGACAGGTAGGTGTTATGGCCACGATTAAACTGTGATTGCAATTACATTTAAATATTGCAACAAATTAAGCTGCGTTGTGTTAATAATAAATTTGCGTTGCGATAACACGTCGTTGTTGCCACCATTCGAACGATGGTTGTGAGTAGTTTTCAATATCGCCACGAAATAACTGTGTTGCCATAGAATTGGCATGCGTCGCGAAAGGTCGCACTATATTGCATCGAAAAAAATAGTTCGTTGCATGGCATAATGTTCTATTGCTACTCATAACATATGTTGCAATAGTGTAGTACATTTGGTTGCAAATTATTAGTCATATTGCCATACAAATTTGTTGGTGGCCCAAACTACTCCTACACATGGGCCAAAGGCTTCGAACGCATGGGCCAAAGTCAAAGGTTTCCTACACCGAGCGACCACCAGGCACATCACCGGCATTGATAAAAAAACGCATCGCCGCAAATCCCCGCCGCCCGATAGAATCCGCCGCCGCCGCCCTACAGCAGCAGCCGTCGGCAATTTCTTCTCCATTGGCATCGCGCACGACAGTTTCTTCTTTCGCCTCGGTCTCCGTGAAAAATCGTCGTGCGCTTGAAAGATAGCAAAGGATCGAGCAGCAAGCCTCGTCATGCATCTATGATTTAGAAAGAAAAAAATTGCGGCGGCTTGTGTTCGTGGCGGCGGGTGATTTTGGAGCCGACTGTGACTTTGGAATTAGTGCTTGGTATTGCTGGATGAGGTATGTGTTTTCTTTGATTATCCATTGGCCTATATGTGTGATCTGAGAATAGCATGCATGCAGCTGAATCCTTCAGGAGGATTGCATGTTTTGACGTGTGCTTGCATGCATGATTTTTTAGGGTTGTTGTTGCATGCATGCTGGATGTTTTGCACGCCATGGTTGATAGTTGAATTGCGGCCGCGCGGCTGACCGTACGGGATTAGAGGTAATTAAGGCAAGTGCTAATTAAGGTTTGTATTAGCATGTTGGTGGCTGCATTAGGGCATGTACAACTCATAGACGGGTTGCTGTCTGTAAGTTCCTTTCACTTCACACACAGACAACTTAATAGACAGCTTGTACAATGGGTCGTCTATTTGACTGTCTGCAAACTGTTTAATGCATGCATACAGCCATGATCAAGCATGAATATGATTCCTGTATACCATTGTGTTGCTTCTTGATACTTAACAGATCAAGCATAAATAAGATGAACATAATTACAATATTTTTTAGAACCATCAATATAAATGATATATTAATATGTATATATATAATATAATATAATAGTTTTTTCATAAATCAAATAAAATATAGTACGATTACATCATGTAGGTCTAATATACTACAACATGTTCATGCAAGACCATATTCAGCAACCATAGAGCACATACCAATTATAGTATAAATGTCCACCAGTTCATACCAAGACCATACAATTTTCATGACAGGCCACAACCACAAGTCCACAACAAAAAACAAGTTCATACCACAACAGATTGTCTCCAGGTCACAAAAACATCGACTACACAGAGGCCATAACAAATATTTTCAAAGATGACCAACAGCCCTGTGACAATAGTGAAAGTGCTATTAGAAAAGCAAAAAAATTGGCATGTTTAGCATGTTTCAGTTTAGCATGTTTCAGTTTAGCATGCCATAACAAATATTTTCAGTTCATGCTAATTTTCCTCTCTAACATGTTTCAGTTTAGCATGATGAGGACATCACTTCTATTGATATGAACACCCCTCTTACTGCTTCCATGAATGATGGGCAAGGTCCAATCACTCGGGCACGTGCTCGTCAACTCAACTATCAGGTAAACTCGTTTTTAGGAGTCAATAATATTTCCGCTGAGCATTCGATACTTCCTAAGACTTGTGATTTTCTTGTCCTTAGGAACCATGGAGAAGAACCACGCGAGCTCAAGTGTAGAAGTGGAACCGTCAAGCGCAAGCCAACTCATATTCGCGAGTTCGACTCAGATTCGGACTGCTGCACAGCGCCTACTTCAAATGACCATAACTTTTGATCTAGAAGGTTTCTCGGGGCCCGTGAGTACTCGTTGGAAAGATCTTGGAGTCTACTTTCAGATGAATCTGGTCTCACCTCGAAATTCCATCCGAGCCGATCAGAAACTGCAAAACAAGTGGCGTCACTTTTCCAGTCCGAGTCAAAGTGGGCCTTGGGCCTTGTAATCACACTTAGACTATTTGGGCCTGCACTAATCATGGGTGTACTGTTCACGTGAACAGTACCCATGAATAGTACCACATCCCCTTTTGTTAGATAAGTGCGGCCTCCCCCACTCCTATTTAAGGAGGTCGCACCCCTTTAGTTTTCCTTGGGTTTTTCTTAAGAGTTTATTCTGCTTAGCAGTTTCGCCGCATGTTCGGTTTGAGGAACCCCAACTTGTGAACTTAAACATTATTCGTAATTTCAGATTGCATCTTTAATCTCTTGCTTGTGTTCTCGATTCGCTTGCAGGAGATAGCCTTCTTGGCGAGGTCAATCGTGTTCGGCACGGTTGATAACCAACGGAGCAGTGGTGTAGTGATTGCGAGGGGTTCGATCTGTTTTGGTCGGAGCCTTTGGATCATCAACGTCGAGATCTCCACAATCGACTTATCAGTACCTCTCGGAAGATCGGGCCATCGTCACATCAGTTGGTATCAGAGCAACGGTTGCCCGTGAGGTAATTCTTGTATCCCTAGTTAGTAGATTGGTTTTTTATTTCCTATAGTCCAGAAAAAAAAATTGCCCCACAAAAAGAGTTAATTTCCGCTGTCCAAATCCCGTTGTGCCTTTCAATCTGTTAGTTTTGGTTTGCTAAATTGAATTTGTGTCCATCATAGTATTGTCTAGTTGCTGGTCATATCTTTTTTCCATTGAAAATCCAAACAAAAAAAAATTCCCCACCCCAAACCCTAATTTCCAATTTCGGCTGATTTTTCCTTCCTCTGCAGCCGCCACCAAAAACATCATATCTTTTGATTCCGAGATTATTTTTGAGTGGGACCACCGCCATTAGATTCAAAAATTCCTTATCCATCTATCTGTAAAATTTCACGTCATTCCAGCCAGGCAGTTAAGAGATATGTGCGGTGAAAGTTGACCCAATTATCTGTTCTGAATCTGCAACAGTCAGCAGTTGTGATTTTTGTGCGAATTTCTGTGTTGGGATTCAGAAGTTGGCCCCAAAATAAAATCTGTAGACAAAGCCGTCAGAAAACAGTAAAAAAAAGAATCAGTGAAAAAGAGGCATCTGACAAAAAGTTACGGCCGAATTACCAACGTGCTGTCCAGTGGACAGAAATCTGAAGTTTTCAGTTTTGGGTCAATCCTTGTGTTCTTCAATTCCAAATTGAATTGGATTGAATTATCTTGTATTTACCACTCCTACACTTTGCCATACACTTATTCTTAGCCTTCTTCCATCCTTGGTTGATCAGCAACATAGGCTAAGTGCTAGATACGAACTATAATTCAATTCTATGCAATTCTGAAATGAACTGATTGTTCTCCATTGCTACCATATTGTGCCTTCCAAGCTACACCTACTCTTGATCAGAACAGGTTCCCTCTTGCAATCGTACCCACGCTCGACACGGTGTCACGAACCAGCCACCGGTTGTACCACCTGCTACATTGGTAAGAACACTTGTAAGAGTGTGATAAGACGCTTGAGAGTGTGTGATTCTACTTCTCGCCACCTAGTAGTTGATAGGGATAATACCTTTGTGTTGTCTTTTGTTTGCTACTAACCATGGCAGGTGAGACGTCTGATGCGCAAGAGTGTGTTTTAAAGGGAGAGCTCATGACGCTTTTGGATGAACAACGCGCTGCCATTACTGATGACATCGATAGGAAGATGGATACAATGCAACTTTCCATCAATGAGAGCATTGCAACACTCACTACACGCCTTGAAAGAATGGTGAATCGGCCACCAAACAATGGAGGCCAAGATCATGAGGAGGGAGATGATAATGAGAGACAAAACCGTGACGCCGGTGCTGCACGGCCACGACACCATCCTCATCAGAACCGTCATGGTATGGGAGGTAACAATAATTTTCAGTATCACAATGCTCATGTTCATGATGACCCGTTTGCTAAAGTTAAATTTTCCATACCATCTTTTGCGGGTACCTATGATGCTGAAACTTATCTAGATTGGGAGATGACAGTTGAACAAAAATTTAATGCCCATCTAGTTCCTGAAGTGCATAGAGTCAGACAAGCTACTAGTGAATTTAAAGATTTTGCTATCATTTGGTGGACTCAAGTAGTTAATTCTGGCTTAGCCCCTGATACATGGGATAGATTGAAGGTAGCTATGCATGCTAGATTTGTTCCTCCTGCTTTTAAACGTGAAATGCGTAAGAAATTGCAGCGCTTAGACCAAGGTAATAGATCTGTTGAGGAATATTATCAAGAACTGCAAATAGGCATGCTGCGTTGTAATGTTGAAGAGGATGAGGAAGATAAGATGGCTCGTTTTTATGGGGGATTAAGGCGTGAAATTCAGGACATAATTGATTACAAAGAGTATAATGATATCAATAGATTGTTCCAGCTTGCTTGTTTGGCAGAGAAAGAATTGCAGGGTAGACAACAAAGGACAAGGAGCAATTTTGGAGGTACGTCTACATCGAGACCAACACAGGAGCAACCCAAGACAGCCCCACCTCCTGTTTTTCGAGCTGCTGCCCCCTCTGTGAGTAGGGCGCGTTCAGCAGCACTGCCACCACCATCACGAGCACCCGAGGCGAGCAAATCTACTAGTGTGCAAGCACCAGCAAAGAGCTCTTCATCGGTTGCTTCCACGGGCCGTACGACGGGCATTGTGTGCCACCATTGTAAAGGGATGGGCCACGTCATGAGAGATTGCCCAAGTCAGCGGGCGTACATTGCGACAGAAGATGGTGGTTATGTAAGTGCTAGTGATGTTGAGGATGAATATGCTCTTGCAGCTAACCTTGCAGGTGATGATGATGATCATGAGACAGATAGTGATGGTGAGGAGATTTTAGGTGCCGCTGCTACGGCGAGTTATAGAACCATAATTGTGCAGCGAGTACTGAGCACTCAAAGAGAGCAAGAGGAGAAGCTACAACGTCATAATTTGTTTCAGATGTTCCTCATCGTCAAGGATTGCCGTGTTCGTGTTATAATTGATGGCGGGAGCTGCAATAACTTGGTGGATTCAGGATTGGTCAAGAAGCTTGGCTTGACCACACGTGCGCATCCTCACCCATACCACATTCAGTGGTTCAACAACAGCGGTAAGGTGAAGGTAACACAATCTGCGAGAGTGCAATTTTCCATTGGTTCCTATCATGATGTTGCTGATTTCGATGTAGTACCTATGCAAGCATGCTCACTTTTATTAGGTCGCCCATGGGAATTTGATACCGATGCAACTCATCATGGTAGAAGTAATAAATACTCTCTTGTGCACAAAGGAAAGAAAATAACTTTGCTACCTTTGACACCCACTGAAATTGCTAATTGTGATAAAGAGCTAGCTGAAAATAAGAAGAAAGAACTTGAACATGAATCTGAAAATCAGCAAGTAGTGAAGGATGTTTTCCCACCTAAGAAAGAGAGGTTGCCATCTAGTTCTAGGACCGAGGGAATTAAATTAAAGGGTTGTGTCATGCTTGCAACCAAATCTGATCTTGCTGAAATTTGTCATGATGAAATGCCATGCTATGCTTTGATATGCAAAGATGCTTTATTTTCACTTGATGATATATCTAGCTCTTTGCCGTCTGCTGTCACTAACCTTTTGCAGGAATTTGAGATTGTGTTTCCTACTGAGATACCCCCAGGGCTGCCACCAATTAGGGGTATTGAACATCAAATTGATTTGATTCCAGGAGCTTCCCTACCCAACCGTGCGCCATACCGAACCAACCCGGAGGAGACTAAGGAGATTGAGCGTCAAGTGCGAGACTTGCTTGACAAAGGGTACGTACGTGAGAGCCTTAGTCCATGTGCTGTTCCTGTACTTTTGGTTCCAAAGAAAGATGGGTCGTGGCGTATGTGTGTTGATTGTAGAGCTATTAATAATATTACCATTAGATACCGTCATCCTATTCCTAGGTTAGACGACATGCTTGATGAATTAAGTGGCTCTACAATGTTTTCTAAAGTTGACTTGCGTAGTGGATACCACCAAATTAGAATGAAACTTGGAGATGAATGGAAGACGGCATTTAAAACTAAGTTCGGGTTATATGAGTGGCTAGTGATGCCTTTTGGTTTAACTAATGCCCCTAGCACTTTCATGAGATTAATGAATGAGGTTTTACGTGCTTTCATTGGTAAGTTTGTGGTAGTTTACTTTGATGATATATTGATTTACAGCAAGTCACTAGATGAACATCTTGAACACTTACGTGTTGTTTTTGTTGCTTTGAGAGATGCACGTTTGTTTGGTAACCTCGAAAAGTGCACCTTTTGCACCGATCGAGTTTGTTTTCTTGGCTATGTTGTTACTCCGCAGGGAATTGAGGTTGATCAAGCCAAGATCATCGCTATCCAGAGTTGGCCGCCTCCTAAAACGGTCAAACAAGTGCGGAGTTTTCTCGGGCTCGCTGGTTTCTATCGGCGTTTTGTTCGGGATTTCAGCACCCTCACTGCACCATTGAATGAACTTACAAAGAAGGGTGTTCCTTTTACTTGGGCCACCAATCATCAACAAGCTTTCGACACTCTCAAAGATAAGTTAACACATGCCCCTTTGCTTCAACTTCCTGATTTCAGCAAGACTTTTGAATTAGAATGTGATGCTAGTGGCATAGGTCTTGGGGGTGTGTTAATGCAAGAAGGAAAACCTGTTGCTTACTTTAGTGAAAAGTTAAGTGGTCCTAGTTTGAACTATTCTACCTATGATAAAGAATTATATGCTCTAGTTCGAACTTTGGAAACATGGCAGCATTATTTATGGCCCAAAGAGTTTGTAATACATTCTGATCATGAATCCTTGAAACATATTCGAAGTCAAACCAACCTGAACCGTAGACATGCTAAGTGGATTGAGTTTATTGAATCTTTTCCCTATGTCATTAAATATAAAAAGGGCAAAGAAAATGTGATAGCTGATGCGTTGTCTAGGAGATATACCATGCTTTCACAACTTGATTTCAAAATCTTTGGGTTAGAGACAATAAAGGAGCAATATGTGCATGATGCTGATTTTAAAGACGTGTTGCTAAATTGTCAAGAGGGAAAGGGTTGGAATAAATTTGTTGTGCATGATGGTTTCATATACCGTGCTGGCAAGCTATGCATTCCTGTTGGCTCCGTTCGTCTTTTGTTGTTACAGGAGGCGCATGGAGGAGGATTGATGGGCCACTTCGGCGTGAAGAAGACTGAGGACATTCTGTTCCACCATTTTTATTGGCCAAAGATGAGGCGTGACGTCGAACGCTTCATTTCTCGCTGCACCACGTGCCAAAAAGCTAAGTCACGACTTAATCCTCATGGTTTATACATATCTCTTCCTGTTCCAAGCGTACCTTGGGAAGATATTTCTATGGACTTTGTTTTAGGGCTTCCTAGGACAAAGAAGGGGAGGGATAGTATTTTTGTTGTCGTGGATAGATTCTCTAAGATGGCTCATTTTATACCATGTCATAAAAGTGATGATGCTACACATGTTGCTGATTTGTTCTTTAAGGAAATTGTTCGCTTGCATGGTATTCCGAATACGATAGTTTCAGATCGTGATGCTAAATTTCTTAGTCATTTTTGGAGAACCTTGTGGGGAAAGTTGGGAACTAAACTGTTATTTTCCACTACCTGTCACCCCCAAACTGATGGACAAACTGAGGTAGTCAATAGAACATTGTCTACTATGCTTAGGGCTGTGCTTAAAAAGAACTTAAAAATGTGGGAGGAATGTTTGCCTCATGTGGAATTTGCTTATAATCGTTCGCTGCATTCTACCACGAAGAAATGCCCTTTTGAAATTGTTTATGGTTTCATACCTCGTGCACCTATCGACTTGTTGCCTCTTCCGGCTTCAGAAAAAGTAAATTGTGATGCGCAACAATGTGCTGATTTCATACGTAAGATGCATGAGACAACTAAAGAGAACATTGAGATTATGAATGCTAAATATAAAGTTGCTGGTAGTCAAGGACGCAAGCATATTACTTTTGAACCGGGTGATCTTGTGTGGTTACACTTGCGTAAAGAACGATTTCCTGAATTGAGAAAGTCTAAACTCATGCCTCGTGCAGATGGTCCTTTTAGAGTGCTTGAACGTATTAATGATAATGCATATAAGTTAGACTTGCCTGCAGATTTTGGGGTTAGCCCCACCTTTAACATTGCAGATTTGCGACCTTGCTTGGGCGTGGAAGATGAGCTTGAGTCGAGGACGACTCCAATTCAAGAAGGGGAGGATGATGAGGACATCACTTCTATTGATATGAACACCCCTCTTACTGCTTCCATGAATGATGGGCAAGGTCCAATCACTCGGGCACGTGCTCGTCAACTCAACTATCAGGTAAACTCGTTTTTAGGAGTCAATAATATTTCCGCTGAGCATTCGATACTTCCTAAGACTTGTGATTTTCTTGTCCTTAGGAACCATGGAGAAGAACCACGCGAGCTCAAGTGTAGAAGTGGAACCGTCAAGCGCAAGCCAACTCATATTCGCGAGTTCGACTCAGATTCGGACTGCTGCACAGCGCCTACTTCAAATGACCATAACTTTTGATCTAGAAGGTTTCTCGGGGCCCGTGAGTACTCGTTGGAAAGATCTTGGAGTCTACTTTCAGATGAATCTGGTCTCACTTCGAAATTCCATTCGAGCCAATCAGAAACTGCAAAACAAGTGGCGTCACTTTTCCAGTCCGAGTCAAAGTGGGCCTTGGGCCTTGTAATCACACTTAGACTATTTGGGCCTGCACTAATCATGGGTGTACTGTTCACGTGAACAGTACCCGTGAATAGTACCACATCCCCTTTTGTTAGATAAGTGCGGCCTCCCCCACTCCTATTTAAGGAGGTCGCACCCCTTTAGTTTTCCTTGGGTTTTTCTTAAGAGTTTATTCTGCTTAGCAGTTTCGCCGCATGTTCGGTTTGAGGAACCCCAACTTGTGAACTTAAACATTATTCGCAATTTCAGATTGCATCTTTTACTCTCTTGCTTGTGTTCTCGATTCGCTTGCAGGAGATAGCCTTCTTGGCGAGGTCAATCGTGTTCGGCACGGTTGATAACCAACGGAGCAGTGGTGTAGTGATTGCGAGGGGTTCGATCTGTTTTGGTCGGAGCCTTTGGATCATCAACGTCGAGATCTCCACAATCGACTTATGAGTACCTCTCGGAAGATCGGGCCATCGTCACATCATAGCATGTAGTTTATGAGGTCAAACTAAGGGTACAAGCAGTTCTAGAAAACTTAGGAGCCATTGTTGCAGATTTGTAGTGATGAGAGGGTGAAGAATCACATAGCATGGGATGCTAAGATTATACTTTCTGGAGATGCATACAAAATAAACTTGCTGATCTAACAACGTTACTGCAACAGCTAACAAAATGGCAGCAAAAATTGCCACACAATGCCTGGTTATGTGAAATGGAAATACTCTGAGGTTCAATTATTTCATTCATACAACAGTCTCATATCAAAATTGACATAATGGTTATGAACATCAGTCATGAATCTTAGCATAACATCAGTCATGAATCTTAACATAACAAAAGATGATTATCATCATAGTTTGAGATATACCAAGTTTGTCAAGATATACCAAGGTTCAATTAGGAAGTTTATAACGGGGATGTGGGTTGTTGTCCCTGCAAAAGTGAACTAATTTACCCTTGTCATCCCAATAAATATATATCTGTTCAAGAAATATATATCCCAAGAAAGTGAACCAATAAGCCAACTATGCCTCACTACAGCTTCAGCAATTGTAATTGGTTTGTCCCAGATCAAGTATTTCTTGGGTTACAGTGTTACAAGAAGCAGCAAAATGGATCCACCGTGAAAGCAACTAGCAGAAAGTGTAATAAAATTATATTATACTTTTGGGCGCATGACCAAAAAGTCTCCATAGAAGCACAATGAGGGGGAAAACTGAAACTTACCATCAAACTTCTTTACATTAAGAGCCTCAAACGACGACTCCAATGTCGAAGCTGGTGAAATCTGCACAAATGAAGCAGCATGAGCAATAATCAAGTAGAATTGAAGTGAAAAAGAAAAAAGAAAATCAGTGATCCATTCAAAGAGATGTACCCTCCTATCAACATCCTTTTTGTTGGTGCCTTCTTCTTGTGCAGGCTCTGCATCGCCGCCTTCTCCCAAATCTTCAATGGCAATCACCAAATAAAGACATTGTAAGATTATGACAAAAGCATGAAACAGATAAATACTTCCACTTTTACCATTAAAAAATGAAAACAACATTTAGTGGCATCCAGCATAATAAGAGTAATTTGCAATCGATACTAACTCACTTAAAATTTAAATTACACTTAAATTGACACGCAGAGTGCACCGAATCAACACGCAGTGAGTAGATCTTCACGCCCGCCTCCAGCGTGCAGCTAGCTGAGCTTCTTGACATTTCACAATCTGCAGCACGAGCGAAAAGTGAGATGAATCAATTATCAATATCAATACAAATGCAACTCCTTCTAATAGCACAGGGCCAGATTATCGACGATCCTACAGTATCCTATTACCATTTTTTATGTCTGCTTTACCTGGAACTTTAACCTTACTGTACCGATTTAATGCAGGTGTCAAGTGGAAGCAGGCAGGGCAATCGGATAATATAGCTGGTGTTGTTGGGAAGGTTGGGTCCGTGGTGAAGAGTCGGTGGGCTGTTTTCCAGGAGGCAAGGCAGCAACATGTCGATTGAAGATAGGAGCTGGATGTGCATGGCGAAGTATACTGCTGAATGGCAAAAAGGATTTAAGGACTTCATTCAGAATACCTTTGGAGGCAGATCTAAAGAAGAAACTGCTCCATGTCCATGTGCTCGTTGCCGTTGCATGTCCTACAGAAATCAAAAAGATGTTCGAAGTCATTTGGTACTTAGAGGGTTCGATGAAAGTTTCATCCAAGGAGAAGGTAATGCTCAAGATTTAGTTGCATGTCCTCAGGAGGATAACCCTGCTGAAGGAGAATACGATGATGGCGAAACAGGTGATGCGCCTGCTAGCAAAGAACTGATTTCTGCACTAATCCGCGGAGCTATACATGGCGAACTCACAGGAAGTGGAGATGAAGAGCCAAATGAGAGTGCAAAGAAGTTCTTTAAGTTATTAACCGAGGCACAAAAGGAACTGTATCCAGGCTGCAAGGAGGCTACAAAGGTTTCTTTCATTATCAGGATTTTTTAGATGAAGTGCATGCATGGTTTTAGTAACAATGGAATACAGTCGATCCTTGATCTGTTCGCGTTGTTCCACCCTGGTATCCCAGACACCTTGGATAAAGTGCGTAAGGTTGTTCGAGATCTTGGACTCGACTACCAAAAGATTAATGCATGTGTGAACGACTGTGTATTATTTCGTGGGGATTATGTTGACTTGGATACATGTCCAACCTGTGGTCAGTCTAGGTGGAAAGGGACCGACTCTTCTGAAGATGCTGAGTCCTCTAGCACTTGTGGTGGACAAAAGCGTTTTCCACGTAAGATCTTGCGGTATTTCCCACTTACTCCTCGGCTGCAAAGATTGTTTATGATGGGAAAATGCGTCACCCTGCGGACTCGTTGGCATGAAAGCATTTGGATGCCCTGGAGGAGGAATTTGCATCTGACCCTCGCAATGTAAGGCTTGGACTTGCATCTGATGGCTTCAATCCGTTTGGGATGTTGAATGTTGCATACACTACTTGGCCTGTCATCATAATCCCTTATAACTTGCCTCCTTGGTTGTGTTTAAAACAATCGTATTGGATGATGTCAATGCTGATACCAGGGCCCAAATCTCCTGGAATGAACATCGATGTCTATTTGCAGCCACTGATCGATGAGTTAAAGGATCTTTGGGAAAAGGGTGTTCTCACATGGGATGCAAATGTTAGGAAAAATTTTACCTTATGTGCAGTTCTACTATGGACCATAAACGATTTCCCTGCATATGCCATGCTGTCTGGTTGGAGTACTAAAGGCAAGTTTGCATGTCCTTACTGTCATAAGTATACAGAATACTTATGGTTGAAATTTGGCTGCAAGCATTGCTACCTGGGTCATCGTCGCTTTCTGCCACAGAACCATAGATGGCGCAGGAATAAAAGTAGCTTCAACAACAAGGTAGAAACAAGGGAGGCTCCGGTGCCACTTACTGGTGAAGAGGTTCTGCAGCAGTATGACAGTTTTGAGCAACCAAAATTTGGGCAAGGCACAAGGAAGAGGAAGCAGCGTGAAGAAGAAACTAGGTGGCACAATTGGAGGAAGAAGAGTGTATTCTTCCAACTACCGTACTGGGAAAAATTGCTTATTAGGCATAATTTGGATGTCATGCACATCGAGAAGAACATTGGTGAGAGCATATTGGGGACATTGCTGGACATTGATGGTAAATGTAAGGATGGTGGGAAGGCTCGGCTTGACTTGCAGAATCTTGGGATTAGGAAGGATCAACATCCTGTGGTGGAGAATGGCAAGTATACTTTGCCATCAGCGTTGTACAGCTTAGGCAAGGATGAGAAGGAAATGTTATGCAAATTCCTACAAGGAGTGAGGATGCCTGATGGTTTTGCAGCAAATATAAAGAGATGCGTGGACGTCAAGGGATGTAAGGTTTCTGGACTGAAGACTCATGACTATCATGTTATATTACAGAAACTATTACCACTAGTAGTACGCGACATATTGCCTCAAGATGTTGCTATCACATTGATTCAGCTAAGTAATTTTTTCAGTTCATTATGTTCAAAGGAACTGGTGGAAAGTGACCTTGAAAAACTGACCTCTTCGATTGGAGAGACTTTATGTTGGCTAGAGATGTTATTCCCACCAGGATTTTTTGATATTATGATGCATTTGCCAGTTCATTTAGCTGAGGAGGCTAGATTTGGAGGACCTGTGTGTTATAGATGAATGTATCCAGTCGAGAGGTATCTACGTACGCTGAAAGGATATGTGAGGAACAAAGCACAACCTGAAGGTTCTATAGCAGAGGGATATATCGCTGAGGAGTGCATGACATTTTGTTCTCGATTCCTAGAAGACATTGATACGAAGCTGAACCGCCCAGAGCGTCATGAAAGCAGTGCAGCAAATGAACCACCGTCTGGGCTTAGCATATTTCAGACCATTGACTACAGTAAGAAAGGTTGCAAAGTTGAGTCTATTCCTACTTTAGAGTTGAAGCAGATGCGGCACTACATAATAACAAACTGTGATGAGGCTGTTACATGGATTGAGTAAGTTGAAATTACAACTGGTGTGTGTTTAATGTTCCTCATGATTAATGTTTTTCTAATTGAGTACCTTTGTTTTGATCATATGTAGTTTGCATAAGGAGGAACTCAAAAAGATTACTGCACACGGCATTGAGAGACGTCACAGGGAGCAATTTGTGCTAATTAGTTCTAACTGTTTATAATAGCTACTGATTAGCTTACCTACAATTTTCCTGTATCTGTCAACCCCAGCACAAAGCTTTCATAGAGCATGCCTACCTTAACATTAAGCAGCTTATGTGCAACAAATTGTTCATCTCAAACAGAAGGTATGATACAATTTTGGGTATCCATCGTCTCAAACAGGACATGCACTTCAGTAGGGAATGATGTGCTAGTTAATTTTCTGACATTTCATATGCAAAGTGCACACACTAGGAGGTCTAAACAAACACAAACATAGAAGTCATTCGAACATTCAGAATTAACACAATTCAGCATACAAGCAGGCTGTGATTTAGTCATACAGGCATCAATTGTTACCAAACATACAAGCAGGCTGTCAATTAACCTGACCCAACCTAGCAGATCAATCTAACCAAATTAGAAAGGCTAACCCTACCAAATTACTAACCCAATCTAGCACCTCAAATCACCGTAACAATACCAAATTACTAACCCTAACTTAATCTTACCTTCTTCTTGGCCGAGCAGGACGCTGCTCCTTTGTCCCGATTGCCGCAAGTCGGAGCCACCTTCTACGGGGGCTTCTTCTTTGCCGAGGTGGACGTCGGCCCCTTGCCTCGCTTCCGGCGCATCTTCTTGAACTCCGGCTTCACATCATCCTCGGAGTGGCCAGCCCCCGAAGACGTCGATGAACCGGAGGCGCCACGGTGGCTTGGCATCACCTTCCTGGAGGGGGCGAACTGGCCCCGCGCATATGTGCGGCTGAAGGTACGAGTTGTGGACGCGCTCGCCGCCTGCCATCTCGACGCCGTCGCCGTCGCCTCTGGGGAATCTAGAGAGTCACGAGTGTGTGTTTTTTTGTTTTAGCAAAAGTCACGAGCGTGGTGAGGGGAATCCCCTGGAAGGAGGCCGCTGGTGGGGTTTTGTTGAGGCGAAGATGGGCCAGCCCGTTTTGCTGGTTACTCCAATCTCTTGACGGATGCGTGCACGATTTAGTACCACTTCGCTAACTCAAACGAGACTAGCACAGCTTAAAGATTTGAGTCCCTGCTGCGCTACTGAATTTCCACGATTCCGGCATTATCTTGAGCACTCTACACGCTACTGGGCCAACTTGGCTCAAGCTTGACTGAGCTGTTGGCCCTTTTTAGGCTTTGTTTTTTTACAAACTATTGTTTTTTTACAATCACATTATTAATCTATAAACATTATTTGCCCAATTTTTTTATGTAATTTTTTGCAAAATAATTATTTAAGTTAACATTATTTGCCCATTATTTTTTATGTAATCTTTTGCAAAACAATTATTTATGTCAAAAATATTTGCCCAACCTATGTATCTCAAACTTAGTTCATCATCTCCTACTGAGTTGCCATGTTATCTCCGCCTGAGTGCCACGTCATGTCCTTCTTGTCGGTTCTTCATGACCCACTACCTTGTTATGCCCCAACATCTTGCACTAGCTAGGTAGGACCCACATCTTCTGCCTGTAGTTGGGTTGGTCATCATGTCCTGCTAAGTTGCCACGTCATGGCCTAAGTGCCACGTCATGTCCTACTTGTCGGTTCTTCATGACCCACTACCTTGTTATGCCCCCAACATCTTGCACTAGCTAGGTAGGACCCACGTCTACTATCCGTAGCTGGGTTGGTCCTCATGTCCTGTTGAGTTGCCATGTCTTCTCCGCCTGAGTGCCATGTCATGTCCCACTTATCATTTCTTCATGACCCACTATATATATTGTTATGCCCCAACATCTAGCTCTAGCTAGGTAGGACCCACGTCTTATGCCTGTAGTTGGGTTGGTCATCATGTTCTACTGAGTTGCCACGTCTTCTTCGCCTGTTTGCCATGTCATGTCCTACTTGTCGGTTCTTCATGCCCCACTACCTTGTTATGCCCCAACATCTTGCACTAGCTAGGTAGGACCCACGTCTTCTATCCGTAGCTGGGTTGGTCCTCATGTCCTGTTGAGTTGCCATGTCTTCTCCGCCTGAGTGCCATGTCATGTCCCACTTATCATTTCTTCATGACCCACTATATATATTGTTATGCCCCAACATCTAGCACTAGCTAGGTAGGACCCACGTCTTTTGCCTGTAGTTGGGTTGGTCATCATGTTCTACTGAGTTGCCACGTCTTCTTCGCCTGTTTGCCATGTCATGTCTTACTTGTCGGTTCTCTTCATGCCCCCACTACCTTGTTATGCCCCAACATCTTGCACTAGCTAGGTAGGACCCACGTCTTCTGTCCGTAGTTGGGTTGATCATCATGTCCGTCTGAGTGCCACGTCATCTCCCATTAGTCGGTTCTTCATGTACCGCCTGAGACCAACTAATATCATAATTTCGTTATGTAAATTTTTGAATGAATTTCATTTTGATTGGACCAACTGCTTTTTGATTTAGTAAAATCCTTCATCAAATTCGTCTGCCTTCATAGTCTTTCCCACATACATTTTCCTCCAAACAGATTCCCACAAAAACCGAAGGCCGCGTCCCATGTTTCCCATAATTGCGATCTATTCCAAAAACCGTGAGGGGAGAGGAGGGGTCCCTTCGTTTTTGCCCTAGCTCAGGTCTGATGGCATCGTCGCCGCCGGACACCGGGACGGGGCATCCCTCCATGGACGTCGCCTCTGGAGATCTCAGCAGGAGAGCTGTGACGACGCCTTCATCCAAGAGGACGCCACCGTCTGCTTCACAACGCGATGGCGCCGGAGAACTCAGGAAACAGCCCGCCAGATCAATGGAACGGCGGCGTCATCCTCATATTCAAGCCGTCGTCGAGGAAGAAGATGAAGACGAACACACCGGGTCACTAAGGTTTCGCGAAAGCAGGTATGCATACGATGTTATAGTACTTTTATAGTATGCAACATATGCTAGGGTTTATGACTAGGGATGCCTCACCGTGTCCTGCCTCGCCGCACTTCACCTCGGCCGTGTCGCCTCCTTCTCCGCGCTCCTTATCCGCCTCGCGCGCGCCCGCCTCCCCTCCGCCGCCACCGCCGTCCTCGGTCGCGCCGCCTCCGCGCCCTGGCGATTCCTGGAGCCGCAGTTCCTGCCGCTCCTTCACCTCCTCCCCGCCGACCACGCCTCACGCTCCTCCGCCTCCTGCCCGCGCTCCTCTGCCGCAACCGCGTCTCGCACAAGAACGATGACTTGGAGACCGCCTTCAAAGTGCTCGACGAAATGCGCGAGTAGCTTTACAAGTTGTTTTTGCTGGTGGTGAAAACATATGCATAGCTGACCAAGAACTACGAGTTGTTTTTGCTCCTGTAAGCCAGTTCTTTGCTTGGAGGATTGTTCTCCCATTTTAGTTTTATGCCAACGAACTTAATGGTAAAATGTTCCCTCCTGAGAGTTCTTAATACATGATAATGCATTTGATTGGATACTCAGTATACTATACTATACTCAGTATAATGCAGGTACGACCAGGTACTTGGTAGGAAAATTCAGGATTGTTTTGGATATTTTTTTGTTTTGTTACTTGCTTCTTATTTCTGAACCTCATGCACTACATCGGCAGTCATGATGAAATTGAGTAGGAAATGCTACATTCAACATTTGAAGGCTAATTACTTTATATTGGGTACATGTTCATTCATATATTAAACAAAATGGCCCCCCTACATATTGATGTGAGCTCTGCCACTGTTTATGTCATAGTAATTTCAGTAGACTTCGACAATGATAATGGCAAATATGAACCTTTTTATTACTGGATATATCTGCTTTATTGATTTGTAACTACATGTATATACACGCAGTGCACCAAAGACTGGAGAGGTTTGGACAATATATTTCCAATACAAGGGGAAGGATCCAGAAAACGAATTTGTCGATGTACATTTAGATAAAGCTGATGTCACATATTTTAACTTGGCATCTTTTAAAGAACAGCTTGGGTACGGACCTAGGGACTTCATGTATTACAAGATGCGTTGTGGCAGGGATGTAGCAAAACTTGAGGCCATGGGTTATATACGAGATGCAGATATAGTGCTACGTATGAATGAGGCTGAGAGGGAAATCAGGTTGGTACTGTCGAAGGAGCAGGAACATGAGGTAGATGTCGCCATAACACCGATTAAGCGACCAAGGGAGAAGGGAAACAATGATGACTGAAGTACGCTTGAAGACATTGATGCCTACAAGTTGTGGCTAGCAAAGCTGCAATCCAAGGATCCAGACACTGGTAAGATTGTTCGATGATTCACTCATGCAAATTGTTATAACAAAGTGTTGCTCTGACAAGTGGTATTGTATAATCATCATCACTCGCAGATTTAAGGGATGCCTTCAGGGATGAAACAATCGAAACATACAAGGAATAGCTAAGGCATACAGGCCATCGTCGACACATGCGTAATTAAATATCTTTACTCATTTAAACATGTTTACTGTTCTGCAAACAATAAAATAATTATTAACATGTGTTGGTTGCATTCTTTTTGTAGTATCATTATTGGAAGAAAATACAAATGATGATGACATAACTGAAGGGGAGGAAAATGATAGGCCAAGTCATGCTAGGAAACCAAAAAATCTAGGAGATGGTATGCGCTGCTCCTTCCATTTTATATTTTATATTAAAAACTCTTTTGCTTATCATGGATGTTCCATTATTTCTTAATGTTCAAATAGGAGAAAATTCCAAAACACGTGGAAGAGGATGTCTCAAAGGTCTGACAGTAACCAACAAGAGAATTAGGAATCGGACTCAGAAATTAAAAATCGAATTTAATCCTAGGCTGGGTGGCCCCATTGGTGAGAACCGTCGGTCGTTCGTGGATGAGGTGGTAACGTTTACCAGGAAAAAGGCTCCAGTTATAGGAGTGAAAACGTGGAAGGGTGTGCATCCAAAAGTCAAAATGTCAATAGCAGATGACATACTGGTATGACACTATCTTTTTTGTCCATATGTCTTGTTGTCACTAGCTAAAATTTTGTATTCTATTTGTCTTTGCATTGGAACAGCTTAACTGGGACTTACAGAATGTTGAAGAAACTAAAGAAAAGATATGGGCCATTGCCAAGGAGAGGTACAAAGGATGGCGTGCTGCATTTAGTGCTACATACAGGGCTTACTGCACTGACGCTGAAAGAATGAAACATAAGCCTGAAGATTTAGACAATGTTGAGTGGTACTACTTGATCCAGTACTTTGGAAGTGAGAGCTTCCAGGTTTGTAAAATGGTTAAATATCCTTTTCTTTTTACAAATGATCAAATCCGTGTTTTAATCACATCATTTGTAAACCATTTACAGAAGAAGAGCACCAAGAATACTGAAAACCGTAAGAAGCAAAAGACACAGCATCTCATGGGATCCAAACCATTTTCCCAAATAAGCTATGATCAGGTAATGACAAGCTTTACTAGCCTAGTTATTTTTTACAACAATCAATACCTCATACTACATGTGTTGCCATCTCAAAGAGACCCGACAACTGGTGAGGAGCCTACTGATTTGGATCTTTGGATGGTTACTCACACGAAGGGCGGGCAATGGTCAAACCCAGATACACTGGAAGTATATGTGAGTGCTAAATATATATATTGTTCTGACTTTATAATTGGTTCATGCTTCATAAAGTTTTGGAACACTTCTAATTTTAATCCTTCTAATGTGTTAATTATGTTTCGCTTAGGAAAATGCTCTCGTCAAAATTGCTGAGGCAGAATATCGAAAGATAAACAATGTCTTATGGTTGAAGAAGAAAATGCACTTTTCCAGAAATACTACAAAGAAACCATAGGGACCAAAACGTACAGATGTCATGGTCATGGATATATGGCGAAATATCCAATACGAACGGCTCTATTGAATGAGAGAGAAGAGAATTTAGCCCGTAGCTCAGCTGTAGCCCTACAGCACCGAGAGGAGGTTGAAGATTTAAAACAAAAACTTGCAAATGAAGTTACTGCAAGGGAAAGAGATAAGGAAGAAAGTATCCGACAAATGCAGGAACTTAGAGAAGAGCTTCGTTTGCAAGTTGCACTGTTACAGGTAGTAAATATATTATATGCTTGTCTTTTGTCGATTTTTTGCCCCTAATGTTGCTTGCCTTTTATATGGTGTAGGCTAACCCAGGAAACACCACCTGTTCACAGCCTCCAAATAGCACAACTGTGGGCATGAATGACATCACACCACCACGTATAGAAGATGAAGAACAAGAGGTAATAAAAATGCAGCATGTCGACATACAAAATGCATTTGTACACATGTGTATTAATGCACAGTGTTGTTATTTTGTTTGTTGGCAGATTCAACCAGCAAGCGTGATGACCACAGAAAAAGATGTTGATCCACCTACTCGCACCACAGCTACAGCTAATACTACTGTAACAAGAAATCTTTTCCCAACAGACAACAATGACCCACCAGCAGATTCAAATTCTTCGCAGCAACAGATAAGGCCTGCTGCAAAAACTCGTAATCAAAAGAAAAAGCTACATGTATGAATGCCTATATGTGATTTTTGTTTGTTCATTTCAATCAAATTATGTGCCGCATATTGGAAACGGTGGGTGAGTCATATATGCTATGTTGTAAGCATTACTATTGACTTGATTTCATTGCTGAATTATGTCCCTGCTGTACATTGCCTACTATACATTGACTACTGTACATTGCCGAATTTCATTGCCTACTGTACATTGACTAATTATGTTCCTGCTTATAAAATGCAGGAAAGCATGGAGAGGCAAAATAATTAAAGTACTATGGAATATGCGTGCGAGCGTGTGCTGATGGAACATCATGAGATGAATAAGTGAAGCAATACTTCGAGTGAATGAAGAACAATTTCTTTTTTTATTGCAAACATAGTTCAAGACTTGTAGTTTGAGAGGATATTTTTGTTATTGCAAACATATTTATTCTGGCTCAGACATAATTTTCCAGTTATTGAAGGATTGATTTCATATATGTGTGTCGATGATTGAATTTTTTCTTTAATTCTATTGTATCTATGTTGCAACAATAAATTAATATACAAATATCAAACGAAATAGGCGTACACGACGAAAATCTCCTCGTCGCAATAAACTGAAATGCATCAATTGTTGTTTGTCGCAATAAACAGTATTGCAACGTAGGTTGTGCAATGCCATAAGACTTAGTAACCACAACCAACGTGTTGTTGCAATACCACTTACGTGCAACCAAAAAATTTACGTGGCAACATAAGTTATTGCAATGAAACATTGTGCGTCGCAATTACGGATATAACCACCAAATGATTTTCGTTGCAGAAGATTTTATTGCAATGGAACATAGTCCGTGGCAATTAGTTCTATTCCCACGAAGCAATGGCGTTGCAATCTTGGCTTGTTCTTGCAACACAATGTTTGGTGGCAATATAGTCTATTGCCACAATGTGTGTCGTGGCAACAATTACTAATGCAACGATGCTATTGGTTGCAATATCTCCTATTGCGACCATATCGTGCGTGGCATTTGCTTTTTGTGCTCGTTGCGAAAGTCAAAGTATCGCAACACATCAAAATTGAGTCGCAATAACCTATTGCAACATATTTAAATGCCACGACTCACAACATAATCGACTTCGAAGCATTTGTTACGTATTGCAACCAAAATGCCCATATTGCAACCATTCTTAGGCGTGGCTTTAGGCTAAAATCCTTGTAGTGTGAGGGCGAAGTGAGCAACAGCGAGCTGTACTCTGACTCCAACGAGGTATCTCCCACCTACGACCAGCTTAATGATGCTTTTCTTAAGCTAGGTAGATTCCATGCTAGATCTAGAGCTAGGTATAGCGAGTTGGAGAAGGAAGTAGATAGATTGTCACGGGAGCTTACTTCACTTATATCTGCTCCCTCCCGTGATGATTGTGATGTTTGTTCTGCTTTGCTAGATGACATGGAGAAACTAAGGACCTTGCATGATAGTGTGTCCTCTGAGGTAGACATGATTATGGTGGAGAATATTAGTCTACTTGCTGAGATAGAGATGAGTAGGGTAGCGCCTTCTTCATCTACTACTGTTGAGGCTATTTCTTGCACATCATGTGAGGATAAGGACAATGCGTTTAGAGGTCTTTATACCATGTTGCTCGATTTGCCCGAGACTTGTGAAAATTGCAATAATCTGAAGATGAACCTAAAACGGGCAGATCATAAAATTGTTGAATTACAAGCCTTTCTTCTTGAGCCTGTTGCTTCATGTGTGAATTGTCCCAACCTTACTGCTGAGCTTGAAGCTGTCTCCAAACAGTTTCAAGAATTAGTTGATGACAACAACAGATTGGCTCAATATGCTTCTAAGGACCCTGTTAACTCACCATGCATTAATTGTAACAAACTAAAATCTGATTTGATTGCATTGGATGAGAAATGTGTGAAGCTGACTAAGGACCTACTAGAGAAGCAACCATCTGCTTGTACTGTGTGTGGGGGGAAGAAGCATGAGGGTTTGATAGAGACGCCTAGCGACGTGAACCACATGGCTAGCAGTAGGACTGTTCCTTCTGAGTCGGCTGAGCGTGCTCAAGCCATTCGTTCCTCTGTTGTTGGTTCTTCTTCTGCTCCCTTACCTCCTGCTGTCTCTTCTCCCCCCTGCTCCTCTTGCGCCTCTCTCTTTCATGAGTGTCAGTATCTTATGAACACTCTCGAGAGATTTGTAGGCGGCAAGAAGAAGCTTAATCTTAGACCAGTCCAAGATTTGCAAGTTCAATCAGGGTCTAGGATATGATTTTCTTGAGGATGTGAGGAAGCATCAACCTGCTGTGCTTAGACCCATAGCCGCAGGTGTGATCGAGATCAAGCCCAGGACTGAGAAAGTCCAATTCAAGTCAGCGGGCTTTGTCCACGGGATCTCTGACAGCAAGGTGACTCCACCTGTTGCTTCGGCCTCTCAGAAGGAGAAGCCTGATCGTGCTACTTCTACCTCTTAGAAGGTGAAGTATCACTGCACCTTTTGTCAGAAGGATGGGCATTTGATCGATCGATGCTTCAGGCGCGCCAAGATCGCGCGTAGAGACCGTGTTGAGTCTCTTAGGCGTATTCAGGGTCAGCCCCAGACCTTGAGTGCACCTAAGACCAACACGAGGTCTAGGTTTGCTCCTGTTGATGGGTTTGGGCAGCATCGAGGACTTGGTTTTTTTGAGTTTTCTAGTTTTCGTCCTCATGCTCCTTTTGGCCATGACTTCCGCCGTTCTGAGGGTAGATCTCGTTTTCCTCGTCGAGATGCCTACCCGCGGCGTGATTAGCATGTTGCCGGTGCTTCGACTCGCTCTCCCGTAGCAGTCGAACCCAGCAACAGCTTCAGGTCTACACGTAGACCTTCTGCTTCTTTGAGCAACAGAGAGCGTAGGGTAGTTAGAGGTCAGTCATGCTTGACGACTTCTGCTGCTCGACATGTTACTCAGTATTGGGTGCCAAAATCACTCTTGATTTACTCCAGTACTGAGACTTTACTCTCTGTCTGACTCAGGTTCGCCGGGCAGGGAAGGGAAAGGTTTGGCTCGTAGACTCCGGGTGTTCACGACACATGACCGGAGACTCCCGTTGGTTTTCTTCCCTTGCCCGTGCTCCAGGTGATGAGACGATCACCTTCGGAGATGCTTCATCTGGGCGCGTCACCGCCAAAGGTACAGTGTGTGTTAATGATTCTTTCATTTTGAAAGATGTTGCCTTGGTTAGTAAGCTGCAGTATAATTTGCTTTCAGTCTCTCAGCTTACCGATGACGGTTTCGAGGTGAGCTTTAAGAAAAACAATTGCAAAATTCTTGATTCTTCGGGTAGTCTGTTTTGCGAGATTTCTCGTTTTGGGAGGATCTTTCGTGCTGATTTTTCTGAGTCTTCTGGTGATCCTCTCCGGTGTTTAGTTGCTTCAGAGTCCCGTGACCTTTCTTTCTGGCATAGGACACTTGGTCATATTGGATTTGACCATTTGACCCGAGTCAGCGGCCACGATCTCATTCGTGGTCTGTCGAAACTCAAGATGGTCAAAGATCTAGTTTGTGCTCCTTGCCGGCACGGCAAGATGGTTGTTGCTTCTCATCCTCCAGTCACAGTGACCATGACCGATGCACCGGGATAGCTTCTACACATGGACACAGTTGGACCAGCTCGAGTGCAGTCAGCGGGAGGGAAGTGGTATGTTCTTGTCGTGGTCGATGACTTCTCGAGGTACTCTTGGGTGTTTTTCTTAGCCTCGAAGGATGAGACGTTTACACATTTCCGAGGTCTTTTCAGTTGGCTTTCTGTTGAGCTCCCGGGTGCCTTACGAGCGATCCGCAGTGACAATGGCACGGAGTTCAAGAATTCCTACTTTGAGAGGTTTTGCGATGAGACAGGTGTAGAGCACCAGTTCTCTTCTCTGCACGTCCCACAGCATAATGGCGTCGTGGAGAGGAAGAACCGTACCTTGGTCGAGATGGGCAGGACGATGCTTGATGAGTATTCTACACCTAGGAAGTTTTGGGCTGAGGCTATTGCGACCGCGTGCCATATTTCGAATAGAGTTTTTCTTCGGGCACACTTGCATCGCACTTCTTATGAGTTGAGATATGGGCGAAAGCCCAGTGTCTCGCATTTTCGCGTGTTTGGTTGCAAGTGTTTCATTCTGAAGTCCGGGAACCTAGACAAGTTCGAGTCACATTCTTGTGATGGTATCTTTTGTAACATCCTGATTTTCAGAACCTTTTTGAAGCTTTTAAAATAAAATTCACCATTTGAATTTTCTGGAATTAATTAAAAGCTTAAATGAATTTTTATGAATTAAAAGGATTTAATATGAATAATTTGAACATGAACATTTGCCAAAATTATTTTATTTGAGTTCTTTGTGTCTCAAGGAATTTATTGGAATTTTTCTGGATTTTTCTGGATTTATTTGCTATTTTCTAGAGCTCAAAAGAGTTTATTTGAATGTTTGGAAAAAGAAAAGAAAAAGAAAATCCTATTTTTCCTAAAACCGGTCGGCCCAACACCGGCCCGGTCCAGCCCGCTCGCCCGCCGGTCGCCCCCGCCTGCCACGCGTCAGGCATCAGCGCCCGCGCCCGCTCCGCCTTGGCCGCCCCGATGATCGCCACGTGGCCGTCATCCGCCAGCCCAGCGCCCGCGCCCCCGCATCCCGACCGCCCGCCCACCCGCGCCACCGACAGGTGGGGCCCACCTGTCAGGCGCGTCGTCCCCGAGCGGGACTCTTCTTCCCCGTCTCCGTCGCGGACTCCTCCGCCGTACCCGTCCCGGATGCCTCGCCGCCGTGTATAAATACGGGGGCCGACCCCTCGGCTTCTCCCCGTCTCGAGCCGCCGCCACCGCCGCCGCTCACCGCCGTCGACGCCCGTAGCCGCCGTCGCCCGTGTGCGTCCGCCGCCTCCGCCGTTGCCTTCGCCACTTTCCGTCGCCGTCGTCGTCTCCGTTGCCGTCGCCGTCGTCGTCATCGCCGGTGAGACACCCGCCGCCGTCACGAACCCCTCCCGCCGGACAGCCGCCGCCGCTACCTCACCGTCGGCCAGACCCCGCCGCCCGCGCCGCGCCGCCTCGGCCGCTCCGTCCGCGCCGCCTCGCGCCCCGTGCACGCGCACGTCAGCGCTGACGCCAGCCGCCCGCGACCCTTCGCCTTCCCGTGGACGTCGTCCACCGTGCGCCGTCTCGCTGCCAGCCGGGCCCACCCGTCAGCCGTGCACCCGTAAACCCGCCGCATCAGCTATGCCGAGTCAGCAGCCGAGTCAGCGCCACCTCAGCCCTAGTGTCCACGTGGCTTGCCACGTGGCTGCCACCTTAGCACCCGAGGTCCCCAGGTGCCACGTCAGCATGACACGTCACCCTGCCCAGTCAGCTGCCACGTCAGCCAAAACCGCCCACGTGTCAGCGCCGCGTCAGCACCCGCCGCTTGCGCCAGCAGCCCAGTCAGCCGTACTGTTTCGTGAGCCGAGCCCACCGTAGACCCAGCTTCCCGTGCGCCCGGTCCACAGCACAGTGCCCTTTTCCAATTTTCCCGATTTTCAGAAAATCCAATTTTTTCCAAGAGCCCGTTCTCCCTCGTCCTAGCTCCGATTGACCCCGTTCTTTTTTCTAAATTCATCTAAAATTTAGCTCTACCTTTTGGTTCAGGTTTGAAAGTTTTTGGAGTTCATTTGAATTTTATTTGAATTTATTTTCTCTTTTCGTCTCGTTTTCTCTCTCGTTAGATCGCGTGTTCGAGGGAGCGGAAGTTGGATTTGAAGACCAAGAGCCCTCATCTGAGCAAGGCCAAGGCAAGTCGTATTCTTTGATCATGTTGAACCCAGTTTTCAATCTATTATGTATTATTTTGTTTCAAATTATCATGCATGGCTATTTGTTAATAAAACCTCGTAATTGGTAGTTATACTCCTAATTGGTTAAATCCCTCCATGATAACTTGATTGCCATGATTCCATTGACACCTTAGGATTGGGAATTATTTAGTGATAAATAATAATTGTCACATGGGGTTACGTTCAACTGCTTAGCCTGCTTATTATTAGTTCGCTGGGATCTGTCATCGCATGTGGTTAATTAATCCTGACTTAATGGTTTACTTGAACGTGGTGGTTAGCCACAGTTATAAAATTTGTATGTCATGACATGGGTAGTGTCATGGGCATTGGTTATACAAACTTGGCTTTCACTTGGGCGAATGATCGTGCAGTAAAGGGGGTGCTGGATGCACATTGGGATGTGGATGTTTTGCCTGGGTAATTCTTAAGGACTTAACTTTGTGCGCCCTTGATCTGAGCTTAATCGTGCAAACCACATGTCTAGTATGGGATAGACCTGGCATAATAATTTGTGAAGTCTCCACTTTGGTTTTACTACCGATGTTGTTGTGGCGCAAGAGGGAGCAATTATCGACTAGGGGGTTACCCTACTCGACGGCGAATCCTTAGCGAGTGGGATCAGGTGGAGATGGATCATTGTAAAAGCCTTGTTGTGATTTCCTTAGCGCGAGGCTAATCACATCGTGTGGGTACAATTGTGCAACCTCTGCAGAGTGTAAAACTATTCGAATAGCCGTGTCCTCGGTCATGGACAATGCTCGGTGATTTCACACGAGGGGTAGAGTCTTTATGAAATTTTGGTTGGTTTGAGATGGGAAGTGAATGGTTAGTTCACTTGTGGTCTACTCAATTCCTTTGATTTATTTACTTAGTGTCTGTTGTTAAATTTGCTTTTCAATCTATTTATCATATTTACTCTAAATTGCTGTTTTATGCAAAACTAACCTTTCAGCCATCCATTGTTAAGCTTTGCATATTATATTGCATTCATTTGTTACAAACGACTTGCTGAGTACCAATGTACTCACGGCTTTATGCCCATGTTGCTCAGTTGAAGAGGAGGGACCAGATCAGCAGGAGTTGCTAGAAAGAGGCTACTACGAGGACTTCACGGATTAGGACTTCGCTCCCCAGTCGATTGCCTGTGGGCATGTCGAGTGGCTACTACGCTAAATTTTGGATTTCCGCTGCTAGTTTCTTTAAAAGCCCTTCAGGCTCATAATTGTAAGCTTGGCCATATGGTCGTACTCTGATGGTTATTAATATAATTTGGATTTCCTTTAGAGTATCGTGATGTGGATGATATTTGTCTTTGTTTACGCTGTGTGCACTAGCGTGATCCTGGACTAGTGCAGAACACACAGTAGAGTCCGGATTTGTATATTCGGGTCTCGACAGAGATGGTATCAGAGCCATATCGACTGTAGGACGAAACCCTAGTCAGATAGTCGTGGTCTCAAGAATTCAAAAACCTATTTTCTAAAGACAAAACAACCAAACCTGATATTTAGCAAATTCTTTACTCTCTTACCTTATTCTTAGGGATTCTTGCCTCTCACCTTGAAGGTCTGCAAAATGAAAGTTTTTAAACTGACTCTTGTCTTGTGCCGTGCTGTAGATGTCGCAAAGCAACTATAGCAGGTCAGGAGGATGGAGGAGAGTTCTTCGAGTGCTGCTAAGAAGTCTTGGTTTCAAAAGAACACCAATCTACAGTTCCATGGATGATGAAGTAAGAGGATACCATTTCACACGGTTGTACTTCACTACCAAGCTTGGAGGACACGTCGTACACCACAGCTTTAAAAGTTCAAATGCACAAGCAGCTGCACGCAAGGCCGTTACTCAACTCTGTCGACGGTACAAGATCAGTATGACCAAGCTCATCCAGGAGTACAAGAGGAAGTATGAACCTGAGGAGTACACTCCGCGGACGCCAACACCCCCGCCCTCGCCTACGCCGCCCAGCCCGGAGGAAAGGCAACGCATGGCAGATGATCGCCGAGAGTACCTACGACTTGCCATTCCAGCAGCAGCGCCTACAATGCAGTTCCGCAACCGATGGACGTTCTACAGTGATGCAGAAGAAGAAGAAGAACGCACGCCGTACCTCGCCGGACCTGAGTGGGAGCCGGAAGAGTAGGCCGTAGCATAGGATAGCATCGGTTAGGAAGGGGTTTTTGTTTGCATTGAGTGTGATATGAGCTGCAGTTTTGCCCTCAAAAGCAATATGTTGCAGTCATATCAAATCTTTTATTGAAGTGATTTATTTGTCCTTTTGTTAGCTTTTCGGCTAAGTGATTGTTTAGTTTAGGATTTACCATTAGAATATCCCCCTTAGACGAACTTACCACTTATCTTTGCTTTTCCCTCTTACCTGGTAAGCCCTGTGAAGCCAGTCCTCAAGCAAGTGATCTCTCTTTTCAGATGGTTGATACCCGGAGCTCCGCAGGACGTGGTCAGATGAGTCAGGACCCTGAGGGCAGTCAGGCAACTCCGGAGCAGCATGCAAACCCAGCTGGACTGGATCCAACCTTGAGTCAGTTCATGGCAGCCCAGACCCAGTTGATGAACACCATGATGCAGAACATGAACGCCATGATGAATCGACAGAATCAAGACATGGCCATGCCTCCCCCAGTCCGCCAGCAGTCCAAGTTTGCAGAATTTATGAGAACAAGGCCTCCTACCTATTCACGGTCTTCTGAGCCATTAGAAGCCGATGACTGGCTGCGCTCAGTGGAAAAGAAGCTTAACCTTGCCCAGTGTACAGATCGCGAGAAGGTGTTGTATGCAGCCCATCAGCTTGAGGGTGCTGCAGCCGAGTGGTGGGAAAATTATTGTGCCGCTCATGAGGATCCAGAGAGTATCACTTGGGTTGAGTTCGCAGAAGCTTTTCGTCATGCCCATATCCTGGATGGGGTGATCGAAATGAAGAAGGAAGAATTTCGGGAGTTGCAACAGAAGAACATGTCCGTGAGTGAATATCTCAACAAGTTCACTCAGTTGGCCCGTTATGCTCCAGAAGATGTTGCCACAGATGATGCTCGCCAGAAGAGGTTCAAGAAAGGATTGAACCCAGGATTGAAAGTTCAGGTAGTGGGACATGATTATGCCAGTTTCCAAAACATGGTGGACAAAGCAATGCTCATTGAGGAAAGTCGTCGCGAGTTGGAAGAATCTCGCAAGAGGAGAATGATGCAGCAAGGATCACAGATGCACCAAGCTCAGAGAGCCCGCTTCAGTAATTTTCAGCCAGCTCGAGTTCCTCAGCAGTCGGGATTCAAAACTCCTGCACCAGCTCCCCGTCAGTTTTCTTCAGCGCCAAAACCAAATCCAGTGGGAAGCCAACAGCAGAGGATTACCAAGCCCATGTCAGCAGTCACTTGTTTCAAATGCAATGAGACGGGACATTATGCCAACAAATGCCCGCAGAATACCGCATTGACACCAGTTCGCTTCAACTTGGGAGCCACACCAGACCGTACCCCTGCAGCAGGGTCAGGACGCGGAGCACCTCAAGGATCAAATCAACCCAACAAAGGATCGCAGACCGTGATGCGTGGCCAGGTGAACCACGTCACCATGGAGGAGGCTCAAGCAGCGCCAGATGTGGTGATCGGTAAGTTCCCAGTAAATTCAGTACCTGCCACAGTTTTGTTTGATTCTGGAGCTTCACATTCGTTTGTTTCTCGGAGTTTTGCTCTAAAGCATAAGTTGGAAGTCGTTGCACTTGGTTCCATTTTATTGGTTCAATCCCCAGGCTCTGAGATGAGTACAAACCTAGGATGCCCCAAAGTTAGGATAGTCATCCAAGGAGTAGAGTTCTCCGCAGATTTGGTTGTGCTGAATATCCAGTCGTTAGACGTAATTTTGGGTATGGATTGGCTCAAGAAGCATCAAGCAGTGTTGGAATGTGGAAGCCGAGCAGTCACCTTGGACGGTCCCGATGGAAGCAAAGTAAGATTTGAAGCCGACATGAAGCAACCAGAAAAAGTGATGGTGTGCCAAAGTAAAGGGATTGCCCTAAATGAAGTACCAGTTGCCAGAGAATATCCCGATGTTTTTCCCGATGATCTCCCCGGGTTGCCACCAAAAAGAGAAGTGGAGTTCGCAATTGAGTTAGCACCAGGCACTTCGCCAATTTCCAAGAGACCTTACCGGATGCCCGCCAATGAGTTAGCAGAATTGAAGAAGCAGATACAAGAGTTATTGGATAAAGGCTATGTCAGACCCAGTACCTCTCCGTGGGGAGCACCAGTTTTGTTTGTCAAGAAGAAGGATGGTAGCCAGCGTATGTGCGTGGATTACCGAGCTCTCAATGAAGTTACCATCAAGAACAAGTATCCGTTGCCCAGAATTGATGACCTGTTTGATCAATTAAAAGGAGCTGGAGTGTTCTCCAAGATCGATTTGAGATCAGGGTATCACCAAATGAGGATTCGACCAGAGGACATACCCAAGACAGCATTCTCAACTCGTTATGGATTGTATGAGTTCACCGTGATGTCCTTTGGCTTAACCAACGCCCCAGCCTACTTTATGTATCTGATGAACAAAGTGTTCATGGATTACTTGGACAAGTTTGTCGTTGTGTTCATTGACGACATTCTGATCTACTCCAAAAATGAGGAGGAGCATGAGGAACATTTGAGGTTGGTACTGCAGAGATTGCGGGAGCACCAGTTGTATGCTAAGTTCAGCAAGTGTGAATTTTGGATGAAGGAAGTTGCCTTTTTGGGTCATGTGTTGACAGCAGAGGGAGTGTCCGTTGACTCAGGGAAAGTACAAGATGTGCTCACCTGGAAGGCACCCACGTCAGTGACCCAGGTCAGAAGCTTCCTAGGAATGGCAGGTTATTATCGTAGATTTATTGAAGGATTCTCCAGTGTAGCCCGACCTCTCACCCAGCTACTAAAGAAGGAAAAGAAGTTTGAATGGACGCCAGAGTGCGAGAAGAGTTTTCGGAAGCTAAAGGAAAGTCTGACAACAGCACCAGTTCTAGTTTTGCCGGACATCAAGAAAGATTTTGAGATTTATTGTGACGCATCCCGCAAGGGTTTAGGGTGCGTATTGATGCAAGACAAGAGAGTGGTAGCTTATGCATCGCGCCAGTTAAGGCCACATGAGGAGAACTACCCTACGCATGATTTGGAGTTAGCAGCAGTTGTGCATGCCTTGAAAATATGGCGGCATTACCTGATGGGTAACAGATGTGAGATCTACACGGATCATAAGAGCTTGAAGTATATCTTCACCCAATCAGACCTCAACCTAAGACAAAGAAGATGGTTGGAGTTGATAAAGGACTATGACATTGGAATCCACTATCACCCAGGAAAAGCCAACGTAGTGGCGGATGCGTTGAGCAGGAAGGTGTATTGCAACACAGTTATGGTCAAGGAGAGTCAACCAGCATTGCACGAGGAATTTCAAAAGCTCAGTTTGGAGTTGATTGAAGAAGGGATGTTAGCCGCCTTGGACTTGCAGCCGACTTTGGATAGTCAGATTCGTCAAGCGCAACCAGAGGATGAAAATATCCAGCGCATTAAGGTTGGATTGAAGGAAGGAAAAGCGACAGGTTTTGTGGAGGATGATCAGGGTATCATATGGTACAAGAAGCGATTGTGCGTACCCAATAAGGAAGAGTTGAAGCAATTGTTGCTTAAGGAGGCACACGAGTCACTATATTCAATTCATCCAGGCAGTACCAAAATGTATCATGACATCAAGGATAAGTATTGGTGGCCAGGTATGAAGCGAGAAATAGCAGAGTATGTGGCACTTTGTGATGTTTGCCAGCGAGTGAAAGCAGAGCATCAAAGACCCGCAGGTTTGCTGCAACCATTGAAAATTCCCGAGTGGAAGTGGGAAGATGTGGGGATGGACTTCATCACAGGTCTACCCAGAACCAAGGAAGGGTACGACTCAATATGGGTAATTGTGGATCGATTGACAAAGGTAGCCCATTTCCTTCCAGTCAAAACCACATATTCTGGAGATAAGTTAGCAGAATTGTATATGTCCAGAATTGTGAGTCTCCACGGAGTTCCTAAGAGGATCGTGTCGGATCGTGGATCGCAGTTCACTTCTCGATTTTGGGGTAGTTTCCACGAAGCAATGGGTACTCATCTGAATTTTAGCACAGCATACCACCCACAGACCGATGGCCAGACAGAGCGTGTAAATCAAATCCTAGAGGATATGCTGAGAGCATGTGTTTTGGATCACGGAGCTAAGTGGGACAATTGCCTACCTTTTGCAGAATTTTCCTACAATAACAGTTACCAAGCCAGTTTGCAGATGTCACCATTTGAGGCTTTGTATGGTCGGAAGTGTAGGACCCCTCTCAATTGGAAGGAGACAGGAGAAAGGCAGATATTTGGGCCAGAGTATTTGCAAGAAGCCGAAGAAAAAGTGCGCTTGATTCAAGAAAGGCTGAAAGCAGCTCAAGCCAGGCAAAAGAGTTATGCTGATACTCGCCGAAGAGATTTAAGCTTTGAGCCCAATGATTATGTGTATCTCAGGATCACACCTTTCAAAGGAGTTAAGCGTTTTCAAATGAAGGGAAAGTTAGCACCAAGATATGTGGGGCCATTCCAGATTTTTAAGCGCAAGGGAGAAGTTGCCTATCAGCTAGATCTACCTGAGAACTTGAGCGGGATACATGATGTGTTTCATGTGTCTCAATTAAAGAAGTGCTTGCGAGTGCCAGAGGAAGCAGTGCCAATTGAGGCAGTGGATCTCCAGGAGGATCTGTCCTATAAAGAGCATCCCATCAAAATCTTGGAAGTGTCAGAGCGTGTTACCAGAAGAAGGGTCGTTCGTTTTTGCAAAGTTCAGTGGAGCAATCATTCAGAGGAGGAAGCAACCTGGGAAAGCGAGGAGGATCTCAAAGCGGAGTTTCCAAACCTATTCTTTAGAGAGCCAGAATCTCGGGGTCGAGATTCCGTTTAAGGGGGGGAGGTTTGTAACATCCTGATTTTCAGAACCTTTTTGAAGCTTTTAAAATAAAATTCACCATTTGAATTTTCTGGAATTAATTAAAAGCTTAAATGAATTTTTATGAATTAAAAGGATTTAATATGAATAATTTGAACATGAACATTTGCCAAAATTATTTTATTTGAGTTCTTTGTGTCTCAAGGAATTTATTGGAATTTTTCTGGATTTTTCTGGATTTATTTGCTATTTTCTAGAGCTCAAAAGAGTTTATTTGAATGTTTGGAAAAAGAAAAGAAAAAGAAAATCCTATTTTTCCTAAAACCGGTCGGCCCAACACCGGCCCGGTCCAGCCCGCTCGCCCGCCGGTCGCCCCCGCCTGCCACGCGTCAGGCATCAGCGCCCGCGCCCGCTCCGCCTTGGCCGCCCCGATGATCGCCACGTGGCCATCATCCGCCAGCCCAGCGCCCGCGCCCCCGCATCCCGACCGCCCGCCCACCCGCGCCACCGACAGGTGGGGCCCACCTGTCAGGCGCGTCGTCCCCGAGCGGGACTCTTCTTCCCCGTCTCCGTCGCGGACTCCTCCGCCGTACCCGTCCCGGATGCCTCGCCGCCGTGTATAAATACGGGGGCCGACCCCTCGGCTTCTCCCCGTCTCGAGCCGCCGCCACCGCCGCCGCTCACCGCCGTCGACGCCCGTAGCCGCCGTCGCCCGTGTGCGTCCGCCGCCTCCGCCGTTGCCTTCGCCACTTTCCGTCGCCGTCGTCGTCTCCGTTGCCGTCGCCGTCGTCGTCATCGCCGGTGAGACACCCGCCGCCGTCACGAACCCCTCCCGCCGGACAGCCGCCGCCGCTACCTCACCGTCGGCCAGACCCCGCCGCCCGCGCCGCGCCGCCTCGGCCGCTCCGTCCGCGCCGCCTCGCGCCCCGTGCACGCGCACGTCAGCGCTGACGCCAGCCGCCCGCGACCCTTCGCCTTCCCGTGGACGTCGTCCACCGTGCGCCGTCTCGCTGCCAGCCGGGCCCACCCGTCAGCCGTGCACCCGTAAACCCGCCGCATCAGCTATGCCGAGTCAGCAGCCGAGTCAGCGCCACCTCAGCCCTAGTGTCCACGTGGCTTGCCACGTGGCTGCCACCTTAGCACCCGAGGTCCCCAGGTGCCACGTCAGCATGACACGTCACCCTGCCCAGTCAGCTGCCACGTCAGCCAAAACCGCCCACGTGTCAGCGCCGCGTCAGCACCCGCCGCTTGCGCCAGCAGCCCAGTCAGCCGTACTGTTTCGTGAGCCGAGCCCACCGTAGACCCAGCTTCCCGTGCGCCCGGTCCACAGCACAGTGCCCTTTTCCAATTTTCCCGATTTTCAGAAAATCCAATTTTTTCCAAGAGCCCGTTCTCCCTCGTCCTAGCTCCGATTGACCCCGTTCTTTTTTCTAAATTCATCTAAAATTTAGCTCTACCTTTTGGTTCAGGTTTGAAAGTTTTTGGAGTTCATTTGAATTTTATTTGAATTTATTTTCTCTTTTCGTCTCGTTTTCTCTCTCGTTAGATCGCGTGTTCGAGGGAGCGGAAGTTGGATTTGAAGACCAAGAGCCCTCATCTGAGCAAGGCCAAGGCAAGTCGTATTCTTTGATCATGTTGAACCCAGTTTTCAATCTATTATGTATTATTTTGTTTCAAATTATCATGCATGGCTATTTGTTAATAAAACCTCGTAATTGGTAGTTATACTCCTAATTGGTTAAATCCCTCCATGATAACTTGATTGCCATGATTCCATTGACACCTTAGGATTGGGAATTATTTAGTGATAAATAATAATTGTCACATGGGGTTACGTTCAACTGCTTAGCCTGCTTATTATTAGTTCGCTGGGATCTGTCATCGCATGTGGTTAATTAATCCTGACTTAATGGTTTACTTGAACGTGGTGGTTAGCCACAGTTATAAAATTTGTATGTCATGACATGGGTAGTGTCATGGGCATTGGTTATACAAACTTGGCTTTCACTTGGGCGAATGATCGTGCAGTAAAGGGGGTGCTGGATGCACATTGGGATGTGGATGTTTTGCCTGGGTAATTCTTAAGGACTTAACTTTGTGCGCCATTGATCTGAGCTTAATCGTGCAAACCACATGTCTAGTATGGGATAGACCTGGCATAATAATTTGTGAAGTCTCCACTTTGGTTTTACTACCGATGTTGTTGTGGCGCAAGAGGGAGCAATTATCGACTAGGGGGTTACCCTACTCGACGGCGAATCCTTAGCGAGTGGGATCAGGTGGAGATGGATCATTGTAAAAGCCTTGTTGTGATTTCCTTAGCGCGAGGCTAATCACATCGTGTGGGTACAATTGTGCAACCTCTGCAGAGTGTAAAACTATTCGAATAGCCGTGTCCTCGGTCATGGACAATGCTCGGTGATTTCACACGAGGGGTAGAGTCTTTATGAAATTTTGGTTGGTTTGAGATGGGAAGTGAATGGTTAGTTCACTTGTGGTCTACTCAATTCCTTTGATTTATTTACTTAGTGTCTGTTGTTAAATTTGCTTTTCAATCTATTTATCATATTTACTCTAAATTGCTGTTTTATGCAAAACTAACCTTTCAGCCATCCATTGTTAAGCTTTGCATATTATATTGCATTCATTTGTTACAAACGACTTGCTGAGTACCAATGTACTCACGGCTTTATGCCCATGTTGCTCAGTTGAAGAGGAGGGACCAGATCAGCAGGAGTTGCTAGAAAGAGGCTACTACGAGGACTTCACGGATTAGGACTTCGCTCCCCAGTCGATTGCCTGTGGGCATGTCGAGTGGCTACTACGCTAAATTTTGGATTTCCGCTGCTAGTTTCTTTAAAAGCCCTTCAGGCTCATAATTGTAAGCTTGGCCATATGGTCGTACTCTGATGGTTATTAATATAATTTGGATTTCCTTTAGAGTATCGTGATGTGGATGATATTTGTCTTTGTTTACGCTGTGTGCACTAGCGTGATCCTGGACTAGTGCAGAACACACAGTAGAGTCCGGATTTGTATATTCGGGTCTCGACATCTTTCTAGGTTACTCGGCTTCTTCGCGGGCGTATAGGTTTTGGAACTACGAGTCTAGTAAATTGGTAGAGACCTGTGAGGTGACCTTCGATGAGGCATATCTCAGGTTCGTTAATTAGAGCAGTCCGAGCCAATCTTTGTGGATGATGAGGAGGATGGAGATGAGGGTTGTCTACCCGATCCAGTCCCTCATCCACCCCTTGAGGTGTCGTCTTCCATCGCACCTCGAGGCGATTAGCCCATGCCTTCTGCTTCCTCTGGAGCTAGTGGCTCTGTTCCTACCTCTTCAGCTCATGAGGTAGAGGCCACTTCTTCTTCTCAACCAGGACCTCCTAGACATATCCAAAAAGACCATCCTTCTGAGCAGATTATTGGAGACCTTTTTGAGCAAGTCACCCGCTCAAGATCCGGCATGTCTCATTTCTGTCTCCATTCTGCCTTTGTTGCCTCCTTTGAGCCCAAGGATGTTTGTCATGCTCTCTCTGACGAGTCTTGGGTTAATGCCATGCATGAGGAGCTAGAGAATTTCGAAAGAAACAAGGTCTGGTCGCTTGTTGAGCCCCCTCGAGGTCACAATGTCATTGGGACTAAGAGGGTGTTCAAGAACAAGCAGAGTGAGGATGGGGTAGTCATTCGAAACAAGGCTAGACTGGTAGCTCAGGGCTTTTCTTAGGTTGAGGGTCTAGATTTCGATGAGACCTTTGCCCCTGTAGCTAGACTTGAGGCCATTAGAATTCTGCTAGCCTTCGCAGCTTCTAAGGGTTTCAAGCTTTACCAGATGGATGTCAAGAGTGCATTCCTCAATGGCTTTATTGAGGAAGAAGTCTATGTGAGACAGCCTCCAGGTTTCGAGACCCCAAATACCCAAACCATGTCTTTAAGCTTTCCAAAGCGTTGTATGGACTTAAGTAGGCCCCTAGAGCTTGGTATGAGAGGCTTAAGTCCTACCTGTTGAGTCATGGTTTTGAGATGGGTAAGGTGGATAAGACCTTGTTCATTCGCCAGCATGGCGCTGAACTTCTGCTCGTCCAGATATATGTGGATGACATTATCTTTGGCAGCTCTTCTCATACTCTTGTTTCACAGTTCTCGAATGTCATGAGCACCGAGTTTGAGATGAGTATGATGGGCGAGTTGAGCTTCTTCCTTAGCTTTCAGATCAAGCAGACTCGGGAGGGTACCTTCTTGCATCAGGGCAAGTACACTCAAGACCTCCTGAAGCGCTTTGATATGAGTGATGGCAAGCCGGTGTCCACTCCGATGGCTTCTTCAGCCTCACTCGACCCAGATGAGGACGGCGAGCCAGTTGATCAGAAGGAGTATCGGAGCATGATTGGCTCCCTCTTGTACCTCACTGCCTCAAGACCGGACATACACTTTGCTGTGTGTCTATGTGCTCATTTTCAGGCTTCTCCTCGCGTATCTCACCGCCAGGCGGTGAAACGCATCCTTCGGTACCTTCGAGCTACCATTGACTATGGTATCTGGTACTCTTCCTCGTCTTGTCTTTCCTTGGGAGCCTACTTGGACACAGACTTTGCTGGCTGTAGGATATATAGGAAGAGCACTTCTGGTACCTGCTAATTCATTGGCACTTCTCTTGTTTCCTGGTCCTCGAGGAAGCAGTCCGGTGTTGCACAGTCTACCGCAGGGGCCGAGTACGTTGCTGCAGCCAGTTGCTGTAGCCAGGTGCTTTGGATGGTCTCGACCCTACGGGACTTTGGGTTAGTTATCGACAGTGTTCCACTCCTTTGTGATAACACTTCTACGATTAACATTGCTAAGAACCCAGTGCAGCACTCCCGGACCAAGCATATTGATATTCGATATCACTTCCTTCGAGACTATGTGGAGAAGGGTAACATTGTGCTCCAGTTTGTGGAGAGTGACCACCAGATTGCCGATATCTTTACCAAGCCTTTGGATAGCTCTAGGTTTTCAGCTCTACGGGGAGAGCTTGGGGTGGTTTGTCCTTATGAACTGTTGCGAGGGGGAGCTTTGTGCTTTACTACTTTATTATATTAATTATGCTCTTACTCCTTTCTGTTGCATTGCATATGGGTGCATTGGGTTAGTCCTCCTAGCATAGATTAGAGTGTTTCTCACGTCTAGTTATTTAGACTTCTTACTCTTATCTTGTGATTCTAGGATGCTGCTTATTAGCTGTTTCTCTTCTCACTAGGTTGAGCTCACTCACTACTTATAGGTTCTAGCGAGGGTTGGGCCACCCTTGGGTAGACAGGGTACGTGTTTGCTCCTTAGTGTGCTAGATGATCAGCTGATAGTCCTAGAGTTATATGGGGTAGATGAGAGTCAGTCTGAGCCATAATATCCTCTATATCTTGTCTATGCTTTAAGGACTGCCTTTTCTGATTTTCTTGCCAGCTTCTCGATTTTCTTGCTTTGGTTCAGGGGGAGTTCATTTGGGAGCTTCTAGATCTTAATGTTGACATAACTCAACTTGAACTAAAAGCTGCATCACATGTTGAGGGGGAGCAGGATTTTCTTGCATTTCAGCATTCTGCATTGTAATATAACTGCATGGAGACTTGATTATTATCCTTTCATGACAAGATTACAATGCATTACACCTTGCCATAACTTGTGCTCATTTGCTAGATTGATCATGACTTTATATGTGTAGTCAAGTCTTTGCCATGATATGTTGATTAAAATGCACAACTTGAATTAATTCATGTCATGTTAAATTTTTGAGACTAGTCTGCCTTTAGTTATCCACTTATGATTCATGCCATGTCAAATAGGCTGAGTTGAGTCTTAAATCTTTGTTGAGCTTTAGATTGAGCTATTCTAGTTTCTTGATGACACATAAGTTAGTACAAGTCTTATGTTCATAAGAATGCAAAAAGATCTCTTTTGTGCGAAAAAACTGATTTCACCAATTCTTTCTCATGAGACGGCTTGCCATTGCACAAGGCATGAACTCAGGGGGAGTCTTGGATGACCTAGACCATCTTCTTAAGCTTCTTGCTTGGAGTGGTCGTATAAGACTTGAGATCTAGCATATGACTGCACAAAAATCTGATTGGAAATGATCATGTGATTTCTTAAGTAAAATTATGTCACTTGTGCTCAATTTGCTAAAATTTACAAGTACTTGAACAAATGTCTCATTCTAGAACTTGTAGCACTCTAAGTTGATTCAATACTAGCTTCTTGGTTCCGCTTAGCTTATTGACATGGTTTGCATCATCCTTGGATACCTCTAACTAGACTATGATCATGAATGACCTGACATGCTAAGAATTTGCACTAAAATTTCAGATTGTGAATTCATTGGTTTAGCTGGCTTATATATATCTTGTCATGATCTAGATAGCATGTTTATATGTTATGGCTTGATGTAATTCTCATATGGTCATTTTGGATAATCTTCATGGCTCTAAATGTTTAAAATAAACAAACTTTAGCCATTTCATCCTTTCTTGTGGTATTATTCTCTCCTTTTGCATCCTTGATGTGTTTATTGCCAAAAGGGGGAGAATAGTGGGAGAAAAAGCCAGTTTGGGAGCTTTGAGGAAAACTTGCTCTTTCTTTTGCTCCTTGTGTCAACATGGTCATTAGCTTCATTTTTTCTTCCTTTGGATCATGTTTGACTTCCATTTTAAACTCAACTTTGTGCTTTTTCTGGGTTTGTCAATATACTCATCAAGGCGGAGATTGATGGACCATGTGGAGGTGACCACATGTTTATGATGAGTAATTGACAAGTATGTTGCAAAGATTGAGTTTGGTTTGAGTAATTTGTGCCAGGTCGGCATTTGGCACAGTCAGGTTGTTTAGACGGTCTTATTACATATTATGTCTCCCGTTTGGTCGTTTGGGCAATTTCGTGCCTGTGTTTGGTTTATTGATGCTATTTATGCTTACATGTGTCGAGCGGTGCTATTTGATGTGTTTCTTGCTTGTGATGGCTGCAGGATGTCGAGGCGAAGTCGTGGCGAGACACGAGGTGGCCGGACTAGGCGCAGGTGGCGCTGAGGTCAGAACGGTCGGGATGTGTCGAAGACGGCGGAGACTCGAGGTGGTTGCGAGGCTTGGATGACAAGAGACGTGGAAGCTTCCCGGAAGGTGCAGGAGGGGCGAATTGGTAATTTCGCGAGGCTGCACAAGCGGGAGCGGGTTCCGTTGGATTTAGCGGGCGTAACGGGTTGGAGACCCGTTAGCCAAAGGCTATATAAGGAGGAGGTGCCTCCTTGTGGCTGCATGCATTCCAGGGGTTTCTAAACTTTAGGGTTTGTGCTTTAGTCAAAATGGGCTTTAGAGGGTTGTTTTGGCTTTAGGCTTTAGTTGGTGAGGAGTTGTTGAGAGAGGCAGAGCTTTGTCCCTCTTGTGTGTTCCTATGTACGTGAGTTCTTGGTTGTTCTTGAGGGAAGCATGTAGTTTGTGCTCTCAATCCAAGCATGTATGGGGAAGTAGAGAGGGTGTGAGTTGTTTCTCCTATGTAATCATGTATCTCTCTTCCTAAATATCAATCTAAGATGGCTTTGTTTGAGTTTGATTGAGTTCTTGTCTCTCTGTTGCTTATTTTCCTTCGATGCCTTCTATGTGAGATTTTTGACTTTTTGATATTTGAGTTGTTTCTTGCTGGGAAGGCCCAAATGGGTTTCTCTATGTTGGGATGATGCCTTAAGATCATTTGATCGATTTTTCCCGAGAGCAAATCAAATGAATCAAAGATTCTTCATTTTCAGCTTCTCTGTTCTTGTTTTACTTTCCTAGGGTTTGAGGTAGTTTTTGTGTCCCTTCATAAGTTGGCCTAAGATTCTCCCTTGCTAGTCCTGAGGATATTGCTAACTTGTTTGCAAAATCTCATGTGCAAGGGACTTGGGAATCTTGAGTAATTTGGATTTTGGCTCATCCTTGCAAAAGGTTCAGATTTTTGTCATAATCTGGAATTTTTGCTCTTGGATTGTTTTCTCTGGGTCCCCTAGGTTCTACATGTTATTCGAAAGGTTTTCTTACAATTCTGGACTGAATCATTCAGAGAGAAACCTCAGATTTTCTTGCAGTATGAAGTTCTTGTGATTTAGTCTGAAAATACTGCTGGCTGTCTGCTATGGAAACCGAGGTGCGGTCAGACCGCCAAATGACTTGCGGTCAGACCGGAGAAGAGCCGGCGGTCAGACCGGCATACATAGGGCGGTCTGACCGGCCCATGACTGGCGGTCAGACCGGCCTATGCTATGCGGTCTGACCGCCCCTTGTGCATTTTTGTGCTGCCTCTTGTTTTCCTTCTTGGGTGTTCTTCGAGTTTCCTTTTTGTGCTTGCTGTGGTTTTCCAGAGAGCTTGTCTTCTTTCTTTTTCATAGCTTTCTATAGCTATTGGAAAAACAAAAGGAACCTCTTGTGAACTTCTTGGAGAAGGGCAAATTTTAAAAGAGTCGACATTCACCCCCCCCCCCCCTCTGTCGCCATTTCGGTCCAACAGGGGAGGAGGGAGGGGCCAGGGAGGTGGGGAGGGCAGTAGGCGGCTAGGGGAGATGAGGGAGGAGGGATGCGACCGGGGGACGGGGAAGGAGGGAGGGGGCTGGGGAGGTGGTGGAGGAGGCGGCTTGGGGAGGTGGAGGAGGAAGTGGGCCAGGGAGGTGGGGGGAGGAGGAGGGAGGTGTGCGGCCTGGTGGTGGGCGGAGGAGGGAGGAGCATGGTCGTAGGAGGGAGGCGTGTGGCCGGGAGGTGGAGACATGGCCGCGTGGGGCAAGTAGCACTACTACAGAACAGAGCTATCGTAACAGAGCACTGTAACACATAACGAATTGTGTTGCAGAGAAATAACGGAGTAACACATGCTATGTGTTCCAAAGAGGGACTGTAACACATATTCAATAAGATGAATAAATGTTTTACCAACATATATTGTAGTAGCACATACATGTGATACAATCATACAAAGGTGTCTTGTAACACAAAATACATTAATATTTATGAATAATCCATTTTCAATATTTTAGTACTTAATATTTAATTAATCATACTATATTGACATACATGTTTTTTCACGTCGATATAATTTTATTTTTACGGTTGTAGAATCTAAACCGATCAAAATTTGGAGATAGGCGTGGGCGAGAAAATTTTTGGAACGGCTGAAATTGCTTTGGCGCGGGCTAGAAAATTTTTGGAACGGCTGAAATCTTTGGCGCGGGCGATAAAATTTCATCAGTCAAACAACCGATTTAAGTGGCACCACCTGTCCTCTTCCTACCCCATCCCCAACGCCACCAGCTAGCCCACCACTGCCCTCTCCTCTCCTTTCCCCGGGCGCTGCAGCCCTAATCCAGCTCCCTCCGTGCCAGGCTAGCCCATCCGCCTCCCCCTCGCCTGCGACCCTCAAGCTCGCTGCTGGCGCATGCCCTTCCACCTTCCCTATGCAGAGCTTGCCTGCACATCGTCATCTAACTCCGGAGCGCTCAGCAATGATTATATCCCGTCGAGCTCACTGGCAACCAGATCTGCTCGTCATTGCCCTGATTTGCTTGTGGGCATAGTTGCCCACAGCCAGATCTGACGGGTGCTCTCTGCCTTGGTCTCTCCATCTCCAGGTCCTCATTCTCTCTAATCGCCAATCCCTCTATGTAGAGCTGATGTCACAAATGTTTGTTTTGTATGCGTAGGAGTTTTGGCCCATGGTTGCAAGCAGAGAGCACTACTACAGCGCAGAGATATAGTAACACCAACTTGTGTTACTATAGGTTAGAAAAAGTGTTACTAGCTCTCTTAGTAACACATTTTTTTTGTGTTCCAATTGGTCATGTTACTATAGACTGGTTTATTGTAACACATCTGCTTGTCTACAAGAACATTTGTCTAGTGTTACAATGATTTTTGCTGTAACACTTTTTTTGCTCTAGTAACACTTGGCATTATAGTAGAACGCATAGTTTGTAACACATTTATTTATTTATCGGAACATTTGCCTAGTGTTACAGGGATTGTCTGTTGTAACACTTTTTTTACTTCTAGTAACACTTCTACATTATGGTAGAGCACAGTATGGAACAAAGGAACACATGGTTTGTAACACTTTTCTATAGCTATTGTAACATATTCAGATTATGAAATAAATATTTATTTCGCCTATACATATGGCACACGGATTATTATATAATCACACAAACATGAGACATTGCAAAATCACATAAACCACAAATTTCCATAATCATAGAAAGATCCACATATTGTAGGATGAATTCAAACATAGTGCTTGTTCAGATCAAATCATAGTTTATGTACATAACGATATGGCTCTAGAGAGCAAATACACATAGTCCATACTAGAAAGAAAAATTCAAGGACTAGCTAGGATTCATAAAGTCCATCACTTCTTCTTGTACACATCGATGTAGGAATTCAACCATTAATCAATTCAACCTGCAAAGAAAATGTAAGTTATAACATTACAAATTAGGCCACATATGTTCATTGATTTAAAGTTAAGAAAGCTAGTTTGAACATACAAACATCGAAGGCCAAGCAATTGAGACTCCTTTGGCTTGAGCATCACCAATATTGTTGCACCTAGGCATGGGCCTCACTAATGGCTCATCTTTTGCTATAACATGATTGATACGCACTTTGTAGAATTGACTTCCTGTCTTAACTCCACCAACAGTGGCTTCTGGATCAGTGCTCAAGAGAGTTGCATAGGCCACATGAGCCTTATTAGGATATTTTGAAGTCATTAATAGCACCATAGACCCAGCCTACATTAATTTGACATAATCTCTTAGTGACCAACAGCCTTTAGTTGTACATCATGATCATGCAATTAGAACAAGTAATATTATGTTCATCTACCTTCATTAGAGGAAGTTGTTTAGGTGCTTGACGCTTGTAGCATGTAGCCTTGTCATGAGCCACCTCCTGGTGTGCAATGGTTGTAGTCTCTCCAGGCCCTCCATGCTGACCCTTACACATATATATAAAATGAAGTATGAAATAATAAGACAAATTCTACTATAATTATAGCAAAGTGTGGTTCATAGATACCTTTTGTTTCTTTGTTGTTCTACTTGTGGTGGACAAAAGTAGACTGTCATCATCACTAAATTCAGACTCACATGTTTCTTTATTCTAGTAAAGAGAAAAAAGACAGTAGCATGAGTTAATACAAAAAATCCTTTATGGATAAAATAAGTATTAAATTCACAATAAAGTGACTTTACCAATTCATCCCTGTGCTTAAGGAATCCATCATTCTGGTTGGGTGCAAGACAGTGAACTCTCTAAAATTTTGAAACAATATTAAAGCCAAAAGACTAGATTAGGTGAAAACATGGAAAATAGAGCAAATACCTTTCTTTAAAAATGCACCGCTTGATTCTGAGAATTGTTATGATCACTCCTAGCACAATTTCCCTGGAAATGATATAAAATTTGAGTAACACTTTTCAATATGGAGTTACAAATTAAAATGTAAATTGTTACCATTGTTGCTTCTTGGTTCTCATGGTGCCTTTGATTGTTTTTTAGTTCTTCAATAACTTTGTCTTGCATTCTAGAATGCTCTTTGAGTTGCCTTATTTCCTCCAACATGTGAGTCTCTACATCAGATGATGAGCCATCTAGTGAAACTATATTAATGTCCTTAAAATGGTGTGTTCTTCGACCATAAACTTGTTTAGGAACTGGAAGTAATCCCATGCCGTGTACTTGTCCAGCTTTCTCTTCTCCCAACACCTGATGTAATGCATCACCTTCCCATGCAACTCCTCCCTCACTATTTTGGGCTAACTCTGGTTGTGCGTCGAGGAGACTTTCCAATTCAACCTACAAGCAAGAAATCCGCACATTAGAAAACAGAAATAATTTTATATCTGCAAAAATTCTCATGTGCATGTAGCATACCACTGGTTCATTTATCCCTTTTCCTCTTTTCCTATGAGTTGCAAGGTAAACCATTGCTCTATGTGTCTGTTTTTTTTCAGGATCAGCTTGCCTCTGAAAAAATAGCAGTAAGGAAAGTAAGAAGAATCATATATAAATTTTTTAAACAGAAGATGACTCACCATGTCCTCAGACCAACGAGCATAACTCTTTGTACCCGTTGTATGTGTTGTCTTCTTCATTTCACGACTTATTTTGTTCTTCTCACTTAGGTTCTACAAGAAAAGTAAATTAATAGATAATGAACCATTATACATATAGAAATCAATAATGGTATAGATAGTGATAGTAAAAAAAGGCAAATAGCGTTAATAATTGTGCCTTACTTGTCCTTCGCTGGACTTCCAATATTTTACTAGGGCCTTCCATTGATCTTCATCGATATCATCTGGACAACGCTTCTTCAAAACTGACTTTTTCTTCTTTGGATTAAATAGTGTCTTTTTTAATGTTGCCTTGTATATTCTCCAATCTCTTCCAATTGATTTCAATATCCATTTCTCACATGAACGAGGATATAAGAACTTTGTCTAAAATAAGAAAGTCACTAATGAATGAATTTGACTTCATGACATGATAACAAGCATATATATACTTAATCTTATAAAAACATTATGTCTTGTAAAATTTAGCTAACCTGGATGAATTGAATTATCGTTTCTGCATTGTTTTTCTTAACTTCTCTCCAATCTTTGGCACCAACAGGACAGTAACCACCATTTCTTGCTATGGTGCCCAAAAATTGCCCTAAAAGGCCACCTTCTTTTCCAATGGGTTGTCCAAGCATATCACATCTTACTACTATCCGATCTCCTTCAAGTAGATCCCAAACATGTGTTAAAACGGTCCCCTTTCGCTTATCAGGTACTTCATCACCATCACCTATTAAAAACAGAATTATAGTGATAGTAACTGGTTAAGATGCAGTTCATATGAATCAGATTGATCTAACTACATTTGTACCTGATGTGTTCTGGTTCTCATCATCGTTCTGCTCAACCTCGTTAGCATATAGTGCTTCAGTATGCATTAAATTTAATCCTTTCTTTTTCTTTGTACCTCCTCTTCCTGCTAAACAAATGTTGGGGACATGAATACGAGTTTATAGTGAATATAATAAACAATATGTAATCTTTTTATTAAACAGCTAGATATTTGTATTAGACTATCAGGACTGCATTTATTAAGTCACATGCCGCGGTGGGGTTGGATATGCTAATCTTGGATGAAAATAAATCATTGATAACTAACATGACTAGGAATAGTTGTCCTTGAATAATCAAATATACATAGAAAATTAAATTATATGTTCATTCTAATACCTTTATTTTTTTTTGGTTTAGATTTGGATGGTTCTTTGTTGGACTTGGTAGGCGCTACAGTGGCAAGTCTCTGCTTCGTCACAAACAAATTAACCGTCTTTTCGCTCTCACACTCGTTGAGCATTTCCATCACATCAGAATCTTGTTCTATTAAAACCAAGCTATCTTTTCTCTTGTAGTATAGATAGTCGACTGATGTGTACCCAGAACCCTCGATCATATCAATCAAGTCAAAAAAAGCATATCTGATCTCTATCCATTTGCCTTTGCACATGTTTATGTCCTTTAGCTTTCCCATCGCATTCCAGATTTATGGTCCAATTATCCACCGCCATGGTAGCACAATCTAAAAAAAATATAGCACCAATAGGAAAATAAGAATAAAGCATAGGATAATTCACAAATAAGAATCAAGTATAACCGAGTAGTAACAATTTGACTAAAGTGCATATTTGTAATGTTATTTGAACTTGGAGCTTGAGAACAAGTAAAGTGCTATGGTTGAGATAGGATGGTCTAGAGCATGACACATATATACGAACAAAAATAGTCCAAAAGGTTCTTTACATTAAATAAGATATAAAATTAACATGTATGATAATTTATTTTTGCTAACATTTAGGAGGGAAAAATCACTGTTATTGTTTTGCTTGATTGAAAATTAACTTTATATATAGTAGTGTCCAGTTAGCTTGAATTAAATAAAACGGGCTGACATACCATGACACTAGTGAAACAATCAAGCACTAAGTCGTATGCACACAGACTGAGTAGAACTGAAACAGGGGTCATAAATAAAATGTGAAAAGTCTGCCCTTTGTTTTCAACCATTTCAACCATGCACAAAAAGCTAACCTAAGAAGCTAGCAAGTATGGAATAAATAATTACTAAAAGCATGAAAGCAGAAATTATTAAAAGATGGATCCACTGCATCATGATAGGACATTTCACAAAAGCATACTAAACTGCTGCTCGGAGTATTCTATAACATGAATGACAAAATGCTAGCACTTTGCCCTTGCCAGTGCGAGCAAATGAAAGCTGCAACTCCATGAGCAGATAAGCAACCGATGCACTGCTACCAGCTTACCTAATTATCGAAGTGCAGCAGCTCAGCACCTCCGGCGACCTGAAATTACAATGTTTTTAATCCTCTTTCTTCTCTGCCGAATTCTAAATCCCCCTCCACGAAAGTGTTTCCATGAGAAAAAAAGTAAATAAGTCACCTAGACAGCTATATGCAGCAGCACTATACCACTGAGATGAGCCTGTCCGTGTCCTGCTCCTTGGAATGTTGGAGTGGCCGCTGCTAGGATGGAGCACATCTGTAGGGAACTAAGATCAGATGGAAATAGCATGGCGAGCAATGAAAGGAAGAGCAGGCAAACTATTTCATCTTCTGGAGAAGACGTTTTCAGAAATGGCACAGTATGCAACTGAAGTAGTATATTATTATTGTGGGTAATTAATCTGGGTTTGCCACAAGCTCACAACAGGTCAATAATTGATCTCCAGGAGCTATCATTAGCTAGTGGTGTTTCTAAAAGATAAAGCAGCTTCCGAGTCGTTCATCTATCTACCGCGAGCGCAGGCCGTTGCCTCGCCGGCCGGACAGGAACCCGATCTGACAACGAGAGGGAATGAGAAACTGGGGAGGGGATTTGCCCTGTCACCGCCATCACTGCAGCCCCACGGACCTCCTGCAGTGTGCTCGGGTGACGGCAAGACGGGAAAGGGGTGAGGAGCTAGAGGTGGCGGCGCAAGCACTACCGAAGATGCCTTCCAGAAGAATAGAGTCTCCAATGATACAGTACAAGGAATTATTGCCAGCTTGGTCATCTGATACATTTGATAGAGTGAGATGGCTAATACAAAGTAGAGAACTACCGACAAACACAAGCACTTGAAGTCTGTAGATGAATACCATTTTTAAGAAAGTCTGTTTGAATGCATTTGCCATTTAGTTTGAACTGCTTATTTTAAGTTTGAAAGTTCCTAGTAGGTAATATTTGCAGAAGATGAATACCTAAATTTATCTATATTCACAACCAAACTAGTACTTAATATGAACTATAGCCTGTTTGACATTGAATAGTGAATGGATGATCCAACAGTACAACACCTCAGAAGTGCCAAATACACCAGGACAGAAAAGATATTTCTATGAGGAGGGCCATGTGGTAAGATATACCCAGGAGAGAATCCAAGTAAAAAATGTTGTATGGCAAACTTCAGAATAGATATTATAGTTTTGACTTGCTCGATACCAAATCAATATTTTCATTATTCAAGTACCTTATTCCTGAACTGCTTTTAATACTTTAAAAAGGGAAAATGAATATGTTTTGACCAAGAGGATGATAAATTTTACAATATTGCTAAAAAAATTAGATCGTTAACTTTCCCTATGCGATTCATTGTGTTTTTGTGTGTCAAAAGAACAGGTTCAGATGGTAACTTTTGCAAGATGAAGTATAGTGTGTGATGCAAAAGACAGGAGCAAGACAATGTTATGAAGGTGTATTATGGTAAGTTCATTCATGAATGCAAAATTTGTTTTCTGCAGTACTGAGATGGAAAAAGAGTTTCTACAACCTCTTGTATAATTTATTTAGAAAAACAAGTGCTTTACAAATAAGAAAGTCAAGGCCGATCATACTAGTCATAAATACCATTCCGCTAAGTATTTACAGACAAAACAAAAAAGTTTTCAATCACACAACACATGCTGCAGTTATACTATTTAGTTCATAACAGATTAATCATATGATAAGACCTATAGACACTAATCAACTTCCATCCACCGGTCCATCACAACTTTCTCAAATGATCTTTCTTTTGGAATACTAAATGGCATATCTATTGGTTTGCTTAATCTGAGCCTTGGATTCTGCTCTGTTGGCTTTTACTAGGTTGGTTTGCTTTTCAAGATTCAAACCAATCTTTCATCTTGAGTATTCATCTTCTGCAAATATTACCTACTAGGAACTTTCAAACTTAAAATAAGCAGTTCAAACTAAATGGCAAATGCATTCAAACAGACTTTCTTAAAAATGGTATTCATCTACAGACTTCAAGTGCTTGTGTTTGTCGGTAGTTCTCTACTTTGTATTAGCCATCTCACTCTATCAAATGTATCAGATGACCAAGCTGGCAATAATTCCTTGTACTGTATCATTGGAGACTCTATTCTTCTGGAAGGCATTCAGGTCCGATTTATGTGATCAGGTCCAATAATTGGATCGGGAACCGCCCGTGTCGCCTGAGAGCGAGCGACACGGCGGCAAGAAGTAACACTAATCCAATAGCGATGGTTTGGGCGCACGGTTTCACGCAGCAGGAAGGGGGGGAGAAGGAGTGGGCATACCTGGTGGGTGCTCGTCGCTGGCGAAGGGCCCGACGAAGACCTGGGCAGAAGGCGCAGGGATGCGGCGGCGGTTGTACAGTCGTCGGCACTAGAAGGAGAGGGCGCGCGTAAGGTGGGGTGAACGGGAGAAGAAAAGCCAGGCTAACGTGATGAGCCTTGCCTTCTGAAACAACGTGATGAGCCCCTTGCCTCCGATGGTGAAGATACAGCTGTGGCCGGAGATGAACCGGAGGAAGGGAGCCGCCGCCACGCCGACCTAAGAGCTTCGGTCAGTTGGAGGGAAATGAGGATTGAGGACGGCCTTCGAGTTTTTTACGCTAGATTAGATTATTGGATGACCGGGTCACCGAGAACTGCTACGGGGCGGCAAATGGATTCCTGGAAGGGAAAATTTGGTGGGAACTAATTTCAGTCAATTTTTAAGGAGGGAAACTAATGTTTCACGCCTCTTGATTCTGAATTTCTGGTGTTTATATCTAAAAATATATATATCTAAAAAATATACTACTAGATTTCGTTATCTTTATTAATTTTCTAATTCTTCCTCAACTAAAAGAAAATTTGATGGACATCTGATACGGTCCTTATATTAAAAAAAATATACTACTACATTTCTCTATCTAAAAGTTACTTTATGAGTAATGACTACGTATATTGGTTTTGTGATAATATTAATAATGTGTATCAAATTAGTCTATTTTATAGTAATGACTAATATTAATTTTAATATTAAAATTAACACATAAATGAATTTTTTTATATAACTAATGACATCAATTTAATGTGGCCAATTATATTACTTTCTATTAATAAGACAAATATTAATGAAAAATAGTTTGTTGATACTTGACATTCAACTTAAAAGTAAACAATAACCAAGTATGTTCAACTTATTTTAAAATGAGTATTCGGGACCGTAATAAATTCAAATGAAAAAGTCGTCAGCTACAAAGTTGCATAATTTTTCGAGATGTACAACTTTTGTTTTAGTCATTTCTCCATCCAAGGTTGTTTGAAAAATTCGAATTTCAAATGAGAGGAAATTCACGTGTGTTTTGAAATGTGGCGCGTGAATACATCAAACATGATGAAAATTTTCAATAATTTGAAAACACTATTCCATTAGTGTTAGTTTATCACAAACAAAATTTAAATTATGTAGTGTAATTATGTTTAAGTAGACTTTTTATTCTCAAATTCGTATCATTGCACTACATACAGAAAATGATTGCTCGTCTCAGAATTCATTGAGCAGCCTGGTGATGCAGGGGCAAGTCCCTTCAAAAATGCAGACGTTTCATAATTCCATATAGGATCTAGGAGCCTAAAATGATAATTGTGGACTTAACAAGTCCATTTGTGATTTATGTAATTATGTTTAAGTAGACTTGACAAGTACAATTGTTATATGTTTAAGTGGATTAACAAATTTAAGTGTCACATAAGTCTAAATGAACTTACCACATGAACACTTAACAAGACATGCACGTTTAAGTGTGACAATTAAGTGGTTACATGAGCTTAACAAGCTTAGGTGCCCTATGTCGATTTTGAATACTTCTTTTGGGATATGCATATACCTTAGGGATGAATTCACACCGAATACGCATGAAATTGATCCCGAATATTTCTTTTCTTTTAATAGAACATAGTCATTATAAAAATAGGGATTAAGAATAAAGAAATCAATAAGTCGATGTATTCTCATTTTTCCAAGATATATTCTCATTTGTTATACCCTCCTATGTCCGTTTGAGACCCAATTTTAAATCGAGCTTAACAAGTCAATCCAAAATTAAATTTCAGATATCTACTCAAAACATATACAAATGATTTCATTAATATATAAATAAAGTATTTATTAGGATTATTTAAACATAACCCTGTACAAATCATTAATAACATTAAAACTAATATAATGTCATTAGCGATAGATATAATCTTAAGTAGTTAAAATAAGCTTATCATTTTAATATTAAAACTAACATGATTTTTATCAATTTCCATTAATTTTAGTATAGTTGTAGTTTTTTATTAAAAAAAGAGACTAGATTAGGGTAAATAAGACAGACTCCAAAAATAACCCCACGCCATCGCGTCGCCAAGCCCCAGGATTCGCGACTTCGCGAGTCGCTACCGCGCCCCGTTGCTCGTCCCCGCAGCCCCACCTGCTACCTCCGTCGCCTCCATCTCAGATCCCCGTCGACTCGTCGCCTCCGCCTCGGATCTCCGCCGACATCCATTTTAGATCCAATGGCTTATATTCAATCTTTTAGTATTTAAAAATATATGTTATAAAAAGTTCTAAATAAATTTTATTAAAATTAGGATTTTTACATCCTATTCCGCCGAGTGCCGATCCAGTCATCCAGATTCCAGAGAACTGAGAGAAGAGAGAAGTCCTGCGCGGCTGCGCCCGCCGCCGCACTGCACCGCAAGGCGCCCCGCCTCCCGGCGCCGCCCGCCTCGCCTCCCGGGCTCCCGGCTCTGCCCGCCGCCCGCATTAATAAGCTTTTTAAATTGTCCATTTATAGAATTAATGTGTTTTGGTATGCTATGTGGTTGATAAGCTTTTTCTGTTTCATTAATAAGCTTTTTAAATTGTCCTTTATTTTTATTTTTATTATATTTTTAGAAATCATAAAAAAATTTCCCTACCTAATAACTTCCTCATATTACGCTAATCCTGCTCAAATTTTTGAGCCCCCGTCCAAAACCATCGCGGCCTATACAAAATTTATTTTCTTCCATCGCCAGACGCCCAGATCGCGTCGCCCTCCACCTCCGCCCCCTCGGCCCCTTCGCCGCCCACCGCCCCCTCGGCCTCCGTCGCCTCCCCCGCCGCCCCTCTGCCTCCGTCGTCTCCCCCACCTCCCCCGGCCTCCCCACCTCCCCGTCTCCCTCCGCCTCCGCCGCCTCCCCGTCTCCCTCCGCCTCCCCGCCTCCCTGTCTCCCTCCACCTCCGCCGCCTCCCCTTCTCCCTCCGCCTCCCCGCCTCCCTGTCTCCCTCCGCCTCCCCGTCTCCCTCCGCCTCCCCGCCTCCCTCCGCCTCCGCCGCCTCCCCGTCTCCCTCCGCCTCCCCGGCCCCTTCACCGCCCACCGCCCCTCCGCCTCCGTTGCCTCCCCCGCCGCCGCCTAGGTCGACAAGACGATGGCGATGACTCCATCGACAACGCCGATCGCCACCGACGGGGATTTTGCCATCACGAGGGCCGACCGACGGGTTCCACCTCGAACTTCTGCCACTGAAGAAGACGGCACGGATGATGCTTCCCTCCCCAGGTATTAGATGCAGACCTGCAAGAATTTTTTCCATTGACACAGACTCGCGATGCCTACCAACATAGTTTGCCTTGTGTTTTTAATGTCAAATTGATATGAAAACTATATAGTGCTCTTATGATCGTTTGCCCAATCAATTTTTTCCATTTAGATGTGTATATGTATATCTGGGGTGTAATCCAAATAGATCAGCTGATCGTGGGTGATTCAAATAAGAAAAAAGAAACATACTTGATAATCAAAATTTGCTGGGATTTCATAACTATCGTTTACAGAAACACTACAATTCCTTGGAAATGCTTCCAAATGAGGCCTTGTTAATTTACCTCGTGTGCTCGAGAGCGGAGACTTAGCGCTCGGTTCGCTTTGAACAATTGCTGCATAAAGCATATAGGAGACTGATGCATTGTTGTATACAATAACGCGAAATTGTACAATTAATGTCCCAGTTTTGCTGTAGAATTTAATTGCGATTTTTAATTTTACAAAATTCTGAGCTCCACATGTACAGTATTTGGTAGATCCTTTAGAATATCGTGGATATATCACATAAAAGTTATCAGGTGCATATGTGACAAGGTGTCCAGTTAAGTGTTTGCAGATGCAATGAGAACTTAAGGGAAAAGCAAAGGGAGGCTAAATAGCTGTTGCTCAGCTGTTACAGATCAGTGCATATCTACCAAAAGAAATTCTTTCAAGTGTTCATGGTGTCGTGGTGGACTTCCTACCATCTGAAAGCAGATCTATAACATTCTGCTATCATTCATCTTGTGGCGGTGCTTGAACACGAACAGTAAAATGATCTGGTGGCATCTGTGCACTTGTAACTTAATTTCACACTTTACCCGATGAAGTACCATTGCTGAGGGCTTTTTCTTCAGTTCTGTGTTTAAGCATTGAAGGCATGTCTTTGTAAGCAACCACTGTTGCAAGCCATTTATAGAAGCTTTATTGCTGATGATTACTAATATTTTTAGTCATTACTTATCTAGCATGGCCAATAGATTCTGAGATTGTTTTGCATGGTTTGATCATAGCAGTGGAACAAAAGTGAATATGTAGATATGTGCCTTATGATGGGTTAGCTTTTAGTATGGTTCTGATCTCGCATATAGTAAATCATTTTGTTACCAGTTTTGAGTTCTTTTGGGAAGTCATTGAGATTTGAGAGTACTCATCCTCCATAAAGGAGGGCAAAGCTGAAAGGCTATCTTATCTCTAGGATCACAAGCAGATATTTTTCCTAGGATGGTACTGTGAAAACAGAGAGCAAGGACATGGTGCTGTACAGATAAATGCTGAGACGTGTGTGCATTTGTACAAGATTAACGTGTACAAGATTAATTTTGCTAAGGACAAAAAGTTGTGTTAACGTGTGTGCATCCCCTTATTTTTTGCTTCTTCTGTAAATCTCTCATTCCTGTAAACTGATCTAAGTCAATTTGGTATCTGAAAAGTACTGATTTATGTGTTAAAAGAATCTAAGCGACCGGATTAGGATCTACACCTACAGCAGTAAAATGATTCAATGACTAACTTGGAAAGAAATAGTCATAGAGAAATCACAACATACAGTGTAACAAAGCCTAAACATATAAGCTCCAAGGTTTATCCAACAAAGCAATTTTATACTAAAACCCAAGGGATGATCAAACGGTATAACAGATGCAGTTATATTAGTATTGGTTATCAGCACATAATAGTTTTAGATCCTGTCATTTATTTTCATTACAAATTTGTTGTTTCCTTTTGATCATCTACTATTTTCCTCTCAGATTTTGCATACTGACAACTGCATTTTGACTATTTAACCTTTCTCTATGTAAACATACAGAACGAAACAAGGGTCGGATCAGCAGTGGACTTTAGTTATTCAATGCAAGGGAGAACCACCAGAAAAAGAATTCTTCGAGTGCGATCTTGATAGGACTAATGTCTCATTTATGACATTGTTAAGTTTAAAAGAACAGCTTGGATACTCAGTTAGGGACAATTTTTCTCTCTGCAATTACCAATTAGTAATGGAATTGAGATAGAAACCGTTAATGTATGGACATATATGCTTTACTACCACTATTTAGTATGCATATAATTCTTATTTAGACTTGAACAATTGCTGCATAAGGCATATAGGAGTTAGCTCCAGAACACCTTTGTAACGAGTAGTTAAAATAAGGCACGTACATCATTTTGTATCAATAGTTGACTATTGATCAGTGACTTATTTGATTAGTGACAGCAGTAGTTTTATAATTTTATCTTCTAGACATATTGTCTACTCCAAATATTTATGTCCAATTATTGCAAAATCATTAAATGGCTTACCTGTAGCTATAGCTAGCTATTGCTGCTCATAGCTATTGCAGAACCCAAGCGCAAAAAACCTTAGCCGAAGAATTTGAACATTGTTGTCTTACTTTATTTTTTTAATACATATATGGTGACAAGAATGCTTTGTTGAGTGCACTTGTAAACTTTTTTTTGCAGAGGGTCAGCAGCCAAAACTCCGAAAACCATCAAAAACAGAAGACCAAGCATGTAATGGGATCCAAACCGTTCTCCCAATGTAGCTACGAGCAGGTAATGAAAAATTAAACTTATCTGATTCTTTTCTTAAATGATCAATTGTTCACAAGGCACAATGTTTGCCATCTTAGAGAGACCCAAATACTGGAGAAGAGCCAACTGATCTCACTCTTTGGATGACTACCCACACGAAGAACGGGGAATGGTCAAACAACGCTTCTAGGGATGTCTATGTGAGTAGTAAATTTAATTTGTTCATGACTTAGTACATTTTTCAGAATTTTGTGCATAAAACTTAACTGATTTAACTTCTTATTTTCTCTTATCACACTTAGGATGATGCAGCCTTCAAAATTATTGACCTATCAACAGAGCCAGATAAAGGCTTCCTTACAGTTGAAGAGAAAAATATTGCTTTCCAGTCAAGTTACAAGGAAAGCGCCGGTACCAAATCATGCAAAGCTCATGGTCATGGATACATGGCGAAATATCCCACACGAAGCCAACTGTTGAAAGACAGACTCGATGAACAATCCCGTGCTTCAGCTGCAGCCCAGCGAAAAAATAATGAGCTCGAAGATGAGGTGCAAATGTTAAAGGAACAAATTGCAAATGGAGTTGCTGAAAGGGAAGAAACTAGGCGAGAGATGCAAGAGGAACTGGAGAAGGAAAGGAACGCAAGAGAACAACTTAGGCAAGAGTTCCTTTCATTGCTAGCACAACAGAGAGAAGCAACATTACAGGTAATACATCTGTACATACGCAGCAGCAACTGCTACCTGTTTGTTGTTGATGTGTTGCAGCAGCCACCCAGTCTAACAGGCCCTAATGTTTTTCCTCATGGTCCATGTGCAGGCTAACCAAGGAAGTATATTGAACACAAAGGAAAGCGAGGCTAATCCAAGTGAGGAAAATGAAAACATGACAACATTGGACAACACTAACCCAGATAGTACATTGAACACCACAGAAAAGACACCTGAACATGTAGAAGAAACATTACAACAGGTTACAAAATTTGCAAATAGTTTGCTGCCATAAGGGATTTGGACTTTGTACATTCTATTGATGACCTCCTGATGTGTACCTTCACTGAACTTCAATTGATGCATGCATGCTAAACATATTTTAATAGTAGTACACAACAGGATGCTAATATTTTTAATTCTAAATTTTACATTTGCAGAATGACCCAGCAAGCATCTTGACCACACAAAAAGATGCTAGGCCACCTATTCGCATCACTAGAGCTTCTAATCTTAACCGAAATCTCTTCCAAAATGTCGCTGTTAATAATGGTTCATCGAACTTCATTCCTCCACAACAATTGAAAAATACTGCTACAACTCGTTCGAAGAAAAGGAGGGACCAGCAGGTATGAAATGAAAATGTGATTAATCTTCATCTGCCATTGTTCTTATGTCAAATATAGCATACTGTTCTAAACTACTAGAAAATTATGCCAGGTGAAGTAGGGCTACTATATATGGGTGAATGAAATGAAATTAAATAACTCTGCCGGAATCACTTGCTAAATACTTTGCTACGTAACTGAACTAGAGAACTCATGATTGCTATTTTCAGCTGTAACTCGTATCTTTAAACTTGCACTATGATGTACTTAAGTATGTGCTGCTGGACAATACTCATATTAAGGTCCCTCTTTATTGTTCATGTTCTATCAGGATGAAACAATTTGATCAGAGCAAACAGAGTCGTGGCGTCGTCGAGTCAGGAAATTCAACATGGCATAGAAGCAAAGACAAATGGAATGGAAGTGATAGTACTTTTGTTATTAGTTACAAACTTTGTAGTTTAAGTTTGGAGATTGATATGTAATTCCTGCATGAGTGGTGGCACTTTTAAATTATTATGTGTTGAATTAATATGTGTTTTTGATCCAGTCGTGTTCCTAATTTGATTATTATAATTTGCAACAACAAATTATAATAAAATATCATATGCTCAATATGCTACCACAAATTTTACCGTTGCGATAAACCTGTATGCAAAATTGGTATTTCTTTGTGATAGGCTGTTGCAACGCCGCTACTATGTTGCGATTCCACTATATGCCATGAACAATGTTCGTTGCTATAGGATCTATTTGCCACAAAACACACCTTGGAGAGTTGTTCAATAATTCAAATATTAGGCATCAATGGGTCAGAAGAGACATTGAGGGAACCACAGTGGATGCTAGCACCAGTGGATTGAATGACCAATAATAGTTCATGAGCTACAGTTCCATAAATATTCATTGGGCAAACTCGTTTCTTCAATGGTTTGTGTTCCTTCCTTTTCTGCTATGTTTAATTGTATAAGTTCTTCTAAAGTTTATTTAATTTCTACTATAATGGTAATTTATATCAATGGAATTTATTGGGGATGGTCAATGGCATGATTGTAACAATATAAAACTATACCTATATAATAGTGTAATGAAATTGTATAAAGGAACTGACAATTTGCAGGTGATCTGATGGTTAACCATGTTTCTTTTTATAGGTTTTTAATAGGTGTACGACCTGACAAGGGAGACATTGGAGGCAATTTGCTCATGTTGGTATAGACTAGTCACTTAACGTCAGTAGTTATAGCTATATTGATATAGTTATTTATAATAAGTCTGGCACAACATATATTGAAATTGTCTTAGTTTCAGATCCTTTATTGTTTTTTACAAATGCAGTATAGCAACATTATTTTAATATTTTATTTTTATGGCATTGCAGATTACTGATGTTTTGTGGCATCCCTAGTGACTTTGTTCCAGCTCTTAAGTATGATCAATGCATGGTCGCGAAGTTGGAGAGCATACATGGCTTTTTTTTTGTTCTCCAAGTCTTTTGGAGTTCATATGCTATATGTAAAATGGTCTAGATGATGGTTCATGCTATTCTAGATATCAACTCATAAACACCTTGCCTGGTGCTTTTGTGAAGGCATTTTTTTAAATTGTCTCAAACATTGTTGTAGGCCGTACTTAAATGCCTTCTTTGTGGCCTTTTTAGGCATTCTACAACATTGCCTCTTGCATAGAAATATAGATCATGAGTCAATTTTTTTTCCAATGATTACTCTTTTGATTTAACAATTTGTTTTACTACCTTACCTGCCAGTATCTATCACAATTCTTCATAATAACCAAGTTAGATTGGTTGATCTGTTGGATTGGAAAAGCGTGTGGCTGAAGAATATTTCATTTTGAATTCAAATTAGGTTTACTGTTATATAAGGATAAGTGTTGGAGATGGGATTTGTGACTGAGATGAAAAGATAAGATGGTTTATTCTCTTCTCAGAGCTTGAAAGAAGTAGAGACAACTGTTTTTTTCATAGCTTTTTTGTTAGACCCAAAACCAATAAATGTTTGCACTCGGCATTGGAGCATAGAAAGCGAGATCATGTGAAAATGAGTTTAAATCTATTTGATTTTCTTATCAACCTAAAAGATAAAGTTTATATCACCTTATATAATTGTACGGAGGAGGTAAGTAGTGATCGCCCACACAATCAAAAGAATTCTACTATTCTCCTATTTAATTTTACGTAGTTTTTTTTTGTTTTTCCATGTTTCTTCCCGTCGTACTTGTTCCTCTCATGATCACGATATATCTATAGCGTAGCTTGTGCTCAACCCAACAGTTGGGAAGTGGGATCCAGCAACTACACGACATTTTCAATTGCCTAATAGTTGCTGCTCAAGAGTCATGTGAGGACCACGATGTGATTGCCTAACAACCAAGACGACACCGACTGCGACGTACTTGCAGACCATGAATTGGAAGGTCACATATATATGTTTCTTTGTAACACTTTAGTTGTAACATTGTTTTGTGTTACTATAGGGTATATATTTGGCACACATTTTACATGTTCCATTTATGTGTTACAACATAGTACAATCTTTATAACATTTTACTTGTAACATTAATTTTGTGTTACTATAATTGTTCTCAGTAACACATTTTTATAAAACAAGTGCTTTGTGTTACAACCATTGTCTGTAACACATTGTTTTATGTTACTATGGAATTGTTTTGTAACACATTGACGAATGTGATACAGGAATGTATTACAGTATCCATGTTTTGTAGAGTGCAAAAATTCCTATGTACCACAGAAGGTTTAGCTGTGGGTTCTTTATTTATTATTTTTTCTGTATGTGCAGTAGGTTATTGCTCCTAGATTCATCACAGTACAATTTATATATCGGATATACGAACTTTTTTCTCCTACAGTTGGAATGGAAGCATATGCGGCCATGATTTTTTTAATCATTTTCTAATTAAGCAGCAAATGCAAGCATTCAAAGTTTATGTAGCATGGACATTGCACTCACTAAACTCTACCCACTTAAAACTTTTGTTTTTCAGTGTTCTGGAAGTTGTTATTTTTAGAGCTGCCAGTGCATTGTTCCCTCACCACAAGATTTATACTGCTACACTGCCTAATTAGGATCAATGAAAGTATTGAACTCCAGTCCTGTTTTTGACTGCTTAGGGCATTTTAGAAGGCACTCTTCCATGCATTAGGTAGACTGTAACATGATTAATAACACTGGAGTAACATATATAATTTTTTATGTCAAACATATACATTTGACAATTGATGATAATATGATATTTGTCAAAGAACATAGTTGATAGTCAAAGAACAAAGTGAAGCAAGTTTTACAGATCCTATACTGATTGATAGTGCTATGGCAGTACAATAAGAATTGGCATCGGTGTTTGCTTTTCTGAACTTATCTCTAGTATGGAAGTACTTGCTTCAGTTCCAGTTATTTCCATGACTCACTGTTGTGTTTTGCTTCTATAAACAGCGGAGGGATTGTAATACAAGCAGTCAAAATTCCATGTTATTTTGTAACTTACAAGGCTTTCTTCAGGATTCTAGTTCAGATGTTCAAGTAAACTAAAATATATAAATTAATGCAGATCTGATATATAAATATAGTTATCAAAGGTGTACATCCTGTACATTCTAATCATGAGAAGGCATTAACCTGATTTTGTTCAAACATAATCTAAGTAACTTAGTAATTTGCTTTTAGAATATCATTTACTCTGCTTTTAGTAAATAGGCTGCTAGTTCTTTCGAAGAGAAATATTGGTCAGTTGCTTAAATCATTAGCAAATAATTTTTAATCTTTTTTCCTTGGTCCAATCATGCTACCACAACATTTTCTAGACTGTACTCTTGAAACCACAGCTATATATGCCTTACATATCTTCATTTTGATTCAACTCATCCTTTATTCAGTAAAAAGAAGTACAAGGTGTTTTGATCAAATTATTGGACCTGTCCTGGATGTCACTTTTCATCAAGCCAATTACCTTATATTTATAACGCTTATGTAGTCAATGTGACTTGTGTGGTACAACAATTATTAGGAAAAAATCGAGTTAGAGCCATATCAATGGGTGACGGGTTGATGAGAGGAATGGAAGTGATTGACATGGGAGCCACTCTTAGTGTTTCTGTTGCTTCATACATATAATGCATGTTAATTTCTATCAGGTAATAACTATCTATCTTCTTGGTAAACTGCAGGTACTTGTATAAAGTACACATTTATGACTTGCGTATGACACACAATTCAAGTAAATGATCATTTGTACTCAAAAAGAAGAAATTTGATTGTTCTGGATGAGGACAAAGCGGCAAAGAGTTCGAAGAATATAGAGATAGTTATATTTTTTTTAGCATTGAAAATTTGTATTTTAATGATACTTGTGTTCTGTAATGAAGTCACTATGTATGATATGGATTGTTTTCAATAATATTATACTTCCTATGCAATACAGTGGCATGTGATGAGAAGCAATCGTATATTTGAATAGTGCTACTACTCATGGTATTATTGTGTGACAGCGCTGAAAAAATGTGTTACCACGTAAAAGGATTTTTATTGTTACTGTGTTACTGCTGTAAAAATATGTGTTACAAGGCTATATGGCAACATATGGTTTCATGTTACTATAGCTAAATAAGGTGTTACTGCTATGTGTTACAGCAAAATGATTGTAACACATAATTTTATAAGTAGGAACACGTATTATGTGCTATAATAGACCATGAGGCAGTAACATGGGCAATAAGAACACATATCAATTGTGTTACTAGATAACGTAGTAACACTATTTTAGGCATATAGTAGCACATGACTGTGTTACTATAACCCTTTTCTGATGTAGTGTAGCAGGCTGGGGAAGGTGGGGCGGGGGGAGTAGTAGGCAGGTAGCATCTGATCCCTTGAGCTGAGAGTTGATTGAGAGAGACAATGGTTGACACAACGTTCAGACTTCAGAAGAAATGTTCAGGTGAATCAATGTTCGGAAGCTACAACATTCGGGACTTGAGAGCAACGGCTCATTCCTAATGCATGTAAATTCACGAGCTCAGAATTCTCATTTCTTTCTGCAACGTTCAGACTTCTCATTTCTTCACAAGCTAATCAATCTCTCATTTCTTCAATATCTCTCTACACTCTCTATTTCTTTAACATCCCTCTAATTCAATTTCAACTAGTTTTTAACGAGGCGGTACGAAAGAAAGGAAGATGGTTGTGTCGCCACCATCGTCACCATCGCCTTCGTCGTATATAGTTACATTGGGCTAGGCTTCGGCTGGCATGGCATGAACGCCGACACGACAGGCTTTGGGCCATGCTTGGGTCTGGCTGGAGGCGAGGTGGACCGGCACAGCACGGCACTACGAGATAACTGAACCAAGCTGGCGCGACATAAAATGACCCGAAGCACGGTAGGCCTGGGACATAACGGCACGACACTCCCCACTCCGAGCTCTACATGCAACTGTGATCATGCAAGCAGAGGGATCGAGTTGGCGTGTGTCAGAGATTATGCGCATCTCAATTCTCATGCAAGCGCTAGTTCAGGCCAAAGCCCAAAGCCAGATTTGGCGCGCATACGTCGACATATATGAAACCAACTTTTGTACTTTCTCAATTTTTTCAGCCTTAGGTTCAATACAATTCTGCCACAAGATCACACGATCTAATTGAAGTTCATAAGATATTAAGACGTGATAGGATCATTCATCCATTTCAATAATTCTCCAGGGCTATGGCAATGTGTTTGCCATGTGTAATTGGCAACATTCAGAAATCTGAAGAGCTCGAAATGGCAAACCTTCTTGCCTTTTCATTCCAAGGTAGTTACTGTAGAAATATGAAACTAGCTGTAACCATCTTTTGTATAGATTTGTTTTAAGATTTTGGATAGAATATGTAATAACCTAAAGGAATAAATCTATTTGGCCCGTAAACTTTTGCGAAAATCTAAGTTTCAATCTCCAACTATAAAATCAGATGTTTTACCCCCTCAATTATCAATACCATTTATTTTACCATCTTAGACCAATTGAAGACGGTTATGTGCTGAGGTGGCACCTACCTGGCAACTCCATGGACAAGTGTGCTCACACGTAAGCACCAAATAACCTCCTAGTTAGTTATACAAACATCCTAATGAATAAAAATGCAAAATTTGATGGGCCCATATGTTATCCTCAAACATGACCTTCTTTCTCTTCTTCCTCCTCCCCTCTCTCTGTATTCATCCAAATTTGGCATCGGCGCCAGCAGTCACCACCTACACTCGACCTTCCTATCCGCCACAACTGCATCCCCTTCTACTACAGCCAACATACAAGCGACGCGCAAGGCCATTGTGGTGCGTGCGGCCCCTAGCTCCGAGCGTCGCTATTGGCCTTCCCGCATGTGCTTCGAGCTTGGATCCGATGGCGTAGCTCGCAGCCGATGGAGGAGGTGCAGCATGTGAGAGGTGGGTAGCGTGGCTCACAGCCAGGGGAGGCGAGTGGAGTGGCTCGCGACCGAGGGAGGTGTTGCCACATGGGGAGGTGAGTAGCGCAGCTTGAGGGCATGGGAGGTGACGACACAACTTCTGGGCAGAGGCGGCACATGGCCAGGGGAGGAGGGCAATGTGGTTTGCAGTCGGGAGAGGCCGCAGCGTAGCTCCTACCTTGTCCTCGGCCTCCTACTCCTTCCTTACAGGCTGCCATGGAGAGAGAGCGAGAGTGCCATGAAGAGCTCACTGCCGATGCTCGGGAGGAAGAAGAAAAAATGAGAAAAGAGAAGAAAGATGAGAGGAAAAGGAAAGGGAAAAAAGAGAAGATTTTTTGCTGACTCGGCTATACATGTGCACGTGACGGAGACGCCATGACAACAAAACTTGTCCATGTAGATGCTATATCAGCAAAATCGGGATGGCTTTGATACAAATGTGGGCAATATTTTAATTCCAAATTTTAATAGGAGACAAACACAATAAACTAGTGATGCAAAGCTTACTACTAACAGCAGGCTACTCATCATATTTCAGAATATACTCAAGAAAATACAGTAACAAAGTCGTGCACGCAAACGACTTACTTTTTTCGCCTGATGAATAACAGGAAGCCGCGCAGGCTTGACGCAGTGCAGAACGCAGATGACGTAGTGCAGTGAGCGGTCGCGTAGATGCGCTGCCAAAAACCTTATTGCCGCCCCGTGCAGGTATTCTCTGCAGCAACGGTTCAGAGATAGCCGCTCTCCCTCCTTCCAGGTGCACGACAGGAAGAAAGGTCGACGAGGTTCAGACGGCACAGCACAACAGCACAAGAGCAGAAAGTAGAGGAAGAATGGAGGTGTAAAATTCTCTCTTTTTTCCTAGACGTCTCCAGGCCCTTTTAAGGGCACTGCAGTTACTCACTAGTAACTGCGGCGTTTTAAACAGAATTATGCACTGGTAACTGTCTCATCAAGTCACAAATTAAGCAGTGTAAATTCACTTATAACTGCCTCATTCAAATGTTTGAATCTCATTCAAACGGAGAGAGAGAGAGAGTGGTGCAGAATTCAACAAAATAAAGATAGACTTGGTTTGCCAAGTGGCGCGCCATGTCACGACATGGTCGCGCGTCATAAGTCACAAGTCACGCGATTTTCACGCGAAAATACGCGAATACGTGCGCACGCGTGCGTGCGCACGCGTGTGACTAGATAGAACCATTCTCATACCATCTCTATCCATATTCAAGGAGTGGTGATGACTTCACCTTATAAATCGGTTTTCCTCACTTTACCTTAGCAATATGGTACCAAACCATGCATGCTTTGGAATTAAGGAAATAGGTCATAACCAAATGGGCCAATTTCTAACAGGCTTTGCTCTCAGAGAGCAAACTGAACGGGACTAAAAGTTGAAGGGGTGCAATATCCCATTTTCATAGTTTAGGATTGATTTCTAGACTTCTGCAAGAGTTCAGAGGGTCAAATAGACTTATTCCTAACCTAAATACCAAAGGATTGGCAAAATATTGCAGCTTGCATTCAATTACTCAAATTAGTATTGATGATAGAGGGAGAATATTATGTGCGATAATTGTATGCGATAAGCCGATCTGTATATAATTATAAGCAGCAGAAATGTTACTGGTGACCTCGGTGGTGCCATCGTGCAGGAAGAGCCTGGGGGGCTGCGTGGGGCCATCGTGGTCGTCGCAGATGAGCTCGAAGTCTGGCTACCGGAAGCAGCCGGCCGATCCGATGCCGAAGGGGTACTCGAACACTACTACAGAAAAGGCCATCACAGACGGTTCAAAAACGTCATCACAGACGGTTTTGTGAACCGTCTGAATTTATGGGTCAGTGATAATACGAGGTCATCACAGACGGTTTTCGAACCGTCTGTGATTTTAATATCACAGACGGTTTTTAACTAAAAACCGTCTGTGATATTAAATATCACAGACGGTTCTTAACTAAAAACCGTCTGTGATATTTATAAATCACAGACGGTTTTTATTATAAAACCGTCTGTGATATTCTCTTCTACTCCTAAACCTATTTCTGTTTATTGGCTAGCCTCAAGAAATGCTAGCCATGCCCTCTGAAACAAGCAGATCAACATGTATATGTATACATCCAATTCACATCTCAATCCATTTCACAAACATAAAACATCCATTTTTATTAAGATTTGAGCCTACCATTACAATATCCCAAAACAATGAGAAGGTTACACAACAAGAACAGAGAAAAAGATTACAATATCCCAAAACAACAAGCAGGTTACACAACAAGAACAGAGAAAAAGCAAAGATCTTCTATGTCTTCTCGCCCCTGATGCAATGCATGAGCTGGATGCCTTCTCGCCCCTGCACGGTTGGCACGAGCTAGTTGCTTCTGCGATGTCTTGTCTCCCGTAGACTTGTGCGTCGTCTGCAAGGAGGAGGAGAATAGCAAGCAGGAGGACAGCAAGGAGGAGGATAGCAAGGAGGAGGATAGCAAGGAAGAGGAGACAGGCTGGGTTTGGTTATATTTATAGGGGAGGCAGAGGGAGGGAGAGGCGGGAGTTCGAAATTTTTGGCGCGGGAACGAAGATTGGGTTGAGGAGGATCGACGGGCCCAGTGGTCAGATTATCACAGATGGTTCTATTGGCTAGAACCGTCTGTGATGAGTGCATATCACAGACGGTTCTATATATAGAACCGTCTGTGAATTAGAGCACAGAATTTTATATACCGATGCAATATAAACAACTAGTCTGAAAAGATAAAATAGCAACATTTTATATAGCTTATATATACTCATTTAAAAGGTTTCGACGAGATCTACAACTTTGTAGTTGAAGCAAAATCCAAATTCCGAAAGGAAGACCAAGAAAAAGGGCAAAAACAGACACCAAAAACTTGCGACGCAGGTTTAGATCCAAAGATGGCCGATTTTTGGGGTCTTGGAGGGTGACGGGCACAAGCGGGTCATTTTGTTTGGATCGGGCTTGTCGTTAGCTTTCCAACGAGTACAAGAACGTCGAAAACGGACACCGTATGCAAAAGTTATGCCCGTTTTACTGAAGGTGTCTCAAAACTGAATCATACTCGGACTTAAGCGGGAAAATTTGAAATTTTGAGGGATTGCAAGGCGGGAAACGTATCACAGACGGTTTTTATTATAAAACCGTCTGTGATAATCTGGTTTCACAGACGGTTTTTAATAAAAAACCGTCTGTGATATTCCAGATTATCACAGACGGTTTTTTATTAAAAACCGTCTGTGATATTCCAGTATCACAGACGGTTTTATAACAAAAACCGTCTGTGATAATATGAAATATCACAGACGGTTTTTATTATAAAACCGTCTATGATATTGGAATATCACAGACGGTTCAGCGGTAAGAACCGTCTGTGATACTCCTTTTTCCCGCCACAAATACCACAGACGGCCTCAAATTAAAACCGTCTGTAATAGTGTACATCACAGACGGTTTCATAAAACCGTCTGTGATTTAGCGTCTACTATTAGGCTTTCTGTAGTAGTGGAAGCTCAGTTTGCCGCAGCTCTTTGGACAACCGGCAAGCGTGGCGGCGAAGGGAAGAGTCACGTTCGCCGGTTGGATGGCGGATGCTTGCACCGTTGCAGTCAGCAGCAACAACGGTGCGAGCAGACAGCGGACTGTATCAGCGAGGCTCATATTCCTGAAGATGGCTATGTGCGTAGGATATGCCTGAAGATGGCTAGCTGTTGATCTACACACGTTCTGATGACTGTATTGCTGCTTTATCTGGAGTTCTGGATATAAACCAGGGGGAACCAATCCTCTCCATTGTTTCAATGCCATCGTCTAGAAATCAGGATGAACAAGATACAGATAATGTTCTAACTTCTAACTACGAAGAATAAGCAACTCACTAAAAAGAATGAGAAGCTTCTTGACAAGCAAGCAGGTTTGGCAGATGGTTCTTAACTTCTGAAAAACTGGATATTCTGCTTTAGATCTTGTGCAAGCAAAGTCTTTTATCTGCTGGTTGTTAGCTTTGCCCAGGAGAACACTCGCTCATGGCTTCCTTCTTGGAACACACACACACAATCACAGAAAGATGAACACAGAGATGAACACAAGAAGAAAAACAGAGAAGGCTTGTGACGCTGCAACAGCCTAGCATCACTTTCTTTCTTTTCTATCTCTCTGTTATTCCTCTGGACTCCCTCACGCACATATATAGATGTTTGACTAACTACTGAGACCTATTCCCCAGGAGCCATGCACCCTCATCCTTTTCTCACGGCACCACTACTCCAACTATCACGTACCAACTCCATGCATGCACACACGCGCTAACAGACTTGACTAATTCTCACAAAATAAACTAAGTCAAGATTAATTTCTAACATTCTCCCCCTTAATCTTGACTTGCTAAACTTCACAAGACAAAGTCCGGTATCCTGACGCATCTCCAAGGAGTTTTACCTTCTTCTTGCTGACCATGCGGCCGATGACACAACTTGCCGACGCCTTTCACTTCTTCACCATCAGTGACACACCTCGCCAATGACTTCGACCTCTACCTCAGCTCCAATTGTCTTTTGCCAGTACCATCGGCGACGGAGACTCGGACCGGAGCTTACATTAGTGAGTTCTTGGACACACCTACAAGAACTCATGCTTTCTCGTGGACACAACTAACACGAGAATACACACATGTACAACAGCTAGACGGGAGTACACGGAGAGAACACACTTCTATTCTCTTATACTACTAAGCTCTTGGACACGCACACAACTAATTCACAATGGAGGAAAACAAAAGAACGTCATGAGCACACACACAGCTTTTGGCACTCGACAGACCCGGAGCTTTTCCATGTGCTCTCATTCTTTATCCTCCACAATACCTCATGGGAGCCCGTCGCTCCGTCATGCCACGCCTCGCAGGCCGCTGACATCGCGCCGCGCCGCGCCTCGCAGGCGTAGCACCGCAGCTGGCGAGTGCTGTCGTCGCCCGACCGAGCCACGTCGCACGACTTCTCCTCGCACCTCGCTCTGATACCAATTGTTAGCTTTGCCCAGGAGAACACTCGCTCATGGCTTCCTTCTTGGAACACACACACACAATCACAGAAAGATGAACACAGAGATGAACACAAGAAGATAAACAGAGAAGGCTTGTGACGCTGCAACAGCCTAGCATCACTTTCTTTCTTTTCTATCTCTCTGTTATTCCTCTGGACTCCCTCACGCACATATATAGATGTTTGACTAACTACTGAGACCTATTCCCCAGGAGCCATGCACCCTCATCCTTTTCTCACGGCACCACTACTCCAACTATCACGTACCAACTCCATGCATGCATACACGCGCTAACAGACTTGACTAATTCTCACAAAATAAACTAAGTCAAGATTAATTTCTAACATTCTCCCCCTTAATCTTGACTTGCTAAACTTCACAAGACAAAGTCCGGTATCCTGACGCATCTCCAAGGAGTTTTACCTTCTTCTTGCTGACCATGCGGCCGATGACACAACTTGCCGACGCCTTTCACTTCTTCACCATCAGTGACACACCTCGCCAATGACTTCGACCTCTACTTCAGCTCCAATTGTCTTTTGCCAGTACCATCGGCGACGGAGACTCGGACCGGAGCTTACATTAGTGAGTTCTTGGACACACCTACAAGAACTCATGCTTTCTCGTGGACACAACTAACACGAGAATACACACATGTACAACAGCTAGACGGGAGTACACGGAGAGAACACACTTCTATTCTCTTATACTACTAAGCTCTTGGACACGCACACAACTAATTCACAATGGAGGAAAACAAAAGAACGTCATGAGCACACACACAGCTTTTGGCACTCGACAGACCCGGAGCTTTTCCATGTGCTCTCATTCTTTATCCTCCACAATACCTCATGGGAGCCCGTCGCTCCGTCATGCCACGCCTCGCAGGCCGCTGACATCGCGCCGCGCCGCGCCTCGCAGGCGTAGCACCGCAGCTGGCGAGTGCTGTCGTCGCCCGACCGAGCCACGTCGCACGACTTCTCCTCGCACCTCGCTCTGATACCAATTGTTAGCTTTGCCCAGGAGAACACTCGCTCATGGCTTCCTTCTTGGAACACACACACACAATCACAGAAAGATGAACACAGAGATGAACACAAGAAGATAAACAGAGAAGGCTTGTGACGCTGCAACAGCCTAGCGTCACTTTCTTTCTTTTCTATCTCTCTGTTATTCCTCTGGACTCCCTCACGCACATATATAGATGCTTGACTAACTACTGAGACCTATTCCCCAGGAGCCATGCACCCTCATCCATTTCTCACGGCACCACTACTCCAACTATCACGTACCAACTCCATGCATGCACACACGCGCTAACAGACTTGACTAATTCTCACAAAATAAACTAAGTCAAGATTAATTTCTAACACTGGTTAGTGCCTGACTCTTGTCGCAAGAACTGGTTGCAGGGGAATGCTAATATCTCAAAGTCCGAATGCTAATATCTCGGTTTTGGACAAAGTAACATTGTCATATTATGTGTTGTGTAATTTTTGCATATCAATGGTAGCTTGCTGCCTGCATCAGTTGACAGTTAGATTGATTCTTGTTTCTGTCAAAGTTGTTTATCTAAGTAGTGTAAACTCATGTTTTGTTTATGGCACTGTAAAATATAGCATGAGGTAAACTCACGAATTTTGTATTTTATGATTTTGTAGATCTTTGAGCTTTAAAAAATGAAGGAGTCCATAAATTTGAAATCTTTATGGAGAGAGAGCTGGAAAGAGCAAAAAAAGGGACAGGATTAACAAGGTACGCAACTGTCATTAATATCTATAATTTGCTATTTAATTTATGTCATTATGCTAGCTTTACATCGTCTATTGTCTCATAAGAAATCGTTAATTTCTATATTTTTTGTATTTTTATTACATCTATATACATGTATCCTTGTATCGGTATTTTGAGGGAAATGGCGTGTCACGGTATCGACGTATCCGAGTAATCTAGATCCGAAGTCCGAACACCCATCTTAAAAATCCTAGGTGCGCCACTGGCTTCAATGCTTTGATCGGGAGGACGTGCTAGCTCGACCCGTGACTTGGGCTCCTATGTAAAAGAATGTTTTTTATTAGACCATGTAGATAGGTCAGAAATATAGTGATGATGAATAATTAATATTTTGGTTACATTAAAATTTGTGTTTGGAAAAATTTCGGTCGATGCACTATTGTCAAACAGGAATTGCTGGAATATTTAGGTTAACCGATCTAACCGCCTTGTATCGGGCGGTCTAACCGGTAGACTTTGACCTCGATCAGTAGTTGGTAGTCGTAGGCTTTGATCCCGATTGGTAGTCAATAGTCATAGACTTTGACCGCAATAGTTGGTAGATACAGTACCTGATTGATGGTCAATAGCTACAATGGCTGGTCGATGGTCTAGCTATAGTGCCTGGTTGATGGTCGTAGCTATAGTATCTAGTCGATGCCATAGCTATAGTGCTTGGTCGATGGTCGTAGCTACAGTGACTAATCGATGGTCAGTAGTCGTAGGCTTCGAGTACTACAATTCTTGTGACTTTTGAATACCCTGAGTACACGTAATCTTCGATTTCTCATGTTGGGCCAGCGGTTTGACCGACCTATGCATGGCGGTCAGACTGACCTTTTTGAGTGGTCTAAGGTTGAGTTTTGGAAAGTGTGGAAATTGAGTTTTTGGTCGGTTTGGCTCGTGCTTATTATTCGTTTGGGGTGTGATATACATGTGTGAACTGATGTTGGTCAAGTTAGAGAGAACTTATGTCGAGAAAATGTTCTTTGGTTTTTGCATGTGCAAGTTAGGTGTGGAGATGGTCATGATCGATGACGAGAAGGACCGGAACTAGGATGGAAAAATCCGAGGTTCAGGCGGTCAAGGATGTCACGAGGTTGTCTGACTCACACTGGAGTATGTGGAGATCAAAGGTGAATGATATGTAGAGAAGCTATGGGAGGTGCGGTCCTTGAGGCTTTAGCACGTGATAAATTGAAAGGTGTCCATAACTAGAAGGTTTAGAGATTTTGGAAAACATGTGTTTGGAAGGGTTTCGGGTTCCTTGATTTTCGGAATTGGATAGACTTTCATGTCTATGTTATTGAGGACACAGTTTGGAGCTCTAGCATATAAAAGCAGAGAGAGGTTAAGTGTTACGTGAGCGCTTTTGTGGAGAAAACTTTTGGAATTTTTGTGCTAGGATTTGAGGGGTGCCATGAAGGCACTTTGTAGCTACAAAATATGATCTATAAATAAAAGATCAGATCTATTTCAAGAAAAAAATAGTCAGCATCACTAGCATGTTTTTTCTAGATATTGTCTTCAACTTGTTCTCATTTCAAGCAGTACATGGTGAGATAACATTCCTCCGTTGACTTCACTTTCCTTGATCGTGCACCAAGTCATCCACTCGATTGTCGATAACAGCATCAGCAGGCAGAGCAGACACTAGCACAACAACTTTATCCTTCATCTCCCTTCCTTGGCAAGCGTGCCAGCTACAGGTGACGACGTTCTTCGTAAAGAAACCAGTATAATCATTTACCCCTCTGATTGTGGTATTCGATTACTACAAGTGGTATCAGAGTGGGTTGCTATAGCATCAGACAGGTATGAACTATCCCCTATGCTAGATGGTACTGATTTTGCCTTTTGGAAGTACTATATTCAAGCTTACATTGAGTCAAGGTAGTGATGTTTGGAATAAAGTTTCTAGACCTTATAAGGTTCCTAATACAGTTACTAATCTAAATAAACAGATGTTGATTCAAATACTCAAGCTTGAAACTTGCTATTTCAAGAGATTCTCACAAAGAATTTGATTGTGTAGCTCACATTGATTATGCCCACTTAATATGAAAAACTATTTATGATTATCATGAAGAAACTACTAAAAATTAAAAAGTGCATACAAATTGTATCAAAAGGAATATTCTAATTTTGCTATGAAGCCTGGTGATCAATTGATGATATTTTTGCTTAATTTGAGAAGATATTGAGTAATTTGCGCGGTGTTAATGTTATTCCTACTGATAAAGATAATGTAACTAAAATTTTAAGATCTTTAGATTCAGAGTAGTTGATGGTTGTCACAAATATTAATCAAACTGTCGATCTAGATACTTTAACCATTGATGATCTTTATTCTAGACTAAAAACATGAGATAGAAGCTTTGCCATCTAAAATTGAAAATCTTTATCTTTAGAACTTGTGACTAACCCCGTGTAGGCTGCTTCATCGAGTTTGTCTTGTGTTTCTTTGTCTTCCTTTTTAGAGGAATAGTTCGAGTTGCTCCCTAAAGAGGACTTGGTGTTGATCTCCTCATGGACATACAAGGCACTCAAAAACATGAGAGTGAGAAAGCGAGGTGGCGTGTCGAGTTCAATCAGGTGCTACAAGTGTGGTGAGCCAGGCCACAATAAGATGAATTACCACATGCTCAAGGGAAAAATGATCAAGAAAGACAAGAACTATCATCATCAGCCATCCAAGAACAACACCAAGGTGGCAATTTCCATCGCAAATTTGCTAAAAATGTCCTATCATCTATCAAGTGTCTTGATTTGAGTGATGGGGACTTTGAGAGTTGTGACGACGACACCAACGATGATGATGATTTCAAAGGTAAAAAGAAGAACAACGACTTCACGGGCATGTGCTTCATGGCAAGGGATGATAACGACGACAGTGATCCCGATGAGGTAAGACTGTTGTATAATGAGTTTGAAGATGGTTTGATTAAACATGCTATTAAATTGAAAAATACCAAGAAGAAATTGAAAGAAAATAATTATGTTGTTGAAAACTTAAATTCTGAAATTAATGGACTTAAAGCTTCTATTCCTGATGATGAATCATGTAAGTCTTGTCAAGTTTTACATTCTGAGTTAGAGGCTGCTAGATCTATTAATGCATCAAACCTAGTTCAACTTAAGGATATAACTGATAAATTTGATGAATTAAGAATGACATATGACTCTCGTGATGGAAAATTAAAACTTGCTAATGATGAAATTAAAAAGCTTAAGTTTAACTCTTCTAAAGCTTGTTCTAATTGTGATTTGCTATAAGCTAGACTTAATTCATCTTAGGAATCTATTCAAAATATGTTTTCTCATGAAAACCTGTCTTGCTCAAATTGTCTTAAGTTCAATATTGAAAGTGATGCATTAACTATGCAGTTGAATGAGTTTGCTGAAAAAGAAAGATTAGCTCAATCTAGTGCTTTCAAGAATCTTGTGATAGAACATGTTAAGTGCACATCTTGTTCCTCATTGGTTAAAGAGAATGAGTATCTCAGGGATACTTTAGAGAGATTTTCTTTTGTTAAGAAAAAACTAAATATGATTCTAGATAAATCAAAAATAAGTATGAAAAATCATAATCTAGGATTTAATTGCATGCTAAGAATAATCCCCTTAAAGTTGTTAAGTTACTTGAATATAGAAAATTTAAAATAAAATCGGAAGCAAAACAAACTGTCTTTAAATCTATTGGTATTGCAAAGGATTCCTCTACCAAAATAGGTGATGTGAAGATGATAGATACAACTTCTCACCAAGTCAAGTACCAATGCACTCATTGTGGTAGAGATCGTCATTTGGTTCAATTTTGCTTTTGAAAAGCGAAGAAAGAAAAGAAAGATAGGTTAAGGAAGATTTCTAGTTTTGGATTAGGTTTATGCAAGCTCCTCATCATCACGTTGTCACTCTAATCAATTTTTTACAGGTTTGGGAGTTTTTACGGCAAGACCGGCCAGGCCGACATTTTTCACACGGTCAGACTGGCCTCAAGCGGTCAAACCGCCATTTGTGGTGCAGTCTGACCTGCCAGCAATTAGAACGACCTTGCCAAGGTGGTCAGACCGGCCTTGCGAAGGTAGCTAGACCACCCGGCAGTTAGACCGGCACTTGAACAGTTGTCTGGCCAAAATCTGACAGATGCTAATTCTTCACTTAAATCTTTATCTTTGCCTGTTGTTGCTCCTGTTCATCGTGTATCTCATTAATGGTTGACTAAATCTTTATTTTCTAACCCAGTACTAATATACCAATGATTGTTCATGCTTTGTAAGCGAAAGGAGAACATATGGTTCATTGACTCTGATTGCTCTCGCCACATAACTGGAGACTCATGATGGTTCTCCTCCATCACTCATGCCCTAGGTGATGAGATAATAACTTTTGGGGATAACTCTCAAGGATGATTTCTTGCAAGAGGTGCCGTGCGCATCAATAACAAATTCATGTTGAAAGACATCACTCTTGTCAGTAAGTTGAGCTATAATTTGCTTTCAGTTTCACAGTTGATAGACAATAATCTTGAGGTGATCTTTAAAAAGCATTGATGTTGCATTTTAGATTCATCTGGCAATCTAGTATGCCAAATTATTCAAGTTGGTCGTTTGTTTAAGGGTCACGTTTCATATTCGTCATCTTCTGATCTTAGGTGTCTTATTTCATCAAATTCTAAGGGTTTATTTCACAGGCACCATAGGTTAGGGCATATTGGTTTTGATCATCTTGCTCATATAAGTAATATGAATCTTGTTAGAGGAATACCTAACCTTAAAATTAAAAAGTCAATGGATTTAGTTTGTTCACCTTGTCAACATGGTAAAATGGTCTCATCATCACATTCTCCACTCACACTTGTTATGACTGATGCTCTGAGTCAATTGTTGCACATGGACACTGTAGGTCCTTGTCGGGTTTAGTCTGCTAGAGGTAAATAGTATGTTCTTGTTATTGTTGATGATTTCTCTAAATACACTTGGGTTTATTTTATGGCATCTAAGGACGAAGCTTTTATCATTTTAGAGAGCTTGCTGTTAGACTTGCTAATGAACTTCTAGAAGCACTTAGAGCAATTAGAAATGATAATGGAACTAAATTCAAGAATACATCTTTTACTTCTTTTGTGCTAAAACAGAACGGTGCTGTAGAACGTAAAAATAGAATCTTGGTTGAGATGGCTAGAATGATGTTAAATGAACATGCTACACTTAGAAAGTATTGGACTAAAGATATTCCTACTTCTTGCTATATTTATAATAGAGTATTTTTGCGAGCTAAATTGCACAAAACTTCCTATAAACTTCGTTTTAGTCATACTCATAATATTTCTCACTTGAGGGTGTTTGGATGTCGATGCTTTATACTTAAACATGGTAATCTTGATAAATTTGAATCAAGATCCTCAGATGGCATGTTTTTGGATATGCAGCTCACACTCAAGTTTGTCGTGTACTCAACTTAAAAACTAACAAAATTGTTGAGACCTATGAGGTCACTTTTGATAAGGCTAGTCTTGGTACTAGACCCGACAGTGCAGGTATACAGGTAACTAACGCACCCAAAGACATCTTCTATGACTCTGACAACAATGAAAGGGAGATCCCGAGTCACACTTTGACATATGTATCTACACCAATGGTTCTACAACTAGTAGCTCTGCTCCCACCTCTCATGAGGTAGAGGCCACTACTGCTACATCTACATCACCAATGACTCCACAGGCTCCTCTATATATTCAACAACGTCATCCCCCTCAACAAATGATTGGTGAGTTAAGTGAGAGAGTTCTTCGCAACATGTATAACTCTAATGCCTCATATGCTCATTCTATGTTTTTCCTCTTTTGAACCCCAAGATGTAAGTCATGCTTGATCTAATGAGTCTTAGATTAATGTCATGCATGAGGAATTAGAAAATTTTAAGCGTAATAAAGTTTGGACTTTAGTTTCACCTCCTCATGGTCATAGTGCTACTGGAATTAAATGGTTTTTTAAGAATAAACAAAGTGAGAATGGTGTTGTTGCTCGAAATAAGTTTAGACTTGTGGCGCAAGGACTTACCCAGGAAGAAAGTCTTAATTTTGGTGAAACTTTTGCACATATTGCTCGGTTACAACCATTAGAATTCTTTAGCATTTATTGTATCTAAAGATTTTAGATTATATCAAATAGATATTAAAAATTCTTTTCTTATTAGCTTTATTGAGGAAGAAGTTTATGTTAGACAACCACCTGGTTTTAAAAATCCTATGATTCCTGATCATGTCTACAAATTGTCCAAAGCTTTATATGAATTAAAACAAGCACCTAGATCATGATATCATATACTTAAATCATATTTGCTAAAAAATAACTTTTAAATAGGCAAGGTAGATAAAACATTATTTACTCTCAAACATGGCAATGATCTGTTACTCGTTCGGAATTATGTGGATAATATCATCTTTGTTGGTCCTCTCGTACTCTAAGTAGATAATTTAAGATGAGCATGATGGGAGAACTCACGTTCTTTCTAGGCTTTCAGATCAAGCAATCAAAGTTGTGTACATTTGTTCATCAAACTAAATACACCAAGGATTTGCTTCATCGCTTCGACATGGGAACAATCAAATCAATATCTACACCCATGGGATCTACTGCAGTGGTGGATCCTGACGAAGATGCAGAGCGTGTTGATCAAAAGGAATACAGAAGCATGATTGGCTCACTTTTATATCTCATTGCTTTAAGGCCAGATATACACTTTACTGTGTATTTGTGTGCTTAATTTTAGGCTTCCCCTTGTGCTTCACATAGTCAAGTGGTAAAGTGAATTTTAGGTATATTCAGTCAAGTTTAGAATTTGGCTTATCACATTCTTGTTCATCATGCCTTACCCATAGAGCTTATTCAAATGTGGATTTTAGTGGTTGTAGAATTGATAGAAAGAGTACTTCTGACACATGTCACTTGTTAGGCACATCTCTTGTTTCATAGGCTTCTAGAAAATAGTTGTTTGTTGCACTTTCCACTGCTGAGGCTGAATATGTAGCTGCTACTTCTTGTTGCTCTCAATTGCTTTGGATGACAACTATGCTTAAGAATTTTTTATTAGAATTGGATAGTGTTCCACTTTTCTGTGATAGCACTAGTGCATTAGTATTGCTAAAAATCCTATGCAACGTTCAAGAACCAAACATATTGATATTCGCTATTATTTTCTTAAAGATCATGTGGAAAAGAGAGATGTTGTCTTGAATTTCAGTGAATCAGATTCTCAAGTTGCTGATATTTTCACAAAACCACTTGATTCCTCACATTTTACTCATTTGTGAAGTGATTTAGGTGTGTTGCATCCTATGGGATTATTCTAAGGGGAGTTTGTTGTTCAAGGATTCTTAAAAAGCTTTGTTCATTGTACTTATAAAATAATTCATAAAGACCAAGCCATTGAAATCAAATGATTTGTGAAGCTCTCTTTATCATATTTACTCATATGCTATGTAGCTTTGATCATGACTGGTTAAAATTAATTTGATATACTTGAAGTAAAATATGACATCGCTTAATATTTTGACTAGATTGATTATAGATAGTATTGTGTGATGTCTATCTAAAAGGATTAGCTTGATTGTGAATCTTGTTTTAAATCTTGGCTATGAGGCTCGTGTGTTTCTTATTGTAATCTTTTTATATACATTCAGTTTGGCATGTTATTAAAAAATGAGAATGAAAAAGTTGAAAAGATGTATTCTTCAAGCATGCCATGTGTAAACAAAAAGAAAAGGCACAAAAAGTTCACAAATGAAAAGAAGTTTGCTTTAAGCATGCCACCATTTAAAAGAACTATGTTACAAGCATGCCATCATGAAAAGAAGTATACTACAAGCATGCTACATACTTAAGAATTGAGTGGGGAGCAATAGGTTGATACATGAGATTGCTAGCTCGTCTAAATTTAAGGTTTGCTTCACTTTTAGGCTTTCACTTTTAATTATGATATCTCATTGTGCTCTTTATAATCGGTTTGGTCATTATTAAGATGCCTGTCATTAATCATGTTGATCGCTTGATCATATTGAAAGACTTGTTTTGACATTGCTAGATGATATCTGAATTTATGTGATTTAGGTAGCTCCACTTAAAAGATGGCTTGGTTAAATTATTAATTCAATGCAATGTGGCTTGGATAATCTGCAAAGCTTTTTGATTTTTACTCTCAATGCTCCTTCTTAGAATTATTCTTTCTCTAAATTTTCTTGATGACATCATTGCCAAATAGGGAGAAATTTGAGAAATTTTAGAGATATTGGAGAAATTTGCTCAAATTGCCTTCTTGTGTTGAGGAGTTTTATGAGTTTCTGCTGGGAGTTTGATGTTGTGGTTTGTCAAATTCATTTCTCTGCAGCTTTGAAACATTTTTTTTTCACAAATTTTGCTTTTCTTTCAAAACACAACTCATTCGAGAGATTTTGAGGTATTGTCAATGTATCCATCAAAGGGGAGATTGCTAGACTATGTGGATAGGTTGAGAATATAGCGATGATGAATAATTAACATTTGGGTTATATTACAATTTGTGTTTGAGAAAGTTTTGGCTAATGCACTAATGTAAAACTGGAATTACTAGAATACTCAAGTTAAGCAGTCTGACCACCTTGTATTGGGCGGTCTAACCACCAGACTTTGACCTCGATCGATAGCTGGTAGTCATAGGCTTTGACCTCAATCGACAGTCGATAGTCATAGGCTTCGACCACGATGGTCGCCAGCTATAGTACTTGGTCGATGGTCGGTAGCTGCAGTGCCTGGTCGATGATCCTAGGTACAGTGCCTGGTTGATGGTCGTAGCTACAATATCTAATTGGTGGTCATAGCTACAGTGACTTGTTGATGGTCGGTAGTCATAGGATTCAAATGCTACAATTCTTGTAACTTTCGAGTACCCTGAGTACTTGTAATCTTTGAGTTCTCGTGTTGGGCTAGCGGTCTGACCGGCCTAAGCATGGCTGACATACTGATCTTTCTGAGTGGCCTAAGGTTGATTTTTGGAAAGCATGGAAATTGAGTTCATGGTCGGTTTGGCTCATGCTTATTGGTTGTTTGAGGTGTGATATGTGTGTGTGGACTGATGTTGGTCAAGTTGGCAAGAACTTGTGTTGAGAAAACATTCTTTGGTCTTTGCAATTACATGTTGGGTGTGGAGACGAATCATGATTGATGATGAGGACTAGGACTAGGTTGGGGAAATCCGAGGTTCAGGCGGTCGAGGATGTCACGAGGTCATCGGGCTCACGCTGGAGCACGTGAACATCAAAGGTAGATGATGCGTGGAGAAGCTATGGAAGGTACGGTCCTGGAAGTTTCGACATGTGATGACTTGGAAGGAGTTATGAAAGGTGTCCATAATGTCCATAACTGGAAGGTTTAGAGATTTTGAAAAACTCATGTTTAGAAGGGTTTCAGGTCCCATGATTTTCAACATCGGATAGAATTTCATATCCGTGTTGTTGAGGACACAGTTTGGGGCTCCAGCATATTAAAGCAGGGAGAGGTTAAGTGTTACGTGAGTGCTTTTATGGAGAAAGCTTTTGGTCTTTTTGTGCTAGGATTTGAGGGGTGCTGTGAAGGCACCTTGCAGCCATAGAACATAATTCAGAAATAAAACATCAGATCTATTCCAAAAAAAATAGTTAGCGCCTATGGCATGTTTTTCTGGATGTTGTCTTTGACACATTCTCATTCTGAGCAGTGCGTGGCGAGATAGCATTCCTGCATCAACTTCACTTTCCCCAATCGCGCGCTGAGTCATCTGTTCAATTGTCAACAACATCGGTAGGTAGAGCATATCACTAGCACGACAACTTTATCCTTCATCTGCCTTCCTTGGCAAGCATGCTAGCACAGGTCATGATGTCCTTCATAAAGAAACCAGTATAATAATTCATCCCCTCTGATTTGCGGTATTCAATCCTACATTTTTCCCATAAAAGTTTGATACAAACTACTGAACTAGGGTGTATACTTTGGAGCTACACTGCAGATATGGATGGGGGCAGACTTGCAGAGTAGATTCATGTACAATTCAAAACAAGGAGTGCTTGAATCAATGCTTTCTTAGTTGACGATACCGTATAATTAACTCTCAAGATCACAAGTGTTGAAGAAAGAAGAGCCATGTGTTTACAAACGGGTTAGTGGGAGCGTACTTATTTTTCTAGTCTTATATGTAAATGACATATTACTGATCGAAAATGATATTTCTATACTTTAATTTGTCAAGTCTTCACTAAGAAATAGTTTCTCTATAAAAGACTTAGAAGAAGCAGCATATATTTTTGGCATAAAAATTTATAGAGATAGAACTAAAAGGCTAATTAGATTAAACCAAGATATGTACATTGACAAGGTGTTGAATGGTTCAACATACAGGATTATAAGAATGGTTTCTTGCCTATGTCACATGATATTAGCCTTAGCAAGATTCGGTGTCCATCGACACCTAATGAGCGAGACGGATTAGTAAGATTCCATATGGTTTTGCCATTGGGTTTATACATGACCAGATATGCCACATGCCCTAAGCGTTACAAACAGATATCAGTCAGATCAAGGTGAATGTCACTGGATAGTTTTAAAGAATATCCTGAAATATTTGAGAATAACTAGGGATGTGTTCCATGTTTATGGCGATAAGGAAGAACAAGTCTTAAATGGTTACACTGATGCAGCTTCTAAACCGATAAAGATGATTTTTTTATCACAATATGGATTTGTGTTTTGTCTAAATAGAGGGGTAGTAAGCTTGAAAAGTTTCAAGCAAGAGACGATTGCTGATTCTATAATAGAAGTTGAGTATGTTGCAGCTTCCGAAACAACAAAGGAGGTTGTTTGGATAAGGAAGTTCATCACTGAACTCGGTGGGGTTTTTACTGCTTCTAGTCTAGTGGATATCTAATATGATAATAGTGAAGCTATTGTGCAAGCCAAGGAGCCTAGATCGCATCAAAAATCCAAATACATACTTTGGCGTTATCACCTCATTCACGAGATAGCTAATAGAGGTGATGTAAAGGTACGCAAAGTGCACATGGATATAAATATTGTTGATCCATTGACTAAACCTCTACTGTAGCCATAGCATGAGGCACACACAAGAGCTATAGGTATTAGATACTTGTATGATTAAGTCTAGTGCAAGTGAGAGATTATTAGTGATATGCCCTAGAGGTAATCATGGAGATGATTATAACCCTTTTATGTTTATAATCTTTTGAATAAATATTATTATGTTCCTTCATTGGATTATTATTTATAAAGGTTAACAAGTATGTCACTTGTTGGTGAGGCCCATTATTTGTTGTATGATATTCTAAAAGATCTCTATTCAGATGTCACTAGTAAGGACACTCGTAACTTATAGAACAACATATGTATTGATTGGTGATCATGTTTCACCGATCATAGATATAGAGATATCAAATCAATAATGTGGACACATGTCAGAGAACATGGCGTTGGATTGACCCACCTTGATGATGTAGGACGGGTCACGATTTTCCGATGGATGATAATTCAATTGGTAGATAGTGACGTTAATAACAAGGCTACTTAATTGAAACATGATCAAGCCAATCAATAATCGCTACACCATACTCCTAGTTGTTATCAACCGTACCAAGAATGTGGTTGACATGATCACGAAGATCAATTCTTGCAAGCAATCGAGAACAAGCAAGAACAAGGATAAAGAACAATCTGAAAATTGCTAGATATAAAAGTTGCACAATGAGAGTTAAGGTTTTATAACACGGATTTGTTAGTCTAGTCGACACAAGAGGCAACGTGGAGTTTGCACATGGGGCAAAACTGATCTAAAGAAAACCTAAAGAGTTCAAAGGGGGTAGGGGTGAATATAAGAGATGGAGAAGAGAGAGGAGCATTCAAGGGTCATCCTAGGGTTGAACATGCATCATAAGAAACTTACAAAGCCCTTGGGCCCAAATGGAGGTGGCGCAACACCTTTAGACTCGGATTCAGAAAAGCCATGGCTTGTTTTGGCAATTTCTTTGTGCACAAAAGGAATTTTGAGGTGAGTCTAGATACATTAGAAAGAGGATGATATAAGCTTTCCATCAATTACTCACCCATCCCAAACAGACTCTGCATGCAAATTCTATGCATATTTGAAGTTGGTCCTATCAGGCTGAATCATGCTAGATTGTTTTGGCAATTGCGATGCGACCAAAAGGTTCCTAAAGCTAAGGCCTTACCCGTTGGATGGGCCTTGTAATAATCTTTCCAGCAAGCATAAGAACACCTGAATCAGACTCTGTTTGTGAAAGTTGTAGCTTTTCTATTACAGACCTGTTGGGCTGTTCTAGACCGATTCCGAATTGAGTTCTGGGTTGATTCTGAGTTTGATGTAGGATACACCATGATCTTCTGGTGAGAAGATAAATTCAGTAGAAGTCACTCAACTCTCACGATCCTGGCTACAAACTCGCAAGCCTGAAATCACGTAATAGCTGAACCGCTCGACAAGTCGCTATCAACCGTGCACGAATACCCGGATGACCTGATCACAAAGATCAATTCCTGCATACACCTTGGCTTCTTTGTCTCTCTATTTTTAGCTTAGCAAAAGCCAAGGACAGCTTTGTTTTCAACATGGGGAGGATGATGAGGATATGATCCCTGCGGATAAAACCATATTTGCTATGCTTCCTATTCCAATTACAAGAGCTCGTACACTTCATTTAAATTATCAGGTGAGATTATTTTTAGGAGTGTCTTTATATTATATAAACTATATGATACTACCTAATGATGAAATAATATATTTGTGTAGCACTGCGTCACTTTTTGTACAAGCCAAGCAAGATTTCAAGTTTGACACATTCTGCAATCCAAGTCGACATCCGGAGACAGCACCAAATTCAAATGAGCATAACTTTCACATACGGACTCCATTTGAGCTCCACAAGTACTTGATTGAAAGGTTATCTCGTCCTCTTTCCAACATATCCAACATCACCCCAAATTCCTCCTGAGCGTGATGCAATCTACAAAACAATCTGCTACTATCTCTAATTCCAAACTGGCTGGTGCTGTGCCACCTCTACTTCGGCCCATGGGCCTTGTAACCCTAGAGGCATTGTCACATCCCAAAATTTGGCTTTTTGAAAAATTTAAATTCAAATTAATTATTTTAAGGTAATTGGATTTTACTTGGTTTTTATTTGCCTTTCTGGATTTTCTGGAATTTAAAAACCTATTTTAGGATTTAAAAAGTAATTCAAAATATGACAATTAATTATCAACAGTAGTTGGAAATAATTTTATTAAGTCCAAAACATCTCCAGGAGCTTCTGTGAATTTTTCTGGAATTTTTGGAGGTAATTTCATATTTTTTTCTGAGGCCTAAATAATTTTCTAGCCTTTTTCTGAAAATCTAAATCTTATTCTAAAATAAAAATTCCAACCCGCCCTCCGGCCGCCACGTGGACGGGTGGATACCACCCACGTCGCCGCCATCCCTGCCGCTCGCCCCATCCCGCCTTCCCCTCCTCTTTGGGCGACGCGTGGCCGCCTGATCCACCGTCCGCCCTGCGCCCGCGCGCGCCGCCCGATCTCCTCTCTACCCCGCGTGGCGCCATCCTGGCCACCCGCACCCCCGTCACCCGCTGTGCATGGACCCCGCCTGTCAGGCCCGTCGTCCCCGCGGAGCCGCCTCCTTCCTTTCTTCCTCCCCTCTTTCCTTTTTCGCCGGCCGACCGAGACCGCGCCGGATCCCACCTTGCCTTACCCGGCCCTCCTCGGTTTTGGAAGCTCCGGACGCCGCCGCGACCAAATCCCCTTAACCCCGCGCCTCCCTTTCCTTCTCTGCCCCCTATTTCCTTTCCTCCACGCGCCTTTCCTTTTCTCGGCCGCCATCTCCGGCGAGCAATCCCGCGCCAGTGTCCCCTCCTCCGCCCTATAAAAGCCCCCCCTCGGCTCCGCCTTCTCCCGCACCACCTCCCAGCGCCCTCCACTTCTCCCCTTGAGCCCCGAGCGCCGTCGCACCAGAAGTTCCCCGTGCGCGTCCGGTAAGTGCTCCGGCGAGTAATTGCCGTCGCCTCGGTCTTCCCCGAAGCTCGCCGCTGCTACCTCGAGCACCCCCGTGCCCGTGCGATCCTCCCCGACACCTCAGCCGCCCCTCCGCGCCGCCGGAGCGCCGTCGCACCGGAGGACCTGAGCCAGCTCCGCCCTCCCCTCGTCGCCGGCCACCCCGCTTGCCCCCGAGCCTCGCCGACCCCTTCGTTGGACTCATCTCCGCTCCGGGTTTGCATTTCACGCGTCATCCGCACCCCTCCGCCACTCCCTCGCCGCCGACGACCCTGCCTCCGGCCACCTTCCCCGGCCTCCCCTCCGGCAGGTAACTCAAAAGAATTGCTTGCCCTATATGGGTAGGCAAAGCCTCCCCGCCCATCTGGTTATCAGCGCGATCTCATCCCTCCCCCGGCTCCCTCGGCGCGCGTTCGAGCCCCCGGCTCCGCACGCTGAGGTCGAGCCATTCTTTTAAAATCCCGCGCTGACAAGTGGGCCCCACACGTCAGCGGCTGCCGGTCTGCGCTGGCCACTGCCACCTGGGCCCCACCCCTCTGTGCTGGTCTCTGACAAGTGGGCCCGGAGTCCAGTGGGCCCCACATGTCAGTGACCGCCAGTGGTTACTGTTCAGTGGGCCCCACCTGTCAGTCTCTCAGAATAAAAATAAAAATTAAAAATCTAATATTCCAGTGGGCCCCAACTGTCAGAAATTTCCTAATTTCTGGATTTATTCAAATCTGAGATTTTCAAACTAGCATAACTTTCTCATTTTAACTCCAAATTCAGCCATTCAAATTTCTAAATTCATCTAAAATCCTAATCTATTCAACTATGGCCTCTGTTGAATTTTTGGAGTTCATTTTTCTCGCGTAGATTCCAACGTTGTCGACGATCCCTCTTCACAGCAGCAAGAAGACCCAGAGACCCTGCAAGAAGGCAAGTCTCCTTTGATCATCTTGGACCTATGCTTTTGAAATGTTTTAAAATATTTTAAATTATGTGCATTGCTATTTACATAAAATCACTAGTTCAAATCTTTAGGAGCTAGTTATTCCAACTTTGTTATGCCCTCATTTGACATTGACTGCCATGTACCTTGTCACCCTAGAACCCCCTTTGTCTCAATAATGAGATTAATATTAATCTTTGTGAATATTAGAATGGTAGGATAATGCTTAGTCTTGCTATCTAATAACTTTGGAAAATCTTGAAAATGGGAAATTATGATTTATTATTGAACCCTTGTGTTTGTAAAGGAAGTGGCAATTGGAGTTGTCACTGTGATTTTAAAATAAAATAAAATGTGAAAGTTGGTTCAGATTAGGGTGGATGGTTGGTTTGGTTTGGTGCAGGAAGCACGAGATCTTGTAAAGTGTATGTTCCACCCTAGTCAATTAAGGACCGACGCTTGTGTTTGTCCAGACTGAGCATTAACCGTACAACCACAAGTCTATATGGGTACGACCTAGCTGACTAACTTATGATAGTCTAGTTTAGGTGCCACCAGTGGAAAGTGGGTGCCAGGGATGGACTGGTTATTCACAGTGAGGGACAGGGATTTACTGTACTCATATGGCGCAAGAGGGGGCTTCGGTTCGGGCAGTTAGCCTACCAGCGGTGAAACCTCAGCGGGTGGTATCTAGCTAGATTAGAGTAAGGTAAAGGCTTTGTGATATTTTATCTGAGTCTCATGCCAAAGGAAGCGTGTTGACTTTTAGGATAATTTATCTCTTGTGGGTAAAGTTGTACAACCTCTGCAGAGTGTAAAACTATTCGAATAGCCGTGCCCACGGTCAAGGGCGGGCAAGGAATGCATGCACATGGTAGATTTCTGGTTTTTGTTTTAAAATCAAAGTTTTTGTATTCCGAGAGTGGAGGGAACTCTCGGAAGGGAATCCTGGCGGTTGGAGCCAGAGAGGGTGGATGTAACCCGCAATATTAACTGGTTCAGTTGGAAAAGATTAATCTAGTGTCGGTAGATGGAACCTTCACTAGGGAATAATTGTTAGTTCTGTTAAAATCAGTTACTTTATTAAATTGATGCCTTCGAAAATTAGTAGTAATTGAATCTAAAATATTGCTTTGTGCAAAAGAACCATATAGCCTTCCTTTGTCAAGCCTTGCATCTATGCATTTTTCCCAAGACTTGCGGAGTACTTTATGTACTCACATACTACACTTAAAAATAAATCTCAGAGGAAGTTGAAGCTCAAGAAGGTGACTACGACTACTGCTTCGCTTGTGGCTGTGATGGATTCTTCCCGGAGGACTAGGTCGCGCTTCCCCAGTCAATTGCCTGTGGCGAATTGATGGGTCGTCTCCGAGTTTATCTTTTGCTTCCGCTGTGTTTCGTGTGTGCGAGGTCTTGAAACCTCAATTGTAATAATGAGACCTTTCGGTCTGTACTCCTTATTATTGTAATAAAGCGTTGTTGGTTATGTAATCATGTCTGTTTAACTGTGTGCACTAGCTTTGATCTGGGACTAGTGCAGTAATACACAGAGGGTCCGGGTTCGGAAATCCGGGGTCCCGACAGGCATGCACCCACCCCCCCTAGCTATCATCCTCATATAGTCTCATGTGTGCTACATTTTAGAGTTGGATTTTGTTTATATTTAGTTTGCCTTTGTTGCAACTTGTATCTTCTACTTATGTCGACTAGACCACCTGGTCAAGATCCTTATTCGGAATCCCACATTATTAGTGCTTTCATCCATATTTGCAATACATGAGATTGTGATTTACTTTGTTTTTGCATGCTTCTTCGGTGTATGCAGGAATTGATCTTCATGATCAGGTCATCTGGGTATTAATGGCCGATAACAACTTGTTGAGCAGTTCAGCGAGTGCGTGGTTTCGGGCCTTGCGAATCATAGCTAGGATCATGAGAGTTGAGCGACTTCTACTGAATTTATCTTCTCACCAGAAGATGGGGACCTATCCTACATCACTTGAGACATTATTGAGATTGTTATGTCTTAAGTGTGTCATTACTTGGTCTCAAGCAATTATAATGTATAATCCTTATACCTGAGATCAACATAGTTTTCTACATATATAATAGAGCACTTTGGGGTTGCCAAATGCTATACCATAACTGGGTAGTTAAAAAGGTAACTTTTGGGTATACTATAAAATATGTAGAGGAAAGTGACTGGTTGGATATATGATTTGCCTCTCCTATATAACAGAAGAGATATCACTAGACCTCTCGATGCAGTCAGATAAAGAAAGTGCATAGCCATGCCATGTGTGGTCAAAAAGTCGACCACATGAAGTTATTCATCACTAGATTAAGAAAAGATTGAACAGTACATAGAAGACATATTTTTCACCTAGAGTTCGATCGGATATCGTGAGGTAAAAGAAGAATACGTAAACAGGTTGGTAGGTCTGATCGGATGCATACTAGTAGTATGAGTATACTAATTGGTCCTGACCTGGTCGAACCTATCACAGACTGGTCTATGATCTAGTCGTATGGTGATACGAACTGGTCGTGACCATATATGATTTGGTCGTAAGGAGTTGTGAGCTGATCATGAGTGACTAGGACCTAATTGTAGATCATATGCATAAGGTTTGTCCAGATTGACCTATGTGTATATTTAGGGGGTCCATATGTCTTGCTAGAGACTATCGCTGACCAGTGATTGGAAAGGTATTTTTGAGTTATAACCAAATATACTTGAACCTATAGGGTCACACACTTAACGGGTTGAAATAATAAGGGTTTAGATGATAGACTCCAAGTGGGATTCAATCTCTACTCGTATTAGATAAGAATCTGGTTGGAGTCTCTTTGAGTTGAACATGATCTCTAATTGTATCATATAAGTATATGCTATGATGCTATATATATTGAAAGAGGCATTGGACTAAGGGTTGTATGAAAAATTGAGGATTAGAGAAGATCCCAAGACACGCCCATCGAAACCCTAGTTGAAACCTCTGCTGCGCATGTTGGTGCTAGCACACTGGCTCAAGGCATTCCATCCCCAGATGTGTGGACTTCAGTAGAGTCATTACTGTGACTGTGGTGCTAATTAGGATGATCACGAGGAGATGATAGGCTCATAAAGATCGACTACTACTCATGGATGATTGACTACTTCCGCTACACTGATGCACACTACGCTGAACTGGGCAAATTTAACCTTTCTTCTGCTACACTGCACATCTAGTGGTAACAATCTATGATCACTTATTTGCATGGCTTCTTGGTTTATGTTGTAGAAATTGTAAATTTGTACTAGTATAGCCTAACCGTATCCCAACAGTAGGTGGCCTCGGTAAAGTGGATGTTGTCCGAGTTCACCAAGGTAGATGTGTTGCTACAAGTGGTTGCACCAGTAAAGTGGATGTTGTCCGAGTTCACCAAGGTAGATGTGTTGCTACAAGTGGTTGCGCAAGGCAAATCACACGTTGCTCCAAGGAGGGTTGTTGTATGGCCCGCCTTTGTTGTAGCATGCTCTGAGAGGCTCCTTGGTGAACCCTGAAAACCATGCCAAAAGTTGTGTACTACTATCAATGTTTCCTACTTTTTTTCGTAAAAAATATCACCGTAGAATGTATGCGTGCAACTAAACTTTTCTAACTATGTCAAGCAAGATCTCATTTTTTATAAGCTTATTATATAAAATTGACCTAGCTAGGTGTAAATTAGTATGTGGTAGCCAACAAAATTAGAGTTGTTCAGAATATGGCACTATAGCCACTTTTTTTTCAAATTTGACGCCGGACATTCTTTTTGCAAAAATAGCCCTATCCCCAAGCTTAGAAGGCTCGGCAGGCAATACCTATTACCTGCTGTGCCTAGGGAGATCGGCAAGGATGTGTGGGTGTGGTAGCAAGGTGGACCTAGGGTATTGCCGAGCTCCCGCTGCTCGACAGCTGACTGCTAAGCCTACCTTTCTTGGTACCATGTTTTCGAGTAGCACAAGCTCGGCAGGAGGCAGTAGTGGGTGCATAGGGGATCAAGGGCTCAGTTTCAGCACTGGCTCAGTAGCGCCACATGGTTAGTTTAGATTTTTGTAATTAAGTGAATAACCATGCAAGCTAGTTAAATAGGCGCGCTCTGATATGCATTAAAAAATCATTTTTCCCAGACATTGTTTTGTTCATGTTAGCGTAGAAATTTTTGGAAGGTGCATGGGAGTTTAGAGGGGCTGATGGACCACCATCAACAACTCCCTGTGTTAGGTAGTAGAGATACGTTATTGCAAACAATTGTGCTAATGGACCATGTGTAGGCCCACATAACACTTTGCAATGAAAGTCATGCTTGCTGTCATTCATCATATATATTTGGATGCATTGGTGCCTTTCCCTTCTCTCCTTTGTAGGCTTTAGGCCTCGTGACTTGCGCTCAGTACTCGTCTTCCATAACTAGTGTAGATTTGTCCTAGTCGGAATAACCTGGCATTCAGTAAAGACATCAGAGACCAGCGGCACCTTACCCTTGTCCTCTACCATCCTAGCCTTTCCATTGTCATCCAGGGTGTAAGATTTCTAGCGTGTGAATCTATCTGGTCCCATCGGGTAGTTGAGCATGTATTTCTGCTCGATGAATGCCCTGCCATACATCTCCAGGCCGTCAATCCATTAGAAGAGCTAGCAACGCTCCTTGGTCTGCCAACATGCACGGAATATGTTAGAATGTGTAAAATGAGACATGCAATGTGAATTGTCAATGCATGCTTACAAGAACTTTGCTGCACATGTAGTGTGCCCGGGAGATAGTTGCTGAGTGTGTGAACTAAATGATTTGTGTTGGATTGCCGCGATCTTGCTGTGCCCACGGAAACTCTGATGGCACAGGTGCATCCTTGCAAGAATTATCAATATAGGATTCCTTCTTCCTGGCCACTCAAAAGTACTCCCACGACCATAACTGCAACAAGATGTAGCAAATGGCGAGGTTTGGCTCACCAGTAGTACACTACAAGCCGTTGCACAAACCCCTGTAGGTCACACACAGAATAGTTGAGCCCCAACTGTACAGTGGGACCTCATCAGGCTCAGTGTCAACCAGGGAATCTGTGATGTGGATGTAGCTGGGTACACCCAATCTCACTGAGTCACAGAAAATAGGACCCACCCAAATATGAAGAGTAAATAAGCAACTAGATGGGACCTCACAACCTATACAAGCATGTCTGCTAGGCATTGCATGTACCACTACAGCTGCGAATGCCGCACTCCATTGATCTTGTCTAGAATGGGATGACCAAACCGGTACAGCAGATGTGCCTTCCAGTCTGCTGATCTAGGGGATAGAACTACGGGATGACCCCATGTGGCAAGCTACAAAGTTATGCAACATCCTGCAAGGTGATGGTTATCTCCCCCACCGAAAGTGTAATGTGGGTCTCTAGCCTCCACCGGTCAATGAGTGCTGATAGAAGCGGTGAGTGCAATGTGAATAACCACCCATTGTGCATCATCCTTGCTATGGGCAGCAACCTGACCGGCCATAGAACTGGAACGTACCGATTGTCGCGAGACCAGTCCTCCTAAGCTCCCCGGAGAACAAAGGGGATGGTCTATCACCACTCGACCATACCCGACAACGATGCTACCTATCCCAAGATGGGTCCAGCAATGTACCATGCTCGTGACCATCACCAGCAGCCATTCCTACAATACAAAAAATAATGTGTCGATGTCCAATGATGCTAAATATAACCTACCATAACCAAGAATAATCATGCATATGTACGTAGCTAAGCTACCAATTATGACTACTGCTATGTGCTTATATGCATGTATATAGGTACGCACGTATATGTATACATATGTAGACACAGATACTACACTAGCAGTGCATACTTCTACAATCTTGACATCATTTTCTATAATGTATTTACCACACAAGAGCAATAAGTACATACATGCAATCTTACATTCATATTTCCTAAATTGTACACACACCATGAGCGCTAAAAATAACGACGTGTATTTTTTGAGCTATTTACTAAAAAAAGGTCAATATGCCTATATATATATAGGAAAAATCATTATTACTCCCTATGTTGTATCTCATAACATAAGGAGTATCTCGCGTAACAGGGGGTATATACGTGTAGTATACGAGTATTTAAGACTATCTAGATGGTATGTACAATTTTTCAGAGGTGGTATGTATAATTTTTAGACATACTCCTTTTCATATGCGTATATGAAGTTATTTACAAAATACACTAAAAACTATGGACTCCTTTGCAATTTTTTTATGTGGTTCACATTGGAGTATCTTATAATTAGTATACGAGTATACCTAAAGTGATAAAGGAGTATTTTAAGTTTATTTAGGTGGTATATTAGATGTGGGAGTAATTACACCCAGGAGTAAAAAGTATTTTTCCTATACACACACACACACACACACACAAAGATACTACAACTAACAGTGTATACCAAACCGTTATTTTCTACAACTTTCTGTAATTGTACGAGAGCAATAAATATATACGTGCCAACCAACACACATATTCCAACTATTTTTAAGCCCATATATTTTTAGCTATTTACAATAAATAATGATTCTCGCCAGTAATACGTCCTAAACATGGCTAATTACAAAAACACATCTGTCAACTAAATATGATTACCAAGTGCATTCCACAGTACCAAACCACCGTTATGCTAATCAAACACTAACAATATATTAAGTACATTGCACACATGCGAATAAAGCAAACATTTTCCTAAAGATCTTCACCCACTCTACAATCCATCTAACAAAAAATCATAAATCACAAGTAAACCTCATCAAAAAAATATTACAAACTTGTCTTTCAATCTCTCTTCCATTCCCTCTTTTGCTGCTCTCACGATCGGCCATGCAAGACAACCAAGCTAGCAACAAGCGATCCCCACCCCATACCCCCTATGCGCGCCAACCCACTTGCCGAGTTGCTACCACTCAGTAGGCACCTACCGAGCATGCCTAGCTCAGCAGGCGAGTACCGAGCACCGGTAGCTCAGCAGGACATGGGCCCTACCAGCTGCCGCATGCGCTAGCTGCCACGCTAGCTTACCGTGCCCGTCCGTTCCTGACGTGCTCCCCAAGCATAGCAGGTGACATGTGCCACACGTCGCGTCTTCTGAGTTTAGGGACAGAACTATTTTTGTTAAAACGGGTGTTTAGAACCAAATTTAAAAAATATGGCATAGTTCCATATTAATAAACAGTTCACAAAATTACATCTGCTAGGTGGCTTGCGTGGGCGTAGCTTCTGGATCGACAAGCCAAAAGAATCTCGTTGAGCCGAAATTCATAGTACACCACTGGCTAGTACTACTAGAAATGCTGCCTTCATTCATTTCCTCCCTGACATACATGTGTTAACGTAGCTGAAGATTCCACATTTTCCAAAACTGCAAAACTCTAGGAAGTGCATAAGTGCAGTACTAATTATCTCTTTGCTTTAGATTTCATCAACCAGCTGTTTGACTTCGTTAGGCCCTGATCAACTCGGCTTTGGCTTCTGGCTTCTGGCTTATTTTTCATTATTCATAAGTTTCGTCTTTTTCTGAACTTTTGGCTTTTTGTTGAGCTTTTTTGCCGGTTCTTTTTTTCCCATATTTGTTTGTATTATACGTAATGGGCTAACATATTTTTTATATTTTTAAATTTTTTTAAATTTAATTATGCTAAATAAGCCTCTGTCAGCTACAGTACTTTTTTCAGCCAGCTACAGTGTTTTCAGCCATAAGCCATGAGCTTTTCAGCCGAACCGATCACCACCTCTAGCGATGTACTCTTATCTACCTGTGAGCAAGGTGCATCGCATTTATGAACTAGTAGTCAGATATCACATGCTTCACTACATTTAGTGGTCATCATTTTGGTTTCAGCTTTTAGCTTCCGGTTTATTTTTCACTATTCATAAATTTCGTCTTTTTCTGAACTTTTGACTTTTTGTTGAGCTTTTTTGCCGGTTCTTTTTTCCCGTATTTGTTTGTATTATACGTAATGGGCTAACATATTTTTTATATATTTTTTAATTTAATTATGCTAAATAAGTCTCTGTCAGCTACAGTGTTTTTTCAACCAGCTACAGTATTTTTCAGCCATAAGCCACCAAAAAACCCAAATGGTCACCACCTCCAGCTAACCTGATCTCGATCGACGCACAGACGATAAGAAATCGAAAGTGATTCTTTCAAACAAAGCATCTAATCAAGATCAAGAATCCTTTAAAAAAAGCAAGATCAAGAAATGGAATTTTGTAGAAAAAACAACCGAGCTTTCCCGGCCGTCGGATGTGCCGCGCTACCGGCTTGGAGCAGTCAGCGCACACAAGCTTCATCCCCGGGTACTTGCCGCGGATGCTCCCGACGGCCTCCCACAGCATCCAGTTGTGGTACTGTGCCAGGCCATTGAGCCGCCGCAGGCACCCATTAGGCGGTCATACTCCGTCAGAGAGTATGTAAAAAGTTCTAGGATATTTTATGATAAACCATTGTCAAGTACGTGAAGTTAGATTTTAAATTTTGCTTAGTTTGCAACTTTTAGATGGTGTTCTGTCAGAGAACAGTTAGACCGGACTTGAGGGCAGTCAAACCGGTTGCCAGTTAGACCAGCTAGGCTCAGCGGTCTAATTGGCAGCTCTCAGCGGTATGATCGACAGGGTGTGTTCTTTGACTGGTTTTGTGATTTTTAGGAATTTGGTTGTGGTTTCGCTTGTTTGAACCTAGATCATTACATTTATATTGCATGAAGCAAGTTTTGGCTAACATAGGCCAAGTTGTGAAGAACTTATACTTAAAAATAGTTTATTTGTCTTTAGATATGCAGGGAGTCTTAGAGGCAACCATGATCAATAGCGAGGATCAGGGCTACAATCATTGAGGAACTAAGATCTAGAATGATCATGGATATCAGGTGAGATGGCTAGGCTCACGCATGACATAGGGAAGATGGGAAATATTGAAGGAAATGTTCAAATGACGGGTTGCACTAAGCGGCTTTGTCTGTCCAAGTGAGCCATGGTCTGGTGAAACCAGAACAGAACACACTTATTGATGTGTGGTAAGCTAGTGGTGCACCTACACATGGTAAGCATAGTAATTGCTCATAAGGAAAGATAAAAACCGGATCAAAGAAAGGTATTTTGATAAGGAGACCAAAAATCGGAAACCATCTTGTTCAAAACCGGGGTACTTGAGTGGCATTTGGGAAAGTGGATTAGGTCAAAAAAAAGTTGACATGATCAAGTAGATCAAAGGACGAAGACTTAGCAGATTCGGACTCATGTGATTTCAAAAAATGTGTATAAGTTAAGTGTGTAGGTAAAACCTATGTTGTGTGGGGTTAACGGTTTTTTTCCATATGTACTAGTGGATAGTACCCATTAGGGTTAGATCTAGGCTGGTTACATCACCTATTTAACAGGTTGGGATGGAGGCTTGCAAGCTAACCATCCATCATTCTAACCAAGTGCTCTAAAGTTAGGGTTTTGAGAAGGGTGAGTGTTGTGGTATACTCTCTTGTCCTGTAAGTGGAGTGGCTATTAAATCTTCATTCTCAAGTAGCAATATATCATCTTTGTTTATCTCTTAAGGAGTTCTCTTGTTTTACTTGTTTGCTCTTGATGTTGCTGGTTTGCTTTTCTCTCTCCCTTTCTTGATCTTGATGTGTTCCAAGGATGTGTAAGTAATAGAGATAACTCATGAAAATAAATCCCCATCTACCTAGGTAACAGGTCTTGCAAAATTTCAATGTTTCTAGTTTTGCTTAGATTTGACATCAACTTGAGATTTCTTGATCCCTAAGTTTTTACTCCAAATCTTTGAGAGGAATAGCTTGTTATGATATGTGGGAACTCATTTAGAGCCATCTTGGCTATCTTGTACCCACAAGCAAGTCATTCCAAGATTTTAAAATTTGCCTAGTTTTAGTGCAATCTTGCTTATTCTAGGGAAAGATTGGAACTTTGATCAAGATTCATGATCCTTAGATAGAATAGATTCCTAAGACCTTAGCAAGTTGCCTGCAAAGTTTTATATCTTTTGATTGAGGATTTTTGGAGTTGCGCCTTTTCAGTCTTGACTTAGGCTTATTTTCTATTATAAAAATAGTGGAGAGTTTAGACCAACCCTAGGCCAGGTCAAACCCGTCACCGATCAGACCACCAACTTCAAGCCAGTAGACCACCAGCTTCAAGCCAGTCAGACCAACCAACGGTCAGATTGCCAGTACTCCACCAGTCAAACCGCTCGCCGGTCAGACCGGCCTCCTTGTAGCTGTTAGGCCGATGATGAGCCGTGTTTTCCTACTTTCTAGTTTTTGGACTATTTGCTCAGTAGCTAATGGAGGGAAGAATTGGTGGATATTTGGGGGGAATTTTGAAGGCACCATTCAGCCCGCTCTATTGCCATATCGGTCCTACACTACATCGTGTTTGTTGTACCGTACTTGGTCAGTGCCAATGGCATGCACCCTAGCAGTATCCTTTTCACCACCACATACCCTTCTCCTTCCACCACCAGCCTATGCACACGCATGCACAGTGCTATATCAAGTGTGAACTCGATCGTCTTTCTCGGTGACACCTTGTGAACTCTCATGATGCGAGGTGAGGAATATGTGTACCTTAACACCTCTGTAGATTACTTGCATGACTTCCAACACGAGGGACTTGGCCTCCTAAAGGCTCTTCCCGCTAGATAGGATGTCGTTGTAGTTGTTGCCACCAAATTCACCGACGATGAATGGTGACCTCACCAAGTACTCCCTGCATTCCATAGTGATTTTGCAAAACAACGACAACCTCAGGAGCTTGTGGAACTATTGGCCCAACCCTAGAGAGAACTCATACATCGTACTCATGGACACACACTATCACAAGTAGGAGACGATAAATAGAGAAGAACACAGGAGAATTACCCTAGCCACAACAATGTCATCGAGTTTTTTGTTTTCTCTATTCTCGTATTCTCTTCAAAACTTGGTTACAAGCATCCTCATTATATAGGCAGTACTCTCGGACTAACATATGTACTTGGACTTTAAGTTAGTCACGACTTCAACTTGAGTAACACATAGGGATGGAGTCTAGTACGTCTTACTCATACTCACATATGCAACAACAAGATTATTCTAACAATCACTCGCTTAATCTTGTTGTTTGTTCCTCGCAGGCAGTCAGTCTCAACTACAATTTCCCAGCTAGTACTCGACTAAGAATGGCAAATACATCTCTTCAATGTTCTAGACTTAGCTCTATGTACTCGTGTTGGATCGAATTTGGCGACAGAGGGGGGGTGAATGTCGACTTTAAAAACCAACTCCTCGAAACACTCTCCTTCCAATAGCTATGAAAGCTATGAAATGGAGCTCAAAAGATCCCTTCAACTTTAAGCTAACTTGGGAGAAGCAAGACAAAAGCAAATAGAACAAGATATACTGCAGACACAAAGAGCCAAAGCTAAACAGCAGCAAACACCCCCGGCCGGTCTGACCGCAATGGCCTGGGCGGTCAGACCGGTTAAAGAGGGCCGGTCAGACCGCATGAGATGCAGCGGTCAAACCGCCAGCAGCACACCGGTCAGACCGGTTATGCTGAAAAATGGCAGCAGAGCCCGAGCCTGAAAACAGAAAAACTGAATTTCTAAAACTTCAAGATTTCAACAAGATTTAAGACTTGCAGCTAAAACCCTCTGGACCAAAGAGCAAGAACCTATACTAAATAGCATAGGGACCTTAAATAACAAGAGAGACTAACAAAAGCACAGGAATTTCACGATTTGGCCAAGAACTAGGGAAAGTATAGAGCCAGCACCAAAATCTAAAATTCTTTTCAATCTTTGATCCTTTGTACATCAAACTTTGGGGATAACAAGTTAATAGCTTCTGAACTTTACATGCCAAGTTTGAAGCCATCTCAAGGAGGGAATCAAAGATTTACCTCAACTCTAGAAATGCCAAAAAAAACTAAAAAGATACAGAGAGCTACTCAAAAAACCAAAATCCTCAACAACCCTTCAATCTTTGCTCATGAGTTTTTGCAGGAAGATTAGCAATAGCCTAAGGACCAGAGAGTCCAAATCTTAGAGCATCTCATGAAGAAAAACACAAACCACCTCAAACCCTAGAATCAAGAACAAGAACAGAGGAGCTAAAAAAGGGAAATCTGAGATTAAAAATGATTTGCTCTTGGGAAAATCGATCAAATGATCTTGGGGTATCATCCCAACATAGAGCAACCCATTTGGGCCTTCCCAACAAGAAATAACTCAAAATCACAAAAAGAGGAAAATCACCCAAATGAAGAACGAAGAACAGAGAGGAGCTCGTGAAATAAACTTCGGGGATTTCATTCCTAGAAACAAGAGATACAAAGAACTATGTCCCCATACGTATGGACATTAGAACAGGGATGATTACATACTCATCAATCCATCCTCACCCTCTCCAAAATCAAGAAACTCACAAGAACACTCAGAGGGAGAAAACACACATAGAGCACTACGGGAGACAAGCTACAGACCACCTCTGTCCATGCCTCTTACACATACCAACTCTTCACCAACTAAAACCTAAAGCCAAAACAAACTCTCAAAGCTTCTTTTGACTCTAGCAAACCTTAACTCTCTCCCAAAGCCATGGGAATACATGCAGCCACCAACACCTATTTATAGCCCTTGGCTAATGGGTTTCCAACCCGTTACGCCCGCTAAACCCGAACGGAATCGTCTCCCGCTTGTGCAGCCTTGCGAAATTACCAATTCGCCCCTCCTGCACCTTCCAGGAAGCTTCCGCGCTCCTTGTCATCCACGACTCGCAACCACCTCGAGTTCATGTCATCTTCGACACATCTGACCGTTCTGACCTCAACGCCACCTGCATCTAGTCCAGTCACCTCGTGTCTTGCCACGACTCCGCCTCGACGTCCTGCAGCCATCACAGACAAGAAACACATCAAATAGCATCGCTCGATACATGTAAGCATAAATGCATTAATGAAACCACATTAAGCATGAAATAGCCCAAACCTGACAAGTCAACATAATATGCATCCTAACCACTTTGACCAGGTTTGACCAAGTCCGACCGAGCCCGATTGCACCACGCAACGTCAAGGTCCGAACCAACCAAATCAAACTCGACTTTCATAAACCGATGTCAATTACTCATCACACACATGGGATGACCTCCACATGGTCTCTCAACTCGACATAGGATGGCAAACACATCTCCTCAACATCCTAGACTCAACTCTACGGACTCTACTCAGGATGGCAAACACATACCCTCAACATCTAGGACTCAACTCTACTTTCTCAACTTAGAATGACGAACACACCTCTTCAACGCCCCAGACTCAACTCAGCATTAGAGCAGAGCTAGTTCATCATCACTAGGAGCTTTAGCAAGAAGTTTTTTCTTCTCCTTTTTTAGCTTACGACATTCTAAAGTGAAGTACCCATAATCATTACAACTATAACATCTCACTTTTGTCTTATCAAACTTCTTATGGCTGCAGCCTCAGCCACCACCGTTGGAGGTGTCCTCGCCTTTGCACTTTGATGATTGAGCATCCCACTCGGTGCAGGTCAGTAGGACCTGTTTGTTGCCTTTTTCACTACTATCGTGTATGCATGCATTCCTCATACACCTTAAAGAGAACTGATGACCTCCTCTGTGGTCATTGTCTTTAGGTCTCCAAATTGGTCTATGATCGAGACAATTGGAAGAAACGTTGAGGGGATGGCCTAAATCTTGCTGACAATCATTGTCAACTAGATGGTAAAGTCATTGATTGACTCTACCTTCTTCATACACAACACCTCAAACTTGGTCTTAAGAGTTTGCACTTTTACTTCCTTCAAGATGCATTATCTTAAATGCCTCCCATGTATCTTTGGCCATCTTCTTTTTGGCCAGTAGGAAGAGCATCTCCTCTTAGATGCCCTGATAGATGGCCATCAAAGCCATCTGGTCCTTGCGCACATCAACATTGTTGTTCTCAACCGCGTCCCAACTCCTTTAGCCTTCCTTCATCTTGATTACCTAAGTTGTATAATTGCTCATCTTGAGCAACGGATAATGCAGTGAGATAGCGGAACTCTCCTTCGCCATCACACCCGATGTTGCCTCCTCACCACTGATGCCACTTCCAGGAGAGCACAACATAATCTTGGACATACACGGATCAAGAATTTAGACTAGCTAGAAACAAATCTCTATTGCAAAGCTTCGATCATGGATCGAAGAACATAACCTTATCTTTAGATTTGGGTGCCAACAACTATTGTTGTCTTTTTTTCTTAGTGCCCTTTTCTGTCTCCTGGGGCAAGTGGAGCCAACAGCTACTGATGTCCTTCTGCTATCCTAGCACAACAAAACATCTCTGCCTTTGTACCACCTCAGGTCTCGTGCTCCTCTGTTTTGCCAACTGACGTCTTGCACTAGCACCAAAGCTCGAGCATGCTTTCTCTCTACTTTTGCAGTGGACTGAGAAAAGCCTCGACTTTATCACTGGGACCACGAGACTTTGGCTCAGGGAAGGCCACCTGAGGATCGCTCGGATTGAATAAGAAAATCAGGCATGGAAACAAGACATCGAAGCTGCCATGACGTGCCGTGTGTGCCACCCAAAGATCAAGATTAAACCTGAGGCCCTGATATCGATTGTTGGCCTAGACCCCAGAGAGAATTCACACATCACACTTGTGGACACATGCTGTCACAAGTGGGAGACAATAAATTGAGAAGAGCACAAGAGAATTGCCCTGACCATAATTGTGTAGCCGAGTTTTTTGAATTTCTATATTCTCTTCAATAACTGGTTATATGCCTCCTTAGTATATAGGCTAGTACTCTTCGACTAACATATGTACTTGGACTTCAAATTGGTCATGACTTCAACTTGAGTAACACATAGAGACAGACTCTACTGTGTCTCAGACTTGTACTCACACACAACAAGATTATTCTAACAAAAACCACCTAATCTATACTCGTAGGGAGATTTGGAATGGAGGCATGCTCGCGCGCTGTACCAGAGGAAGAACCCAACATCGAGTGACGTGCCACCAACGATGGCGACGTTGGCCCCTTGAGTGAAGTTATTCATCTTGGATAGGAATGGCGATAGGAGAGGGAGCCATAGCACCTCTGCTATGCTTGCAAAGAACAATCAAGAATGTGCACTCGACATGTACAAAGGCCATGTTTCGTTGTGTGAGTGATCGATGTATTTACCAATGAAGTCGACGATGAGGCAGCCGTAAGAGGGGCAGCCAGTAGGGTAGCATAATAAGGTCTCATCGTAGAGGGATTGGTTGAAGAGGATGGCAAGGAGGCCGGCAGACTAGAGGACGAAGTTGCCGGTGTGAGAGTAGCTACCGCTGAAGCTGAAGGAGTGGAATTGTTGAGGTTCTGGGTCACCGGAGGCTCCCGTGCCATGGAGGATGCATGAGAAGAAGACAATGGCTAGTGGGAGCAGCGGCGGCTTCATGAGCTGATCAGGAGGCAGCTAGGCAAGTGGAGGAAAAGGCGAGCGGTTAACTTCCTCGTGGCATAGCGTGTGATTTAGGAAGAGGTAGTAAATGAAGCTACAAGCATATGGTCGGCGATTAGAACCTAGTTGATTATTGAGGCTCACTTAGTTAAGGTCCCATCTAGATATTACTATAAGAAATATATTGTTTTCTATGAAATTTCTAGGAGCTGATTCATGAAAATACAGGGTGTTAGACCTAATTGGATCATTGGATGTGTATCCTTTGATGTAGGGCCGGCATGGTATGCACCTTCTCTAGGATATTAGGAACCTATTCCAATCAACAATTAAGAAAATTATTACCAAAGTTTTCACATTTTTCTATTTGAACGAAGGTTGTACTAAAACTAGGCAACAACCAAAAATGGTGAATATGATTTGATCATAAGTGAATAATGGCCAAGATAGCTATTGATATATTTCTATATGTCATAACAATCTAGAACAACCAAGGAATCGAGGCAAAAATATCTAAATAAAGAAATCACTTAGAGAGGCCAAATCAAGCAAAAATTGAGCAACTTCAATAACTTGTCAAACCTGGTACCTAGATAAATGGAGATTTATTTTTAAGATATATACCCATCACTTATTCATAATTGGCATCCAGCAAGATCAAGAAGGGGGAAGGCAAGATCAAAACCAACCAAAATATGAGCAAAACTAAACCAAAATAATAGGGATCCACAGGAGATGAACAATGTTAATATATTGCTACTTCAGGATGAAGGTTTGATAATCACACCACTTGGAGAACAAGAGAGCACATCGTAACACTCACACTTCTCAAACCCAAACCCTAGAACACTTGGCTTCAATGAGTAAAGTTAGAATGGTTGGATGGTTAACTTCTAAGTTTCCATCTCAACCCATTAAATAGACAAGCAACTAGCCCAATCTAACATTAATGGATATTATCCATTTGGCACAAATTGGAAAAAAACACGTTAACCCCACATAACACGGGTTTTACTCACACACTATACTTATGCACGTTTTTTAAAGCACGTAAGTCTGAATCCGCTAAGTGCATAGCCTTTGATCTATTTGATCATCTTAGCTTCTCCTCAACCAAAATTGCCTTTCCAAGGCCTGATTAAGTGCCATGGTTACGATCTAAGATAGTTCCTAGTATTTTGGTCAACTTACCAAAATACCCTTTCTTGACCCGGTTTTCATCTTCCCTTGCAAGCAATCGTCATGCTTGTCATGTGTAAATGCACCACTTGCTTTTCATATGTTAGCAAATCTCTTTTCTTTCGGTTCCACCAAATCACGTTTCACTTGAACAGACCAAGCCATATGGTGCAACCCGTCGCTCGATCTTCCCTTCTACATTTTCCGCCTTCCTTGTGCCATGCTTGAACTCAGCTATCTTACCAGGTATTCTTGATCGTTTTGGGTCTTGGGTCCTCCATGAGCATAGCTCTGATCCTCGTTGTTGACCATGGTTGACTCCAAACGCCATTGCATATTCAAAGACCAAGAAATCATGTTTAGCACAATTTCTATACAATTTGACCTACATTAGCTAAAACATGCATCGCGCCATGCATATGTACTGACCTAGGTCAAACCAAATCATCCATGACTCAAATTTCCTAAAATCATCTATTTTGGCTAAAGCAACACAAACTGGCCGATCAGACCACCGCCTCTACATGCTATTCAGAAAAAATTTCACTCCTCTAAAATAACAATGGTTCATCATAACAAAGTCCTGAACCTTCTCACATGGTCCTTCATTACAATTGTTGTATTACCTTTTTTAGACGATTGCTATAGTAACTTGATTTTTCTTATTAAGTTTCCTTGATTAATGGGCCTAGATGGAAATTACATAGTGTGGCACTGGATATGATTCATTTGCTTATTGATATGGCAATCATGCCGGCAAGCGGGCAATATGAAGTTCTGAACCTCCATATATGCTCTTTGTTCTAGAGCCTGAATCTCTATACATGCCTTGATTATTTGGTTTCAGGATTGCTTGTTCAACTCATCAGGTGGTTAGTTAGGCAAGGGCCGACCATCTATAGTTCTGGAGCCTGTTCTTTTTTGCTTCGGTTTATAGTTTTTAGCTGCGGCATTTGAGCTATTTATGAGAAAGAGTACAGAATAACAAAACTTGCGTATGGTTTTAACCGATATAAATAAAGTCGCTACGGTATGTACTACTATTAACTTGTAAATTCTACCTTGAAAAGACATTCCATTTGAAAGCTAGTTAATGTAGAAAAACCGAAACGCAGATTTTAGAAATTGAAAAGGAAAGGCCCCTCATCTATAAAATGAGAATAACTCTTGAATGTTGATGGAAATTATGCTAGTTTTTTTAGAGAGAAGGCAACTTGTTCTAAATTTTTTTTTCTTTTTAGGTCTGCTATTTGTATGTCACTTGATTTTCTTTAACTCTAAAAGGTTGATTTTATGACCTTTGGATTCGCTTTGAGACGTGCATTTATGATTCTAGATTGATCTAAAGATTCGAAAACGTGACTTACATTTTTTTGTGAATAATGTGACTTATACTTAAGAAAGCTTAAGTTACCTCAGAAATATAGTTTTTGTTTATAGAGAGAAGGTAATTTATGCCAGTTCTAAATGGCTTTAGCCTAATAAATATTTTCACCCATGGATGCACTCTTGTGAAGCGTTGCAAAACATTACCTCAATCCAAACGCGCGCGCGCGTGCGTGTGTTTGGAAAATCCAAACGTGTGTTCATTTTGCACGGCCCAGCATGTTCTTGTGTTCAGAGAGATCACATGTGAACCAAAAGCCTATTATCAGATGTTACTGAATGGAGCCTAATATCATTATCAGAAGATGTTACTGAATGGAGCCTAATAGCAAGCAGAGTGATTATGTGGACTCAGTTGGCCGAACAATAAATTAGCCCAGTAGCTGATTGCCCATGATTTTCTCAACAAACAAAAGAAGAGCTGATTACCCATGATGAAAAAGGAGAAAATCGATCTCATGCCACTGAATAAGTTATGCTTCCACTATTTGCCATCGAATAAAACCATATTCCCTCTATGCCACAGGGTTTCATTTTTTCCCTCTGTGCCATCATTGTCTATCACTTGCCATTGAACAACTGCATTTCTTCGGAAATACCTAAAATGCCCCGCCCATCAGATCTTTTCTCCACCTCCGCTCCCACCTCTCCTCGCCTCCTCGCCTCATCCATGGGTCCGGCTTGACTTTTTTTTGCGTCTGTTGAGTGCTTCATCTGTAACTCCTCTCCCCCTAAGAGAATCGGAGAAAGAATCCTCTTTCGTGCAGGAATCTTTGCTTTACTTTGCTTGCGGTGTTCTTGTTCTTTGGCGCGTGCAGCATTGGTGGTGGTGGTTTCTTGGTGTTGACCGATGGGGAACTACATGGCGAGCGGAGGCATGACGGTGATAGCAACCAATGGGGGTATAGGTGGATGGGAGGATGAGAAGAGGCGGTGAAGGAGGTGGAAGGCACCACGGGAGGACTAGCTGGGGATGGTCCTAGGCTGGATCTCCTCCAGTGATGGCTGTAGCTGCACCACCTCCGCGTTCATGCAGCAGAGGTGCAAGGGGATCAACTAGGATGCCATGCTAATGTAAGTGAACTACTCCCTCTCCCTCTTCTCCTATCCTTCCCGATGCGATTGGCTTACTCCTGGTTGATTGATTCAGTCATGGTGGTAATGGTGATGCTGTTGTTGCTATGGCAGGGTTCAGCGGGGAGGAGAACGGTGTGTTGTGCGGGGTGTTGGATGGGCACAGGCCGCACGAGCACCTGGTGGCGCGTAGGGTGTAGGACGCTCTGCCACTGAAGCTCATGTCCACCATGCGTGCGTCATCCAAGAACGGCCTGGACAAGCCGGTCGCCGTGTGGAGGAAGGCCTTTGTGTGCGTCTACAAGGCCATGGACTAGGACATCCACTACCACCCCTCCCTCGACTGCTTCTGCAGCAACACCATCATCACCGTCCTCAAGCTCGTACATGGTATCATCTCTCTCCAATGTCCTGTCAATCAATCCATCCACGCACAAATGTCAAATCACTTCCGCCTCCCTATTGTAGGGTATTCACGCTTCAGGATGAACCGGAGGTGCTGAGGGTTTGGCTACTGTTCAATGACACGTCGGACTTGCAATTGCACGGGCATTTGGTGACTTCTACCTAAAGGATTACAACATCATCTCCGTGCCGAACTTCTTCCACTAGTTTCTCACAGAGAAGGACCAGTTCATCATCCTTGCATCGGATGGGGTAATTTGCACTACCCAACACTCCATAGTTCATTTCATTTCACTTCCATTGCATTGCCCACTATTTGGTGGTTGGCTATTTTCCCATGCAAAGATATTAATATCTCTGTCCTAGGAAAATCTTGCCACTTTCTTTTCATCGAGAATAAATTAGTTGTGATGTAGTGTGTCAATCTGTCACACCTTCGCATGAGTAGGGCAAGCGAGGGGACGAGAAGAGATAAGGGGGAGAGAGAGAGAGAAGGTCAAATGGGGTGGGCATTTCGGGCATTTCCAAATAAATGCAGTTGTCCAACAACAGGTGACGGATGGCGATGGCACGGAGGGAAAAAATCGAAACCCAGTGGCATAGAGGGAATATAGTCTTATTCAATGGCAAATAGTGGAATCACGACTTATTCAGTGACATAGAGTGGATTTTCTCATGAAAAAGGCTGATGATATACTTGTGAGTTGTGACCAAGAGAGAAGGAAAAAGGTGTAAAAAATTTTGCCAAAAGGAAAAGGGTGTATCTCATGACACAAATGTGGAGACAAAGCCAGATTTGGTACTATTGCGCACGGTATTTACAAAACTAGTCATATGCGCACCGTATTTGCAAAAATGGTACTTTTGCCATCCGGTGGGAGGGCAGCAGCGCCGGCGAAGCGACACATGGCGAGGCCGCTGGCAACAGGCCCCTGCCGCCTCTCCAGCAGACGATAGGCAGACTGCCACCCAGTAGGGGACAACAAACAGGCCTGCCGTCTGGTGAGGGGGCGGCAGGTGATTAAGCTGGCTGATTAGCCGGCTTAATTACCTACCCTAATTTTTTTTGCATTTACTATTTGTATGAATTTTTAAATATATTAAATGAACTTGAAAATTACAAAATTTACGTATAGCCTCCCAATATAACATACCTCACAGTGTAATATTTTGGTAAATTTATCCATTGTGAATGTTGCTCAAAAATTCATACAAGTTTGATAATTGTACAAATTTTTACATATAGCAAATGAGCTCAAACAATTACGAAATTTTATGTGAAGCCTCCTGACATAGTCATAGTTATTGTGATTTTTGAAAATTTTATGTGGTCCAAATTTGCCATACTTATTTGGGTTAATTTAATCATGAATTTAATGATGCGTAAGCATCTTCTCAAGTGGCTGACCTATGTGCTTCGGGCATGTTTCGGGCTAATCATACTATATTTTCTTTCCTACTATGTCGTTTGCACAATTCTCACTCTGTGTATATTGTGCCCCTCACACGCTCCCTCGTTCATACTAATGTCATTGTATCTGTGTCGTCCCCCTCGCTCGCTCCCTCGTTTACACATTTGTCAGTGTTACCATGCCGTCCCGCCACCCGAAGTGCTGCTCGTGACAATGGGTCCTCAATGTACGGGTGAGCGCACCGAGTTTACTTTTTGCTCGGCCATAAATATGAATCTTTCGCAGTTCGTTGGTTCTCATCTCAGTTGCTCATCACAAAGCCTCATTGTCACGGTCGTCGCTCAAAATTAGGAGTGCGTAGCTCATTTCTTTGAAAAGCCAGTGCATAGCTCATTAAAGATGCGACAGTGCTGATTGTTTCTCCCGAAAGGCAAGTAATTTTTTATTGTATGCTTTCGATATTATTCCCGTAATCCTAGTCAATTAATGTTATTTAATTAGTCATGATTAATGTAGTTTGTATTACGAAGTAAGTAGGTCGTAGTAATTTAGACATAGTTTGTACTATTTTGTGTACATACAATACCTATAATTTGTTAATGAAAGGAAATATGTAATTAAGTAGTCGTAATTACTGTAGTGTCAATTAGTTAGGGGTATGTAATGACTTAGTGGTAAGTAATTAAGTGGTAAAGACGACGGTAAGGAATGGCTCGTAATTTTTTTGGATGAGTAATCAAATTATCAGTAGTTAATAAAGTATTCGTATGTAGTTACACGCATATAATCACTGACTTATAGTATGTTGCTGTTATTATCAATCTTCGCACTAATATTTTGTCTATCCCATTTGTTCCAAGGTACTCTCAAAATTAAGAGTGCATAGCTAATTATTTTGAGAAGGTAGTGTATAACTCATTAAGGACGCGACAGTGCTGATTGCTTCTCTTGAAAGACAGGTAATTTTTTATAGTATGCTTTCAATGTTATTTCCTAATCGTAGTCATAATTACTGTTATTTAGTTAGTCATAATTAATGTAGTTTGTATTATGAACTAAGTTTTACTATCATTATTAGTGTTCACACTAATATTTAGTCTGTCCTATGTATTGGAAGGTATGGTTTTACCGGAGCTTCTCGAACATTTGTACAATGAGAAACACCGTTACCACTCATAGACAATGGATGATGCGGCTGGCCTTTCACCCTTCAAGCTACCGGGGGAATCCATGGGCGCTGGACGAGCGCAATGTCCCAACCCTGTGGGCCACGGGCTTGTTGCCCTTTGCAAGGTTGGTCTCCACAGGACACGAGTTCACCATAGACGGCAGCCTACTCACGGCACTGTGGACAGGTGGAGGCCCGTGACATACACATTCCACTATTAGTGGGGTGAGATGACGGTCACTCTGAAGGACGTCACGTTCTTGACTAGTCTCCGTCGTGGGGTTGACGCATTGCTTCCAGCCCCTGCACCAGCCGCCTAGGAGGAGAGGCTGGCGGACCAATTTGGCCAGCCTATCCTAGAGACTACACATGGCATCCCCCGCACTTGGCTAAACAATTTCAATGTGTGCCTGTAGGATGCACCGCCGAAGGTCATCAGGAGTCACCTCATTGCATTTCTTATTCAGCTCTTTGGTTAGAACATGTTTCCAGCCACACACGGTGATATTTGCAACACTGAGTTAATTGGCCTCGTCGAGTCATTGGTTGACATAGAGTTTGGGGCGATGCCTCGGTAGAGCTAGGTATCAGCAGTTTTGTGTGTCACGTATCGGGGGTTATATAATGCTTGCTAGAGCGCCATTGTTGGTACCCTGAATCTAGCTATCTGCTATGTGCTCTTGCAGATGTGGTGTTGGGAGCACTTCTCTAACAGATGTCTGGCCATCGTGACACCAGTGCACCCGTTCGGCGAGTTCGCCGACCTGATAAATGGGCCTACTATGGGGATTCGGTGGACTACTGCCCATCTACGATGGGTGAAGGGCAAATCGTCGAGGTGCTATTTGCTGTGGCACAATGAGTTCGAGTCATAGCACGACAGCGATGTCATATGGGGTCAATAGACTGTAGATTTTGTGCATCGTGTATCGTCGCACGGGCTGTCCCTACAATACCTGGAGGACGTGGTGCTATGGACGACAACACAACATCTAGTGTTCTCGTACATGGTGGAGGCTTACACACCACAGCGCATGATGCAACAATTTGGTTTACACCAGGTCGTGCCTCCTCTGGACGGTAGGTTCCTACTGCAAGCTGTACACTAGTTAGTCAAAATCCATCTGACTAATGTGTGCACTTTCTATATCTTTCTATGTAACATAGATGATTCTGGAAATGCAAATAATCAAGGGCTAGTCGGCATGGTATGGACTGGCGGGCACTGCAGCAATAGTGGACGATGGCATGGATGGATAGGGTGCACCTCGATGCCGTCATGGAGTGGCATCCGTACGATGTCTAGACGTACGACGAGTACCTGAAGTGGTATGTACTCCAATCACGCAGCAGACTCACCATTCCTCCACCAGATCGCCCCGAGCAGATCACGCATGAGGAAAGTCTGCAACGCTCGATCGATCCCCGCAGCGCTTCGCAGTGGCATGACAGTGTAAGACAGTTCAAATATCTTATTGTTGTGGTTACAGACCAAACAAAGAGAGAGAGTATCGTAGTGGAGGGAGGGTGAGCAAACAAGCCGAGGTGAGCAATGGCTTAGGGTTTCTCCCCATGGCCTGTGCTGTATATATATCCATATGGGGAGTGCTTTAACAATTATACCCTTACATCCGAGTATTCCCCTCAGGGGCACTTATGTCATTATACATGTCCCATTTTGGGCCTTACATTCCTCTAACAGGCCTGCTGAGCTCAGGTGGGGGCCATCCCTACAATAGGAGCCTCTCATGGTGAAGGGCTTCACGGGCCGAAGCTATGTTGCCGAGTCCTTTGGTCCCCTCCGTCCCTGCGGCCTGTGAGCTCGTATAATAGTTGGCGGAGCCTTATTTGCTAGTGTTGTACTAGACCCGCCGCGGGGGTGCGACGCCGGATGTGTTGGCGAAGCCACCTTCCTCGCGGGGCCCGTCAGTGGCAGGGTCGAATCCGAAGCCGAAATTGGAATCGGAGGTACTGGCAGAGTTGAATGCGTCGGCCGAGGTAGGCGAAGCGGGCCCCAAAGTCGTTGCGCGAGCGCAAGTGGCGGCGGACTCTGACGTCGAGCGCCCTTGATGGTAGATGACTGCCGGCCTGCATGGCGAGACCTGGTTGACGCGGTGCGAGACTTGCGCCGTAGCCATGCTATGTTGAGACCGCGGCCAGACGACTCTGTGATGCTCCTCCACCGGTTGGGCTTTCCTCCCGCCGATTGAGCTTCCTCTGGTTAAGCTCCTGTCGGTTGGGCTCCTGGCGGTTGGGCTCCCCCGCGGGCCAGGTATATATATATTCTACTGGTGCTACATTGTTCCTGCATTGTACAGTCGGATAGGTGGTCTCCTGCTCGCACACCGTGCTTGAGTTCATTTGCATCCTCTGATTGCGCCAACCAGCATTACTATCAGGGCATGCTGATGTACTGAAGCTTATCTGTTTATGAGAACAAGTCGAAACCTGCCGTAAATCAACCTTCACGTACGGCCGCCATGTTGCTCTGCGGGTGCGGTCAGAGCTGAACACCAGGCCTTCGTGCGGGCTAGGGGTCGAGAGGCTGGACTGTACCCCACGGCTCAAGGGTAGCAGTTGGATGCAGTGTGGGCAGACCGGCGTTCACTCGCCTTCTCCCTCTGGTTCGCTCGCGTGGGGCTGAGCCAGGGCCCGGCTGGATCTCAGAAATGTGGGCCAAACTGGGCGTTCACGCGGAATTACCAAGGGCGGGGTGAGCTTCGGCCTTGGCACGCAGATCTGCGGCGCCGCGGCGAAGTACTTCCCCGCGAAAATGGGGTTGTGGGCGACCCCAGAGCTTTGTTGCCAAGGCGGAGCTCCTGTCTAGGCTGCCGTCGAGGATGCTTGGCTCATGGCAGCTTGCTGTTACACCCCGGCGCGGGGACGAGGCATGGGGCCGAGCCGAGGTGGAGGGCGAAGCTTCTCCACTAAAGTGGAGAATCGCCCGTCTTAAGCTGCTGAAGTCGAAGTGGCCTGCGGGTTTGTCGCTCAGACAGGCAAAGGCGGAGGCCGGGGTCTCTCTATTGAAATGGGGTCTACGCGCGCGATTGCTGCTGGGGTTGGTTGGTTCGTGCCTTAGTGGAGGCAGACCTCGCGCCCCAGATTCTCCTAGGCGCAGGGTGGTTGTGCCTCCGCGGTCCGGTAGTGCGCTCTAATGACCCCTGGAATCGCGCCGACCTCTGAGCTGTCAGGCTGCTGCAGCTGTGCGTGCTGTTCGGTTGCCAGCAGGTGCGCTTCCTGACCGCGGGGAGCCAAACTGTCGGGCGATCGCGCCTCTCGGACATGAGAACGCGGGGTTTAGCCTTCACTGGCTGAGGCCGGAAGGTTGTGCGGACCTTAGAGTCGCAATGACTTTTGACATCTTCATGGCGTCCCAGCAGGTGCCCCTTTGCAGGGACGGAGCCGAAGTCGAAGCCAGGGTGTCGCTATTGGGACGGAGACCCCACCGAAATTGTTGCGGTTGGTTGGTCTCGAGAATCGTGCCGACGCGTGCCTGGGGCTGCGGTGCGTCATACGAGCTGCATTTACTCCTGGTGGGAGCCGGCACGCGGCAGGGGACTATTGGCGTGTCGTGCGTGGACAGATCTTTGTACGACCGCGGTCATGACCGACACGCGTGGGCAGTCGCGACGCTTCGGCTTCGGCTTCGGTCGCAATGCCTTGACTTCGGTCGTGGGGAGGCGAGCGGTTCGTCACCCGCCAGTTACACTAACTAGCGGTGCGGGAGGAGAGGGATCTTTAAATACCCACGTGGCACCACGTCTGCACCTCCTCCATGCGCTTTCTGGTCGCCCACCTCTTTTCCTACTTCTTTGCTTTCGCCCTCCCTTTTGCCATCGTCTATCTCCCGGATAACGATGGCGCCCGGCGGCGAGCACGTTTGAACGGTCGGCAAGTGCGCCGTCCACCGGTGGTCCTCGCCACTTGAAGTGGAGTACTCGCTCGAGGGACGCGACCCGGCGGCGGCAAACAAGTGGTGGGTGGAGACGGAGAGGAAGGGGGGCCCTTACTCGAGCGCCTTGGGTCCGACGCTCGTGACGGAGGAGACGATCCATACACTGCTGCGTGAGAGGAAGCTGTCGGATTGCCAGCCGGTGCGGCTACCCGCCGATGATGAGGCGGAACCGCGGCCTGAGGAGTCGGAGGCGATTGTTTTCATCGCCTACTTTGAAACCGGGCTTCACATTCCGGTCGCGATGGTCGTTGGCGATGTGCTGCGAACCTTTAGGCTGGAGCTGGCACAACTGACTCCAAACACGCTAGCTCGCCTTGCCGTGTACAGCTGGGCCTTGCGTGCGGAGGCGTGCTAGCCTAGCGCCTCGATGTTCGCCTATCTGCACGATGCACGGTGCCAGCCGAAGGAGCGGAAGGACGGGACGCTGTCGAACTTCGGCAGCGTCAACTTTATACTGGGGTCACCGTGCAGGAAGCTCTTCCCCGCGAACTCCACTCGAGCGAAGCGGGAGTCTAGCTGGACAAGACGGTGGTTCTACCACCGTGTGGAGAGCGGTAGCGGCCTCAAGTGTACGGGCCAGCCGATGGCGTTCAACACCACGCCCAGTATAACGCTCAACTCCGAGGACAGGCGAAGGGCTCGAAGGCTTGTGGGGGTCACCGCCTGCTTCAACATGCACGACCTCGCCGAGGAGAACATTATGTACGGCGTGGCACCACTCGCCCATGAGTGGCGCCTCCCTACCGGGAAACTCCAGGACGACAAAGTTCGCCCATCCATTTGCTCGCTACCAGCGCCCTCCGGACTTCGTAAGCCTCAGCCGTGTCCTCCTTTCCTTTCACTGTTCGCTGCATCGCGCTTGACCACGCTTCTTGTCTCGCCTAGGAATGCGCTTGAAGGATGCGGAACGTGCAGCAAACATGTTCGTTGGGCCATATATGGCCAGGGAGCACGAGCAGCGTACGGTTGCAGTCGCGGAGGCGGGGCTGGGGCGGATAAACCGTGTGTGCGAGGCCCTGGGTGTTCACGTGCCGAAACGCGCCTCTCCGGCCCCGAGCCAACCGCGACATCAAGATGACGGAGCCCCAGGAAAAAGGGGGCCGTCTCACGGGAAGACTCGGAGTGCTACGGCCGCGTCCGGCGCGACAGCTGCCGTTGCCCCTATCGACGCGGCGGGTGTGGAGTCTGATTCGGCGAAGTATGCCAACTCAGACTTGGAGATGGGTGTGGATGGCAGGGGTGAAAGGTCTCCGAGCGGTGCCAGGCATCGGGAGTGTGCCACAGACGACCGGGAGGGAGAAGTCCCGCCGCCTGCGGCGGTCGCCAAGGTGGAGCCATCGTCTGCTGGCAGCACCGGAGTGAAGTCGCCGCCTGCGATGGTGATAGTGTCGGAGCTGCCCCTCGCTGAGGCCGGCGGAATGAGGTCTCCGCGAACAATGGCGGCGAGACAGAGGTGCCTCCCGCGGAGGTTACTAGGGTGGGGCCTCCGCCCGCGAGTGTTGCTACCGTGGAGCCTTCCGCGGCGGTTACCGGGGCGGGGCCTTCACCTTCTCCTCCCAGGGCGAAGCGGCCACGCCTGCGATCCCCCCTTCATCAGACTTCGAGGGGGTTTGCAGTGGCGACCCGTGTTGGGAGCGTGTGGGACTCCGACTCCGAGGCCGAAGTCCCCATGTCTCGCGTCCCTCCAGCCCCTCAGGCCGCAGCGGCCATGGCATGGGAACAGCTGGCGCTGGGTCCTACTGTGGAGACTCCGCTGGCTTGAGGGCCGGTGCCGTCCCCAGGGGCCGGTGCCCCTGTTACTCCGCTCGAAGTTGGGGGGACGTCTCAGCGAAGCCCACCATCTGCCACCGAGGGTAGGTTACCAACCCGACGAAGCTTTGCAATACCCCTATAGGACACTAACCAGTACACCCTCTTGTAGCGACGCTCATTCTGAAGGACGGGCGATCTCCGAGGTGTGGGGACATTCCCTTGAGGGGGGCGTCCGACGCACCCGAGGCTGCCAACGCGAACGCCGCGCACCCGGACCTAGCGGACTTCGTGCCTCCTCCGGAAGTGTTGGGGACGTGGCGCGGGGTCTCGAACGACGCAGCCGCAAGCATTGATCCGCAGGCGCTGTCATTCTACGGGACGAAGCGCCTTGAGGACGCATTGGAGGTATCGGGAGTGAGGGTAAGCATTTAACCTCGTGACGATACATGACCGTTTTAGAATCTTGCTGACCTCTCTATTGTACAGACCCTCATTTTGGCCCAGGCGCTGTAGGCAGCTCATGCCCGCAAGCGAGGACGCCAAAGGACTGGTTGCGAGCCGCCAAAGAGGCTCTGCATGTTGCCGAGGGGACGCGCGCCGCCAAGGACGACCGCATCCGCCGCTTGGAGGTAGAATGTGCGGAGACGAAGTCGCACACCAAAGTGCTTATGGCAGCAGCGCGGCTGTCAGCCACGGAGGCAGCGCGACGGGAAGTTGCGAAGGAGCGGGATGGCTTACTCCAGCAAATCGCCACGCTAGAGAAGGAGAAGGACGGACTCGTCGCGTCTCTGGCGGAGTAGGACCGGGCTCTGGGCTATGCTTCAGTGGCTGCTTGGGATGCCATGCTGGCCCTGGAGAGTACCCTTGAGGATCTTATCGCCGAAGTGCCGCCCCGCTCCTTTGGGCCCGAAGAGCAGTCGCGGACTCTTCGCTGAATTGGGGATGCGGCCAACATTGCCCGCAGCTCTGCGATGACATTCGGCAACCACTGCTCGTACGTGACGTCGTCCCTGATGTGCGAACTTCTGCAGCACCGGGGCTGCCAGCATGTCAGCGAGCTGGTGGATCCCCATTTAGAGATGCCAGCCGGGGCTGGGGTGATGTCTGGTGCTGTGCGCGCTGTTCGGCGCCCCGTGCAATTCTTCTACGAGAGGATCTGGGAGTACATCGGGAAGGTTGAGGCGCAGGTCGAGCTGCGGAACAGCTTATACAACGAGGGGGACCTCGGCTTGTGGCTGGATGAGGTCCCACGACGCGACGAGGGTGGCCCCAAGGGCTCGAAGGGCGGCGCGAACCCACAGGTGTGACGGCATAGTCTCCGTGCGTTGGTGTGCATTGTAAAACGAGGCCTTTTCCTTATGAATAAAGTGTAAATTGCCTCACCGATGTTCTGATTTGTGTGCCCCCGTGTCCCGAGCAATTACTCGACCGGGGCCAGCTGCTGGTTTCTGACCTTGTGACCCGGCGACGTCTCCGGCGCTGGCAGAGGGCCGAGGAGTTGCTGGACTTCTGGGCAAGCCGGGCTTCTTCAAGTGAGGCCCCGGCGCGAATGCACATTAAGGAGGAGCCTATCGAGTAGCGGCTTTGGGCACCCTAGGATGTGTACACTTTACTGCGTACCTTTGTAAACATCTTCCGATGAATGCATAGTATGGGGGAAGGTTTGGTTGGAAAATGTTGTCTGCGCCTCCATGCTTGTTTACGATAACGTAATCCCGTGGTAGAATGGCGAGGCTACACCATGCCCGCCTACATACAGCGGTCCAGGCCTAGCCGAAGTAAACGCGCGAGCACTCCGTCCCCTACCCTTCGAAGTGGTGGCGACAGAGCCGGCGCCTTAGTCGAAGTGACATGCGAGCGCTCCGTCCCCTACCTTTCGAAGTGGTGCTGGCGGAGCCAGCGCCTTAGTCGAAGTAGACGCGCGAGCGCTCCGTCCCCTACCTTTCGAAGTGGTGCCGGCGGAGCCGGCGCCTTAGTCGAAGTAGACGCGCGAGCGCTCCGTCCCCTACCTTTCGAAGTGGTGCTGGCGGAGCCAGCGCCTTAGTCGAAGTAGACGCGCGAGCGCTCCGTCCCCTACCTTTCGAAGTGGTGCTGGCGGAGCCAGCGCCTTAGTCGAAGTAGACGCGCGAGCGCTCCGTCCCCTACCTTTCGAAGTGGTGCCGGCGGAGCCGGCGCCTTAGTCGAAGTAGACGCGCGAGCGCTCCGTCCCCTACCTTTCGAAGTGGTGACGGCGGAGCCGGCGCCTTAGGCAAAGTAGACGCGCGAGCGCTCCGTCCCCTACCTTTTGAAGTGGTGGCAGTGGAGCTGGCGCCTTAATCGAAGTAGACGCGTGAGCGCTCCGTCCCCTACCTTTCAAAGTGGTGGCGGCGGAGCCGGCACCTTAGTCAAAGTAGACGCACGCATGATGCTTGTGAGTGTAAGCTGCCACCACGTCTCACGCCGACTTTACAAGGCGCATACGGAGGCGAGCCTCGACTGCCTTTTGCGCGATCACTGCGAGATGCATGCGGAGGCGAGCCTCTAGTGCATCTTATCAAGACTCATGGTGCAAGGATCGTCGATCACGCGATGTTTATACTCCGGAGAGTACGCATAGGGATAATACCTATGCGTGTGCGGGAGCTTCCGCGTCTTATTTACACTCCGCAGAATGCGTGGGACTATCAACCATGCCTTGTTTATACTCCGGAAGTACGCATAGAGATAATACTTATGCGTGCGCGGGAGCATCCGCGTCTTGTTTGTACTCAGCAGAGTGCGCAGGGACAACATCCGCGTCTTATTTATACTCCATAGAGTGCGCACGGAGGTAGGCCTCACGTTGCGTCTTGTTTAGAGTCCGTGGACTGCGCGCGGTGGCAAGCCTCCGCGTGTTGCGGAAGGTGAAGTTCCGTGCGGAGGAGGACCTCAACGCTACGTCTTATTTATACTCCGTAGAGTGCGTGCGGAGGCGGACCTCGGCGCTACGTCTTATTTAGAGTCCGTGAACTGCACGCGGAGGCAAGCCTCCGCGCGTTGCGGGCGGTGAAGTTGCGTGCGGAGGCGGACCTCAACGCTACGTTTTATTTATACTCCGTAGAGTGCGTGCGGAGGCGTCCCACCACGCGTCTTTGTTTATACTCATACCCGTGTTTTTCACGGAGAGTGAGCGCGCGGACACGTGTCTTTGTTTATACTCATGCCCGTGTTTTTCACAGAGAGTGCGCGCGCGGACGCGTGTCTTTGTTTATACTCATACCTATGTTTTTCACAGAGAGTGCGCGCACGGACGCGTGTCTTTGTTTATACTCATGCCCGTGTTTTTCACAAAGAGTGCGCGCGCGGATGCGTGTCTTTGTTTATACTCATGCCCGTGTTTTTCACAGAGAGTGCACGCGCGGACGCATGTATACTCATGCCCGTGTTTTTCACGGAGAGTGCGCGCGCAGACGCATGTCTTAGTTTATACTTATGCTCGTGTTTTTCATGGATAGTGCGCGCACGGACGCGTGTCTTTGTTTATACTCATGAAGAGTGCGCGCGAAGGTCATCCTTCGCGTGCTTCTTGCGGGAAAGAAGACAATTTTTGCAAACGGTGAACTTTATTAAATTCCCGTTTGCGCGGGTGAGCAATTACAAAAGGTGGGATATTAACCACTGACCATTTAAGGACGGGAACGGCTGCGGCTGTCGTCGCCCAGTGATGAGGCGGGGCACGATGGGAGCCTCTGCTGCTGGGGTGACGCGCGCGTGGGCCCGGCGGGGTGCTTTCCGGAGCCGCCAAGGATCTTCGCACTTGCACACCCGGCCTAGGTGCTTCGTCGAGCCTCGTGGTGTGGACCTCTGCTGCCGAGCTCTATGCGCCGAGCCATATCCTGGTCGCCGTGGACGATGATGATGGCCCGCGGTCCGGGGAGCTTCATACATAGGAAGCCGTGATGTGGGACTGCCCCGAGAGAGTTTAAGATTGGCCGCCCTAATATAGCGTCGTAGGGGTACGAGATGTCAACAACGTCGAAGGTGGTGTCCTCACTCCTCACATTATCGTCTCGGCCGAAGGAGACTTGGAGGCATATCTGGCCCAATGCCAGCAGAGGTTGCCCTCCGAAGCCCTGCAGTGGGATGCCCGAAGGGCCCAATCGGCTTCGGGGGATCCCCATCTGATCGAAGGCCGCTGCGAACAAGATGTTCGCGGAGCTTCCTCCGTCGACCAGGACGCACCTGACTTCGCATCCTGCGATGACGACCTGGACGACCAGGGGATCGTGGTGGGGGAATTCCACTCCTTCAGCGTCAGCAGGCGTGAAGGTGATTTCGTGTTGTGCCCACTCCGGTGGTGCCTGCGCTGGGTATGCCGCGACGTGGTGTAGCCTCCTCGCATAGGCCTTCCGCTGTCGCGCCAAGGCGAACTCCAACGAGGAGCCCCCGGAGATGACATTTATGACCCTGCGCTGGGCTCCTCCCAGGGCTTGCAATTGCAAGAGGCCCTCCCGAGGTTGCTGCACGTGGGCCTAAATCCGCAGGGGGGCTTCCTGGGGTTGCATTCCTTGGTCCTGGGGGTGTTGGACGTGAGCCACGACGGGCGGGCGCGCCTCAGGGTTTATGTCTCTGGCGACGCTCTGTCGGAGTGCTGTGATGGTGGCGCACGCACGCGTGTTGTGGCTGCCCCGACCGTGGACTTCGCACCACTGCCCTGTTGGTGATATGCCCTAGAGGCAACATGGAGATGTTGAATATATCACATACTATGTTTATGATACATTGCTTTGTTCCTTGAAATAGACATTATCATTATTGATCAATGAGTATGTGACTTATTCATGAGACTCTTAATGCCAAAATGTTGCTATTTCTAAATGATCCCTGATTATATATCATATGAGGAACAAATATGATTCAAAGATCAGCATATGTATTGATTGATGATCATGTCTCATGGATCATGGTATGGAGATACCAAATAAATAATATGGACATGTGTTAGTGAACATATGTTGGATAGACCCGCCATGAGACACTGCAGAGATTCCATGTGTCATCAGTTGGTCTCAAGTAATGTTTATGTGGAATCCTTAGACTTGAGATCATTATGGTTCCCAACATGCGTAGTAGCTTATTTTGGGACTACTAAACACTACTCCGTAACTGGGTAGTCGTAAAAGTAGTCTTCGGGTTTGCCATGAAACATGTAGTGGGATGTGAATGATCAAGATAGAATTTGCCCCTCCTTATGGGAGAGATATCTCTGGGCCCCTCGATGTAATGGATTATGAAAGTGCATGGCCATGCCAAGGTAATTGAGGAGTCAATCACAAGTTTATAATCCATCACGGAATTGAGAGAGTGATTGAGCTATTAAGAGGATGACACAGGTCTCGCCTTGAGCTCAATCTATATCGTGAGGCAAAGGGATTCGTACATGAGAACATTACAGGTTCAGCCGATATGATCTTTACGTATACTTTGGGGTTAATATGTCTTATTAGAGGCCGCTATTAACAGGGTGACCGGAAAGGCGTTTCCGGGTCGCGACCAAGTATACGTGAACCTACAGGGTCGCACACTTAACGGGTTGGAACACTAATTCGAATGTGATTCGGATGTGGGCTCAATTCGGATAGAGATCCGGATAGACTCCTATTGGGCCTTGGTCCATGAGGCCCAAGTGAGAAGGTCTATATATATGGAGGCGAGGGGCTGAGGGGTGCATGTTTCTGTTAATCCCGAGCCAAACCCTAGCCGCCACCTCCCGAGCCAAACCCTAGCCGCTCGCGAGTGCTGGTACACTCGCGATCGGCGTTCCAGCCCCGGACGTGTGGATACCGGTGGAGGCGCTGCTCGTTGCGGCGTTGATCGGCATCAACAATCTACAGATTGAATCTTGCACGTGGTGTGGTTGATCGCGTGTAGGAGACGATCTGTTCAGGACGATCGGCTACTTCCACTACTACCTCGACGCGCGTGGTTGGATCGGCTTCTCCAACTCTTCTTCCGCTGCGCTGCGCGTCTAGTGGTAACGATCCATGATCCCTCCTTAGCATGATGTCCTGGTGTGCGCGGTAGAAAAAGTTTTGTTTTCTGCTATCGCAGCCTACGCGCATTCCTTCATGCCCATGGTGCTGGTCGTTGTACTCTTCGCGGGCTCTATCATCGCGACCCCACCCGCGCCCCAGCCCCTGGCCACGGCGCCCTTTGCCGCCGCGACCAGCAAGGGTGTTGTCCTCGGAGCCACCCTCGATGTCGAAGACGTATCGAGGTTTTCGAGATTTGCGTTGGTCGTGCTTGGGCTTGTCGCCCGATGAGTCTTTGTGCTGGGCCTCCTTACGCTCAGAGGCGTCCTTCGATGGCTCCTGCTTACGCTTGCCTTTCGATGAGCCTTCCTTCAGTGAGTCATCCTGAATAGCGTACCCCCCTTGTATAGCATCCTGGGTTCACATCGTTAGGTAGAATGCGATTCTACGTCTAACTTGTTTTTGCAGGGAATGATGTGAATAGTATGGCCCTATATCTTATTGGAATGTATGAGATGTATGTGATGCATGTAACATTCGTTCATGGCCTGCGTGTCATGATTATTTCAGCTATTGTTAGCTATCTGTATTGTATTTAACGACCTGCGTGTCGACCTTAATGCTTGAATCTATCTTTGTAATCTTCAATTTCTAGCTATTATAGGTAGTAGCCTAGTTTTGAGGTTACAAGCTTTCAAGCATGGTGGCCCTAAAGGAGTGATGTGGAGGATGGAGATCATCTACACCTACATGGATATGGAGATCACCATTTTTTGGGCCGTACTACTTCACAGTTAAATGTGTTTATCTGTGCTGTTATCTGTCTTATTCTTATGCAATGATATATGTGATATGTTGCTTTGGTAGGATAGAATCCCTCATAAAAATTAGGTGTTAATGCCCTTCCATATGTTGCACCAAAAGATAATGATCACCGCATGGTAGGTCTACCAAAGTAGAGTGCCGTCGGTTATCATCATTATTTGGGGTAGATGTCGGACATCTACATGCGAAGCATTTGGTTTACTTAACAAGGTTATCAAAACAGTTTTGGACCTTGGGGCATAGGTTGGGGCCGGGGCATACTGATGTCACCCAACAAGCAAGAGTCACATAGGGATGTGATTAGCAAGGTGTTGCTTACCCATGTCACTAGTTTTCTAGCCGTGATGCTAAAGCTCACTAGGAATTAGTGAAATGAGGATCTTGACCCACTATGTAACTTAGAGGGAGTTTTGTTGCAAAACACATAGTGGGAGTCTTTTGTTAAATAGTTTAATAAAAGATGAACATAAACATAGTGCTAAACTTTGCATATTCTTGTGTTGTAGATCATGTCAGCTAACGCTGCATCCCGTACTTTTAATTTGCGATCTATTCTTGAGAAAGAAAAACTCAATGGAACGAACTTTATGGATTGGTATCGCAACTTGAGAATTGTTCTCAAGCAAGAGCGCAAGGAGTATGTCCTTGAGTCTCCTTATCCTGATGACTTGCCTGATAATGCTACCGCGGCTGCACGGAGAGCTTATGAGAAGCAATCGAATGATTGCCTTGATGTGAGCTGTCTCATGCTTGTCACAATGTCCTCTGAGCTTCAGAAGCAATATGAGAACACAGATGCCTACAATATCATTGTGGGGTTGCGTGGTATGTTTGAGAACCAAGCAAGGGCTGAGAGGTTCAACACTTCAAAGTCCTTTTTTGCGTGCAGGTTTGCAGAAGGGAATCCCGTCAGCCCTCATGTGATTAAGATGATTGGCTACATTGAGAGTCTGGAAAAGCTTGGTTTTCCCCTTAGCCAAGAGTTGGCTACTGATGTGATTCTCCAGTCGCTCCCCCCGAGCTTTGAGCCATTCATACTGAACTATCACATGAATAACATGGACAAGACCTTGGCTGAGTTGCATGGGATGCTAAAAGCTGCCGAGGAAAGCATTAAGAAAAGCAGCAATCATGTGATGATGATGCAGAAAGGCAAGGGCAAGCCCAATATCAAGAAAGGCACGGTCAAAAGAAAGTTAGCTCCCGATGAGATCGCGAGCAGTTCTAAGGCCAAGCAAGTCAAGAAGGGCGCTGCTTCTGATGCAGATTGTTACTACTGTAAGCAATCAGGGCATTGGAAAAGGAACTGCCCAAAGTACTTGGAGGATCTTGAGAAGAAGAAGGGAAGTACGACTTCCACTCCAGGTATAAATGTTATAGAAATCAATCTTGCTACTTCATCCACTGATTCTTGGGTATTTGATACTGGATCGGTTGCTCACATTTGCAAATCGTTGCAGGGGCTAAGAAGAAGTAGAAGTTTGAGGAGAAGCAAAGTGGATCTTCGCGTTGGCAATGGAGCAAAAGTTGTTGCGGTGGCTGTTGGCACCATGCCATTGTCTTTACCTTCAGGATTAGTGTTGGAATTGAATAATTGTTATTGTGTTCCATCGCTTTCCAAGAACATTATTTCTGCTTCATGTTTGCAAGCAGAAGGTTATGGCTTTAGATCTGTGAACAATGGTTGTTCTCTTTATTTCAAAGATATGTTCTATTGTCATACTCCATTGGTGAATGGGTTATATGTTCTTACTCTTGAAGAGTCACCGGTCTATAACATTAATGCAAAGAGGCAACGTTCGAATGATTTGAATCCCACGTTTATTTGGCACTGTCGCTTAGGTCACATAAATGAGAAACGCATGGAGAAGCTCCATAGAGATGGTATTCTGCACTCATTTGATTTTGAATCATTTGAGACATGCGAATCTTGTTTACTTGGCAAGATGACAAAGGCACCTTTCACCGGTCAAGGTGAACGGGCAAGTGACTTATTGGCACTCGTACATTCTGATGTATGTGGACCAATGAGCTCAACAGCCAGAGGTGGTTTTCAGTACTTCATAACTTTTACCGACGACTTTAGTAGATATGGGTATATCTACCTGATGAAGCATAAGTCTGAATCCTTTGAAAAGTTCAAAGAATTCCAAAATGAAGTGCAAAATCATTTAGGCAAGACAATCAAGTTTCTACGATCTGATCGTGGAGGCGAGTATTTGAGCCATGAGTTTGGCAAACATCTGAAGGATTGTGGAATTGTTCCACAATTGACTCCGCCAGGAACACCTCAATGGAATGGGGTATCTGAACGGAGAAATCGCACCTTATTAGATATGGTGCGCTCCATGATGAGCCAAAGTGATCTTCCGTTGTCTTTTTGGGGGTACGCTCTTGAAACAGCCGCTTTCACACTAAACAGGGTTCCATCAAAATCAGTAGAAAAGACACCATATGAGATGTGGACAGGACAACATCCTAGCTTGTCTTTTCTTAAGATTTGGGGATGTGAGGCTTATGTAAAACATTTACAATCTGATAAGCTCACTCCTAAATCTGATAAATGCTTCTTTATCGGGTATCCTAAGAAAACAAAAGGATATTACTTCTATAATCAAGAAGAAGGCAAAGTGTTTGTCGCCCGGCATGGTGTCTTCTTAGAGAAAGAGTTTCTCTCAAGAAGGGATAGTGGGAGCACGGTGCAACTTGAAGAAATTCGAGAAACACCTGAAAACGTTTCAGCTCCTACAGAATCACAACAGGATGAACAAACTGTTGAAGAACCTGTTGTGGACACACCGGCACCATGTAGGTCAGAGAGGTCACGTCGTGCACCTGAGAGGTACATGTTCTTGACTACTCAACAACGGGACATATTGTTGTTAGACAACGATGAGCCTAAGACCTATGAAGAAGCGATGGTGGGACTAGACTCTGAGAAATGGCTTGAAGCCATGAGATCCGAAATTGAATCCATGCACAGTAATCAAGTTTGGAACTTGGTTGATCCACCTGATGGTGTTAAAACCATTGAGTACAAATGGGTTTTCAAGAAAAAGTTAGACATAGATGGAAATGTTCACATCTATAAAGCGCGATTGGTGGCCAAAGGTTTCAAACAAATTCAAGGTGTTGATTATGATGAAACTTTTTCGCCCGTCGCAATGCTAAAGTCTATTCGGATCATTCTAGCGATTGCTGCATATTTCGACTATGAAATATGGCAAATGGATGTCAAAACAGCTTTCCTTAATGGAAATCTGAGTGAGGATGTGTACATGACACAGCCCACGGGTTTTGTCGATCCGCAATCAGCTGGAAATATATGCAAGCTGCAAAGATCCATTTATGGATTAAAGCAGGCATCTCGGAGTTGGAACATTCGTTTTGATGAAGTAATCAAAGGGTTTGGTTTCATCAAGAACGAAGAAGAGCCTTGTGTTTACAAAAAGGCTAGTGGGAGCGCACTCGTATTTCTGGTCTTATATGTGGATGACATATTACTGATCGGAAATGACATTCCTATGCTCGAATCTGTTAAGTCTTCATTGAAAAATAGTTTCTCTATGAAAGACTTAGGAGAGGCGGCATATATTCTGGGCATCAAGATCTATAGAGATAGATCAAAAAGGCTAATTGGATTAAGCCAAGATACGTACATTGACAAGGTGTTGAAAAGGTTCAACATGCAGGATTCCAAGAAAGGCTTTCTACCTATGTCACATGGTATAAATCTTAGCAAGAATCAGTGTCCTAGTACACTTGATGAGCGGGATAAAATGAATGTGATTCCATATGCTTCGGCTATTGGGTCCATTATGTACGCCATGCTTTGTACACGTCCAGATGTCTCGTATGCTTTAAGTGCTACAAGTAGATACCAGTCAGATCCAGGTGAAAGTCACTGGATTGCCGTAAAGAACATCTTGAAGTACTTGAGAAGAACTAAAGATGTGTTCCTCGTATATGGGGGTGAGGAAGAGATCGTTGTAAATGGTTACACCGATGCTAGCTTCCAAACTGACAAAGATGATTTTAGATCGCAATCTGGATTTGTGTTTTGCCTGAATGGCGGTGCGGTGAGCTGGAAGAGTTCCAAGCAGGAGACGGTTGCTGATTCTACAACAGAAGCCGAGTACATAGCAGCTTCTGAAGCTGCTAAAGAGGCTGTTTGGATCAAGAAAATTTGTTTCTGAGCTTGGTGTGATGGCTAGTGCCTCCAGCCCAATGGACCTCTACTGTGACAATAGTGGGGCCATTGCGCAAGCCAAGGAGCCTAGATCGCACCAGAAGTCCAAGCATATTTTACGGCGTTTTCATCTCATCCGCGAGATAGTGGAGAGAGGCGATGTGAAGATATGCAAAGTACAAACGGATTTGAACATTGCAGATCCGTTGACAAAGCCGCTTCCCCAGCCAAAGCATGAGGCTCACACTAGGACAATGGGTATTAGATACCTACATGGTTGACTCTAGTGCAAGTGGGAGACTATTGGTGATATGCCCTAGAGGCAACATGGAGATGTTGAATATATCACATACTATGTTTATGATACATTGCTTTGTTCCTTGAAATAGACATTATCATTATTGATCAATGAGTATGTGACTTATTCATGAGACTCTTAATGCCAAAATGTTGCTATTTCTAAATGATCCCTGATTATATATCATATGAGGAACAAATATGATTCAAAGATCAGCATATGTATTGATTGATGATCATGGATCATGGTATGGAGATACCAAATCAATAATATGGACATGTGTTAGTGAACATATGTTGGATAGACCCGCCATGAGACACTGCAGAGATTCCATGTGTCATCAGTTGGTCTCAAGTAGTGTTTATGTGGAATCCTTAGACTTGAGATCATCATGGTTCCCAACATGCGTAGTAGCTTATTTTGGGACTACTAAACACTACTCCGTAACTGGGTAGTCATAAAAGTAGTCTTCGGGTTTGCCATGAAACATGTAGTGGGATGTGAATGATCAAGATAGAATTTACCCCTCCTTATGGGAGAGATATCTCTGGGCCCCTCGATGTAATGGATTATGAAAGTGCATGGCCATGCCAAGGTAATTGAGGAGTCAATCACAAGTTTATAATCCATCACGGAATCGAGAGAGTGATTGAGCTATTAAGAGGATGACACAGGTCTCGCCTTGAGCTCAATCTATATCGTGAGGCAAAGGGATTCGTACATGAGAACATTACAGGTTCAGCCGATATGATCTTTACGTATACTTTGGGGTTAATATGTCTTACTAGAGGCCGCTATTAACAGGGTGACCGGAAAGGCGTTTCCGGGTCGCGACCAAGTATACGTGAATCTACAGGGTCACACACTTAACGGGTTGGAACACTAATTCGAATGTGATTCAGATGTGGGCTCAATTCGGATAGAGATCCAGATAGACTCCTATTGGGCCTCGGTCCATGAGGCCCAAGTGAGGAGGTCTATATATATGGAGGCGAGGGGCTGAGGGGTGCATGTTTCTGTTAATCCCGAGCCAAACCCTAGCCGCCACCTCCCGAGCCAAACCCTAGCCGCTCGCGAGTGCTGGTACACTCGCGATCGGCGTTCCAGCCCCGGACGTGTGGATACCGGTGGAGGCGCTGCTCGTTGCGGCGTTGATCGACATCAACAATCTACAGATTGAATCTTGCACGTGGTGTGGTTGATCGCGTGTAGGAGACGATCTGTTCGGGACGATCGGCTACTTCCACTACTACCTCGACGCGCGTGGTTGGATCGGCTTCTCCAACTCTTCTTCCGCTGCGCTGCGCGTCTAGTGGTAACGATCCATGATCCCTCCTTAGCATGATGTCCTGGTGTGCGCGGTAGAAAAAGTTTTGTTTTCTGCTATCGTAGCCTACGCGCATTCCTTCATGCCCATGGTGCTGGTCGTTGTACTCTTCGCGGGCTCTATCATCGCGACCCCGCCCGCACCCCAGCCCCTGGCCACGGCGCCCTCTGCCGCCGCGACCAGCAGGGGTGTTGTCCTCGGAGCCACCCTCGATGTCAAAGACGTATCGAGGTTTCTGAGATTTGCGTTGGTCGTGCTTGGGCTTGTCGCCCGATGAGTCTTTGTGCTGGGCCTCCTTACGCTCGGAGGCGTTCTTCGATGGCTCCTGCTTACGCTTGCCTTTCGATGAGCCTTCCTTCAGCGAGTCATCATTTTTTGCCGAGCCCTCCGCCTGGTTGTTGTTGAAGTCATCGCCATGTCTCCGCCGCGTGTCCTCTTCCGCTCTAGCGTACTCTTCCATTTTGTCGAAGAGCTTCGCCACCATCTTGATTCGTTTTCGCGCATTGTATTCGGCCATCGGTCCCGGGCGGAGGCCTTGTATCGCTGCATTGATGACGGTTGTTTCATTGATGTCCTTGACCTGGCAACGTACCTTCGCGAAGCGCTTGAAGTAATCCCGAAGCCTCTCCGAAGGTTTTTGATTGACTGCAGAGAGCTGGTCCGCGTCGATGCGCTCGACGTAGTTTCCCTGGAAGTTCTTGTAGAGTCGGTCGTGGATCTGCTCCCACGCGTAGATGGAATGTGGCTCGATGGTGAAGAACCAAGAGAGCGCCACCCCCTGCAGTGCGAGCGGGAGCCCCTTCGCCTTCGTGGTGTCATCTCCGCCGGCGGCTTCGATGGCGGTCTCATACACGCGCACGAATTCCCGTGGGTCCGTGTCGCCTTTGTACGCTTCAATGACACTCGGGAACTTGAAGTCCTCCGGCCATGCCACCTGCTGCAGGCCCGCGGAGAGTGGGGACTCCGGGTCCACGCGTCGTAGTGGGACGCGGCTGGATGTGGGGGCGTCGCGGCTATCCTCCCTCTCCGGTGTGGGCTCCGATGCGACCACCGGTGGGGCCTGTTGGCTCCGAGCCTCTTGCATGTCCCGTACGGCTCCGCGGAGATCCATTAGCTCCCGCTGAAACACGCTGAGGGCCGCCAGCAGGGCGTTCTCCGCCGTGGATGTGGTTGGGGCCGTTGGCACGCTTGGGGCGTGACCGGAGCGGCGGCAACCACGGCCTGTGCTCCCGGACTGCCCGCTGCGCTGGCGTGAAGAACTCCGGAACTGGTGACGAAGCCCGCATTGCCGCCGGAACCGCTCACTGTTCCTGCACCGAGTGGGGGAGCGAACGTCGTGCCTGCGTGGGCATCAGCGTTGCTGCCTCCGACCACCCGAGCACCGTTGTCGGCGACTATTGCGGTACCTGCAGTGGGGTTACCTACCATGCGCGGGGAGGTTTTGACTGTCGCACCGGCGGTGGCGGGATCGAGCGTCGCGGCGGTGGTAGCGGGGTCAAGCGTCGCGGCGGTGGTGGCGGGGTCGAGCGTCGCGGCGGTGGTGGCGGGGTCGAGCGTCGCGGCGGTGGTGGCGGGGTCGAGCGTCTTGGCGGTGGTGGCGGGATCGAACGTCGCGGCAGTGGTGGCGGGGTCGAACGTCACGGCGGTGGTGGCGGGGTCGGGCGTCGCGTCGTGAACACCGGTGTTCGCGACCACCACACCCGCATCGCCACCCACGCCTGCGGCTGCCAACACTGAAGCTCTGATATTGACGCGGGATTCCGCCGCTCCCACCTTCTTCTTCTTCGCCGCCGATGATGAAGCTTTCTTTGGTGCCATCCTTTTTCGGATCTGGAGGCTTGCTCTTGTCCACCCCACGGACGGCGCCAACTGTTGTGGTTACAGACCAAACAGAGAGAGAGTATGGTAGTGGAGAGTTAGGTGAGCAATGGCTTAGGGTTTCTTCCCATGGCATGTGCTGTATATATATCCATATGGGGAGTGCTTTTACAATTATACCCTTACATCCGAGTATTCCCCTTAGGAGCACTTATGTCATATACATGTCCTATTTTGGGCCTTACATTCCTCTAACAGGCCTGCTAGGCTCAGGTGGGGACCATCCCTACAACACTTATCATTTCATTTAATAAATTCAAACTGGTCGTTACTGAACCTGTTTCGTATGTCACCTCAGTTGGAGTAAGCGCAGCGCATCGGAGGCCGCCATCAGCAGCCTGGAGACACCATCGACCCTGCAAAAGACTGTGAAGTTTATCCTAAAGTAGGCCAAAAAAATAGTGCACAACCTAAGCTACGGCCATTCTACAGATCACATTGTGCACATAAGCCACCCAGTGGGGGCATCATGCTCACCCACCAGGTCATCGCAACATGCTCGTGCTCAACGGGAGACAAGGCCATATACGGGAAGCCAGACGCGGCGAGGAGGTAGCAGTGGCTCAGATGGGTGAGTCATAATGCATCTAGTGTGATCAATTTTTTTACTACTACAATTACTTTTACTTGTACAAGTATTCCTAATGAATAAAATTGTAAAAAACATAAAATATTCATAAATTCATGATTAAATTAACCCGAATAAACATGGCAACTTCAGACCACATAAAATTTTCAAAAAAACTACGCAATAACTCTAACTGTGTCGAAAGGCTTCACATAAAATTTTGTCATTTTTAGAGCTCATTTGTTATATGTAAAAACTTGTACGAATATCGATATCGTATGAATTTTTGAGCAGCACTCACAATGGACAAAATTACCCAAAACATTACACTATGAGGTACGTTGTGTCAGAAAGCTATATATAAATTTTTGTATTTTTTGAGCTCATTTGGTGTATTTAAAAAATTTAAAAAAACACTAAGCATAAAAAATTAGGGTAGGTAATTAAACCGGCTAATCAGCCTGCTTAATCACCTGCTACCTCCTCACCGGACGGCAGGCCTGCCTGCCATCCCACCACTGGATTGCAGGCTGCCTGCCATCTGCTGGCGGGGCGGCAGGTGCCTGCCATCGGCGGCCTCACCATGTGTCGTCTTGTCGGCGCTGCCATCCGCCCACCAGACAGCAGAAATGTCATTTTTACAAATATATGTGTATACGGTTAGTTTTATAAATACCGTATATAAAATATAAAAAATTAGGGTAGATAATTAAACCGGCTAATCAGCATGCTTAATCACCTGCCACGTCCTCACCGGACGGCAGGCATGCCTGCCATCCCACCACCGGATTGCAGGCTGCCTGCCATCTGCTGGCAGGGGGCAGGCGCCTGCCATCGGCGGCCTCGCCATGTGTCTCTTGTCAACGCTGCCATCCGCCCACTAGACAGCAGAAATGTCATTTTTACAAATATATGTGTATACGGTTAGTTTTATAAATACCGTAAATAACAATACCAAATCCGATTTTGTCTCCATAAATGTGAACATTGGGTCCTGCTTGGTATCATCGGCAATCCTACGTAGATAGGCGCTCCAGTTGACTCATGTACCCAAGCAACTGCATAAAGATCCTTGTTTTTTTAGCTTTTTTTATATAGTTTTTAGTTTTGACTTCTCCGAAAATTGAAATAAATAGAATGGTTTCTTCAAGCGGCTTCTCGAAACCGCTTCTCTAAACGTTTTTCTGAGTCTAAAACACGTCCACGTCGGCATCTCCGCAGTCCGCTTCTCTAAGCGGCTTCTCGAAAACGCTTCTCTAAACTATCCACGTCGGCGTCTCCGCAGTCCGCTGCCATCTCGAAAAATACAGACAAAAACTATTAGCTGTAGCAAAAAACCAGCCACAGCCCAAAAGAACGTAACCAAATACATTATCTACAATCCATACATTCAGCTTATTACTTATGGTTTATGACTTGCCTCGAATAGATAAACGGAACAGTTTTTCGCCGCTTTTTCGAAACAGCATATTAAGATAATCTTTTTGAAGCGGCTTATCAGTTTATCAATATTCGATTTATTGGCATAAACGCTTATATTAGAAGATAAAAATCATAAACCGCGATTCACTGGAGGGCTCTTGATCAATAAAAATCCACGAGCCAGATAGCCAGAGACGTGGACAACCTGACGGCCGATGCAGCAGTTGCAGTACTCCATGGAATCACACGTGAGCTTCGAAGCCGTCCATCTGATCTGCTGCATGCACGTGATCTGCCCCGAGACGCAGTCGCGAGCGCAAGAGGCTAGGCACGCTTGGCATCTCCAAACAACGCTCTTCATTGCTACTACCGGCACGCGTGACGACGTCGTCGCCCGCCGGCCGAAATAACAACCGGTGGTGGATCGTGATGGGAGATGTATCGCTGGGAAGAGAAAAGAGTGATGATCATATCTAGATCCCTGAGGCATATATTTATAGCTATGAGAAGATTATTTATATACACACTTTATCTAGATCTACTATTGTAGGGGCAATTATGTCCTTTTCCTTGTGACAGTTCTCTCAGAGCAGCACATGATCGAATGATTATTGAGTATCTTAGTGCAATGGATCCACTGAACTAAGGTGTGATCATTCTCCTAACATAGACCTTGTTTGAAAGGTCCAAATTCCCTATCCATATCTGTAGATGAGTCGAAATTTTGAGCTTTCTAAATAAGCTCTTTTAAATATTTTGGTGGTTAAAAGTGACGACGATGACTTGAAGTGGAAGAAAAACTTGTTAATCCTTCCCTTGGAGTGCTTTTGCCAGCCAGCTTGGCTCTGTACGAGTCCTGGTCCTCCAACATATATCGGTTGCTTCTTTGTTGCAAAAACATTGTTCTTCTATCTATCTATCTAATCGTAGCGCTATTCTACGCGTAGTTTTACGTTCCAGCAAATTATCACCGATTGTTATAAAAGTTATCATCAGCTATGAAAAAAGTTACCACCGGCTACGTACTGTAAGTATTGGCAATAACTTCACTCGCTATCGATGGTAACTTATATAGAACCGATGATAACTTCATTCAGAAATATCAGTAATTTGTCTATGTATTCTACACAAATGCACTGGTTATATATACATATATATTTGAACTAGAAATAATTTGGAGCTAGTTTACAGGGTAAGTTAACCCACCTAATTAACCCAGGGTGTTTGGTGGGTTAAACCCCCTAGCACATCCCTTCAAGAAAGTAGTGCACCTCAGTATCTCTAGTCCTTATCTCGACCGCTTACATCCAATTGCACAATTATAGACAAGCGAAATGTGCATACTACTTTTTTTAGCTAAAAGCTCTATTTTGGATATTACTGTAAACTACAAAATAAAAAAAAGAACATCTTTTCCTTTATCAACAATCCGATATCTGCGAGTTGAACATCAAACGGTTTGTCCATCATTAATTTATGGCAGATTAGCACCAACACTAAAACCGCTCCATTTGGCAAAGGACAACCATAAAAAAGAAAGTATGTATAGGCATCATCCGGATGCTTTCTTCCTAACAAACATCCAGATTTGAGACCATTGGATTAGAGATCGAACGGCTTCTTTTTTTAAGAAGGGGAGGGGGATTTTTTTTAGAGGAGGGGAAGATTTTTTTGGAGGGGGAGGGGAGAATTCATAGCCGTTGGATCTCTAATCCAATGGTCATAAATCTGGATGATAGTTAAGAAGAAAACATCCGGATGATGTTTATCAATACCCAAAAAGAAAAGAAAGAACCTAATCGATTTACTTGCCAATATACGTCAACAAATGGAACGCACGCTACCTCCTCAACTCCGGTCACCTCAAAACACCCCGCCACACGCACTCCAATCTCGACGACGAAAGATCCGTTCTCACCTCACTGCGCGTGCGATGATGTGATGCGGTGGTATACATGGAGGAGGGAGTAGGAGGGACGGGTCACGGACGGGTGAGGGGTGGGGGGTTAGTAGACCATGTCGCCGTGAATGACGGCGGCGATGGGCGGGTGCGCGTAGGGGCCCTTGAGCCAGGTGTTGGCGATGAAGCGGTAGGGCGCCTCGGTGAGGTGGATGCCGTCCCAGCTGACGTGCGCGTCGGGGTCGTCGCACACCGTCGCGCCGGGCAGACCGCACGACGCGCTCATGTTGTAGTTGTACGGCCCGCCGCCGCCGCAGCACGCCCTCAGCGCTCCCCTCTTGTACCCTGCAATTCGTTCGGAAAAAACACATCCATCTCTCGTTAGAAAGCAGTGCGTCAATGCTTTTCTATTTAATAAGAATAATATTAATCTTAAAGTAAACAAAAAATAAGTAATATCTATCAATCACTGTTAGAAAAAAAATGATGTAAACACCTCCAGTCCAGAGTAGAAGATCTAGCTAGCAGTTACTACTGGCTACCATCCGACCTTGGCATACTCTGTTTGACTCTACTCTCTGATCGTGTACTTCTGAGCTCTGTCCAATCGCACGTGGTATTTGCTACCATTTGCCTGGGTAATCAATGAGGGGTGTGATGGCGCCGTTCTAATTAGAGCGAATGCGTAATTCGGCTAAAGCAGATGGCAATTTGTCCCTAATAATGGATGGAACCGGTACAGTGCCAAGTTGGCCTGGCCATGGCAATGATCTGATCCTAACCCATGGAGCAGGGTCAGAGAGAGAGAGAGAGAGCGCTAGCAGATACGTACGAAACAGCTGCGCGTGCGTTGGTAGGTAAGCTCACAACGATGTTGCTCTGGCCTCTGACACCGGAGTATCTCGAACACAGTCACTGCCCCTTCGACCACCACCTCTGCCGCTCTGATCAGGACCAGCCTGCCATGGTCAGAGATCCTCGCGCGGTGGCGACCACCATCGACAAAAAACAACAGAAAGACAGTGCGCTACTTCGCTACAGTCATCATGAAAACTTCTCGCGATAGTGCGAAAAAGCTCCGGCATGTTTGGTTCATTGCCACAGGTAAACAAGAAAATGAGCTATGGCGAAAAACATGAGTGTGGCGAGACGCACGGAGCTTTTTCGCACCGAGGAGAAGTAGCGATGGAAAATAACGCTCGTGAATTTTTGCGGCCACAATTGCAGATGTCCAGCCGATATAGCGGCCGCAATTGCAAATTTTAAGTCCAAATTAATCGGTTAGTTTCAATTATTTTTGCTGATCTATTTTGAAATTCTATGATGTAGTTTTGTTTGTTTGTAATTTAATTTAGCACCACATCTACTACATTTCAACATCATGTTATTAATTACAGTGAGCGGCAGTCTGCACATTTCAGATCGGAGCAACAAAGAGACCCATTCTTGTTTGTGTGGGTTGTGGCCAACATTTCTGCATGGCACTTTTTTTTATTTTTGTATGATCTTGTTTGTGTGGCTAACATTCTGATACTGGTAGATTGAATTACAATAGATAGACCTATGTTGAGCATGAAACAACTGCCTCTATGGCTCCATTTGTTTGGGCATTCAAGTAATCAAGTAATTAAGCATAGGAAATGATAATGTAATTAGAATAAATCATGAATCATGGTGTGTGTGTGTATATATATATATATGGGTATCTTAAAATTATAAGTGTATTTTAAATTCTGCTATTAGAATATATCATCCGCAATATTACCCACTATCCGCTGTAGAGACGTCAATCTTCTACTTACCCACTATTCGCTATTTATTCCCTTATCCTACCTGCACTGCACTACGTAACCAAGCGACCAACGCTGAAAGTCTGAAACTTCTCAGAACTAACCTCCATAAAGGCGGTCAGTGCTCGTGACAGTACTTCGATTTCGTTGGAACAGAGCAGAGCAGAGACATCCTGTAGTGATGGCGTCCCGGCCACCACAGACCAAAGGAAGAACCGAAGAAGATGATGAAGGGAAGGATGGAGAAGGAGGGGACTGACCGTAGAGGTGAGGGGTGCGGGCGAACTGGATGTAGGGGGTGTAGTAGTCGGCGTAGATGATGCGGGACTCGGGGCGGCGGCGCTGGAGCTGGTCGAGGGCGATGCGGAGCATGGCGTTGTGGTAGAGGGCGACGCTGTTGTACTTCTTGAGGCAGCCGGTGCGGGGGTCGTACTCGCCGCGGTCCTCGGAGGGGTACATGGTGAGCGTGATGGGGATGCACCCCGCGGGGAGGTTGCCGGGCACCAACATGTGTCGCGCGCCCTCGTCCAGGAGGCGCTCGATGCCGCCAATCATGGAGGCCACCACCTTGGGCACCATCGTCTTCACCTTCTCCAGGCTCCACTCCGCCTTCCAAGCGAAGCTGTAGTCGTTGCCGCCGAACTCGCCGAACACGAACAGCGCCTTCCCGAAGAAGTCCCTGCACTCTGCATTTCATTTCCAAGAAACAGATAACTCAGAACAGGCGTGACGGCGGCAGTGGAGGCGGCGGAGGACAAGAAGGACGGCCGGCCTTACCTTGCGGGGAGGAGCAGACGGTCTGCTTGACCTCGTCGAACCACTGGAGCTGGACGCTCATGGAGGTGTTGAACGGCGGGATGCTCCACACGTTGTTGTCCTTGAAGTACTTGAGGTCCAGCGCGGTGGCGCCCATCACAGCGAAGTTGGCGCCCTGGCTGAAATTGGTGCCCTTGTTCGCCGACGGCGGCAGCAGCGGCAGGTCGAATGCCTCAGCTGCAGCACACGCGCGCATAAGCCGAATCAATCGAATCGATCAAGCATCCATTCAAGACGACGCGACTGGATTCAAGAATTCACAAGAATATATTCGGCAGTCTGACGCAAGCACGTACCGAGGAAGTCGATGACGAGGCGGCCGTTGGAGCAGCGGGCGTACGGCGGCGGGAACTTGGGCATGTTGGGCAGCTTGCCGGAGTTGATGATGACGAAGTTGCCAGTGTCGGAGAAGGAGTCGCCGAAGCTGAATATGGCGTTATAGTACTGCGGCAACGGCTCCGCCGTCACCACCGCCACCACCGCAGCGGCGGCCAACCACAGGAGGATGCACGACGACCGCAACCCCAAGGACGCCCTCCTCTCCATGGTCACAAAAGTTGGCACCTTCCACTCCACACCTCACAACACTGTGTGAAAGAAAAAGAGGAGAAGAAATGGGCCAGCTAAAAGCGGGGGAGCTTAGGGATTGTTATATAGCAGGGCACATGGATTACAACCTACAATGGTGGTGGTAATTATGTTTGCTTGTTTGTGTATGGGAGCCTTTAAAAAATATTAAAAAAAATCGTCTCTTTCTCTCTCTCTCCTTTGTGTTGTGGCCTATGCTATTATGGGGCTATGGAGTATGGATGGGTGAACGGAGATTAGAGGCGAGGAAGATTTGTTTCGGTGATTTTTTAGCGATTTTTAGTGTTTGGTTTTTCTTAGTAATTGTTATTCATTAGATTAAGGCCCCATTCAGTTGGGCTGAAAAGCTGTAGCTTATGACTGAAATTGCACTGTAGCGGCTGAAATTTTTACTGTAGCTGAAGGTGATTTATTTAGCGAATTAAATTTAAAAAGTTTAAAAATAGAAAAAATATATTAGCTCATTATGGACAATACGAACGAATCCCGAAAAAAAGAACCAGTAAAAAAGCTAAAAAAACAAAAGTTCATAAAAAGACAAAATTTATGAACAGTGAAAAATAAGCTAGAAATTAAAAACTAAAGCTGAAATGAACGGATCTAAAGAATAGACATAGCACACATGCCTGCTCGCTTGGTGGGGTTTTCAGGGCCTGTGTCACCTGGGGGGTTGACAGCTATGACTGACGGGGGGAGGGAAGGGGATATATTATCTTGAAAATGATAATCTACTAGCCGTTGAAGGGACAAAAAAACTGTATCATGACAGTTGGAAAAAGCAGATATAGATACATTTCCATGTGGGAAATTCGGGCTGAAACTGTGAACGAGAAGATGATTATATTAGCAACGGCAATGCCACAAGTTTGTACATAAAGTCCCTCGGTGTGTCACCCATGAGCAATCTCGAAGGAATCCATTCGTGTTTCTGAAGGACCAAATAAGAATGTTCATAATTATATTTTGATGAACTATTATAATTTAGAAAGATTAAAATTTGAATTACAAGTTTGTCAGAATTTTTGGAACTGTCTGTCAGCGGTCTAAACAGTATGAGGGCCCTGTCAGACCAGTTGGCTCATGTGCTCTCGGCTGAGGTTTTGATTTTTGCAAGTTTGAGTCTTACAATGATTTTTGACCTAGGTCAGTGCATATATATTGCATAAGGCAGGTTACAGGTAACGTAGATCAAGTTGTGAAGAAATTATGCTTGAAAATGATTTCTTTATCTTTGAATGTGTATGGTTGCTTGGAGTTACCCGTGGTCACGAGAGTCAGAGGCTACGCTCATGGAGGTATCGAGTCCCAGAACGATTGAGGATGCAGGTGAGATGGCTGAGCTCAAGCATGATATGAGAAAGGCGAAAAATATTGAAGAGAAGTTCGAGTAGCGAGTTGCATCACGTGGCTTAGTCGGTTCAAGTAAGTCGTGGTCTAGTAAAATCAGAACAGGGAGACTTGTCGGTGCATAGTAAGCTAGTGGCGTATCTACACATGACAAGCATGATAATTGCTTGTAAGGGAAGATAAGGATCAGGTCAAAAAAAAGGATATTTTTGTAAGTTGACTAAAATACTGTAAACTATTTTGCATCAAAACCGCTATGCTTAAGCAGTGTTTGGGAGAGCGGTTTAGGTCAAGGAAAAGCTGAGAAGATCAAGTTGGATCAAGACTGAGAACTTAGAGGATTTGACCTTATACGCTTTGAAAAATGTATATAAAGTGTAGTGTGCGAGTTAAAATTTATGTATGTGGGGTTATCGAGATCCCCTTATGTGCTAAGTAGATAGTATCAACTAAGGTTTAGATAAGTGCTGGTTGCTTTATTTATTTAACGTGTAAAAATGGAAACTTGCTAGTTAACCATCCAACCCTACTCTCTTGCAATTAAGATCAAGTGTTCTAGAGTTATGGTTTGAGACAAGTTAAGTGTTGTAGTGTGGTCTTTTGTCCTCTAGATGGAATGGGTGTAAAACTTTCATTTCAAATAGCAATACATCAATCTTTATTGTGCCAAAGACATGTAAGAGATAGAGATGATCCACGAAAATCAATCCACATCCATCTAGGCACCCGGTTGTCGAGTTCTTGAAGAAATCCGATTTTTGCTTGGATTTGACCCTCATGAGTGATTTCATGGTTCGAGAATTTTTATCTCGATTTTTTTGGTGTTCATGTTTGCTGTGACATATAAGAATTTATCTAAAGCTATCTTGACCATCTTCTACCTACGAGCAAGTTATATGCACCATTTTCATTTTTGACCTAGTTTTGGTGGAATCTTGCTTAATCTTGCTTAATCTTGAAAAAGAAATGAACTTTGACATAAATTTTTGCGATCCTTGATTGAAATAGGTTCCTAAAACTTTAAGCAAGATATATACAAAACTTCATAGTATGTGAACTTTTGTTTTAGGAGTTGTACCATAATTGATTCGTGTCAGGTTGCTCTAGACATGGAGGCCGGTCCAACGGCCTCCACTGATCAGATCGGCTTAGAACCGACTGTCTAACCACTAGAGATGTCATATCAGCCCTAGGTAGCCGGTCAAACCTCCAGGGTCTGGGTTTTTTTTTTCTGGTCTTCGATTTCTTAAGAGATTTATTTCGGGTTTTTGGCTGTTGATCGTGATCTCAATGGCTCTATAGTTATTTGAATGAAGTATCAAGAATACTTTAGAAAAAAATTGATGGTATCATTCATCCCTCTATTATCTTTTGATCCTACTTGTTCGCTCGTACGTGCTGCGAATAGCACAGCGCAGTATTGAAGAAAGATTGGGAATGGTGATTCCTCGTAGTATTGTTATCTCTCACTGTTCAACTGGGCAGGGTAGAGTCAAAGGGAAGAAGGCATCATACGACGTACTACCTGAAGAAGAGGGAGAGCATGAGAGGGGCAGCACTAACGCTAACGTGTGCCCCAGATAGGCGCCATACATTATCGAGATTTGGCCATCTCCGTCTCCGTCCCCATCCCCATCCACGATGATTCCTGGCCACAACGTATCTCCGATCGTGTAATCGACTAATATCAGCTCTGCCATTGACGCCTACATACCTGTACAAGGAGAGATATGAAATCAATGTTTTTAGCTTCTTTATGCATAGTCTTTATCTGGGTAGGAGTATTTTTTCGACGCAGTAGCACTTGTTGATTGTTAAAGGCCCCGTTCGGTTGGGCTGAAAAGTTTTAGTTTATGGCTAAAATTGCACTGTAACGGCTGGAATTTTATTGTAGCTAAAGGTGGCTTATTTAGCGTAATTAAATGTAAAAAATTTAAAAATAGAAAAATATGTTAGCTTATTACGGACAACGTGAACGAATACGGAAAAAAAAGAATCGGCAAAAAAGTTCAAAAAAAACCAAAAATTCAGAAAAAGACGAATTTTATAAATAATGAAAAATAAGCTAAAAGTTAGAAGCTGAAACTGAAATAAGCGGGCCAAACCTTACTGGAAGAAGGTGGTGTGGTGTGGTGGCTTGGAATGCGGGCGGGTGGCAAAGTGGGCGCCTGCGTGCACTGCCTGCGAGATTCCGGCTGCTAGAAGCGGACAAGGGAGCTGTGCAACGCAAAGTTAACGGCATTTTATTCCTCAACGGCTCACTAACTGCAACTTGTAAATTAATTGAAGAGAGAGTCGTTGGGATGTGGACAATAAAGAGAGTGTTATAGCTACGGGCTAAACAGAGAAAGAGGGGATTGATAGGAGAGGAAGAGGAGAGTCAGATCTGTGGAGAGGTGGTGAGAGTGAGAGGATATCCCCCTTTGCCCCTCCTGGGGGTTTATATATATGAGTTCCCATTCTACCCCTTAGTATTTACAAAGGATGAGGTACATTAGTATATTTACACTGGTATGTTCCTCTACACTATTGGGCCTATTACATGTTGGACTAGTTGCACGGCCCAGTCACGGGGGGTTGGGCCACCCCTACAACAGAGAGTTTTCGTTATTCTGTTTGCAAACGTGTTTTTCTAAAAGGCATAAGATGGACGCGCACTAAACTTTTATATATATATATATATATATATATATATATATATATATATATATATATATATATATATATATATATATATATATATATTTTTTCTATACATCTCGGGATTTTGATAAAGACATAAAGTTTTATAGAGTATAGACACGTGTTTTTTCACTAAATATATATGCACGTATGTATTCTATTTCTAATTTATTTGGGTGATTAGAAGATGTGAGAAATAGAACAGAGGGGTTTGGCCAAATTTTTTTGCTATGTAGTTGCAGTAACATTTTCAATGCTTTGTGGGCAAGGATTAAAAAGCTAGTATAAGATGGAGGAAAGAAAATTAGGGTGCATACTAGTACATCAGCTAAAAGAAGTAACAGTGATGATGATTAATCACACAATTATCTCTCTTAACTTTCAAAGTAAGGATAAAATCGGGAAAATTAGCTCGTAGCAGAAGACATGTATACGTTAGAAAATAAGATCCACTGAGGCCGGAAAAAGTGGGTCCTAGAGCCACTTATCAATGACGCACGATATATGATTTCCAACATGCATAATTTTCATAGAGTCATTGACCAAATTACCAAAACAATGTCATTTGTGGAACATACACAATGTGAAAGAGCACAATCCAATCAAATGCTCATAATTGAAAATTGCAGTCCATTTTAATTCTAGTTTCACCGCAAAAGAAAAGCAAAATCACAAATTAATCAACCACATATACAAATCGGACTGATCCATACTTGATCGAAGGGATTAATTGGACTGATCCACACACACACACACTGATCTCAAACCAATATAAAATCGGTAGCGACAATTCTACACCGACATATTTGGCTTGGCCGTCCCCGTTGGGTTTATACCCTCAGCTGCAGACGAGACGCCCATCATTTCTTAATCAGTTTCCTGCATCTCCCAAGCAGCAGACGCATGGACTTTCCAGACAATCCCTATCTGATTTCGAGCCCCCCGTTCTTGATTTCCATGGCCCATTGATCGTTTCGCGCATTCCGTGGCGCATTAGTTACTGTTGCACTCTGCATCGATCAAACAAATCGCGAGCTGATTGCGTCTAGTGTTTGATTAATCACCATCGCTGACAGATTGCTCCTCCTCTTGGGGTGGCAGGGTGGTTTATAAGAATCAGCAATTGTTTTGGACCAATCTAAAGAAATATACTACTATACTAAGTACTCCCATTAGCTTTCTGGATCAGAGTTTCTGCGTGTAGGAATACTTTTACATGTGAAAACATTGCATAGCCTGCTGAGCTGCAAAAGGATAAGGTGTATAATTTCTGTATATGGGCAAATATACCATGAGGCTCAATGGTAAGGAGCAGTACTGCACGCAAGTTGGAAATTCATCACTCAACTTCATGGAAATTTCATCATTCATCTTAAATATTCGTCATTTGACTTCATGGAAATTTCATTTCGGGAAAACATGGACTCCTCTTCATCTATTCAATTTGGTAAATTTACAATATGGTTTGACTTTCCGATGGTCAGTATAGCTAAAATCGATGCACTGTGTACTACAATCGACATCTAGGCCCACCTTAAAAACGTATCGTTTAAAAGTTAGCTACTGTAGTGAAAAGTCAAAGCCAAAGCCGGGCCGAACCTAGCCGATGTCCAAAGTTACGAAAAAACCGAATTTAAGAAAAGGATGAGAAGATGTAAAATAAGTACTATTGAAATAAAAACCCTCAAAAATCTTGTTTTGCTGTGGTTTATAACTTTTAGTTCTAATACAAATGCTCATGTGAATAAACCAAAAGCCGATAAGCCGTTTCTAAAAGACTATCCTAGTAAGTCATTTCGAAACTACGATAAAAAAACCATTCTATTTATTTATTTATTTATTCAAAAGAAGTCATAAGGTATAACTTGAAGACTCCTACTAAATGACCGTTCATTATCCCCACGCTGGTGCGGACTAGCATTTCCACGAGAATGATTCATGGAACTCAGTATTACACATCATTACTTCATGAATCTCCAAGTGTTGCGTCAAGCTCTTTTTTTTTTTTGTGTTAAGATGATTCCTTGGTCCTAGCCAACTAATATATTGGTTAAGTGAAGTAGAGGCAAAAGCAAAACGAAGAGTGGGCAGTGGTTCAAGTTGGGATGATATGGCATCAATTACTGCAGTCTCCATCCAGAGCCTGAGTTGTCAACATGATCTCCCAACGTGGATGCAGCTTTCACTTGTAAGATTTTACGAGAGGTAACCCTTTTTAATTTTCTCCAATTTTTATTGATCTGATAACCTGAAATTCACTTCACATAACTTTTTTTGTAATACCACATAAAATTTGAGAACTAGAATGAAAAGAAAATAGCGTCTCAAGTTTCTATTAAGATGATACAATTCAGAGAGAAAACTGTACACATCTAAAATGTGACAGCGTCGTGGGTGTTACCTTACCGATTCAATGTAATTCTCAATATCTTTTCCAAATTGCCCGGTCAATCATTTTACCCTATTTTCCCTCCCTCAACTCATTAGCCATTAGTCATCATGATCAAGGGAGCAAAGTGGGTGTTGATGCTCTCACAGCGGTGGATTTTATTCATTGATGGATGAGGGCGTGTAGTATAATCAAGTGCAGCCCATTGGCCATTCCTAAAGCAGACACCTTAGAAAGCAGGCAACCCATGATTCTTCTTTCTGGTGAAGCAACTGAGCTAATATTATATTACCACACTGAGCTAATATTATATTAGACACAAAATTTTATAGAGCATAGACACGTGTTTTTTACACCCATTTTTGAAAAAAAATGGTCTCTCTTGGAGCTCGGAAGGCGCGACAGGTGACATAGAGCTTGGCAGGAGCGGTAGTGAGTGGCAGTTGGCATGAGCATGGGAGGCAACTACGTAGGCGAGGCAGCAGGCTGGCTCGGGCACTGCCGAGCCGCCCTTGCTCGGTAGCAACTTGTTGAGCCACCCCTACTTGACAGGTTGTTGCTGAGTAGCACCAACTCGGCAGCTGGTTGAGCAGGCGTGTGCGGGTAGGGGGCCGAGGGAAGCTCGGGGTCGGGGCACTTGGTTGCAGCACTGGCATGACAGTGCCACTTAGTAAATTTAGTTTTTTTATAACTAGGTGAATACTCGTGCAAACTAGTAAAAAATGTGTGCTTTGATTTAAGATTGATAAGAAAAATGCGTGCTTTTTGTACTACAAATACAAACAAATTCTATTTAAGATTGCTATAATCAGAACAAAGTATTAACGAGTACACAATTAAGTTCAACCCACTCGGAAGAAAGAGCTAGCCCGAAGGCAGTACTGGGTCAAGGGTTGCCCGCTGCCCACTTCCTCTAGTGGTGAAGCTAGTTCTGGGGGAATGTCAGCATGTCCGGAGTGCGTCGTACATCGTGCAAGTCATATTGCGATGGTGGTTGAGTGGGAATTGGTGCACTAGACAATTGACTCGGCCTAATTTCTTGAATGCAGAACATCTGTTGCACCCGGTCCTCCACGTAATTGCTAGCATCTTATGGAGGGAAACACGTTTCGTTAGGTCGATGTAAGGTACAATTGCAAATGAAACCCGTAATTGTAAGCACCGGTGTCACGTGTTGTGCGGACAATGAACCTCCCGGTTACTCCAATCCATGGTAGTCTGCTGTAGCAAAGCCTGATGTCGCGTAGTCCGCGCCATATTGGTAGACCCTGTAGCTATTGTATGTCCGATCATACCACTCGTCATGCTATCGAAGATGTGGGTGCATACATGCTGTACTACACCTCGCAGTGTTGGACAGGGGAGTTGATGTCACTGCCTAGGGTGCCCTATGTTTTAGGCCATCTCTAAGATGTGGACAAAAGTAGAGTGGTTCCTCATGCCCATCCCCCCGCGAGGGTGATCTGGAGTTGGGCTTCCTTCGTGACGAAGATGGGACTAGAGCAATGTCTGTGCAAACGTTCTACATGAAAACGATATGTATGAAGAACAACAGAAGAAAGATATCTTGCGAATTACAGCAAAATATGAAATCATCAAACCTAAGCAGTGCACTACATAGACTTGTAATGACCGAGGCAAGGGGGTGCGTCGACGAGTTAGGACATGCAGATAAAGCTACCGATGGACGATGTAGAGGCTCGTTGCCCCTAGGATAGACAAATCATTAGCACAGCTGCAGCTGATGGCCCCTAGTGCCTGTTTGGCATTCTCGTACATGTTGCGGATAGACCCCAGTAGTTGTTCAATTGTGCTTGACTGTTTGCAGTGTAGTGTGGCTCCACCCTCGGACACGATGCAGCGCACTGGTCGACCTGCAACGACGGATGGAATATGTTAGGCGTGTATGCTCGAATAGTAGGATACAAATATGAACTTTAAGTCTTTTATGGCTTCATCTTGCTATGCCACACGATGTTGGTGCAGTCTGAGTGCCAGCCTGTCGGTGTGCATGGCCTGTGGGGGGTTGCACAAGGAGACATGTTAGTCTGTAATGGATTTGCGGCATATACCACTCCAAGTATGTGGGGTAGTGTCTGGGTCGTGCTTCTGTCCTTCCTGCTCAACCTCCGCCCTCACCGACAACTCCTAGGCGTATGTCCATGACACATGTGTCTCCCTCCACTTGTCGCTCTTCCATCCCTTCTTCGATTGCCTACAGAAAAAGAGGGTATACAGTTGTTACTGTCAGGAAAAAATGAACTGTACACAATGAGGTAGCAAATAAATTTATTTACAGATGAACATGGCTACGTAGTGGTCGACACGGAGCTGGTGGTACCTGCTGGTCAAGCTCAAACTGTCTCATGACTTGTTGGGGGGGGGGGGGTGTACAGCTCCACCATATGTGAAAAGACGAGGTGGCAGGTCGTGAGCCAGTAGTCCCTGTTCTGCTCACACTATTCTAAAAGTCTGAAAGAAGCTATATCGGAGATGAACTCTACGATCCACACCGTACACGCAATGCTACCCTCATCCAAGGTTTCAAACACGTTGTCGAAATTCGGGTGCGCTCATCATGGCCTCTCTATAGACCATCCTAGCTCACTATCAGCCCAATGAGTACCCATGCTGGGTCCATCCACTGGATCATCGCCATCACCATCACTGTAGAACCACGCCTCTAATTGGGAAGTGCTTCCATGATTGCATCTGCAACTAGATGTAGCAATCGGCGAGGTTTGACTCGCTAGTGCCACGCTATGAGCCATCACACAAAGCCCTGTAGGTCGCATACAGAATAGCCGAGCTCTAACTATACATCAGGACCTCATCAGGCCCAGTGTCGACTAGGGACTCTATGATGTGGATGTAACTAGGGTACACCCAGTCTTCCTAAGTCGTAGGAAACATTACCCACCTGAACATGAAGAGCAAGTAAACTACTAGGTGGTACTTCACAACCTGTGCAGGTGTGTCTACTAGGCATTGCCTATATCATCGCAACCACGAATGTGGCACTCCATGGAACTTATCCGAAATGGGATGACCAAACTGGTGTAGCATACATGCCTTCCAGTCAGGTGATCTAGTGGGTAGAACCACAGGACGACCCATATTGGCAAACTGGTGAGGTGTGCAACATCTTGCAGAGTGATGGTCATCTCCCCCACCAAAAGTGAAACATGTGAGTCTCCAGCTTCTACTGGTCAACAAGTGCTGACAAAAGAGGTGAGTCTAATGCGATGGACCACCCAATGTGTATTATCGTCGCTATGGGCAACAACTCGACCCACCATAGAACTGGAATGTACCAATCGTCGAGAGGCCAGTCCTCCCGAGCTCCTCAGAGAACAAAGGGGGGGCAGTTTGTTCATGGCTCAACCATGCCTGACAACGATGCTGCCCATCCCAGGATGGGTCTAGCAACATGCCACACCCAAGACCACCACCAGCAATATTCCCCATAGTACAAAAGATAATGTGTCCATGTCAAACGATACTAAATACAACTGACCATAACCAAGAATAATCACGCCGCATATGTACGTACATATTTTCTAAATTGCGCACACACTTGTCAAATGGTGCTAACTACAATGGCACATATTTTCTTTAGCTATTTACAAAAAAGGGGAACAATTCACACAAATGTCACTATAGCCACTTATTTTCCAAATTTGGCCTCTGAATGCCTATTTTGCAAATCACATTTTTCTTCTTACACTAGCTTGATGTTGTGATTAAATGCACACTAATAAATAAAATATGATACATTTAATGATATAATTAGCAGTAATTTAATGCGACTAATACTAATTTATTGCAATTAGTATTAATTAATTACAATTAGTACTAATTAAAATATGATTAGTGTTAATTGCAATGCTAATTAGGCATGCACACTGCATACCAACCCATTATTTTCTACAACTTTCTATAATTGTATGAGAGCAATAAATATATATGTTCGAACCTACATAAAAATATATTACTATTTTTCTAGCCCGTATTTCGCAACTATTTCCAATAAATAAACATGGCTAATTACAGAAATACATACGTCAACTAATCATGGCTATTTAGCGCATTCCACAATTCAAAACCACAGTTACGCTAATGAAATGCTAATGATATATTAAGTGTGTTGCTCACATGCGAATAAAGCATACCTTTTTTCTGAAGGTATTCACCTGCTCCACAATGCTTCTAACTATGAAGGATAATAAATCATAGCTAAACCACCTTGAAATTATATTACAAACTCATCTTTTAACCTCTTTTTCCTTCCCCTCCCTGTTGCGCTCTCGGTCGGCAGGAAAACTCTCTTTCCTTCCCCTCCCTCGTTGCGCTCTCGCTCAGTAGAAAATCAATCGCGGTTCCCATTTTATATGCGTGGGAATGCATTTATGACGACATTCCCATGTGAGCGCATGCGGGCGTGAATGGCAGCACAATAAACATGCAAATAAAACAAGAATCTAATGCTGCGTCACGTCGCGTCATCACCCATGCAATTCCCTCATGCCAGCAGCCAAACTGCGTGCGCCCTGTCCCTGCTCATGATTCTCTTAGCCCCTACCCTTGCACACACATTGCCCGTGTGCACCTCAACCAGCTGTCGAGCTAGTGCTGCTTGACAGCAACCTACTGAGTAGAGGCTGCTCGGCAGCGCCTAGGCTCACCTACTGCCGCGCCTACGCAGTCGCCTCCCACAGTCATGCTGCCTGCCGTGCACCACCGCTCCTGCTGAGTTCCCTAGGTGCGGCTGTGCCTTCCGAGCTTGGGAAGAGGATCATTTTTTTTTTCAAAAATGGCTATTTGAGGGAGAAAATTGAAAAATGATTACAATGCCAAAAATATGAACAGAGTTCAGGGTCAAGAAGGTTTTTTCCTTCCGTTTTTTCTTTTTTCCTTTTTCCTTTGTATTATTCGTAGAGATATAATTTTATTTTTTCTTATTTTTCTTTATTTTATTGAATAATTCAGAAAAAACTAACAACCATAATAGTGTTATTTTAACTAAAAGCCATAATATTTTAAAACAGAGCTTAGTCTAAGGGTCCAAATTGTGAAGAAATTCAGGGTAGTTGTCTACCTGAATTACGAGGACCACGCAACTAAAGCAAAGCCAGAAAAGGCACATAGGCACATAATGAATTAGAGTCATAGTGCTGCACCACAACACAAGGATTCGATTTCCATCAATGTGCACCAGCTAAGCTAATCTATCTTCGCGCGGTCCCTCGTTTGCAGAGTCAGTTGGATGTGGCCAGATTCTTGACGCTGGAGCAGAGCTGGGCTATAAACAAAAGGTAGGTCAATCCGGAGTGGAACTATTATTATGTATCATCCAATTATATATTCTCTCCATGGCTAGCTCTATTTTTTTTAATTGTGGCTTATACATTTATGTCTACGGCTTATGATTTTTGGCCCTAATACAAGCGCTTGTGCAAACGAACTAAAATCCGATAAATCGCTTCTAATAGGCTATTCCAATAAGCCGTTTTGAAATAACGACGTATAAACCATCATATTTGTTTGTTTAAGAAAAAGACATAAACTATAAGATATAAGCTAAAAATAACAGGCCTCGTAATATAGAGTAGTTGGCTTTAATTAGGCTCTCACATAGAGTTGGATCAGATCAGCCGCATCCATGCATGCCTCCAGCTTCTCTGTGACAGGAACATTAATGTGCTAAACAGGGTCCATCTCATGTCGCCATAGCCCACATAGGAGCCGAGCGTCAGTCGATTTCTACTGCCGTGTCTGCTGGCGCATCAACTGTGTGCGTACAACACGAGTACAAGACATGCGTTGCACAACAATGCGTACAGCAGCAACCTCCCGCGACACTCCATATTACTTCTCTCCTCGCCCGAAGAATCCATTTCCCTCGTCGATCGTTTCCTTTCCTTTTCCCCCAACCAATTTCTTCAAGGAGGATGGATGGAGGGACTGACCTGGCTAGCTAGCTCAATCGGCCGGCAGCCGGGCACGGCAGCAGTACGTTCACAGGCGGCGCCTGCACTGCACGCACTGCTCCCGCGCGCAGGCCGGGCGCCTTACGCACGTTCGCACGCGACGTAACATGGCTAGCTAGCTGGGGGCGCCCTTCACGTCGATCGGTAGAGGGTCTGGGCAACGGCTGCGGCTTATGGGTTTTGTCTGAAATTTTTGAATTTTGGTTGTTTACGGTACAGATTATGGAGAGATAGATACTCACTTGCGATTTTAGATAGTACAGATGTTAAGCTTTTAACGTGTACATCGTTTAACTTGTAGACTCCATCTTGAGAAAATACTCCGTTTGAACGTTAAGTACTGTAGCAAAAATCAAAAACCGAAAACCACCAGCTTTGGAGGAAAAGACCAGGCCCCGAGATACCCCAGACGCGCGGCTTCAAAAAAAAAAAAACTAACGCTATCCGGTGCGCGGCGGGGCTAGCTGGGTGGACGGCCGCACGGCAGAAGTGCCAGAAAAATCACGTCTCCCCGCGCGCGGTCCCCGTGGGCTGGCCGGCCGCGACGTCGCGCGGCAGGGGAGGGGACACGAGAGGGAGGGTGCCGTTGTCGCGCGCGTCTAGCGCGTACCTGCCGCGGCGCTCGTCACAGAGAAGCACGCCTTTTTTTTTCCAGACGAAGAACCAACCGGGATTCGCCATGTCACAAAGACTGTCCGTCCCCTCTGCTCTTCAACCAGTGAATTGCATGTATATATGTTGCTGGATCCCAGAGTTTGTGTAGCACCCCCGCTCTGTACACATGCAGGTCGGTCTACGAAAGCGATGCATGTGTACATCAGCACCGTGCAGCATCGATCGGATCATCAATGCCCTGAATACGCACGCTGTTGAATGAACCTACAGTTCAGGAACAGCAAAGGGCAGAACCACTACAATGTGGGCAGAGCAGTGTACTGACGACGTACAGTACGAGATTCGCAAAAGTGCTAGTACGTGTGATCGATGCGTACACCCACTGGCTGCTGCTATGCATCTCTGTTCTCTCACGCTGCTTCAACAATGCAGAACAGTGTCTCCTAGCCAGCTCAAACTATTTGAAACACTGCCATCTCCAATTGCCCAACGACACGTGCCAATCTCTGCGCGTACGTGAAGATTCGTGTTATTATTGTACGCATATCATTCGTCCTCCCAATTTTTTTAGGGTATTCCTCTTCTCAATTAGTGCTATCGTAATACGTAGTTTTTGGAGGCATTAAAATTGCTGTATGCCTATCAGGATAAGTCAGGTTAGGTCCACTGAAACACAGTACATGCGTACATATACAGCATATCTCCAAGCATCCTGGATGATACTGACCCTACACACTAGATGTACGAGAGTTCCCCTTCTTGACAGTGACGGAGTCAGAATTTGATTACGTTATGGGCTCAGTAGTGGAATGATCTAGGCTATCTGAATTGGACCATAAAAATATTATGCAGGCTGTACTGAATTTACCCGGGCTACACACTAAATATTTTTCTACACCTTAAACTGAAGCCTACCTTGAGCACTTATTTTTCTACACTAAATATGCTTCTTGATCAATATTCCCTCAAGTCCCTACACAAAGTCGTTTTGGATTAGATACGCGTGATTCTTAAAATATAACACTACTACAGAAAAGGCCATCACAGACGGTTTTCTGAACCGTTTGAATTTATGGGTCAGTGATAATCGAAGGTTATCACAGACGGTTGTCGAACCGTCTGTGATATATCAATATCACAGACGGTTTTTAACTGAAAACCGTCTGTGATAGCTGATTATCACAGACGGTTTTTAGTTAAAAACCGGCTATGACATTGATATATCATAGACGGTTTTTAGTTAAAAACCGTCTGTGATGTTCTTTTTTACCCATAAATCTATTTGTGTTTATTAGCTAGCCTCAGGAAATGCTAGCCATACCCTCTGAAACAAGCAGATAAACAAGTATATGTATACATACAATTCACATCTCAATTTATTTGACAAACATATAACATCCAATTCACATCATATTTCATTCACAGACATAAGGCATCCATTTCGCAAATGAATTAATTTCACAATTACAGAGTGATAAGAGCAATAAAAAATCATTGTGCGCAGTGGAACTCTCCATCTAGTCTTATGACTTTAGACCACAAAAACCAAGCGCACTCTCCTCGAATTTTTGCAAAGTCCGGCTGTTTCAATGCAGTTGTAGAGATGGGCGCAGCCTGTCAATAGGAATATCAATGAGCGTACATATATAAGCTAACAAGTATGAAATAAATGTGAGAAGATTGACAAACCTTAGAATTGGTGTGTACATATATAAGGGGACGCATCCGGCGATGATGATGAAGAATGCGCGGGTGACAAACTTTAGTTGCTAATACTATGAAGCAAATGACACAAACTAGTGTATCAGGTTCATTGAATCGGATACACTAGAGTGTGTCACTTGTTTCATGCCCCTTGAAGGTTTATGTGGCATATATTATTACTACAAGGTCTCTAAACAAAGGTCTATAAAGCAAATGACACAAACTAGTGTATCAGGTTCATTGAACAGGATACACTAGAGTGTGTTACTTGCTTCATGCCCCTTGAAGGTCTATGTGGCATATACTATTACTACAAGGTCTCTAAACAAAGTTCTATGAAGCAAATGACACAAACTAGTGTATCCGGTTCATTGAACAGGATACACTAGAGTGTGTCACTTGCTTCATGCCCCTTGAAGGTCTATGTGGCATATACTATTACTACAAGGTCTCTAAACAAAGTTCTATGAAGCAAATGACACAAACTAGTGTATCCGGTTCATTGAACGGGAACACTAGAGTGTGTCACTTGCTTCATGCCCCTTGAAAGTCTATGTGGCATATACTATTACTACAAGATCTCTAAACAAAATTCTATGAAGCAAATGACACAAACTAGTGTATCCGGTTCATTGAACAGGATACACTAGTGTGTCACTTGCTTCATGCCCCTTGAAGGTCTATGTGGCATATATTATTACTACAAGGTCTCTAAACAAAGTTCTATCAAGGCTCCACACCATGCAACATATTTATACTCAATTACTATCGTTTTTTTTAAAAAGCAAATCATAGCATCACATAAAAGGCCGACGAGGGGTTGGGGAGGCGGCCGGCGAGGGCTCGGGGAGGCGACTGCAGGCGACGGGCGAGCGGAGGCGCTGGGCGTGGAGGCGAGCCGAGCGTCGGTCTTCGAACGCGGACGGCTCGGGGAGGCGGCCGGCGAGCGGGGCTCGGGGAGGCGACCGCAGGCGACGGGCGAGCGGAGGCGCTGGGTGTGGAGGCGAGCCGAGCGTCGGTCTTCGAACGCGGACGGCTCGGGGAGGCGGCCGGCGAGGGCTCGGGGAGGCAGCGGCGACGAGACAGATCGGGATTTAGATGTAGAATATAACTGCAGCATACGGCGAAAACCCTAGCCAGAGGGTATTTATAGGGAGGCTTATTACAGACGGTTCTAGACGTAGAACCGTCTGTGATATCAATATCACAGACGGTTCTAAGTTTAAAAACCGTCTGTGATAAATCTTATCACAGACGATTTTTTTATAAAAAACCGTCTGTCATAAGCTTTATGTCAGAACGCTTCGTGTTTCGATCGTCTAATTAACGTCTCTCGATCGTTATACGAAGCGTCTATATCATTAATGTTTGGGTATACGAACCGTCTCTGCTAAAGGTTAAATATGCGCGCCTAATCCAGGTCTCTTCTACGTACGTACAATATGGCTTCTACTATTCTTGTGATCATCTCCTTCCTCTCATCTGTTCATCAAGAATTGTTCGGCCAGAACCTTACACAGGTGGCCAGCAATTTGCATCTGGAGCAGCTTCTCCGCACACACCTTGCTCTCCTTCCCCGACTTTCTTGCATACGTCAGCTCGACCTGATCATCCGCCGTCGACGGATGCGTCTCGCTACCGCTCAAGAAAGGGAAACAGCCCTTACCCTGGTTCTTCTCCACAATGTGCGCAAAGCGGAAGAAGCTCTATACGCATTGGAGAGACTGATGGATAGCCTTGCCGATCAAGCAGAAACGGCAGATTCTGAGGAATCTTTTCATGCTATCCTCTACGACATTATGGGCTATACTACTGATTATTTGCCCAGGCTGGAGGAGGAAGTGCTGAGGACAAGGACAATCTTAACAGCGTTCGAGAAGTCAGTAGCTGATCCTCCAAGTCCCAAAGTTGAAGAAGAAGCGTACGAAGCCCAAAATATTACAATCTGGGAAACTCTTTACCTGTGCGACTTTTGTAATAAATTTGCCTCTAATTGAAATTAATAAATTTGCCTTTAATTTGTGATCTTTGTCTCAGCAGTTCTATAGTTAAGTTATTAGAAGCAATGTGTACTTATATATTAACCTTTGATCATGAATAGAATATGACAGACAAAGGGACATCACAGACGGTTCTTGTTAAAAACCGTCTGTGAACATTCACAGACGGTTCTTAACAACAACCGTCTGTGATAGTCTACACAACACAGACGGTTTTTAATAAAAACCGTCTGTGATACTTGTTTTATCTGACGTCACTAACACAGACGGTGTCCAAATTAAAACCGTCTGTGTTAGTGTCAATCACAGATGGTTTTGTCAAACCGTCTGTGATTGGCCGTCTAGTATTAGGCTTTTTGTAGTAGTGTAACCTTGAGCACTTATTTCTATTTTAACATATTTATACAATCTAATAAATTTGTTATATTTAAAAGTACTTTTCAAGCAAACATACATGTTATATTTTCATTCGTCTAATCTAAATATTTATCGAGATATCCTAAGTTCATAATATTTAACTCAATGTAATCCAAAACGACTTAGTTTTACAACTGAAGGGGTAGCGACGTTGCATGTTTCAAATCACTGCAGTTTGAAAGAAACAAACACTGTAGATTTGACTTCCGAATTGGAATTCACAGCTCCTCCTGCCCAAGTTAATTTTTGCAACTCGATAGACTTTTCAAACATGTTCGGAACCTAGGATCACCACAAAAAAGAACTTAACAGAAGAGGTAGCTGACAAAATTGCAAGGAAGTGGCCACAATGCCAGACGAGTACGCAAGATAAAAGATAGTTTTAGAAATCCATGTGTTCTGACGTGGGACTCTTGTCTCCTGTGAGCTTTATGATAAATAGTATGTATATCTCAAATTATCTATCTATGTAATATACCAAGAGTGCTCTATAATTTCTCTTGTATATAATGATTTCGCTGATTTTATGTCTGCAGTTTTTGTCCTCAAGAGTTTTTCATGTTAAATCTTTGTGTCATGCTTCTGATTATTCTTTATTATTTCATATTTTACCATGAGTTTTATAACATATTCTTCATGAGATTGCTATCTTGGAATGCATCAAACTGGAGGCTGCCATGCTGGTTGATGCTACAAAGCAACTGGCTTCAAGCTGCTGAGTGTAACAACTCAGTGCAAGTCCAACTAAAACAGTAATGTATGTTCTGACAACGTTCCAGATTCCATTTGCAGCAACATGTATACAGCTTTGCCAAACATTATGTAGGACCAAGACCGACCTCCTAAAGGGGGTGAATAGGAGTCAATCCGATTGAAAACTTTTTAAAATATTTTTCACAAGAGAAAGTAAAACTCTTCACTCCAATTGCTATCACAAGCTATGAAAAGGTGTCAATATCAGAGCTTAGACACCTACAAAGAAATCTCCAAGAAAAAACAAGCAAGTTGAGGTTTTACCTCTCAGTGTGGTGCTACCACCATATAAAGTGTGGTAGTACCTCTGGGGTACAGTAAAACCGCTCCTCAGTTGGTGGTACTACAAGAAAGATCAATTGACTTGAAATTTGAACCAAAGCAATATCACAACCATAGAAATCTAAAACAATAAGAGATCTTGCAAGATCACAAGAAGGTTGGGACCTTTTGGATCTCAAAGCTTTGTTGTAGCAAAATCGGTCTTAAACCACAAAATAAGCTAACTCTCAAACCAAGACTCCAAATCACATAAAACATGGCATGCATCTTCTCTAGAATATCATAAACCTATTTCAATCAATGATAAATAAAATTATAGCAAAAGTTCTAACCTTTTTTCATTTGAAGGAATGATACACCAAAATTGGGTAAAAGAGGAAAACATCAATCTACCCTTACTCGTGAGTTTTTGATGATCTAAATAACTTTGGATGGGTTTTCACGTGTCATAGTAAGTTAGATCACAGCATCAACTCAAACCAAAATACCCACAAGATCAAAACCCCAAATCACCCTCTATTGAACCAAAATCAGCAAACACAAAAACTTGCAAATAACAAGTGACTAGAGAGATGAAATATTGTCTCCAAAAGATATATTTGTTACTTACACATCCATGGCACAAAGCAAGATCAAGAGGGGAAGGAGAAGCACTAAAAACAAGCCAAATCAAGATTTCATCAGTTGAGCAAAGAGAGAAAGACTTAAACAAACGTTGAACCCTATTGATACTAGGAGATGAATGTTTATAGCCACACACATGGTCTAAGGATGACAAAAAACTCAGCCAGAAGAGCATCTCACATTTCCAATAAGGTTATCTCCAAAAGCCTAACTCCTCTCAAGGCTAAGCATCAACTCTCTCAAAACATTAACCTAGCTACTTCTGTCTTTCCTTATATATGAAGACTCACAAGGAAAACCCTAACCAGTATCTCTAGTCGGGTTTCACCCATTCTTACATGGGCTAACTAATTAACCCAACACCATACCAGGTTTCACACCTACACATGCACGCTTCTCTAAACGCACATACCTATTAACCCATTAGTGAATTAACACTTGATTCACTTAGCATTTTTAGAACATTCATGATCTAAACCACCTAGGCCACCACCGCTGTGCTTTCACACCCTACCATATTTTTGGTATTAGGTAATTTACCAAAATACCCCTCAATCGTCTTCCACGAAGCTTCCCACCTCCTTTGTCACGAAGCATCACCCATGCTTCGCCATCTTCTATGTGGCCCTAATGACTTGCCACAAAGCCTCTCATGCGTTTGGATCCCACCTCACCATCCATGCTTGTACCCAAGTCACTTGGTGCACCACATGCTTTTCCTCGCATCATGATGATACCTGGCTTCTCTAACCATTCTAGACCTTAGCTCCTTCCTTAGCTTAGTTTTGATCCACCTTGCCATTTCCTGAGCTCCGGTTCCTCATCATCTCGACTTGTAACCACTCCGCTAGCATCAGTCATCTTCCGATGGTTGCCTAATTGTTTGAACCTTGGTTCTTCCTGAGCGTAGTCCTGATCTCTTAACCGCTTTAGATCTAAGGTCTCATAGCTTACTCCCAGTCCCGTTCGCCTCACTATGACGTAACTCTAGAGTCCTATGACTAACAACAACATGCAAACCATCACGTAATATCGTACAATATACAAAATCATCAATTGACACAATTAGTGCATACAATGCACTATGCAAAATGTATGCACCTAACCAACGTCACCCCTGTTGTGCCCACACTCAACAAACTTAGCTTAAACCAACTCACACTCCAAACCTCCAAGCTGGTATGGCCGCCAACCATAGGCCAGTCAAATCGTTAGCACCTCGGCTGGTCTGACTGCTAACCAACAGTCGGTCTGATCACTAACCAAAGGCCAGTCATATCACCGCCTCCCATAGCGAAAGCACACTCATTGAAAATATGCTACCGCCAACTAGAATCCGATCATACCGTAACCCTTGTCCGACTGCCATTGAAGTCTGGAACTATCATACCCGGCTATGAAGGACCATGTGAGAAGGTACAAATTATTGTTGTGATGAACCATTGCAAGTTTCGTGGAGTGGTCAAATAATTTTGCAAAGATTGCACTTTGAGGATTTTGGGACTTGAGTCATGGATTGAGTTGGGGTGACCTAGGTCACTATATTAAGGTTGCATGATGCATGTTATGACTAACGTGGGTCAAGTTATGAAGAACTTGTGCCAGAAAATGATTTCTTTATCTTTGGATGTGTACAGTTGATTGGAGTCAACCATGGTCAACAACGAGTATCGGGGCTATGCCCATGGAGGAGCTGAGGTCCAGAACGATTGAGGATGTCGAGTGAGATAGTGAGCTCAAGCATGGCACGAGAAAATGTGAAATTTTGAAGATGAGTTCAAATGGCGGGATTACAGCATGTGGCTTGGACGGTCCAAGTGAGCTGTCGTTCGGTGGAATCGGAATGGGACAGACTTGGTGATATGTGGCAAGCTAGTGGTGTACCTATATGTGGTAAGTATGATGATTACTTGCAAAGGATGGTGTTGACTAGGTCAACAAAGGGTATTTGGATAGTTTAACCAAAATACCGAAAACTAGCTTGGATCAAAACTGCGATGCATGAGTGGTGCTTGGGAGAGCAGACTAGGTCAAGGTGAAGCTGGTTGATCTAGTTGGATCAACGCTCAGAATTTACTAGATTTGGGCTTATGTACTTTCAAAAACGTGCATAAATGAATATATGTGACAAAAATTCGTGTGTGTTGGGTTGCCGAGTTTCTCCCATTATACTAAGTGGATAGTATCCACTAATGTAACATCCAAAAATTTGGCTTTTCTGAAAAAAATTTAAATTCAAATTAACTATTTTAAAGTAATTGGATTTTACTTGGCTTTTATTTGATTTTCTGAATTTTATTTCAAAATTTAAAGCAAGAAAATGTATTTTAAAAATTTTATTAAAGCCAAAAAGGGAAAATTATATTTTTCCTAGCCTTTCCTAAATTTTTAAATAATATTTGAGAATTTTGTGAAATTTAAAATCAATTTTCAAAGCTAAAAAGTATTTTATAAAATTAGTAAAATCAAATCTGAAATTAAAAATATCTTTACTAAGTCTAAAATAATTCCAGGAATATTTTATGATTTTTCTGGAATTTTTAGACATTAAATATTAATTTTCCAAGTGTTTATAAAGTTTCTAGTAATTGCTGAAATTTATTCCGAAAATAAAAATCAAATAAATCCTAGCCCGCCATTTGTCGCTCTCAGATTAAATCAACCTCTCTCCACGTTTTAATCCTAGCCACACATTATAACTTACCCCTTCATAAGCATCCAAAGGCCCTCATCAACTCACTTGCCACGTGTCGCGAATCCGACGGCCCGTACCCCTTCACTAACTCTCACTCTCTATGACACATGGGACCCATATGTCATATCCTTCTTCAACCTCACCTTCTTCCTCCTCCCACCCTCTCTCTCCTCCACCATTAAAACCGAAAATAAGCTTTGAAATCCCGCGTTTCTCCCTCATAAAATCCCGATTAAAGCATGGAAACGGATGCCCTATTACTCCCCTCCAATCCGCCGGCCGTTTCCCCTCAATTTAAGTCCCCTAATTGCGGGGGCAATAACTCCGGCGAGCTTTAAACCACCGGCCTCCCCCTCCTCTCCCCGCCTATAAAAAACCCCCCTCCATAGCCTCCTTCGGCACCACCTCCCACCGCCCCTCCTTTTCCCCATCTCAGCCGAGCGTCAAAGCCACTGGAGAGCCGCCGCACCGAGCTCCTTCGCCGCCACCGCTTGCTCCTCGCCGCCGCCCGCCTCCGGCCACCTCCCGGGCCCGATGCCGGTTGGATCCGAACCGCCGCCGCCTCCTCTACCTCTCCCACTCCTCGGCCGACGCCCCCGACCGCCCGAGCACCGCCGTACCGAGCGCCACCGCCGCCGCCTCCCCTCGCCGCCGCCCGCCCCGGGCCCAGCTGCCGCCCCTCCTCTCCCCGAGCGCCACTCGCCGCACCGTCTCCGGCCGCCGGCCGGTCATCCTCCCCGCTGCCTTGGGTGCGCCCGCGTGGCCGGTTGTGCCCGCGTGGATGGCCACGTGGCCGCCACCTCGCGCCCGCGTGGCGCCATGTCAACGGAGCGCCACCTCAGCCCTAATTTTTCCCCGTGAGCTTGGTCCACGGTGGACCGGGCCCGCGTGTCATGAAATTCAAATTTTTAATTTTCGATGATGTCATAATTAAGTTTTTCCCGTATAAAAATAAATCCCAAAAATCAGCCTTTTCATTTTCTCTCCTTTTAATCTTTCGGAAGCCATAACTTTCTCATTTTTACTCCGATTTGAGCCGTTCAAATTTTTAAATTTTTTTAAAATCCTAATATATCTAAATATGTACTCTTTTTGAATTTTTGAATTTTATTTAAATTTTGTTTGAATTTATTTGTTTTGCTTGTCTGTCTTTTCGCGCGTAGATTCCGCCGTCGCCGAGGAATTTGTCGAGTCGCAGCAAGAAGACCCAATTAGCGCTCAAGAAGGCAAGTCTCCTTTGATCATATTGAACCTATGGTTTTGAAATGTTTTAATTATTTTAAATTATGTGCATTGCTATTTACATAAAACATTAGTTCAAATATTAAGGTATTAGTTACCCCAATTTTGTTATGCCCTCAATTGAATTTGAATGCCATGTACCTTTGCAACCCTAGAAATTCCTTTGACTCATTAATGAGAGTAATATATTAAATTGTTGGTATTAGAATGGTAGAACAATGCTTAGCCATGCTATTGAATACCTCATAAATCTTGCAAATGGGAAATTATGAATTACTGTAATACCCTTGTTTCTAAAGTCTAGTGGTGATTGGAGTTGCCACTAATCCTTTAAAATAAAATAAAATTTGGAAATTGGTTTAGATTAGGGTGGATGGTTGGTTTGGATTGGTGCAGCAAGCACGAGATCTTGTAAAGTGTATGTTCCACCCTAGTCAACTAAGGACCGACGCTTGTGTTTGTCCAGACTGAGCATTAACCGTACAACCACAAGTCTATATGGGTACGACCTAGCTGACTAACTTATGATAGTCTAGTTTAGGTGCCACCAGTGGAAAGTGGGTGCCAGGGATGGACTGGTTATTCACAGTGAGGGACAGGGATTTACTGTACTCATATGGCGCAAGAGGGGGCTTCGGTTCGGGCAGTTAGCCTACCTGCGGTGAAACCTCAGCGGGTGGTATCTAGCTAGATTAGAGTAAGGTAAAGGCTTTGTGATATTTTATCTGGGTCTCATGCCAAAGGAAGCGTGTTGACTTTTAGGATAATTTATCTCTTGTGGGTAAAGTTGTACAACCTCTGCAGAGTGTAAAACTATTCGAATAGCCGTGCCCACGGTCAAGGGCGGGCAATGAATGCATTCACATGGTAGATTTTTTGGTTTTGGTTTCAAAATTAAAGTTTTGTATTCCAAGAGTGGAGGGAACTCTCGGAAGGGTATCCTGGCAGTTGGAGCCAGAGAGGGTGGATGTAACCCGCAGTATTAAACTTGTTCAAGTTGTTTAAGCTAGTGTTGGTAGATGGAACCTTCACTATAGAATTATTGATAGTTTCTGTTAAAACATTTAATTTATTAAATGGATGCCTTCGAAAATAATTAGTAGTAATTGAAATTTTAAAATATTGCTTTGTGCAAAAGAACCATATAGCCTTCCTTTGTCAAGCCTTGCATCTATGCATTTTTCCCAAGACTTGCGGAGTACTTTATGTACTCACATGCTGCACTCAAAAACAATACTCAGAAGAACATGAAGCTCAAGAAGGTGATTACGACTACTTCGCTTGTGGATTCGACGAAGGATTCCCGGAGTACTAGGTCGCGCTTTCCCAGTCAATTGCCTGTGGCGTATTGATGGGTCTTCACCGAGTTTATCTTTTGCTTCCGCTGTGTTTCGTGTGTGCGAGGTCTTGAAACCTCAATTGTAATAATGAGACCTTTCGGTCTGTACTCTTTAATATTGTAATAAAGCGTTGCTGGTTATGTATTCATTTCTGTTTAACTGTGTGCACTAGCTTTGATCTGGGACTAGTGCAGTAATACATAAAGGGTCCGGGTTCGGAAATCCGGGGTCCCGACAGAGGTGGTATCAAAGCCAATTTGACTGTAGGACGTGACCTAGTTAGAATGGTCGTTAGTAAAAGAGCTTCAAAATTTATTTTATAAAATAAAAATTTAATAATGTGCTATCCTTGTCTTTTCTTGTCTTTCTATCCTTACCTTCGTCATGGCATTCTCCCTTATCTATCTGCTTATTTCCTTTTTGGGATGGTAATTGTACCCCTTCCCTTTGTAATTTCTATAGACGGCTCAGTAAGGTTGCGTCTAAGAAGCACTTGGAGAATCCTTGGAGACCTAGAGTATATGGAAGACAACAAATTTATGGAAAGTACTCTTGTCGGGAAAGCTGTCATAATCAGTGCATGTCAAGATAGGTAATTTGGAGAATTGTTGCTAGAGTGATATATCTTGGATTTATAATTGACAAGATTGAAATTCGAGTGAATTAAGAAAAACAAAGGTATATTTGTAGATACCAATTGATTATGAATAAATGTGAAGAAAGTAATACTTGTGGATTAAATAGATCATGGAGAATGAGTACAGTAGTAAATTTGGTGGAACTAATTAGATCATGGGAAGTGTCTAAATTTGATACCTTGGAGTTATTATCTAGGATTGAAAGGAGCAATTGGATGCAAAACAAGATTTTTGTTAAAGGGATTATTTGTGATTATTGGAGAATTGGTATAAAGATATTGATCAAGTGAAGGGAGTGATTGAAAGATTAAGAAGTTGAATTATCATAAACAATTCATGATATCAATTTTTGGTGATTTGGTTGAATCATGAAGAGTAGATGAAGTTTGTGGAGTTAATTGATTATCAGAGTTTGATGGACCTATTGAGAATAAGTGGATACTAGTAGAATTCTAAAAGATAATACACTTAGATATCTTGGTGGATTAATTTTATCATTGCAAAGTGGACTTTGATATGTCAAATTGAATTTGGTGGATTTAATAGATCATTGCTAGATAATTGGATTTTAACTAATAGGATTAACTAGATTGTTTAAGGATGTTCAATTGGATAACCTGGAGGATTTAAATTAATTATGGGGGATAGATTGTCCAATAAGAATTAGTTGAGAGATTGTCCGATAAGAATTAATTGAAGTATTTGAATTTATTCAAATTTGGAGGAACCAAAGTGATGATTATCAAGAGATTGGTTTTGGTGGATTAATGAATATTAAATTATTGCTTAGATGATCTTAAAATTTATTGAAGGTTGAATTAATTTTATATTATTTGATCAGAGTTATGGATCTATTGGACTAGATAATGATCATAAAACAATTGGTGGAAATCACAAATTACAATGTTATTGGATTCTTGTTAGAAAAATTCTATGGTTTGACGTCGATCCAAATTAGAGCAGAGAATAAAAGTTTAAGAGATTATTTGCTGAAATCAATAAGGTGCATTTGTGGTATATGATTTTGGAATCAAGAAATTTTGAAGAGTTGAAATAATTATGTCTTTCTCGGATGAACACTTGCCGAAGTTAAGCCCTTTTTGGTGGAATTCTGAATTAATCGATACGATAAGTGCAATTGAAGTTAATCCAAAGCTTGCAGGCGACTAAAGATGTACCACTCCGATTTGTTGTTGTCTTCCGTATTTCTCAGTTAAAGGAATACTTCAGAGTACCAAAGATCAAGTTAGAATCATGAAGGAACGAGGACTAGTTCTTTAGTTGTAGTATCCAAGTAAAGTCCTACGATTTTAGAACGCTTATATATTACTTGCTTGTGTGTTAGGTGGATTGTACCAAGTCTTTGTATACTTGTAGTACAGTCATTCCTAAAAACTATTTTGATTTCAAGCCGAACTTCTCCTAGTCGTTGTTTGCTTCTCTCTTGTGTGTTCGTTTGGGATGTGGTTTAATTTCTCCCCTAAGTCTCTTATCTGTGCTAGTTCCCTCTTACCTTCTGCTAACCTGGAACCGCTTCAGATGGTGAACACAAGAGGCAATCCTGGCAACAGCCGTGACACCAATGCTCAGCCAGACAACAACATTCCACCACCTCCTACTCAAGCCCTTAACTTGGAGCAGATAATAGCTATGCAATTGCAGCTACTCCAAGCCCTTGCTCAGAACCAGGTGCAACAAGCCCAGAAGGCACCCAACCAAGCCCCTCAGTCTAAGTTGGGAGAGTTCATGAGAACAAGGCCTCCTACTTTTGCTGGTTCAGTAGATCCATTGGAAGCCAATGACTGGATCAAGGATGTGGAGAAGAAGCTGATCTTAGCTCAGTGTAATGATAACGAAAAGGTGTTGTATGCCGCCCATCAACTTAAGGGAATTGCTGCTAATTGGTGGGAGAATTACTGCGCCGCCCATCAGGATGTGCAAACCATCACATGGGATGAATTTGTTGAGGCTTTCCGCACTGCGCATATTCCTACGGGAATAATGGAAATGAAGAAAAGGGAATTTTACCAACTGCAGTAAGGAAACCTCAGTGTTTCGGAATACCTGAACAAGTTCACCCAACTGTCCAGGTATGTATCAGAAGATGTCGCTTCAGAGGCAACAAAGATTTGGAGGTTCATGCAAGGACTTGATCCCAACCTCAAGGTGCAGTTAGTGTCCAAAGATTTTCCAACATTTCAACATATGGTAAATAAAGCCCTTGTCCAAGAAGATGCTCAATATCAATTGCAGGACTCTCGTTAGGGTTAGGATTTGAGAGTTGAGTGCTTAGGGTGGTCTCCATCCTGTAAGGTGAAGCGGCTGTAAAACTTTCCTCCTCAAGCAGCAATATAATCAATTTTTGATCATCTCCATGGCTATTTCTTGTCTTGATTGATTTGCTCTTGATTTGATTGGTTTTTCCTCTCCTCTCATCCCTCTTCTTGATCCTGCTGTGCCAAGGACGTATAAGAGATCGAGATAATCTCAGAAACTCAATCTCTACCCATCTAAGCGGTTTGGTAGCAAGTTCATCAAGAAACTTGGTTTTTGCATGTTTTTGATCTTTCAAGTGATTTCTCATTCTGGAGATTTTTGGCTTGATTTTGTCGGTGTTCTAACTTACTGTGACATGTGGGAATACATCTAGAGCCATCTTGGCCATTATCCACTCACGACTAAGTCGTATTCACCGTTTTAGGTTTTTGATCGGTTTTAGTGCATTCTGTCTTAAAACTAAAAAAGATCTAAACTTTGGTAATGTTTTTCACGATAGTTTGTTGGAATAGGTTCATGATATCCTAGAGAAGATCCCTGCAAATTTTTATATCATTTGGATCTATAAATCAAAAGTTACATGGATTTTTCGTTCGTAAAACAGTGCTAAAATTTTTGTTCATTCCCTGATTTCATTGGTCTTATTTTAACCACATTATTTGGTTCGACCACACAAATCTTATTTTAACCATATTGTCTAGTTTAACCACATAGGTCTTATTTCGACCACATTGTCTGATTTGACCACATAGTCTGGCTCGACTACACTGGTATTTGACCACTATGAGCTTTTTGACCACACTGGTCTTGTTCAACCACACTGGTCTTCGACCACACTAGTTTTTTTCTCTATCAAATTAGTCTATATTGATTTATTCTTTACTCTTGATCTTCATAGCAACCCATAGCTATTGGAGTAAAGATTAAATAATATTTGGGGGAAATTTTGAGACACCATTCACCTCCTCTGTTGCCATATCAGTCCTATAGGCTGATCAAACTGTGGCTCCCATGTCGGTATGATCGCTACTCCTCAGCCAGTCTAATTGCTAGCCCAAGGTCAATCAGACCACCCCTAGCCGGTATGACCATGGCTCCCATGCTAGTCTGACCACTGCTCCTCGACCGGTTCGACCACCAGTAGCCCAAGACTGATCAGACCACCCCTTACCGGTATGATCGTGGCCCCAATGCCGGTCATACCACCAGAGCAACAGAAGCAACTGAAAAATTGCAAACTCTCAAAAACCAAACTCAACTATGCAAACTCTTTGAATCAAAAGTCAATTACTTATCACAACTATGGGGTGACCTCTACATGATCTTACAATTTCTCCCTTAATGAGTATATTTATCAACACCAAAAAGGCAAAAAATTGAGTTTATTTTGAAAAGAAAAGCAAAAAGTTGTAAAAGCCACACTTGATCCATTTGTAAGAGGAAGACAAGCTTATGAGCATGTTGGAAAAATGTGGAATGGAGCAAGCATCAAGAAAGAACAAATGTTCCATAAAAGTTCCAAATCACATCTAAAACCTCAGAAAAGCTCAACCTTACTCATGGTCCAACGAAAAGAGCAATTACTTATCATCACTACTTTCATAGCAAGAAAAAGAATGAAGAATGCAAATAAGAGCAAATGATATGCAATAAAGCTCCCCCTCACTTAAATATCTCATTTTGGCATTTTTCAGGTTCCAATTGAGCAAGTTATACCACTTATACTACTAATACCACAAAATGCATGATCTCTCCCTTTATGCAATTTTCACCCCTTATGGCTTTTCCTTAAACATTCTCCCCATTTTGGCAATATAGACATCAAGGGCTAAAGAACCCCCTCAAAATGTACAAGACACCACTTGGAGCAAAAGAAGCATAAAAGAAAGCATGTATGCATGCATGAAAATGCATAACATAAAGAGCTTCAAAAATTATCCAAAGTGTGATTCAAGTTAAAAGGATACCGCTTTAAGCCATAGAATATATATAAAACTATCTAGATCATGATAAAGCATATACAATCAATCTAAGCATGATAGCATAATTTAAAGTATTCAAATTAACTTCAAGATAAAAGGGGCTTCAAAATTGGTGTTTTTATCTAAAGGTATCCAAATATGAGCCAAGCCATGTCAAGAAGGCTAAATGGAACCAATAAGCTCAAATTGAATCAATTAGTGTTACAAGTCAAATATTGAATAATCTTATTCAAATAATTAGATTTGAGCATAATTAGCACATTTAGCACTTATGAAAATGCATAACATAAAGAGCTTCAAAAATTATCCAAAGTGTGATTCAAGTTAAAAGGATACCGCTTTAAGCCATAGAATATATATAAAACTATCTAGATCATGATAAGCATATACGCCATATTAGGGCGGCCGCTCCTAAATACCCTCGGGGCAGTCCCGCATCACGGCTTCCTGTGCATGAAGCTTCCCGGACCGCGGGCCGTCATCATCATCCATGGCGACCAGGACATGGCTCGGCGCATAGAGCTTGGCGCCAGAGGTCCATGCCATGCGGCTCGCCAAGGCACCTAAGCCGGGTGTGCAGATGCGGAGCCCTCGGGCGGCCCCCGAGAGCGTCTCGTGTTCCTCGCGCACAAGGTTGCCCCGGCAGCAGCGGCTAGTCAGCGGTCGCCCCGTCCTCATAGCGGTTAGTGGCTGGTATCCCCCCTCTTTTGTAATCGCTCACCCGTGCAAACGGGAATTTAATAAAGTTCACCGTTGCACAAATTTTTTGTTCTTCGCAACAAAGACACGCGTTCGCGCGCGCACTCTTCGTCAAAGACATGGGCATGAGTATAAACAAAGACACGCGTTCGCGCGCACACTCTCCGTCAAAGATACGGGCATGAGTATAAACAAAGACACGCGTTCGTGCGCACACTCTCCGTCAATGATACGGGCATGAGTATAAACACTGTCACAGATACGGGCATGAGTATAAACAAAGACACGCGTTCGCGCGTGCACTCTCTGTCAAAGATACGGGTATGAGTATAAACCAAGACGAGCGGGGGGACGCCTCCGCACGCACTCTACGGAGTATAAATAAGACGTAGCGTCGAGGTCCGCCTCCGCACGCACTCTACGGAGTCTAAATAAGACGTAGCGTCGAGGTTCGCCTCCGCACGCAATTGCACCGCCCGCAACGCGCGGAGCTTCGCCTCCGCGCGCAGTCTACGGACTCTAAATAAGACGTAGCACCGAGGTCCGCCTCCGCACGCACTCTACGGAGTCTAAATAAGACGTAGCATAGAGGTCCACCTCCGCACGCAATTTCACCGCCCGCAACGCGCGGAGGTTCGCCTCCGCGCGCAGTCTACGGACTCTAAATAAGACGTAGCGTCGAGGTCCACCTACGCACGCACTCTCCGGAGTATAAAAAAGACGCGGATGCTATCCCTGCGCACTCTACGGAGTATAAACAAGACGCAAACCCTGCGCACGCATGGGCGTTGGCCCACTGCGTACTCTTCGGAGTATAAATAAGACGTTGATGTCGATCCCTCGCACTCTACGGAGTATAAACAAGACGCGAACACCACGCACGCATGGGCGTTGCCCCAGTGCGTCGTCTTCGGAGTATAAACAAGGCGTGGACATTGGCCCCAAGTACTTAGAGCACAGCTTACCTGTAGGGACCCAGATATTACAATCCGGATTCCTCTGTGATTTTCTGCACTATTCCCTGGATCAGTAGATAGTGCTCACAGTTACAGTAATGAATATCAAAATACATATCATGCGGAAGCTAAATATAATAGTAAACTTACTCATGGGCCGATGAGGCCGAAATCATTAAATTGCAGCAGCGGAAGAACGAAGCACACAGGTGGGACCTTCAGGACATGCCCACAGGCAGCCAACTGGAGGTGCGCGACCTAGCCCTTGACATCTTCATCTTCTCTGCCAGCTTGTCCAATCTTGTTGCTGAGGCGAGGTGATTTGATTCCTGATTCTGAATTTTGTCACAAAAGCGAGCGTGAGCACTCCGACCCCGTGCTCCGCGAGCCAATACACAGAATGCAAATAAATAGTATGCATGGCTTAACAAAGGAGAGGCTCGGGTTATTTTATTTGCCAAAAATCACTTTCAGTAGCATTATTACTATTGTTCAATCAAAGTGTTATAGTTGCTACCTAACTCCACACTACAATGGCCAAAATTGACTTAATCCACTGAAAATGTATTTTCTTTATTGGCTGCTGTCTAAACTCCAAACAGCAAGTGTCATCGTTTATTTAATCCACCGATCATACTTTGTATTTTGAATTACTAATAATCCAATCCTGTCATTACTATTCATCAGCTCCTCACCTCTGAATTCTAATGATTCTCTAACATAATTACTTTCAAATCCACCGATATCATTCGTATTCAATCCTTTTCGTCATTGATTCAAAACCATAATCCAATAATCAATCTCATTTTCCATTATCTATCACTAGCTAATCCACAATATACCTCCATCGAAAATTCAATTTACCAAGATTATAATCCACTAATTGATATGAATCCTCCTATCTTCTCAGAAATTCAATTCATCCCTCTAGTAATTGATCTCCTATTAATTCTCATTATCACCAATATCTTCCAAGAATTTATATTAATCATTAGTGTAGTAATCCAGCAATTTACCTTTGCACTCCCTAATTCTCCAAAATCGATTCACTATTATATATCCACCAAGAATATCACTAATCAAGAATTATAATCTAATACTTGTATTATTTCTCCAACTTCCCGAAAATTCAATTAGATCATTTATCTAGCCTACCTATTCAACTGGACCTCACTAATTTATTTCTCCCAGAACCCATACTATCATTTTCTGTTCATGATCGACCTGAATCCACCAATACCTTTATGTGCATACTAAAACATCCATCTCCTTTACTCACAACCCTGTTTATTCCTCCCATATTTTAGTTTGTAAGATTAGTAATGCCACTATTTGAAATACAATACATAAAATTTCCGGAGACCTAGCAACTTTGGAACAAAACATAATGTTCAAGGAATATTAACATGATTTTCCATACATATGGCATCGCACCATATGCCTAATATCACCATAATTTTTCCATTCATACGGCATCACACCGTATAACATCTTTCAGCGTTATAGCCGCTTAACTTACCACTGGGACGACACCCAGGACAATTCAAATCAGGGCTTTCCTCTGCCCTCCACTTTACCATTCCCATTCACAAAGTTTTTGAAATAGAACTATATCTGGTTAAGTTCCCATGTCCGCCCTTGACCCTGGGCACGGCTATTCGAATAGTTTTGACTCTGCAGAGTGGCACACTTTACCCACAAGAGATAGATCTACTCGTTGCCCCACATGATTCCTTAGCCATCTGGTTGAATAGACTATCACAGGGCCTTTACGATGCATAGTCCACTGTGGTTACGCCCGCTAAGGTCAACCTTCCGTAGTAATATTACGCATACCGCGGGAAGGGTCCCTCGTGAGCCATCACGGGCAAAGGCGAGGAATATTACGCATCCATCCCTTTGCTCGTGGTCATACCTTCACGTAACCACCTTGGAGCTACACAAATTAGTTAACCCTGCCTACATTTGCCAGCTTGTGGTTGTACTGTTTTACACGGGTTGACATGACAAGATTCAGTCCTTAGTGGTATCTGGGCGGTTCTACCACAAACCACACTCTCGTGCACCGCTGCACCATACCTCCGAACCATCCGCCCAGATATTTAAGCATGTTGGGGTTTTTGGAAACATAAAATAATCATATCCAACATTTATCAGTCATTACCACCATGACTGCCCAACCAATTTTTCTCAGGATTAAAAGTGATGCTTGGACGCTCTTGCGCCCATGAGTATCTAAGCAAAACTAAGCATGGTATATAATTACGGACTTACTTTTGAAAAGTTACCATTATAATTTTGCTAAGGCGACAAGGTTCACATATTCGAGCATTCCAAAGGAGGTGTAATATTAATCAAGCAAACAATGGGCATATAACTAAAATCTTAAATTAACATGTATTTGCATATAAAATAACAGCATGCAATTTGATAATTTAAACAAAAATAATTTGCAGAAAATGTAGGTTCAACATGATCAAAGTATTGACTCGCCTGGCGCGGTTTACTGCGGTCTTGAGCTCACACAATGCTTTCACTTGGGCTTCTGATCTTTATCTTCACTTCGCTCTTGATCACGCCTGGTCCTTTGATTCTTCGGGACTCCAATAACTAATTACGTGCTAAATGACTGAATACAAATAAAGGCAAATAACTCAAAAGATCCAAATAAATCCGAATAAACTCGGTCTAGCTTTATTATGAGTTAATGGGCGATTCGGGTATTTATCAAGGAAGTTCCATGAGTTAGGGTAGGCCTATGTATCGAAGTATGAGTCTGGCTGGGTATGTACTCCTTGCAACTTAGGTTATGGTAAGGGCAATCGGGACTAATGGATGAGATCTGTACTTATTCTATAAATCTTTAATAATCCCATTATCATATTTTATGTATCTTTATTTATCGCTAGCTTAAGTTGAATTCGAATTAGGATCCTTTGGTGCGGGTCCCATCTTGCTCTATACACATTTGTGCAAAGTTTTATTATGCACCAAAGCTAGTGTTAGGAATAAGATTTAATCGATAGCACTATTTGTATCTTGCTTATACTTTAGCTACTGCTACTAATATTTTATCCCTTTTAAGATTTCATGGCTGGCAGTATTTTTAATTAGAATTTTTATTAACTTTGGGTTCTACGCTAAACTATTGGTTACTCATGTTTTTAATTGGTAATTAAACCTTAATTAACTATTTAAGCTATTTTCAGTTGTCCATATAGTAAATAATCTAATATGGGATGTTAAGTACCCTATTGTACATCCTTATTAAGTTTACTACATTTCCTAAATTGTTTCCCCAAATTTTCTCTATGAATCGCCTAAGTAAAATGGACTAAAAATTAAATAAACTAAAAAGAGTGTGTAAAGGGGGAGAGAATGGGATTTGAACCCAGAACCTGTGTCTTATCGCTCGGCTCAGCTGACCACTGGGCTGTTGCCCTTTTGGTGATGTTAGGAGGGGATTGGAGTTAAAGAGGTGAGTGTAACGGTGGGGCTCAAGGGAGTCAGTCGGCCGAACAGAAGAGACGGTCGGTGTGGCTGAGCTGCGGGGGCGCCGGCAGTGGGTGATCGGGGAGGTGACGATGATTGGCAAAATGGATTCCCCGGGAGCCTGGGAAGCTGGTGGAGAAGTTGGAGTGAGCCGGGGATCCTTGAGGCGGGCCGGCGGTGAGGTTTAGCGGCCGGTGGCAAGGCTGAATGGCACGGCGACGACCGGAGGGGAGAGGAGTGAACCCAAGGGGGTGGGAGAGAAAGATGACCGTATGGAGCTTACCGGTAGTGTTGGCTTGGCCAGGGCGGTGGCGAGGCGTGCCGGCGACGTGAGGCGGCGGCGGATCGGGGAGGTCGCCGTGGAGGGAGGAGCTCCGGCGACGAGGAGCTTCGCCGTCGCTTGGAGGGGCTCAGAGCACCGCGTAGTTGCTCCTACCGCGCGGAATTGAGAAGAGGCGGCCCAAGGAGGAGGTGGCGGTAGGAATGGAGGTGGCGGCCGGTGTTGGGGGAAAATGGCCGTGCGGCGAGCTCAGTGCACTGGAGCCCAATTAACTTGGCGGGGAGGTATAGGGAGAGCAACGGCCCACCGTGACGCGGTCGGGATGGCGAGGCCTTGTCGGAGTAGCCGGGGCGGCGTGGAGGCGGCAATGGGAGTCGCACGGGGTACTTATGGCCACGGGTCGATGGTGAAGACAGTGGGCGCGCGTGGGGAAACAGTGTGCGACGATGAGCAAGACTGTGGGCGGCTGAGGCAGCTTTGCGTCGCGCACGGCAGGTCGCAGAGCTGGGGCACCGCGTGGCCGGCAGTTGCTGCGGAGCGGGGAGAAATCCCGTGGGCGGGATGGTGATACCGGGGCGGTGTCCGAGCGCGCTGTACATGCGAGGGGACTGCTCGGGAGGCGACGATGCCCGGGGCATGCATGGACGCCACGGGGAAGAATGGCGCAGAGCGGAGCAGACGGACATGATAGCGCGGGCGCACGCGAGCGAAGAAGGGAGAAGGGAGTGCGGGCGAAGAAAGGGGCCACCGGCCAGAGAAAGCGGGCGGGGGTGAAGCCGGGCCCGCTGGCAGCGGCGCGTGCGCGCTGCGCGTGTGAAGCTGGGCCGACGGAAGGAGGTGGGCCGTTCGGCCGGTTCAAGGGGGAGGGGAGATGGGGTTGGGCTGGCCGATTTTGGCCGGCCCGACTTCATTTCTTTTTTTTTGTATAAATAACTTTTATGTCTTGCACATCTTTCTTCAGCATTTAGTTACAATATCATTGCCGTCTGAAACTCCAAACGGCGGGTGTATTTATTTATTTACTCTTATTAGTATTTATATTATTATTTCCAAAACGAGATTTTGTATTTTAATTCAAATTTCTCTCTCCTTATACTGGATCATCTTTTCAGATTCGCATTTTAAGTTTTTAATTCCATTATTTGTATATTCCTTTTTATGGCATTGCTAATATTTGTTTTTGTCTTTTATGAGTTCTTAAATTTTGAAACCTCAACCAAATTCAGGAAAACACCATAAAATCCAAATTCCAATAAAATATATCAAAAGCTTCACATTTTCAAATTTTAAATTTTCAGGATGTTACATTACCCCGGCTAATTCTACGGAGTGCAAAGTGCACCACGGGGGCCCACTCACACGCGCCGCCCGCGAAGTACCAAGGCGACGTGTCAGAGGTTGGTTCCCGCGCGAGCACGTCCGCGAGCGAGAAACACCAGAGGCTGGTTCCCGCGCAAGCACGCCCGCGAGCGAGAAACACCACAGGCTGTTCTTGCATAATCTTGGGAAGGGTAGGGGACGGAGCGCTCGCGCGTCTACTTCGACTAGGCGCCAGCTCCGCCGCCACCACTTCGAAGGGTAGGGGACGGAGCGCTCGCGCGTCTACTTCGACTAGGCGTCAGCTCCGCCGCCACCACTTCGAAGGGTAGGGGACGGAGCGCTCGCGCGTCTACTTCGACTAGGCGCCAGCTCCGCCGCCACCACTTCGAAGGGTAGGGGACGGAGCGCCCGCACGTCGACTTCGGCTAGGCGCCGGCTCCGCTGCCACCACCTCGAAGGGTGGGGAACGGAGCGCTCGCGCGTCTGCTTCGACTAGGTGCCGGCTCCCCCGCCGCCGCTTCGAAGGGATATCGGACTGAGCGTGTATGCGGTTATTGCAACTACGCATCTACCTCGATCACACCGCCCCCGCAAGGCGCAAATCATCGCATACGGGCGCGCGTAGTAACCTTTCGAGTTTACCATGGGACAGCGCAGCCGGAGGGCGGTGATGCACTTCATATGATCTAATCAAGACTGTTCTTTGCATTCGCTAAGGACGCTTACAAAGGCGCACAAACACCTCCGGCGCACCAGGCCGCTACTCGGCAGGCTCATCCTTAACATGCGTCCGTGCCGAGGCTCCACTCGAAGATGCCCGACCCGCCCAGAAATCCAACGCTTCCTCGGCCCTTTGCCAGCGCCGAAGACGCCGTCGGGTTGCAAGGTCGGAGATCAGCAGCCGGCGCTGGCTGTGCAGCTGCTCGGAACAAGGGGGCAGGAATCAGAACAGTGGGAGACAACTCCGCACTTTACCAACAAAAAAAAAGACAACCCGGGCTTCGGTTACAACGCACACCAACACGCGATAACCTCCCGCCACACCTGTGGGTTCGTGGTGTCCTCCGGAGCCGCGGCGCCATCCTCGTCACGCCGGGGGACCTCGTCCTGAAACTGGCCAAGGTTTCCCTCGCCGTGCAAGTTGTTCCGCAGCTCGACTATGGCTGCGGCCTTACCGCAGTATTCCCATATCCGCTCATGGAAGAACTTCATGGCGTGGCATACAGCTCGTAAGGCGCCGGACATTACCCCGCCCCCAGCGGGCATCTCCAGACGGGGATCGACTAGCCCCACAACGTGCTCGCAACCGCGGTGTCGCAGAAGCGCGCACGTCAGACACGACGCCACGTAGGCGCAGTGATTGCCGAAGATCGCCGCGGCGCTGCGTGCAACGCCGACCGCTTCTCCAATCCACCGGAGTGACCGCGACAGGTCCTCGGGCCCGAAGGAGCGCGCCGGCACTTCGGCGACAAGCCCCGTAAGGGTATCTTCCAAGGTCAGCATGGCGTCCCAGGCGGCTACCGAAGCGTCGCCCAGGGCTCGATCTCGCTCCGCGAGAGAGGCAGCAAGCTCGCTGTTTTTCCCCTCTAGAGCAGCGATTTGTTGCAGAAGGCCGTCCCGCTATGCAGCAGCCCCTACCGCACCGCTTCCACGGCCGACGCTCGCGCTGCGGCAACGAGCCGATCGGTGCGCGTCTTCATCTCCGCGCACTCCAACTCCAGGCGGCGTATATGAGCATCCTGGGAGGACCGCCCTCCTGCAGCTCCCTGCAGCTCCTCTTCGGCGGCCCGCAGCCTACTCCGTATCGCTGCTCCCTCGCGAACGTGAGCACTTCGCAGGGCCTGGGCCAGCACAAGTGTCTGTGCGACGCAGGAATTAGCAAACGCTAAACGACTGCAAGTGGTCTAAAAGACAGACGCTTACCCTCACTCCCGACACCTCCAATGCATCTCCAAGGCGCCCTGACCCGTAGGTCTACAATGCCTGTTGACCGATGCTGGCGGCCGCGTCCTCCGCAATCCCACGCCATGCCCTCAGAGCATCCGACGGAGGGACGAAGTCCGCCGGGCTCGGGCGCGCGGCACCTGCATCGCCAGCACCAGGACCCCCGCGCTCAAGGAACGACTCCTCCTCCGGAATAAGTGCCGCTGCAAAGGGGAATTACACATGTCACGAGGCGTACAAAAAAAACCGTCGAAGGAGTACCATCATAACCTACCTTCGGTGGCGGACGGGGGACTTCGCGGAGACGTCTCCCTAGCCGCGGGCGGGACCGTTGCTACTTTGGCCCCAATGGACGGCGTTGTCTCGCAAGGCCTGGGGACCTCCGGGTTGGGATCTCGCGCCAACCGATCCTGCGTCACGGTCACCGTGGCCCAAGGGGCCGGGAGGGCGTGGGGTGGAGGGACCTCGGTGCTCGGAGCGGAGTCCCACAGGCTCCCAACACTGGTTGCCACAGCGAACCCTCGCAAAGTCCGCGGAAGGGGGGACTGCAGGCGTGGCCGCTTCGCTCGAGCGGAAGATACCATCGCGGTACCCGCCGCAGAAGGAGCCTAGGCGGCAACAACACTCGTCGAAGGGGTCTCCACACCTACAACGACAGCGGTCGGGGGCTTCGCCCCCACGACCTCTGCGGGAGACACCCCCGCATCCGCGGGGGACACCTCAGCCTCGGCCCCCGCTGCTAGCAAAGGCTGCGCTCCACACACTCCCGCGAAGGGCAGCCCCACCACAGTCATGGCCGGAGACGAGGACTCCGCACCAGTGCCGCAGCCGGCACCACCACCTCGGCGACGGTCGCGGGCAGCGAGACCTCCGCGGCGAGCCCTCCGCCGCCGCCGCCTTCGCCCTCAGTACCCGCGCCCTCTAAATCTGAATCGGCATGCTTCGCCGAACCCGACTTCGGGCTCGCCGCGCCGGCAGGAACAGCGGCAACCGCCATACGGGGCGTGGTCGCAGTGCTCCGGGTCCTCTTGCGGGATGGCGCCTTCGTCTTCACGGCACCGTCATCCTCATGCTGCTGGTCTGGAGGGGGGCGATCCAGCACAGGAAGCCCTAAGGCCTCACACACGCGGTTTATTCGCCCCAATCCGGCCTCCACAGTCGCAGCTGCGCGCTGCCCGTGCTCTCTGCCGGTGTATGGCCCGAGGAACACGCGCGCGGCGTGCTCCGCGTCCTCAAGGCCAGTCCCTGCCCCAGACAGAGCACATTTACACAATGTGATACGTACGAACGAAGAGGAAGGCATGGTCGAGACTTACGAAGGCCAGTCGGCACGGGCAGCGAGCAAACGGACGGGCGAACGTTATCATCCCGACGTTCACCGGCTGTGAAGCACCAACCGTGGGAAAGCGGCGTCGCACCGAGCATCATGTACTCCTCGGCGATGTCGCGCATATTGAAGCGGGCGGTGACCCCCACAAGTCTTCGCGCCCTCAGCCTATCTTCTTGGTCAAGCTTTAAGCCGGGGGTGGTCTTGAATGTAATCGGCCCGCCTGCGCACTCGAGGCCGCTGCCACTGGTCACGCGATGGTAGAACCACCGCCTCGCCCAGTGGACCTCCCACTTCCCTCGGGTCGCGTTCATGGGGAAGAGCTTCCCACATGACGTCCGCAGGAATGCGAAGTCCGGCTTCGAAGTAGGCAACGAAGATGATCGCCTCCGACATCTCAGGGCGCGGCTCCGTCTCGTCATCGGCGGGCAACCGCACCGCGTGGCGGTCCGATAGCTTCCCCTCTCGCAGCAGTGACCGGATCGTGTCCTCCGTCACGAGCGTGCGGCCCAACTCGCCGGAGTACGGTCCCTGACTCTTCTTCGCCGCCCACCACTTGTCTGCCTCCGTCGGATCGCGCTCCTCCAGCGTGTATTTCACCTCGAGCGGCAAGGACCGCCTGCGGATGGCGTAGCCGCCCGCCTGAGTACACTCGTCGCAGGTCGCCATCAGCATCCACGGGGAACTCGGCGGCCAAAAAGGAGTGCAGGAACAGGGCGAGCGAATGCGGAGAGCAACGTGAACAACCAGAAAGCGCGAGGAGGCGTAGGCACAACGCCACGGGGGGTACTTAAAGGCCCCCTGCCTCCCACCGTGGGTAAGCGCAAGCGGCGAGCGACAATCGCTCTCCTCCCCGCGCACCAGCACGCGACCGCGGTCGTACAGAGTCCTGTCACCACACGACGCGTCGCTAGCGTCCCACCGCGTGTCGGTCAGCGCAAGGAATAAACGCAAGTCGCGCGACCCGGCATAGCCTTCGGCGCACGCCGGCGCGGCTCTTCGGACCCTAAACCGCGATAGCCCAAACGGGGTCACCGACCCCCCGACCCTGGCCACACCTGTCCGAAGGGACAACCGGAAGTCTGCGCGGCATGGGTAACCGAGGATCGGCAAGAAGCGCAACCGCTGGCAGCCGGTGACGTGCGTTCGAAGGGGGGCAACCAGTGAGCGGCACACCTACAGCACCGCGCCACGTGCCCCGCCCCTCTGGGAAGGGGCTTGACCGCAGATGACCCATCGACACGCCAGTCATGGCCCGCCGCGTGTTCATCTCGAATGGACAAGTGCGTACGGATACAGCAGCCCGCTCGTGCCAGCCCAGGGGTCGGCGCGATTCCCGGGGCCATTAAGGCGCGCTACCACGGGGTCGGGCTCAATCCTGGGAGTGCACTGCCACCACTTCGAAGCGTAGGCGACAGAGAGCTCACGCGTCTACTTCGAATAGGCGCCAGCTCCGCTGCCACCACTTCGAAGGGTAGGGGACGGAGCGCTCGCGCGTCTACTTCGACTAGGCGCCAGCTCCGCTGCCACCACTTCGAAGGGTAGGGGACGGAGTGCTCGCGCGTCTACTTCGACTAGGCGCCAGCTCCGCTGCCACCACTTCGAAGGGTAGGGGACGGAGCGCTCGCGCGTCTACTTCGACTAGGCGCCAGCACCGCTGCCACTATGAAGCGTGGGGGACGGAGCGCTCGCGCGTCTACTTCGACTAGGCGCCAGCTCCGCTGGCACCACTTCGAAGCGTAGGGGACGGAGCGCTCGCGCGTCTACTTCGACTAGGCGCCAGCTCCGCTGCCACCACTTCGAAGGGTAGGGGACGGAGCGCTCGTGCGTCTACTTCGACTAGGCGCCAGCTCCGCTGCCACCACTTCAAAGGGTAGGGGACGGAGCGCTCGCGTGTCTACTTCGACTAGGCGCCAGCTCCGCTGCCACCACTTCCAAGCGTAGGGGACGGAGCGCTCGCGTGTCTACTTCGACTAGGCGCCAGCTCCGCTGCCACCACTTCGAAGGGTAGGGGACGGAGCGCTCGCGCGTCTACTTCGACTAGGCGCCAGCTCCGCTGCCACCACTTCGAAGCGTAGGGGACGGAGCGCTCGCGTGTCTACTTCGACTAGGCGCCAGCTCCGCTGCCACCACTTCGAAGCGTAGGGGATGGAGCGCTCGCGTGTCTACTTCTACTAGGCGCCAGCTCCGCTGCCACCACTTCGAAGGGTAGGGGACGGAGCGCTCGCGCGTCTACTTCGACTAGGCGCCAGCTCCGCTGCCACCACTTCGAAGCATAGGGGACGGAGCGCTCGCGTGTCTACTTCGACTAGGCCCCAGCTCCGCTGCCACCACTTCGAAGATTAGGGGACGAAGCGCCCGCGCGCTTACCCCCACGCGTGTAGCACCCTCGGACTACCCCACAGACGCCTGCTCTCCGCGGCTGCTATCCTCCAGGACAGGAGACCATCGGCTTCAGAGCACCACCCCGCTGCCCGCCTTGTAGGCATCGCCTTGGCGTGACGGCAGGCCTGACGGCGTTCCCCACACATTGCACCGACGCAGGTTATGTCACGCCAAGTTTTGGCTTGTTCTCATAAACAGGCCACCTTCAGTACATCAATATTCCTTTGAAAGACGGGCTTGATCAGAAGCCCCGACTGAAGGTGAGCCTGTCTAAGAGAACAGGGCAAATCTTGTCGTCATATGCAGAAACACCAGGTGCGAGCAGTTGCCGTTAATACACGCTAACCAAGCTCCCGAGAAAAATAGGCCTCCATCAGTACATCAACATTCCCCGAGCTGCGTAGTGCCGCCATGGAATGTAGATGCACTGAAGGGGCCCATTTTGGGGGAGCAGCACCTATCCGAGCGCACAATGCAAGTACAATTTTACACCAGCACGCTATATATACCCCATCAGTGGGGAAGCCAACCGGCAGAAGCCCAGCTGGCGGAAGCCCAACCGGCGAAAGTCCAGCCGACAGGAAGCCAACCGGCAGCAGTCCAACCGGCGGGGGAGTGTCGCAGCATCGTACCACCGCGATGCTCTAAGATCCGCGCGAGGAGAAGAACATCGCAGCATGGTATCACCGCGCCCCCTCAAGTCTCACGCCGCTTCAATCAAGCCCCGCTGGGTAGGCTGGCAGCCGCTTATCGTCAAGGGTGCTCAGCGCAGGAGACGCGCGCGAGCGCAGCGATTTACGACCCGCTCCGCCCCCTATGCCGATGCGTTTGACTCCACCAACAACCCCGGTCCGGCCCCTCGGTGGCGAGGCCAACCTCGACTTCGATCTCCGCTCCGGATGACAACCCCGACCCCGCGACGGAGTCCGTGGGTGACGAAGCCTTCGCCGAGCCGCCCGGCGCCATACCTTCGTAGCAAGCCGAACACTAAATTTCGAACGCTGAAAAAGCTCACAGGCCGCAGGGATGGAGGGGGCCAAAGGGCTCGGCAACATGGCTTTGGCCAGTGAAGCCCTTCACCATGAGAGGCTCCTGTTGTAGGGGTGGCCCCCACCTAAGCCCAGCAGGCCTGTTAAGAGAATGTAAGGCCCAGAATGGGACATGTATAGTGACCAAAGTACCCCTGAGGGGAGTACTCATGTGTAAGGGTGTAACTGTAAAAGCACTCCCCAGGTGGATGTATATATGTTGGACATAGGCCTTGGGGAAAGCCCGAAGCCATTCATTTACTCAACTCTCCACTACCACACTCTCTCTCTGTTTGGTCTGTAACCACAACACTTACAAACTTAAAAGATATCAATTACAGAAATTGATACCACTTGTAAAATTTAGTTCAAGTTAGCAAGTTAAGCTAGCATGGCAAATGTTTAATCACATATACAAAAGCATAACAAATCTAGCTAACTAGAATTACATCACAATTGAGTAATAATCAAAGTCCACATCTAAATACACATCTTGCAATGAAATGCCACTTATGTATGATGAAAATGGAACCAAGCAAACCCCCCTAACTACAAGAGAATACCAAATGCATGATACCACTAGAATAAGCAAAAATGATCAAACTCCCTGTAAACACAAGCTTCAAGATACAACATCTAAAAGCACTTGCAGGGGAAGAAATAGTTCAAAAGATCCAAATCTGCAAAAGTCACTCCCTAACTCTCTCTTCACGAGGAATGGCTAAAAGAAGATGGTTAGGCTCTATAATCCACATGGTCTCTAGGAGAAGGATGACTCATAGCTAATAACCGAATCTAAAATACTAGAAATCCCCATTATTGGACACTAGTGACTGAAGAAGCAAGCTCAACCAAGACTGGGGGAAAACACAACCTAAAAGGCCTCAAAATGTGCCTAAGAGGGACTCATGCATAATGTGATCCTATCCTTAGCCCAACCAACCCTCCAACTACAAAAGCCTCCAAATGATATACAAAGTATGAATCAAGGGTAAGGGTCTGTTTGGGAGAGCTCCATCAGCTCCAGATCCACGAAAAACAGCTCCACTCCATGAAAATTTACCCAAACGCTCCAGCTCCGCGAAATCTAGATGCACCAAAATCCTGGATCTAAGGGCCAGATCCATGGATTTCATGGAGCTCCTCAAGGGGTGCTCCACCGTGGAGTTAGTTGGTAATTACCCACCAATGCAACTGGTTACACACCCCATCCCACCAAAAGTGGCCATTCCCACCAAAACCTCAATTTCGTGAATCTGGAGCTGTTGTACAAGCCAAACACTCCATGGTGGGATCCCAGATCCACGGAGGAGTTGCTCCATGGTGGAGCTGCTGCTCCAGATCCACGTTTTCAGTGGTGGAGCTCTCCCAAACAGGCCCTAAAGTAAAAGCACACGAGACAAAATCTATGTTGCACTGCTTGGCAGTGAGATGTAGTCAAAGGAGTAAAGCTGAGCCAAGTTATATCCCAAGATTGATAGCCATTATTGAATGATGGAATGAGGAAGATAGAGACTCAAAAGCTCTAGAACCAAGGAGTCTGCAACAAACCGGTCAGACCACCATCATGTGGATGGTATGACCACTTGGGGCTGGTCTGACCACCAGGTGAATATCGATTTGATCACTTCCCTGGTCCCAGACTGTAGCGTTGTACACTTGGTCTCCGCTCTCTCATATAAAGCCTACATCATAGAAAAGATATCGTATGCACCCTGGAACCAGGGTTAGTGGGAAATGACATGCAAATCCGGTCTCGTGACATATGTCAAGCAAACATATTATGATCCAAAGTAAGGGTCTATTCTTTTTGGCTGCGGCTTGTGGCTTTTGGCTACGGCTTGTGACTTTTGGGCTGTTTGTACGAGAGATTACAAAATAACAGAAACTCACGTGCGATTTTTGCTGATATAAATGAAGTCAGTAAAGTATGTACTACAATTAACTAGTAGACCCTATCTTAAAAAAATACTCCGTTTAAAAGCTAGTTACTATAGAAAAGCCGAAAAGTAGCTTTTAGAAGCTGAAAAGAACAGGGCCTAAGATGTAGGCAATAAATATTCAATACTCACATAAGCATAAGAAAATAATTTTGAGCACAAAAAAAATGAGTATAGCATGTCAATGAGCAAAAATGAACACTATATGCTAGAGAGATAAAACAAGATGTGTATATATATCCATGGTAGACATGAAGCAAATGAGCAATAAAGCACATAGCTTGACAAGCACATAATCAAGGACAAAGAATAAATGTAAGTATATGAATACATGAAACATAAGAGCATGATACATAATGTTGCAAGAATAATGCATACTTATGAAGATAAAACTCATATATCCACAAAACATGAACAATTATCTAGCACATGGATATACAAGTAAATACACATAAAGGCATGATAAACATGTAACATGAGTAATACATGCCAATATGATATAAGAGAGCACATGGAAAAACGCAACATGCCAATTATGATTGAACATGAATATAAGGGTATGAAGGTATATGATTGCTTACAAAGTAGATAGAAATGCCAAACGTGAAAGCATATACCTCATGGAGGCCATCAAAGTTAGTGGAGAACCATCAAGTATTTCAATTATATAATGAAGCAAAAGACCGAAACCCATCAATCCATGTTATTCATCTTGCATCCTCGGTACCTACACGTAGGAAGAATAAGGTACCCAAGTCTTGGATCCCAAAGAGTTAGAGAGCAAATTCTTGGGAACCCAAAGCTTGGGCACACCATCAATAGAAGCTATTGAATTCTTATGTTAATTACCATGATGTATTGGATGGTTCATACACGAAGGTCCATTCTTAAAGGCACGCCGCGAGTGGACAACTTCATGAGAAAAACGAGCACCATCTCTAGAAAAGTAGTGAGAACCTTGCTTGAAAGCATGATGATGAGAACCAACACGACTAACAAAAGAACTCAACTCCTCCTCACCATGGGTGCACACCTTAATGGGGAAAACGAGGTCCACCACTTTAGAAACGGCGAGAATCTTGACTCGGGACAGCACGTGGACTAAAATCAAAACCATGATAACCAAGTCCATGGTGCTATCCAACACCACTAGAAAAGATGTCGAAAAAGCTATCAACATAGTGAGCCTTCATGTTAGCTCTCGAGTGTTCATGCCATGAGGAAAGCTATGAATACTTAGAGACTTAGAAGTATAGGCTTAACGCATGTGTTTATCACGCTGATAGCAAAAGTCCATATATACCCATCCTTCCTATAAAATGTGAAATGATGCAAAAGTCTACTAGGAAACACAGTCTGAGAAGACAAAACACCATCCTTACTCAAAGAAAAAGTCTCTTAGGACAAGCATGAAGATCTATGTCAGCACTAGGTTCACACATGCAATAATATGGGCAATATGTGTTCCTAAAAGCTCAACAATGAACTCAACGCTTGTGCTTCACATGGAGAAAGTGAAACTCAACAATGTGTCCATCCTTGTTATAAAAGCTAAAATGATACTTCTTTTTGAGAGATGTAGTATCATGTGAAGAAAAGCACCCTCATTTTTTGGAAGTCCCTTGGACAATACTAGAAAAATTACAATAAGCATCAAAAGGCAAGCTAGAGCTATCCAAAGCAATGGCACAAATACCAACATCAACTGACTCAAGGGAAGAACTAGAAGAATCCAAATACGATTGAGAAACATGAGAGTCACATGACTTGGCACTTATATCATCGTTCACTGTCTTCAAATAATCAAGCTCATTCTTCAAGGTAATGCAAGATGTGCAAGAAATTGAGGATACATTAATAATATGTATGGAATGTAAAGCATCAACATAATTTACCAAGTTAGTACAATATTGCAAGAGAGTAAATCATCGTTAATCAATTTTTCATATTTCAAGCACATGCTAGGAGGACTAGACTTAAACTCATCAATTTCAGTCTAGCATTATCTAATTTCATAAGACAATTGGAAAAGCTCAAATTTTCTTTTTTTGTTTTCCACTCTAGTAAGTTCAGGTTGTTCTACATATATGGAACAAGCCAATTTTAACTTCTCAATTTCAGCAAGCATATCTACACAAGATTCACAATCATTTCTAGTCATGGACCTAAAATTATCAATCTCTAATCTAGCACAATGAAGCCCATGATGTAAAGCAACATAAGAATCATTTGATCTAAGTAATTCATTTCCAGATTTCAACCATACAAGATATGTTCTTAATTTAGTATTATGACAATCATGCAGATGGCAAAGGAGATTTCAACATAGCAATTTCATCAAGCAATTCACTATTTTTCAACTCTAGAATATTCACAAGGTTGTCAAAAGTATCAATTTTTGAATTTAGAAAGATAACTTCCTCAAAGAGTTTCTCCTTATTCATCTTGCTTAGGTTTAGTCGAAGATCATGCTCCATGGTTATTCTACACTCGCAATCGGGTTTCTTCTTCTCCTTGGGTTCAAGTGTCTTCTCATCCCTATAACTAGGACAAGACCAGTATAAATGTCCAACCATTCTATACACAATGCAAATAATTCCTTAACTCTTTGCCAAAGAATCACAAGAAGAACAATCAAAAGACCCACAAGATCTCACATTAGCCACCATACTCATGATTGGTTAAGATCACTCAAAAAGCAAACATTGCACTGATACCACTTGTAGAACCAAGAATGGCGACTAGAGAGGTTGAATAGGAGCCAACCCAATTAAAATCTTTTCAAAATATTTTCCAAAGGAGAAAGCAAAGCTCTTTACTCTAATAGCTATTAGACGCTATAAAAAGGTGTGAACATCAAAACCTAGACACCTAGAAAGAAATCTCCAAGAAGAAAAAATCAAGAAAAATCTGGTTTTACCCCTTACCACCATGTAAGGTGCGGTACTACCGCTCCTTAGTTGGAGGTACTACCTTTCCTTCAAATCAGTACTGAAAAATTAGCCCGAGAAAAACCAAATCCATACAACTTTCATAAGCAATGCCCAAATGACTTGAAATTTGAACCAAGATCAAACCTTATAAACCTAAACCAACAAGAGATCTTGCAATACACAAGAAGGTTGGGACCTTTTGGGTCTCAAAGCTCTGTTGTAGAAAAACCAGTGTCAAACCACAAAAATATGCCAACTCTTAAATCGAGGCTCCAAATCACGTAAAACTTGGTATGCACATTCTCTATGATGTCAAAAACATATTTCAATCAATGATAAAGAAAATTATTGCCAAAGTTCTGATGTTTTTTCATTTGATGAAAAGATGCACCAAAATTGAACAGAAAAGAGAAACTCCGATCTGCTCTTACTCATGAGTTCTTGATAATCTAGATAACCTTATAGGTTCTCACATGTTATAGCAAGTTAGATCATAGCACGAACTCAAACTAAAATGCCCACATGATCAAAACCCCAAGAACTTGCAAATAACAAGTGTCTAGATAGATGAGATATGGTCCCTAAGAGCCACCTTCATCACTTACTCATCCCTGGCTTAAAGCAAGACCAAGAGGGAAAGGAGAAACACTAAAAACCAAGAAAAATCAAGATTTCATCACTCGAACAAAGCGAGAAAGACTAGGACAAATTTTGATCTCTATTGATACTTGTAGATGAATATTCACAGCCAATCTATAGCCACATACATGGCCTAAGGATGACAGAAAGCTCAGCCACAAGAGCCTCTCATATCTCCCATAAGGTTCTCACCAAGAACCCTAACTCCTCTCAAGGCTAGGCATCAATTCTCTCAAAAACTTAACCTAGTCACCTCTCTCTCTTCTTATATATGATGGTTCACAAGGAAAACTCTAACTAACACCTCTAGTTGGGTTTCATCCATTCTTACATATGCTAACCCATTAACCCAATACTATACCAGGTTTTACACTTACACGTGCATGCTTCTTAATGTGCACATACCTATTAACGCGTTAGTGAATCAACACTTGATCCACTTAGCATTTTTAGCATATTTATGATCTAGACCACTTAGGCCACCACCGCAGTTTCGCACACCACCACTTTTCTTGTATTGGGCTATTTACCAAAATGTTCCTCTGCTGCCTTTCACAAAACTTCCCGCTTCCTTTGTAATGAAGTATCGTCTATGCTTCGTCTCTTTCCTATAGCCCCAATGACTTACTGCTAAGTCTTTCACATGTCCATATCCTACTGAACCATCCTCGCTTGCAAACGAGTCAAGTCACTTGGCGCACCATATGCTTTTCCTCACATTATGATGGCACTCAGCTTCCATGATTGTTCTAGACCCCAGCTTGTCTCTATGCTTAGTCCTGATCCACCTTACTGTTGCCCATCATGTCTACTACCGGTAGCTCCCACTTTGGTTCCTCGTCATCTCGCCTTGTAACCATGCCGCTAGCGTCGATCATCTTCTAGTGGCTCCCAGATCATTTGGACCTCAGCTCCTCTTTAGCATAATTCGATCTCGTGATCGCTTTCAACATAAGCTCTCATAGCTTAGTTCTGTTCCCGTCCGTCTCACCACGACGTAGCTCTAGAGTCTTATAACCACTAATATCAAGCAAACATTCACGTAGCACCGTACAATACACAAAACCATCAATTGTCACAATTTGTCTATACAGTGCACCGTGCAAAATGTATGCACCTAAATAACGGCACTGATGTCGTGCCCATACTCAACAAATTTAGCTCAAACCAATTCATGCTGTAAACCTCCAAGGTCAACCTAATTGCTAACCACAGACTGATTAGACCGCCAACATCTCGGCCGGCCTAACCGCTATGGCCAATATGATCATCAATCAAGGGTCAGTCATACCGCTACCTCTCATAGCGAAAACACACTCACTGGACATAGGAAAAAGGCTACCGCCAACTAGAATCTGGTCATATTGCAACCCCGGTTTGACCGCCATTCAAGTCCGATACCACTGCACCTGGTTGGTCAGACCGTGGCTCCCATGCCAGTTGGACTGCTATTCCTTGGCCGGTTAGACCGCTCTTGATCGGTATGACCGTGGCCCCAATATCTATCATACTGCCAAAACAACAGAGCAACTAAAAAATTATAAACAAAAATTATAAACTCTTAGAAACCAAACTCAAACTCCTTAAACTCTCTAAACAAAAAAAAACGATTACTCATCGTAATGACAGAATGGCTCCTCGTGGCCTCACACATTATGTACTACAAATTGCGTCAGAAACAATACTAACGAAGCATCGGGGACGAATCTCTTATATAATGATTAGATGTTCAGAGAAAGCTCACATACTGATGCGACGTGCATCGATGGAATAGCAAAACGGTGCTTCTAGGTCGATCCGTGGATCATGTAGGCGATCGAGCTCGAAGCAGGCTTGAGCGCCCCAAGAAATTCCCCACTGTTTCCGGTGCCCAATCATTGGTGGAGATCGTGGCGAGGGCCACATGGTAAACGGCTGGATGTGGATGGAACTGCTTGTCCGGACTGTCCGTCAATTAGAGCAACCTTCAACTGGCTGTATGAACACTTACAGCCCACTTATCAGCTCATTCAAATAGTAGTTTACAACCAGCTGAATGCTGTATGACCCACCCCTTTCTCTCACAAAGTTTCTTGGTTCTTGTGCTTCAGCTGGCTGTAAACTTACAGCCCACCTCTCTTCTCTCTCCTCCACCTCAGCATACAGCCTACTAACAGCCTCTTATTATACTTGCTCTTATAGAAAGATTCCTGGATGCATGATGCTGATAATGTCTTTTTTTAATATAAGAAGGGAGGAGGAAGAACCCGAGAGTGGAACTGATTGACTGCATGTAATGTCGCGCTCTGGCGGAGGTTAGTGGAGGCCAAGGAGGGTCATGCCTCCCAACCCCCTGTATCCAAAAATTTTGAATATAGATATATTCTTACAAGCTCATTTTTTGTTTATTCCATATAGATTTTAGCATTTTCTTTCCAAAGCTTTAGGCTAGTTTATGTTTTTTTTCTAGAAATGGTCTAATCTCAAAGCTTTGCATGGCATCTCTTTAATTCTTTCCATCCAAATTTTCTTCTAGAAATGGTCTAATCTCAAAGTTTTAGCCTCGTTATCTTGTGCATAGTTTTTTTCCTTTCCTTTAGCTATTGTATGTAGGGGTGAAAACAGATTCGGATATTCAGCTACCGAATCTGGATACAAAATGGATCCGAAAGTGCCGGATCCGAATACCTAATATTCGGATGCGGATCTGGTATAGGTCGTCTCTGATTCGGATTCGAATATCCAGGTTCAGCAGATATAATAACAGCAACTTACTAATATGTATCTTTTGTATTTGACCGCCAAATGGAGCATACTATATATGCATTTCAATCATATCGACGAGCCCGTCATCATGGTGGGCTTTAATTTGGTATTTTATATTTTTTTTATTTGGACATATACCCAATAAAGCTTTTTGCATGCTCCTTTTAGTTAAATTTGATATATTTATAACCGATTTATTTGCAATATTTCTAGAATTAGTTAAGATTAGTGACAAAATAGCAGCAATGATCAATAATTATGTGACAAACTAGAGAAAAAATAGCATAAATATTACTATAAAACCGATATTGATTTGTTAAACTTCATTGCGTTAGTTATTTATCAATTTAAAATATTAAAATAATTTGGTGCCATGTTTTAAATAGGAGATGCTACAAATACTTATTGGAAGCCGAAAAATAGTCAAATGCAATCCAATTTTGAGTATAATCTGATCTAAATTTGTATCCTACATTTGTCCTGTTGATCGTGCAAAACTGCACACCGCAAGTGCACGGGCTGCCGCTAAGATAGCAGCGAGATGTCGTGTTCTCCACAGGGACTAGAGTACCGGTGGCACGACACTTAACCAAAGCTAAATCGCACGAACTGGGAGATGAAGACTAACTGCAGAAACTAAGACAAACTAAAGCTAGAAATCAGATCTGCAAAAGAGATAAATAAAGAGAAAGGAAGAGCTAGGGGAAGAAATTGCGAAATAGGAACTACTGGACTGGACTAACTCTACCGTGAGACAGGAAAGAAGAGACTAAGGAAGACAAGCAAGAAATACAAGAGGTTGAGCGAGGGATGAGCAAGAAAAGAGAAGAGAAGGGAAGGGCTGATAGAAGAGGTGATGAAAGAGAGAGAGACCGAAGAAAGACTAACTAGAAATAAAACAGGAATAGCTAAGGAAAAAAAGGAGAGAGAGAGCAGGGGAAAGAAAAGGGCTAAGAGTTGGCTAGGCTAGCAAAAGAGGAGGAGAAAGAAGGCATAGATAAGAAGAGAGCACGGGATACAACAGACTAGAGACAAGATTGACAGACAGAAAGAATCTTGAGAAGAGAGGGAAACTGAGAGAAGTGGGGAAGAAAGACTGGAATTGAGAAGAGAAAGGGGGGAGAGAGAGAGCAGAAGAGAGAATAAGGCTAGGAGTCGGTTAGATTTGCTGCAAAAGGGTAAGGGAAAAGAAAGAAGACAAGGATAAGAAGGGAGTGCAGGAGACTAACAGACTAGAGAGGTGATAGACAGACAGAAGAAGACGCGAGGTGAGAAAGAATTAGAGAAGAGAAAAGAGCTAAGAAAGGTCTACAGAAGAGCAGGGAGATTAAGAATCGGACAGGATGAGGGGGAAAAGGAATGAGGGGACAGAGAGCTAATTCTACCGTGAGAAGGATTGAGATGCGCTAAAGAGGAATTGCTAGCTAAACGCAGAGAAGAGATATAGAGAAAGAGGGTGAGGAAAAGAGGAAGGAAAGAATTTGCATTGGACTGCCTAGAGGAAGATCAGCTAAAACTACAATCCTACCCCTTCAACCAAGCAAGCATACAGACAACTATCAGAAATAGATCAAGACCAATAACAATCACGCAAGCTTTATTACTGCTAGAAACAAGGAAATAAACCCTAACTCAAGATCTACAAGAGACAGCAGATTTAGACTAACTGAATATATTTTTTTACTTTTCTACTAACAGAAATAAACAGATCTGCAAACATAAAATTAAATCTAACAGAATGATTGAAGCCTAAAGACAGATAGCGGCATCACACGGCTAGTGGTTAAACCTACAAGCTGAAGCATAAACTAAAGTAGACTAACAGAGCAATCAAGTGAAAATCATGAATCTATCAGGAAAAAAAATCATCCACATCAACATCTTAGATTGAATAAGAACATGAAAATACTCTTAGCATCCAGATCCGCACAGAAACACATGAACATCATAGATCTACCATGTAAACATCTCAGGAATAAACATCTACCAGACAAGCACAACTTAGTAACCAGATCTACTTAGAAATACATGCATATCACAGATCTGATATTCACACATCCAAAGCAGGCCATCACAATGTAAAAGATGTAGATCGGGAACGAGTCAACCATAAGAATTGAAGATCTGCCGTAGACGACCGTCAGTAGAGGATGCAGGCAGGAAAGAAGCAGAGCTGATGCAGAAGCCGAAGGGGTAGCCGTGTAGAAGGAGCAGATCAGCCGTAGATGTAGTAGGCGAAGCAGATCCTGGGGAAGAACCCGTAGAGGTAGCAGGCAGTAGGGAAGCAGAGGAGGAGTAGCAGATCTGTGCGTAGAGGAAGAAGAGGAAGCAGATCCGCGCTGGCCACCATAGAGGAAGCAGATCCAAGCCGAAGAAGTCGAGGAACTCACAGATCCAGGCTCAGTGAGGGCAGATCCGGGCGTGGAAGGGGCAGATCCGTGAGCTTCAGATGTTGATGTAGCAGATCCACCCGGTAGAAGGTGTAGGAGTGGCTGGTGGAGGTGCTCGGGAGAGGGGAGGCGAGCGGATGAGATCTGGGAAGAGGCTAGGGAGGCTGCATGTTTGGGTGGAGAGGTGCGGAGCGGTGATGGAGCTCGGTGGAGATGTGGAGATCGTGGAGGCTCTGGAGGAGATGGAGGGCTTCGGGAGTGTGGTCGCGAAGGAGGATGGGTGGCGGCTGCTGGTCTCCCCCCCGTAGAGGTGCGGTTGTCCCTTTTATACCAGCGGCGCCCTCTAGGGTTTCCAGTGAGGCGTGGGGGCACAGCTAGGGTTTGTGCGCAATTTGCATTTTGGTTCCTTCTCTTTGGTGATTTCGCAACCCTAGCTCCTTCAATGTTGATTTTCTGTGGATTTTGCGCCTTGCTCGCGCCGACCTACAAGCAAAGTATAAACCCATGTAAACAGTCCAAAGAAGAGGCAAATATATATAAGATCAGTGATATTAAGGCCAATATTTGCTACTAACAGTAGGAATATGATATGGAAATATATTTCAAATATGATGCACATCACCTGTCCATACTCATATCCGACGTTTGTCCGATTCATATTTGAATCCGAGAAAAAAATGGATGCAAATATGGTTTGAACATTATCCGATCCATTTTCACCCCTAATTGTATGGCATCTCTTTAATTCTTTCTTTAGCTTTGATTGCTTCTAATTTTAGTTCCTTCTTTAAATTTTCAATTCAATAGGCAAATAGTTTGATTGTCTTGCAATGGAAGATGGTTTTTATTGTCAATGTCTTTTGGCCTCCTGTAGGATCGAATATGGCAACAGAGGGGGGTGAATGGTGCCTCTTTAAAAAGTGCCCCAAGTATCCACATGCGAGTCTCCTCTCCGATAGCTACAAAAATCTATGAAGAGAAAGCTCAAGCTCTCTGGAACTTCAAGCTAAACACATATGAGAAAGAAGCGAGAACAAAGCATTGAAAAGAAATAACCAAAAATTCAGGCAAACTGCCAGGGGCCGGTCTGACCGCACCCTGATCGCCGGTCAGACCGCCTCTTTAAGGCCGGTCAGACCGCCGATCAGTGGCCGGTCTGACCGCCCGAAGACCACCGGTCTGACCGCCATTGCTAATCCGGTCAAATCGGCCCTCGGAGCAGCAGGCTGAAAATTAACAGCAAACACTGAACTTTGCTAAAACTAAGAGAATTTCAGAAATTCTTCCGATCTTTTCAGGCCAACAGAGCAAGAACTTAATTTAAATAGCTGCAAGACTCCAGGAAACAAAAGAACTCATAAAGAGAGCAAGTAATCAAGAATTGAGCAAAAATCTGAAAAGTGGATTGAGAATGATCAGATTTTCAATTTGCTCATCACTCTTGAATCCTTTGCTCATGAGCTTTTGCAATCAACTTAGTAATGATCTCAGGGCTTGAGAACCCAAATCTCAAGCCATCTTGTGAAGGGAAACAAAAGATTCCATCATCCCCTGACATGAAACCCTAGATTTTTCATAACAGGGGAAAATGAGCGAAGGACAGAAAATTCTCAGGAATCAATGAAACTTCCATTTGCTCTTGGGAATGGAATGACCAAGTGGCCTTAAGTATTTCCCATCACTGACCAACCAAGAGCCAACTTCCTCAATTAAGATTTGCTCCAAAAACTAAGATTCAGAGAGAAAAGAACACAGAGCAAACTGAGAGAGGAAATCATCACACAGAGAGACAATCAAGACAAAGAATCTCAAATGGATTCATCCCCATGAATGCTTGCTTACAGAGGAATGATTACAAAGAGCGATACAACCCACTCACTACATGCTTGAGAGAAAACACACGCTCACACACAGAGCACACTACACTTCTTGCTCTCTACTGCTCAAGCATGCACAGACATTGCTTTCCCAATTTCTTGCTTTGCTCTGCCTCCCCTCTCCTCATTTGAAGGCAGGACCTCACCCTCAAGTGGCAAAACAAGAAATGTCATACAACATCCACTCCTCTACCTCACACTTCATATGAGGCAAATAGTCAAAGAGCATTAAGAAAATGGAGGGAACCAGCCCTTTCCACTCCAAAACCCTAACCTCTCTACTCTCATCCACCAACGGGTCTCCAACCCGTCATCCTCAACCAAAACCACTTCCGTTTTGCAGCCTTGCGTATTTTACCAAAATGCCCCTGTTGTACTTTCCCGGAAGCTTCCTGTCGTCTCACGACCGCACCCGGCATCCTGACCGTCTAGACCTCAGCTCCTCCCTGAGCCTATTCTCGATCCACTCACCGCTAGCCGTCGTGTCCACCCGACTCCGACCGAGACCTTCGACTCCACCTGAGTCTAGTCCTGGTCTGTTCCGTCGCACACAACCGCAACCGACCTCCAACCGTCTGGACCTCCGACTCCTCCTTGAGCCTAGTCCTGGTTCGCTCATCATTACTCGTCGTGTCCATCACCAGTAGCTCCATCTCCGGTTCCTCGTCTCCCGACTCGCAACCACCTCACCAGCCTTGATCATCTTCGGCATTACCGACCGTCTGGACCTCAACACCTCCTGTGCCTAGTCCCGGTCTTCCTCGCCTCACTATGACCTAGCTCCGAAGTCCTGCAGTCACGCAGACAAGCAAACCGTCACATAGCACCGCACGAAACAGTATATCAACAATAGCATAAGTAAAAGGTACTCAACCCTAGAAAACCCAAAACAAACTCAAACTTACTAACACAACCGTCAATTACTCATCACCAACATGGGGACACCTCCACATGGTCTCTCACCTCCCCTTACTTTTGGGTCACGCTCCGCCACTCACTACTATAGAAAACCGTATTACAGACGGTTCAGAAACATCATCACAGACGGTTTTCTGAACCGTCTGAATTTATGGATCAGTGATAATCGAAGGTTATCACAGACGGTTTTCGAACCGTCTATGGTGTAAATATCACAGACGGTTTGAAACTAAAAACTGTCTGTGATAGCTGATAATCACAGACGGTTTGTAAGTAAAAACTGTCTGTGATAGGTGACAATCATAGACGGGTTTTAACTAAAAACCGTCTGTGATATATCAATATCACATACGGTTTTTAGTTTAAAAATCCTCTGTGATATTGATATAGCACAGACGGTTTTCAGTTAAAAACCGTCTGTGATTATCAGCTATCACATACGGTTTTTAGTTACAAACCATCTGTGATATTCTTTTCTACCCCTAAATCTATGTCTATTTATTGTCTAGCCTCAGGAAATGCTAGACATGCCCTCTGAAACAAGCAGATCAACATGTACATGTATACATACAATTCACATCTCAATTCATTTCAGAAACATAAAACATCCAATTCACATCGCACTTCATTTCACAAACATAAAACATCCATTTGGCAAATCAATTAATTGAAATGAAATAAAATATCCATTAACAAAAACACAATTACAAAAGATCTACATTGCATTTGCACTTAGATGGTAACATTGCATTTTTTATTACTCTTATCACTCCGAAATCGAGGTCTCGCGAAAGGAACATATCCATAATCAACGAACTAGTCAGGCTACATAAGCTATACTTGGATGGTGCATGATTGACATCCAAGTATTGCTTGTGTAGCTGACAAGTTCATTGATTATGGATCTGTTCCTTTCGTGAGACCTCAATTCCGGAATGATAAGAGTAATAAAAAATCATTGTTTGTTGTGGAAATCTCTATCTGAGTTTATGACTTTAGCCACCAAAAAGTAGGCGCACTCTCCTCGAATTTGTGAAAGGTCGGGCTGTTTCAATGCAGTTGACGGGATGGACGCAGCCTGTCGATAGGAATATCAATGTGCGTATATATATAACCTGATAAGTATGAAGTAATTATGGGAAGATTGACAAACGTTGGAATTGGTGATCCTCGAGGAATCCAGGAGTATGTCCATATGGTAGCAAACGTAGAATCCACACTTGTTGTCTGGCGACTGCTGGTGGCACTACAAAAAATGGGATGTGTTAATTTAAGAGGCATTACTACCAACTGTTGCATATGATTAATTAATGTGTAATAGCGAATACCTTAAAATTTTGAACATGTGTCAGGCCTTTGGCCCCTTGTGTCGAGACACCTGACTTTGCAACGTACATCGCGAACGCCCTACGTGATTCGAAAAAGTTGACCTTAGTCATTCGGAAGAAAAGAAAGAGTACAATATAGCTATGTATGGAGACAATGTACTTACCTATCGATTACTTGGCTGACAACTGTGTAGTCCATTTTATTCTTACTTAGGGAATCAAGGTATATTGCCTTATTCCATTTTGGTACAATTACTATTAAAATCCAATGATAGTCCTGATTGTAGGGCATAAGTACATATTCCTTATCGCGGTAAGCCACCAGTGCTGATGTAATGTACCTCTCGACGAAGGGTCTATCCTCATTGATGGTATGCATGGTGACCAAGTGTGGGTCCAAGAAATCAACCGATGATTTGGTTCTTCTAGCTTTAGTCAGCATGTGTCTATATATATACATACGAAAGCAACAAATTATATATGACATTTATCGGTATGACATGAACGGAGACTGTGATTGTACATACTTACAGCGTTCAGTATCAAATGAGTGAGGCGTCGAGAGCGTTGAGCGTGAAAAGATCAAATAAATCCTCAAAGGTGACCATGAAGACACGATCTTGAATATTGTGCTCTAAATGATCCGGCGCGAATTTGACAGTGATTTCTGAGCACCGTTCTCCCTCTGGCTTATTGGACTGTTCCATATACCACTTGTGTAATTGCATGCAACTAATTGGTAGGGTTTGGAGGCGCGTTAGCAGCGGCTCACCAAGCACTAATTTGCGGGCCAATGGCAGGTATAGGATATCATCATCATTCTTCTTTGCTTTGCCCTTGCTGCCTCGGCTGTAGGTCGACTTTATGGTAGTCGACTATAAAGGTAGCACTGGTGCAATTTGTTTTGGCGAGAATAGCACCCGTAGAGATAGCACCGGTGCAGGTAGCGGTGGTGGAGATAAGTGTTGTGGAAATGGCACCAGTGCATGTAGCTCTGATTCGCACTGCCCTTGTGGTCCTGCCACCGGTGAAGAAGCCTCCAGGGAGATGTCACTTTTGGGCCACTGGATGAATGTTCCAATGGCCCGCCCTAGAGTCACGATCTCGTCGTTGGGGGGCTTCGGTAGCAGGACGACCTCAAAATTGACATGCACACCATCCACATTAACTTTTGTGAAGCCTGGTGCTATAGGTCTACGGTGCACCATGGCCTCTATAGCAGACGAATATGCCTGGCCCCAAGCAGCATACAAGGGAACGGAGGCATATCTCACTTGGAGCCTGCACTTCGTAGGCTCCTACATAACGATACAAAATTAGCTACTCCAATAGGCCTATCAATGGATCAAGTATTCGAGAGATAAAAATTATTACCAGGATGTTGTCCATAGGAAATCTAGCCTCACTTTTCGTCGGATTGGACGCGCAACTACTCGGACGGTTGGGGGGCTAGCTAGCACAGGAGCGACGGTGATGGCCTGCTGATTTTTTGTAAATCTTCGCACCTCATCTCTGATATAATCAGCCAGCTCCTCTCTAAGAGATGCCTTGATCTCTTCTCGTAGCTGTGCCTCACGCTCGGCTTTGGTTCTGTTCCTATGCCGATACATTTTGGAGTCATGTTGGAAACCATGTTTTCAAGGAACGTAAAGCCCAAGGCCTCTCGTACGACCCTGGTGCTTCGTGTTTCCTAGGGCCGCGGAGAGTATATCTTTCTCCCTTGTTCCTTGGAATGATCCCTGGGAAGATTCAACACTCAGCGCTTCCTGCAAGAGCATGACATGTCATTTCACTTCCTACAAAGTTGTGGAGTAATTACATATTACGTAGTTCGATTGATATCTTATCAGGCACTGGGACACTTGCTGGTCTGCAGGGTTTCGAAAGGAGACGTCCCCTGATGTCATTGTAGATGACCTTGCTCTAATCCAATTTCGAGCGCGGTCATCCAGGATATTGGCAAATGGCGGGGCGGTGTCCTGCAGGATTGCCTATTCGTCCTCCCTCCTCCACAGCGGGATTTTACCCGCATACGCAGCTGTGCCAAGTCTGTGGGGGTGTGTGTTTTTTGCCTGCAGGGCCTTGTGCGCCGCACTTGTACTTTTAAAATCTTCGGTCGTCTTCATCGCCTTGAACTCTTCCCATTGTGGTTCCAGGAATGGGTATTTATGAAAGGGCATTACATCCTTCTCCACGTAGTCCTTGACAAGCGTGCTCTTGAAGTTCATCCATGCTTTGCACACCGCTAGCAAGGCTTGTCATTTTACGGCGTCTTGGTGTTCTTCTGGGATCTCGAATGATGCCAAAATTTCTATCAGTAGCTCACGTTTCCGACTCCCGGGCACGCTCTTCCACGAATCGAATGTGATCTCAATTCGTTCTCGTGCAACTATTCCGATCATTCTTCGAAATGCGCATACTGCTTGGCGAGGAAGGAGAGGGGTCCCAGATCCATCGACCTCTGTGATGGCAAATCGGCCCTCAGGCTTTTTCGATAGCCCTCTTCCTTGGCGTTTTGATTTTGGAGCGGACGCATCCAGCGATGATGTTGAAGAATGCGCGGATGACATGTTGGCCTTCTAAACAACATATACAAGGGATATATTCAAATTACGTGCACTATAAGCAACAAAAAAGAAGAATCCAGTGACTTCTTCAAGATATAAACAGGTGAAAAGAGAAGACCATAGTTCTCACACTCCAATAGCTATAAGGAGTTATGAAGAACCATCCTAGAAATTATATGTCACTAGAGGGATAGATAGATGGTGATATAAATGGAGCATGTCGGAGAAATATACATATACATATACATATACATATACATATACATATACATATACATATACATATACATATACATATACATATACATATACATGCTAATGGGCCATATATACATAACTCAACATTCCTAGCAGATAGCGCACCACATGTAGTAGGTGAACATAGTGAACAGATATGGAAGCAGAAACAAACCACTGAGCACATGAACAGATTGAACTATGAGATAGACAAAACTCCCAACAATATGACGGTAATGAGAAGTATTCTCAAGAGGAGTGCCATCAGAATGACTATGCAAATCCTGAACATAGCACTGCTAAGACAGGTAGTAGCTATCAATTGTGCAAGTAATCTCAATCCCTAGAGAGTAATGTAAATGACCCAAATCTGACTAAAAAATTTCTCACAAAGTGTTGCGCACCTTAGGGTTCGGGCGTTGAGGTGTAGGCGGTGGCAATGGCGGCGTGGACGGAGGTCTGAGGAGGCAGCCGGCGAGGGGCTCGGGGGATGGCGACCGGCGAGGGGCTCGGGGGCTCGACGGAGGCAGCCGATGAGGGGCTCGGGGGACAGCGACCAGCGAGGGGCTCGGGGGCTTGACGGAGGCGGCCGGCGATGGGCTCGGGGACGGCGACGACCTGGGGGGACGGCGGCGGCGACGGGCTCAATTGGGAGAGCGACTAAGTAGTTGCTAATAACTGCAGTGTATGCGCAAAACCCTAGCGGGGGGTTATATATAAAGGATTATTACAGACGGTTCTATTTAAGAACCGTCTGTGATATTAATATCACAGACGGTTCTAAACTTAGAACCGTCTGTGATAAGCCTTTGCCCCCTGTAGTTATTAATATAAACACCAACCAGCATTCAATGAACATAGAGATACATTTGTATTTCTTTACAACAGCCCAATGAATAGTTATTAATATAAACACCAACCAGCATACACTCACATACATGCATTGTTATATACATAAATGCAAATGCCCACATATATGTCACACATTCTCATTCCACTTGCTTATTTCCTTTAAAAATTAGCCCTTCATGATGATCAATGCGTACGTAACTTGTTTCGTCACGTTGTTCGTCGTCGACCCTTATGCCATTTCCAAAAGGAGGTAACTCGTCAAATTGATTGTATTTTTCTCGTCCATTATCTATTTTTGTTGGTGCTAACTCAGGCCTAATGTCCATATCAGCCAAGTCAAGCCGTGTGTTGACGTCGTCCTTTGTTTTATCACGAATGTTCAGTAAGAGACCAATCAAACTGTCATATACATTCGTTTCTACGTGCATGACGTCGATGCAGTGTCGAACATCTAGGTACTCCCAATAAGGTAAGTCCCAAAATATTGATCTTTTCTTCAAGGTGTTCTTCTCATGAGCCCTCAATTTACGTCCCTTTCTGAGGACAACATCTAAATCCTTAACCATATTATAAACCTCTTTTCCCCTTAAATGCCTTGGAGCTGAACCGTGTTCCTTCTCTCCGTCAAATTGTTTCATCTTGCGGTATGGGTGAGCCCTCCGAAGGAACCGGCGGTGACGCATGTAGACGGTTTTGCGTGAGTGTTTCAGCCACACACTCTCGGTACCATCTAAACAGTGGGTACAAGCTTGGCACCTTTTGTACTCTGGCCCGATAGGTTACCAAGGGCAGGATAATCATTTATGTTACAGAACAATAAGGAGCACAAAGTGAAGTTCTCTCGTTTGTATGCATCCCATACCTGTACCCCTTCGTTCCACAGTACTTTTAGATCTTCCACCAACGGTGCTAGGTACACATCGATATCATTCTCAGGTTGCTTTGGCCCTTGGATAAGTATCGACAGTAAAATATACTTTCGCTTCATACACAACCAAGGAGGAAGGTTATAGATGCAGAGAGTCACGGGCCATGTGCTATGTCGGCTGCTCATGCTACTGAAAGGATTCATTCCATCTGTACTCAGTCCAAACCTTATATTCCTTGGTTCTGCACCGAAGTCTGCAAAACTCCTATCGATGTTTCTCCACTGGGCAGAATCAGCAAGGTGTCTTAGCATTCCATCCTTCTTGCGCTCCTCTGAGTGCCAACGCAGCAGTTTTGCCTCCTTTGGATTTGCAAAAAAACATTTTCAAACGGGGAATTATAGGAAAATACCATGCCACCTTAGCAGGAGGTCCTTTCTTCATCTCTGTTCCCTCACCGTCATCTGATTGATTGTTACGTTTGTATCGGGATGTGTTGCACATCGAACATACATGCATATTTGCATACTCTTTACGGTAGAGGATACAGTCGTTCAGATATACATGTATTCTTTCTACTTCCATTCCCAATAGACAAAGAACCTTCTTGGCTTTATACATGGTTTTAGGCAACTCATTTCCCTCCGGAAGCATGTCCGCTAAAAGACCTAGCAGCGCCGTGAAACTCTTGTCGGACCAACTGTTGCTTGCCTTCAATTTCAACAGTTCAAGCAAGGTCGACAACCTCGTGTACTTTGACCTGCAGCACGTGAACAAAGGTTTCTCCGAGTCCTCCATCAAGCACCGGAATTTAACATACTCTCTCTCATCATAGTTCTCTTCTACATCGCGAAGCATCTGCTCTAGATTGTCATCGTGCAACCTATCCGAATCCGAACAACAATCGACATCATCCGGCGGCATATCATTCACTTCACCGGCGATGTCATCCAGCGGCATATCATTCACTTCACCGGCGATGTCATCCGGCGGCATATGATCGTTGACTTCGCCATGACTGGTCCAACACGTATAACCCTTTTTGAAACCCCTCCGAATCAAGTGCGCTTCAATTTGCCTTCGGTTCTTAAACATATTTAAATTCTCGCAGTCAGTGCATGGACAGTACATATATTACACCCCCTTATTCAACATATCCTCCTCGGCAGCTCTTGTAAAAGCAGACACGCCATTAATGTACTCTTCACTCACACGGTTCACGACATACATCCAGCTTCGGTCCTACGTTATGTATATATATAACAACTTAGTATTAAAAATTAAATTAATTAATTATTACTACATATATACCACATGCATTCAGGCTTTGCTAGCTTAATTCATATTATAAACATGATAACTATTTGGCCTCCCACATGACGGGAACTGATCATGTATGGTCAAGTAGATGCAAACCATCTTCAATAATACTCACCAAAACTTATATCCAAATTCTAATGCAAAGAAAAATAAATTTCATTACCAACCATATCTAGAGCAACTAGGAATGTATGAATCTTCAAATCTCAATCTCTGCCTCCTCCCACCAAATTAATTGGCCTGAAATCGCCTAGACTCCTGAGCGAAAGAGTGCAGCCCGGTTAGATCTGGATCGAAATGAAGACAGATGCGGTTTTGAGCGGCGCAATAAATGTCTAGTGTCATTATCATAGACGGTTTTTAATAAAAAACCGTCTGTGATAATTCCAGATTATCACAGATGGTTTTTAATAAAAAACCGTCTGTGATAATTCCAGATTATCACATATGGTTTTTAATAAAAAAAACCGTCTGTTATACTTGTTTTCTCCGACGTCATCAATACAGACGGTGTCCAAATTAAAACCGTCTGTGTTAGTATCGGTCACAGACGGTTTTGTCAAACCGTCTGTGATTTACCGTCTAGTATTAGGCTTTCTGTAGTAGTGACTAGTCGTGCTGCTGTCAGAAGAAGTTTTGGAAAGTGGTGGCAAAATTTGAAAATTTTGAAAACCGGCGTGGGGACTAAACAGGAAAAGGTGATGGGAAAATTTGAAATATACGAACCAAATGCATAATAAGGCGCATTTTGATCCGATATAGAGACAAAGGATATTCTAAACTTGAGAAAATCAAGAGACCGCGGCAATGACGATAGTGATCCTTTCTTGAAGTGCTCTAGGAAGGTGGTAGATATTTGTTTTGGTGGGAGTTGATATTCAGAAGAGATAAATAAATAAGTACAGAAGAGAATCTTCATTATTATATCTACATGCAATACACTGGCACCTTTTGTACGTGCATGCACGTCTACATCGGATAAGAACGACACACACTAACGTTTCAATGTCTCATCCAGCATGTGCTCTCCACCTTTGTTCGTCTCTGCTGAATCCTTTTTTTTTTATCACACCATACGAAAAAGAAAAAATAACATGATTTAATTTTCTCGTGCTTGCTTGTAAAAGTTGTAACTACCAAAGGTATCAGGTATTGTTCACACGTTTGGTACCAACAACCAAAGTATTTCACAGCATGTGCAGAGCCCTAGATGCTTTAGGACCCGTATGGAACGCCGCAACCACTTTAATTCTCGGACCCTAGATGCTTTAGGCCCGTTTGGACTAGGGCTGGACGAAAAACTCGAAGCTCGTTAGCTCGCTCGGCTCGGCTCGGCTCGTTAGGATAACGAGCCGAGCCAAGATTTTAGCTCGTTAGCTATAACGAGCCAACTCGAGCCAGCTCGCGAGCCGCTCACGAGCCAAACGAGCCATGCTTCCAGGAATTTAGATATGCATATGCTGCTTCCATGGACCTAATTTGTACTCTATTGCATGTGTTAATGTGTAAATTTGTACTCTATTGTACCCAAACGAGCCATGCATGTGTTAATTTGTACTCTATTGTACCCAAACGAGCCTAACGAGCCAAACGAGCCAAACTTCCATGGATGAATATATGCTGGAGATATTTTTTGGCCCTGGCTCACGAGCCAAACGAGCTAACTCGAGCTTTTTGTCGAGCCGAGCCGAGCTGGCTTTTTAGCTCGTTAGTTATAACGAGCCAGCTCGAGCCAGCACGTTATCCTACCGAGCCGAGCCGAGCCGAGCCAGCTCGATATCCAGCCCTAGTTTGGACCATGGAAACTAGTTTAAGTTGGTGTTCATTTAAATTTAAAACCCTTGACTTGTGGTTTATTTTGTAGGGAGTGTCTATACAACATTCGACTGTTTTTTAGGACAAAAACAGTCAGATTTTGAGCTATTAGATGGAGATCCAACACCCTAGATCATTTTTTTAAGGGGGTTATTTTTTGGAGGGGGGCTTGTATGGGTGGATCCGTTGGATGGAGATCTAACGTCCCAGATCAATCTGACTGTTTTTGTCCTCAAAAACAGTCGAATGTTGTATAGCAATACTCTATTTTGTATTGTAGCGGTTAAAAATTTACAGTGGCTGATAGATTTTTAGCATAATTAAATTTAAAAAAATATAAAAATTAAAGGTTATATCATCACGAATAATGAAAAGAAATAAAGAGAAAAAAGAAAAGGCAACAAAGCACAAAAAATCTATACCATCAGAAAAAGACGAAAGTAAGTAGCTAAAAATTAAAAGTTAGAAGCAGAATCTCTAATGTGTAGGATTCTTATATAAATCGAGAAAATTTTCCGTGTTTAACTAAATCAGGTGAGGAAAGTCGAACGCGACCAAAAAAACGTACGGCACAGTCTGCACTACAGTGAGAAGGTTACGGCAACGAGTAGGGCTGAAAACGGTCGGAAACGATCGGTAGGAGGTCAAATCACTTTCAGTTTCATATTATTTTCTCGAAAACGAAATCGATACGATATTGTCGGAAACGAGAACGACATCGATATTCCGGTAAATTCGAAAATGAAACTATTCGATCAAAAGTGCATCGATAACGATCGGAAATCATGAAAGCGATATCTAAAATACAATAAACACACCGATGACGCCTACGGCCGTGTGGCTGCAGAGGAGGAGCGGAGGCGGAGGAGGATGATCTCCAACCGGGAGTCGGCGAGGCGATCTCGCATGCGCAAGCAGCGGCAGCTCAGCGAACTGTGGGCGCAGGTCGTCCACCTGCGCGACGCCAACCGCCGCCTCCTTCACGATCTCAACCACGCAATGAGGGGCTCCAGGGACGTACACTTGGAGAACGCCCGGCTCAAGAACGAGAAGGCCGAGCTCGAGACCAAGCTCGAGCACCTCATGCAAGCGAAGGCGAACGCCTCGTCGAGCTCATCAGAGCCATGCAAAAATAGTACCGAATAAATAATTCTTATCACCTCATTTTAACTTCGAGGATTGTTATTAGTATACTCAAATAAGACATGTTCTGAGGTGGCTTCTTCGGCTTATTTTTTCTTTCATGTCTATGGGAATATTCTAACTGCCCATTATTGACATCTTTTTGCCAAGGTGGCTAAGATAAATATGGATTGGGTGTACTGACGAGTTGCCATCAACAGTACAGTAGCAACAACATATTGATATAGATGAGAAAACAAGAAACTACTGCAAACCAATAAGGATTAAGAAGCCTAACCATTGGTTTCTTCCAAACAAATGATGCTTTCCACTGAAAACGATGTGGTGAGTGTGGTTGCACATGTTGCTGCTGTAAACTTGCCTGCTTCTGCGTTTCTAGAGTACTTGCCTAGAAGCTGTATTTCCATGAGAAAGATTGTTTGGATTAAATCATCATAAACTAAATAATAAATAATGATTCATCCAGATGCTTATTGGACTGAGCTCTCTTGAATTTTACACGAAATGTAGAAAACTCGTGCTTGAGACAAACCAAATCCTTGTTTTAACTTCATACGAGAATTCGATAAAACATAAACATGAAGATGTTGTCTGAAAGAAAGCTAAATGATTTCGCATGTAAATATATGCAGTTTAAAGATTCTAATGGAACAGATAAGCATGAAGAATACGATACCTTGCTCTGATAGGTGGGGTGTGGGAGACGCCGAGACGGTCCAGACGGAGTCACCGAGTCACGGTCTGTCTGTCAGTCGGTGGGGTGTGGGAATGGGCCTCCACGAATGGGCCTGGCCGCCTGGGCCTGGGTGCTCTTATCGGTAATTACCGACGGTAATTACCGAATTAAATATGGTATTTTTCGAAAACGATCGGAAGAGAGCTAAATCGTTTTCGTTTTCGTTATCGGATATTTTTACCGTTCTCGTTTCCGTTTTATCGGTTACCGTCACCGTTTCCGTTTAGGGGAAAAAATCGATAATTTCTCAAAAACGATTTTCGGTAACCGAGAATTACCGTTTTCGTTTTCAGCCCTAGCAACGAGGACAAGTTCGTCGTTGGTTGATTAGCTTTTGGACTTGAATTCCTAACTTCACGTCAGAATCACAATCACGGCCCTCCTCACCAACCAATCGACACTTTTCGAGTTTTTTCCGTACCGAACAGCTGCCCTTGGCATGCCAGAGAATCCAAGCTACCTTCCCTTGTACGCAATTCCACTTGAATGGTCTATATGTTGTTTCATTTCATAGGTCTTATGTATGCACTAGCTCGGCTGTGGTGCAACATCAATGATGGTTTTCGAGACATAATGTTGTGGACTGTAATTGGAAGCAATATTAGGGGTGGAAATAGATTGGATACGATCGAATAGTCTCAAATACGAATCCATATTTTTAAAACGAATACAAATATAAATTCAAATATTCTCAAATACGGATACGAATATTCTCGAATGTGCATACAAATATTTTCGAATTCGGATTTTCTCGGATACGAATATCAAATAAAACAGATTTCTAGTGGTTTGCCATTTTTCACCGGTTTTTGACTGGTTATCGGTTCTAAACTGCCTAAATTCAAATTTTGAATCACAAAATTCGTACGGATTTTTCATGGGTTGTAGAAACGGATCAAACATGAATCGAATACGAATATAGATACAAATATTCTCGAATATGAATGCGAATACGAATATTCTCGAATACGAATGCAAATACGAATATTCTCGAATACGAACATTTTCGAATACGGATTTTGCTTACCATATTTGTATTTTCTCGAATACAAATATCGAATAAAACGAATTATTCATTACCGTTTTCCACCTTATCCACCTTATGTAAGGGCCAATTCAACACATGCATCTGCCACTACTACAGAAAAGATAATCACAGACGGTTCAAAAATGTCATCACAGATGGTTTTGTGAACCGTCTGAATTTATGGGTCGGTAATAATACGAGGTCATCACAGACGGTTTTCAAACCGTCTGTGGTGCAAATATCACAGACGATTTTTAACTAAAAACCGTCTGTGATTATAACTATCACAGACGAAAATCGTCTGTGATTATAACTATCACAGACGGTTTTTAGTTAAAAACTGTCTGTGATATTTCCTTCTACTCCTAAATCTATTTCTGTTTATTGGCTAGCCTCAGGAAATGCTAGCCATACCCTCTAAAACAAGCAGATCAACATGTACATGTATACATCCAATTCATATTTCAATTCATTTCACAAACATAAAACATCAATTTTTATTAAGATTAGAGTCTACCATTATAATATCCCAATACAACAAGCAGGTTACACAACAAGAACAGAGAAAAAGCAAAGATCCTCTATGCCTTCTCGCCCCTGATGCAACGCATGAGCTGGATGTCTTTGACGCGCGCTCACCATCGTCGGCGTTGATTGAGCGTCTGCACGGTTGGCACGAGCTAGTTGCTTCTGCGGTGTCTTGTCTCCCATAGACTTGTGCGTCATCTGCAAGGAGGAGGACAGCAAGGAGGAGGAGAACAGCAAGGAGGAGGACAACAAGGAAGAGGAGACCAGCAAGGAGGCTGGGTTTTGGTTATATTTATAGGGGAGGGAGAGGGAGGGAGAGGCGGGAGTTCGAAATTTTTGGCGCGGGAACGGAGAGGCGGAGCTACAATCCGTGGGGTGAGGATTGGTGGATTTCTATTGGCTATGATTAGGTTGAGGAGGATCGACGGGCCCAGCGGTCATATTATCACAGACAGTTCTATATATATAACCGTCTGTGAATTAGAGCACAAATTTTTATATATCGATGCAATATAAACAACTAGTTTGAAAAGATAAAATAGCAAAGTTTATATAGCTTATGTATATTCATTTGAAAGGTTTCGATGAGATCTACAACTTTTCAGTTGAAGCAAAATCCAAATTCCGAAAGGAAGACCAATAAAAAGGGCAAAAACAGAAACCAAAAACTTGTGACGCAGGTTTAGGTCTAAAGATGGCCAATTTTAGGGGTCTTGGAGGGCGACTAGCACAAGCTGGTCATTTTTTTTGGATCAGGCTCGTCGTTAGCTTTCCAACGAGTACAAAAGCGTCGAAAACGGACACCGTATGCAAAAGTTATGCCCGTTTTACTGAAAATGTCTCAAAACTAAATCATACTCGGACTTAGCGAGAAAATATGAAATTTTAATGGATTGCAAGGCGGGAAACGTATCACAGACGGTTTTATAATAAAAACCGTCTGTGATATTCCAAAACCGTCTGTGATATTCCAAAACCGTCTGTGATAATCTGGAATATCACAGACAGTTTTTATTATAAAACCGTCTGTGATATTCCAGTATCACAGACGGTTGAGCGATAAGAACCATCTGTGATACTTCTTTTTCCGCCACAAATACCACAGACGGCCTCCAAATTAAAACCTTCTGTAATAGTGTACATCACAGACGATTTCACAAAACCGTATGTGATTTGACGTCTAGTATTAGGCTTTCTGTAGTAGTGTGCCGATTAATCATTTGGGGGAGCTGCTGTATTTCTTTGAGCAGATGTTTATTAAAGCGAACGTGCAAATAATATCCTCCGTGTGAAAAAATTTAGTACCATTACCTGAGGGTTGATTTCTGATCAGATGATCCTGTAGCTACATAGGAAACTGCATGTACCATTTCAGTCGAAACTAAGCTCGGGTAGGAACCAACATTGGCCATGTGATGCCCATTATTTTGCCTAAACTCTAGAGTTGCATTAATCTGTTTAACATGGGAATTTTTAGGTCATAAAAAACGAAAACGAGCCTTTTAATCTCACAAAATTTTCTTTTGATATGGCAGTCGCTTTGCAGATAAATGGCAGCAACTCTCGCGGCTAGTCCGTCCTTGCATTTTAGTGATTCCAAAAACAAGTGCTATAAACGTCCAAAAGTCGTATCCTCAAAATTCCAAAAACAAGTAACGATCCAAAAACAAGATGATTACCGGAAAATTTTCATTTAGGGTTACTTACAAGGTGGTATATTCCGTGAAAATGCGAATCTGGTGCGGATTCTATTTTCACCTAAATTAAAAATCTCTGAAAATTCAAAAGAAAAAAAGATGTAGGAGCGGGTATGCATGTTCAACTCAATCGCTCCGCGAGATACGAAATAGACAAAATAAATAGGCAAGTTTGTCTTTTTGGAACAGTTGTTTGATTCTTTGCCGCGCCACACCTACTTAGAAACCTGTCTCACTCGTCAGTTGTCGTAGATCGACTCAATGCTCTCGCAAAAACTTTGCCGTGTACAGTTGCGGCGATCGACTTCTCCGCCACAAAAAGTGTGGCTACCTCGTCACAGCTTGGTAAGGAGTATGACAAAATGTGGTTTTTTTCAGCGGAGATTTTTCTACCAATCCAAACCGGCATGACCTGTGAAGGGTATCTTTTTATCCATGGTTAATTGCTTAACCATCGACGTGCTCTACATGCCTTGTAAGAAACGAAATCGGTCGTAGTTATGTGCTCTCACACAAGGACCACTATTAAGTACCAAAACATAGTCCGCACATGTATTGTGATGTTACATACATACATACATACATACATACATACATACATACATACATACATACATACATGGATGGCACATACGGTTAGTTGGCTGGAATGGAGAGAGCACTACTGAATTCAGCTCCTCATGGTCCTGTGCGTTCAGGCAGCGCCCATCATGCGTGCTCCCAACTTTGTGCGTTGGTGAGTTCGGTTGGAGAGGCGATGATGATCCCCAATCCAAAAGATCGAACGTTTGAACGGCCGGTCTGTCGAGTTCGAGATCGGGCAACTGGCCCCGTCCTTTTAGATACGGTTGATAGCTTTTAAAGCCTAATAAATAATATCGGTTAATAAAAAAGCCAGCTGAAAAATTGAGAAGAATGCATGGACTAATGCTTGCTTCCCCGGACAGCCTTTTGGTCCTGCACCATACTTTCTACTTGTACTGGGATTCTGCTACCAGAATGCTCCATCAACCGTCGTGTACTTTTCTTCTCTTTTTTTCTCCTTACTTTATTTCCCGTTATAAAAGTTTAGAAGAGTGAGTTAAACTTGTCTGATTAACCCAACCTGGGTATTTACATTTTAGTTTTAGTTTGGCAGGTCCTGAAAATTTTGATTTATTATGCGTCCATTTGACGATTATGGGTTAAGAACATCTTTTTAAGAAAAAAGTGGCAAGAAGGAACATACTATATTTTTTTCGTCAAAAGACTAATGAAAGGTCAAAGATGACATAAGAGCGAAAGCTCCTTCTATATTTCTCTATTATTACTAGCCCATTGTAAGTTTTGTGATGCAGACATTCATAAAAACATGGGGACGACAATTTCTAAAGTCCTGTTCGCTTTGGTTTTTATAAGATGTTTTTCTATAGTAAATGATTTTTTCTGTATTACCTAGCTTTTAAATGAAGTGTCTTTTTAAGGCGATGTCTACTGGTTGATTGTAATATACACTGTAGTAACTTCATTTATATCGGCTAAAATTACACGCGAGTGCCTCCCTTTATAAGCTTCTCTACAAACTATTACTATTTATAAACTAAAACCAAAAGTCATAAGTAAAAACAATTATGAATGCCCCTTAAGTCAACTTATGCCTTTTTTTTAAGTGCAATTCACATTTTCGAACCATTGAATCAAGCTAGTGTCAAACACACATTCCGAAAGCCCAAGAGTTGACTTAAGAGTTATCGCAAAATCGAACAACTTACAATTAGGGCCTGTTTGGCAGAGCTCCACCAACTCCAGCTCCACCAAAAACAGCTCCACTCCACGAATTTTTACCCAAACGCACCAGCTCCACGAAATCTGGATCCACCAAAATACTGAATCTAGCTCCAGATTCATGAAATCCATGGAGCACCTCAAGGGGTGCTCCACGAAACCTTGTTTCGTACCTACTCGTGAAGTTGGGTGGTAATTACCCACCTTTTGCTACTGGTTACACACCCCATCCCATACCACCATAAAACCCATGGGCAAAACAGGTCATTCCCATCAAAAACTCAGTTTCGTGGATCTGGAGCTGCTGTGCAAGCCAAACAGTTTTGTCTAGCTCCATGGTGGGATCCCAGATTCACGGTGGAGCTGTTTTGGGTGAATCTGCTGCTCCAGATTCATTTTTTCAGTGATAGAGCTCTGCCAAACAGGGCCTTAGGGCCTGTTTGGGAGAGCTCCACCAGCTCCAGATTCACGAAAAACATATTCAGATTCACTTTTCCAAGCCAAACACCTCCAGCTCCAGCAGCTCCACCGTGGATCTGCTCCACCAAAACCATGGATCTGGCTCCAGATCCACCAAATCCATGGAGCACCTCAAGGGGTGCTCCACGAAAACTTGTTTTGTATCTACTCGTGGAGTTAGGTGGTAATTACCCACCAATGCCATTACACACCCCTCCCAACCGTTTTTTCTATTCGGCTTCTTTTCTCTCCAAGCGACCGACGCTCCCCCGCCTCCTCCCGGATCCGCCTCCCCCGCCTCCTCCCGGCTCCTCCCGGCCTCCGCCTCCGACCGCGTCCGCCTCCTCCCGGGCCTCCGCCTCCCCCGCATCCGCCTCCCCCCGGGCCGGCGCCGCCTCCCCCGCTTCCTCCCGCCTCCGACCGCGTCCGCCTCCTCCCGGCCTCCGCCTCCCCCGCCTCCTCCGGCCTCCGCCTCCCCCGCCTCCGACCGGTCTCCGCCTCCCCGGCCTCCTCTCGGTCTCCGCCTCCTCCCGGCCCCCGCCTCCGACCGGTCTCCGCCTCCCCCGCCTCCTCCCGGCCCCCGCCTCCGACCGGTCTCCGCCTCCCCGGCCTCCTCCCGGTCTCCGCCTCCCCCGCCTCCTCCCGGCCTCCGCCTCCGACGCCTCCGACCGGCCTCCGCCAACCCCGCCTCCTCCCGGCCTCCGCCTCCTCCCGCCTCCGACCGGCCTCCGCCTCCCCCGCCTCCGACCGGTCTCCGCCTCCTCGGCCTCCTCTCGGTCTCCGCCTCCCCCGCCTCCTCCCGGCCCCCGCCTCCTCTCGGTCTCCGCCTCCGACCGGCCTCCGCCTCCCCCGCCTCCTCCCGCCTCCGACCGCCTCCTCCCGGCCTCCGCCTCCCCCGCCTCCTCCGGCCTCCGCCTCCCCCGCCTCCGACCGGTCTCCGCCTCCCCGGCCTCCTCTCGGTCTCCGCCTCCTCCCGGCCCCCGCCTCCGACCGGTCTCCGCCTCCCCCGCCTCCTCCCGGCCCCCGCCTCCGACCGGTCTCCGCCTCCCCGGCCTCCGCCTCCGACGCCTCCGACCGGCCTCCGCCAACCCCGCCTCCTCCCGGCCTCCGCCTCCTCCCGCCTCCGACCGGCCTCCGCCTCCCCCGCCTCCGACCGGTCTCCGCCTCCTCGGCCTCCTCTCGGTCTCCGCCTCCCCCGCCTCCTCCCGGCCCCCGCCTCCTCTCGGTCTCCGCCTCCGACCGGCCTCCGCCTCCCCCGCCTCCTCCCGCCTCCGACCGCCTCCTCCCGGCCGCCGCGTTCGCCGCGCCTCGCCTGCGCCGCCCGGGGCCGCGCCCGCCGGCCGCTGCCGCGCCTGACGCGTGGGGCCAGTGGGTTTTTTTTTCATTTTGCCCCTGACGCGTGGGGCCCAGGTGTAAGTGAGATAGAGAGGGAGGTGGAGCTGTACCAAACACTTTGACGAATCCCAGATCCACCATGGAGCTGCTCCACGGTGAATCCAACTCCAGATCCACGTTTTTCGTGAATCTGAAGTTGGTGGAGCTCTCCCAAACAGGCCCTTAGTGAACCGATAAAAAGATTTAGCATATCCGTAGCAGGCCAAGGGTAAGCACTAAGCGCCGAGAGGGTGTCAACCTCTCACATCACATGCTTAATAAAAGAGATCACATGGCCACCTTTATGGCAGCCACTACGACACTATAACCTTCCCAAAACAATGCGTTAGCCATCCAGAAAAGGCATCACGTCCATTAGTCCCATCTAATCTCTGCTGAGCCCCAACCTTATCTTAACCACCGTAAATGCAGCTTTACTCTGACGAAAGGACTGGGAAATTTAATCATCCACGCTTTGTTCTAGTTAGGGGTGAAAAACGGTAACAGATAATTTATTTTATCCGATATTCGTATCCGATAAAACGCGAATGTGATAAGCAAAATCCGTATTCGAAAATGTTTATATTCGTATTCGAGAATATTCGTATCCGTATTTGAGAATATTCATATTCGAAAATATTCGTATCTGTATTCGTATTCGAGATTATTCGATCCGTTTCTATAACCCATGAAAAATTTGTATGAATTTCGTGATTCAAAATTTGAATTTAGGTGGTTTAAAACCGGTAAACGATCAAAAACCGGTGAAAAATCGGCAAAACCGCTAAGAATCCGTTTTATCCAATATTCGTATCTAAGAAAATCCGTATTCGAAAATATCCGTATTTGTATTTGAGAACATTCGTATCCATATTTGGGAATATTCGAATTTGTATTCGTATTCGTTTTAAAAATATAGATTTGTATTCACATTTGAGACTATTCGATGGTATCTGATCTATTTTCACCCCTAGTTCCAGTGGTATAGGACTTCAAGCAGCCGCTTCCCGTCTTCCTGGATTCCTAGAAGCAGCGCTACATACAGTTTGGTCCATTCAAAACCGCTGGAAGTTCAATATTATGATCTTCTCCATACATGGTGAGACTCCTTTTAAATTCTAAAGTAAATTTAAGCATCTGAAAAAAAAATTTAAGCTAAGTACTGAGAAGCCAAAACCACTTCCGCTCAGTTTCTCCAATAAGTCAGCTTGAAAAGGCCGAGCTCCCCAAACTGGCCCTTGGACCTCAATTGGCCAAAGCATAAATAGGCTCCAATCCGAGCGTGAGAATTTTTCCGGATTAGCAAAGGAATTAAAATATTTCTAATGAATTTTCCGTGAAATATCTTCCGAAGCCATTTTCTCCTGTCATGCCCCAAAACTGGGCCCAGAAGAGTGACAGTCGCCATATGCTCATGAATTTATGGAACACATAAGCATATAAGGCTAAATGCAATGAATTCTCATCACAAATGTGGTAAAAGCCAAATCAAGGGAAAATTTTGCTGTGTAACGGTTGTACAAGACGATTTGTGTAACGAGCCAACCAGGTTTGACACGTGGCATAAAACACCATAGCAAGTACTGTAGCAACACTGAAGTATAGAAAAAATCTCAAGAAAAATCGCGACACTGTGCTATAGCACGAAAAAGATGCTTTGTGCCGTGTGTTGTCGTATGGTTGGCTCGTTACACAAATATTTCGTGCAACCGTTACACAACAAAAATTTTTCCAAATCAAAAGCTTCCGTTTATTCATATTAAATTTTACAGCTATTACATTGATGTTTTTATTCTGTTACATCTGGGCATAAACACCAGATATTATCCTTTATTCAAAAATAAAGTATTCCACTCAGCTCCTACGCACTTAATTGACACCAAATAGAACCTCTTGATCAAAAACTAGCTCTATGCATATTAGATAAATATATAATGAGTATGTTAAACATACTCAGCAAGATTAACTATTTTATAAAAAACCTTGGCATGTAAATCATTTAGCAAGTAATGGTATTAATGAAACAATAATGGTAGCAATAAATATTATGTGGCCTTATCACACTGTGGGACCCCGGATTTGCAACCTAGAACCCTCTGTATTTCCATTGCACTATTCCCTAGATCAGTAGCTAGTTCAGACAAATACATTGCTAAATCATATATACATCACATTAAATCATACAAGATATTTATATTACATAACAAGTTTAAATAACCCATACCAAATAGAATTTTACATAGTAGGCTGATCAGGCCAAATATTACATTACAGAAAACCAAAAGCAGAAGTGGAAGAAGAAAGCAAAGGTGAGGCCTACACAGCACCCACAAGCAAGCGACTGGGATAAAAAGTGTACAACAAACTACCATCCAAGGCTTGGATAATGATGCGCACACAACCACCATTAAAGTCTGCCCAAGCAGAGAGATTACTAGAGAACGGCCTAGACTCTGCCATCTTCTATTTTGTCTGGTCCAAGCATGGAGTAGTATGTGTAGGGGTCTTGCTCCAAAGGTTCTCAGTTGTTTCAGTGAGCGAGGTAACCGTGCTCCACAAGCAACACACAGAATGCAATATTATAGACGCAAGGCTTAATAAAAGAAAGACTCGGATTGTTTCATTTGCAAAATGCCAAAATTGAATTATAGTAAGTAGAAATCTTGAGACTTAGCATTTTAATTAAACCATGTTTGTAAAGAGTGGGAAAGTATGCAGTAGTAATAGTAGTGCAAGTTCTATCCAGCATACGCTAGTTTGTTAATAGGTTTCTATCCACCCATTCTACTCAGTAGGTTCTATCCACCTAGGAAAAATCAAACCAGGGTTGTATCTATCCATCATGTTTTTATCCCATCCACAAAGATTCTTTTATAAAATAGACATTAACTCGAGTAAGTTATCATACCTGTCCACGACTCTGGGCATGGCTGTTTAAATAATTTTTACTCTACAGAGGTTATAAACTTTATCCACAAGAGATGTTCAACTTGTTATATTTCACATGCTTCCTTAGGTATACAGATCAAGAAGACCATCATAAGGCTTTTACAATGCATCTTCCCAATATGATCACACCTGCTAAGTTTTCCATTGTCGTAGGTTCTATCCACCTACTCCAAAAGCCCCCTCTTACATCGCACGTCAAGACCTCTATCTAGCACTGTTGCCCGTGTTCCACCACATGGCGCAACTAGCGCTGGATCGATACAAATTAATTGGCCAGGCGATACTCATTATAGCTTATGGTTGCATTGTTTTATCTTAGGAGATCACCATAAGATTCAGTCCTTAAGGTTATCTAGGTAGTTTTGCCACATACTGTACTCTCATGCTCTATTCGCACCAACCCCACTTACCATTTGCCCAGGTATGTAGCGGTTTTAGAGTTTTGGATTACAAAATAACTTTTTTAGTTAAACATATCAACCATTTTCATCCAATGACTGTCTAAATCAAGTTTCCATGTTTTGAAATAATGTTGGGGTAATTTAATGCCCATGTGTATATAAGCAAGGCAAAATATTGCACTTAGATACAAACTTCTATCTAAAACCAAGGAGTGGGGTGTAATAAACAATAATAATACGACATTAACTAGAAACTAGTGACAATATAATTTTAAACAAAATAAAGCATACAATTTGATAATTTAAAATAAAATAACTTACATTCAAAAAGATAGGTGAAAAATAATCAAAGTACTGACTCACCTTGCTCATAGTTTTTTTGGTCTTGATCAGGCCCGAACTGCTGCTATTCTGAGTCTTTGGAATCTAATCGAGTGATCTCATCAAAATTTGCATAAATATATGAGAATGAAAATGAATCCAAATGAACTTTAAAATTCATGATTTTTCCTTTGTTAGAAATATCTTGAATTTAGAAATAAATTTTATTTGATTTGGATTTAAAATGAATGAGAATGGGGCCCTTCCAAAGTTTAAATTAGGGGAAAATCCTCAAAATAAACAGGGGAGACAAAGAGTGTCTCACTGACTACTGGGACCCATAGATTTTAATTTTTCAATTTTTTTCTTATTAGAAAACATATCAAAGACTAATAGATGGGGCTAGTCGGGTTTTATTTTCTTTTGAATTATTTTATTTAAGAAAATGCTAACTTAAGAAAATGCTAAAAGTGATTGACAGGTGGGGCCCTTAGGGTTTTTAATTTCTTTTTGAATTATTTTATTTTAAAAATGACATGAGTAAAGAAGTTATCGAAACTCGGAACCACATGTTCAATCTTTTTTTAGTGGTTTCCCCAGAGATCTTTATCATTAACGCAAACTTCATTTTGCTCATTCATGGAGTTGTATTTAGTACCTCTAAGATAGATGATTATCCACCGTTAGTTAGTAATGTGGGTTGGCTTGGATTACTTAATGTTGCGCGCCTAGGAGGGCAGCGCGCTTGGGATGCGGAGGAGCTATTATCGCCTAGCTCCTTAACCTAATGTGGCTGGACCACAGGGAACCTTAGCATTGGGGGACGTCCTAATCCTTTTGCCGCTGCAAGGCTGGCTAATCGTACGTAGTAGGAGCAAGGGAACTCCCCTGGTTCAGGAATCACGCTCAACTACATTCAGGATTGGTGTATTGAAGATAAAGTATTTGGAATCATGCTCGATAACACTTCAGCCATTGATGCAATGGTTGATATGTTTAAGGGCAATATGGTGGAGAAGAAGGCTCTACCAGTGGGAGGAAACCTGCTTCACATTCGTTGTGCAACACATGTCATAAATCTCATTGTCAAAAATGGTTTGAGGCTTGTCGAGCCCAGTGTTGGAAATATTCGAGAAAGTGTCAAGTACGTCCAATCGTCACAATCCGCAAGCAAAGATTCAAAGAGATTATTGCACAAGAAGGTCTACCATCCAAGAAGTAACCCTCTCTAGATGTTTCTACTCGTTGGAACTCGACATATTTGATGCTTAAGATGGCCTTCGAGTTCAAGAGGGCTTTTGCTTCATTGGTATTGCAAGATTGGAATTACACATACGCACCCTCTTTTGAAGAATAGGAAAGAGCAGGCGTAGTTTGCATATTATTGGAGGTATTCTATGAGGCAACTAACGTAATTTCTGGTTCCAATTACCCCACCTCAAACCTTTACTTCCATCAGATGTGGAAGATCAAGTTAATTTTAGAAAAAGAAGCCTCCGAAGTGGATATTGACATTGAAAATATGGTAAAAGGAATGCAAAGGAAGTTCAACAAATATTGGATCAAATCATATGTAATCCTATGATTTTTGACCCAAGGTACAATTTCAAGTTTGTTGAATTTGTTTTTAAGAAAACATTTGCTAGTAATGCTAAGAAACAACTTGGTAGAGTGGAGAAAGTATTGAGAGAGTTGTTTGCTGAATACTCTTTTCATTTAAAAAACGGGACTATTGACTCAACGCGACAAGATGGTTGTCACATCAGATGACCCATGGGCTGACTGGGATCAACACCTCAATAGCCATCAGCAAGCTCAAGTGTCCACGGAACTTGACAGATATTTAGACGAGAACCCACATCATCGGTCTGTGGAATTGGATATATTAAATTGGTGGATGATTAACTTTTCAAAATATCCAACCCTTGCACGCATAGCACAGGATGTGCTAGCGATTCCGGCTTCTTCTGAGTATTAGAGGCAGCTTTTAGCACAGGAGGGAGGATCATTTGTCACTTTCGTAGCAGATTGACCGCAGAGACTGTTGAGGCACTCATTTTCCTGCAGGATTGGTATTGAGCATCTAGTAATTTTATTTTATGCCATCTAATTTCATTTGGAAGTGCTACTTACAGCAGCAGATCACCCATGCATAGTGATTTCTATACTAACTATTTTATCTTTTATAATTATATAGGTTCTACTAAGTATAGCATAGCATCAATTCATGACTTATTGATCTTGATGATCCTCCTATGTGAACTTTAAGATCAGGTAACATTGATATACTTTTGGTAAGTTCTTCGAATTGCTATACCAGCAATCCTCTGGAAAAATATTTGGGAGTGAATATGATATTATTTTTTCAGAACCTCAGATGGTCTGTACCTACCTGTAAAAACATGTGAAGGTTAAAACCAGTAGCAAATTCACAATAGCTTCAATCTTACCAAATTCTTGAAATTTGAGGTTGTTTAAAACACTGACGTACAGCATATGCTCATGACAGAAGCCTTGAACCTGTACTAGTTCTACTATAATTTCCAGGGCAGATCATACATGCAGCTTGAATATCTTGTGGACTTCCCATGTAGCTTCCAAGCATCCTTCTGCGTGTTTCTTTAAAAAGAAGAATAGTGACAATGTCCTGCTTTTCTTTTTGCAATTTAAGCATTCATACTAAATATTTATTTTCTTTGTTACATTGCTCTCTAGATCCTAAGTGTTCTGAAGTTATTTTCTTGTCTTTTGTATAATGCAGTTCTACACTTTTCTTGAGATGGCACTTGTTACCCTGTCCTTATTGCCTCACTTTATTGCATTCTTCAGCGATGTTGAGATCCCAGGAACTCCTGGGGCACTTGCAACCACGTTCCTCACATTCGGTAAAGGCATTCTTCTGTGTGCAGTATTGCAATTGCACTCTCTTGCTTGAGATTCGAACGACCATCCTATCGAAGCATCCCTTTTTTTCCCTGGCAGTATTGAATCTGGCCTTTGCTTTGAGTGTCCTTGGTTATATGATAATGCATATTTCACTTGTTTCTGCTAATACAACAACAATTGAGGCAAGTATCTAGAAATTCCAATATTTTTCCCTGCTGAATACACTATATTGAGGCTAATCTGCTATCTTAAAAGTACAGGCATATGAGAAAAAAAAACTACACATTGGAAGTATGATCTTGGCCGGAAGAGGAATTTTGCTCAGGTCAGGCTTGTTCAGGCTTCTTCGATGTGCATGATCAAGACGGGAGTCACCCTGGAGGTATCCACCTGGGAATGACCGGACACTAGGTGAATTTAAAAGACATGCTGCAATTTATTAGTTTAGATAAGTAGGTCGTTAGCTCATCTAGCTGGCCACGTGGACAAAACTTGTACACGGAATGCTACGTGGGGCATGCGAGCTACCAACGGCCACGTCGGCCGTCACATGGGAATGGGACGGCCGCCAGAGGTCCGGCCCTTCGTGGTAGCCGCGAGAGTTTAGGACAACTATGATCTGCACTTTTTCAAAAAAAAATACCTAGTGTTTTTTAATTCCTCTGCAAAAACACTGAGATTATTGAGATACTCATGAGTTTATTAAGATACTTATTAATTGAAGTATTATCATACATCTTAGTAGAGAGAAAATGAATAACAAGATTAAGCACTTTAATAAGAGATACTTCACCAAAATCATGCTTCAAACTGCACATCATTTTTCACGCATTCTGTTCACCTCATATTCAGCAGCTAAAGAATCAGTCATTGATCGCAATATAAAAATGTGAGCCCTTTTATTATCCTTAGTCCATTTTTCATATTCTTCCGCGTAATTTTTCTTTTTCTCAACAGCTACATTTTTTGGGGTCTTTTGATTTTTTTTTGTCTATTACAAAATCAATGTTTTCAGTAGAAAGCAAAAATATGATTTTTCTTTTTCAAACCATGATAATTGAGCCATCCAATTTGCAAGATCTAGACAGTTTAGAAAGAAAAATATTGTTGGTTGTCATTACCAGAATAAGTGTTACCTAAATCTGTAGGCTTAATCAATCCCCCTTAATTAATGCTGCCTTGATTAATTAAGCTCCCTTAATCGGCTCAATGCATGCGGCTGGTGAGTGGTGACGGAGATGTACAAAATAATGCCCGCAACGAAGGCCTTCCAGCAGCGGTCCCAAGCCAAGGTGACGCTGCAAGCACCACGTTAATCCTGTCGGTGACTTCGTCCGTGATCGATGTCGCCCAAGATGAAAGCCAAGCGGGATGGGTGCTGCTCCACCACGTGACCGACGGACCGAGAAGATTGACGTGAAGAATAGAGGTGGGAGATAGGCATGTTTTTCTGGCCAGCCTAAGGCCTAGTTGGTCTAAGACGGTCTAAGTACGGTATGGACACGCCATGTAGCGGGCTGTGCCGACACGGCACAAACGGTAGGCTAGTTCGGGTCTGAAAAGCCGACTCGTCGGACGGCACGGCACGGCCTAATGAATCGTGCCGTGCTCGGGCCAATCCGACACAGGGAGCACGATGGGCATGCCGGGCACGCCCAAGCCGGCGAGGCCTCAGCCTCACCTCCCGTCACTATCCCATAGGCACTACTCTCACGGTCATCCCCACAACCACAAGCCATCACAAAGCAGAGAGAGAGAGAGAGTAGAGGGGAAGGACTGGAGTATACCGGAGCCCAGATGAGTGGACGACGACCGCATGAGGAGGAACGGTGCGGCCGGAGCCGAGGGCAGCAACCAGAAGCTTGTCCTGCTCCGCATCCCCGCACCGCTCATGAGCATGTCGACGGAGGAGGTGGGGGTTGTGACGCTGCCAACGCTAGCACCAGCGATGGCACCTTCGCTTGCACTGTAGCCAGAGACTTCATAGGTGGACGAAGCCGTCCCACCTTAGCCTCGCCACTCCGCACCTCCCGCCGCCTCGTCGCCTCCCGTGGCCGCCTCGCTACCTCCCGCGCACCCACATCGGCATCACCGCCTCGCCGTGGGGTGCTGCTTGTACATCGTCGGTGTGCGCGCGGTACAGGGGAGGTGGATCTGTAGCCTCTACGGGGACGCTGTCGATGAGGAGATCGGCCGCGCCTCCTCGCCCATCTCGCCTGTGGAGGCGCTCGACCGCCACGCCTGCGTCTGCGGTGCTGGCCACTGTGCTTCGGCCCCGCCGAAGCTGGCAGAGAGCACCAACGACCTCGTGGATCTAGTCATCTGGATTGGGGGAAGAATGGGGGAGAGAGGAAGAATGAGGGAGGCCAGGAGGGGAAAAGGCTGAAAGGCCAGTGCTCAGCCGAAGAAAAGAGGAAAAGGGAGGAAAGAAATTAAGCGTGCATCTAATAAAAATTGTTCTTCGTAGTTATTTAACTCTAAGCATTACGTTGCAGGTTAAATATATACATGTGACTTCCTTTCTCCTTTTCTTTTCCAGATGAATTTGTTTGCATCGCTAGTTATGTCATCTTGTCACATTCAGATGTCATTTAAATAGCTAATACATGCATCTCTTTTGTTGTCCATGGTAGATTAGTAGCATCGTCTCAGACTCTCAGGGACTAGAGTACGAGGTGAGTCCTGAGCTACTTGAGCATTTCGAGTCATTAGTTCATTACACACATGCAGACATGAGTTGCTTGACCGAATGGCACTATCTTTGTAGTTGTATGCAACTATTGTTAATTGCATTGTTCTTTCACTCTATTGGTTTGAGGTTTAACAGATATAATAGCAGTTCCAAACTTCAAGACCTTCCTAACATCAAGGAAAGGCACACTTGCCATTTCCACACTCTCTCCGGTAGACTCTTAGTATCTATATAAATATACAACATACAATACGATCTCATTCTACATATGCCTACATTTGGTAAGCACACATGTACGCCACAAGACTAGTATATTGTACGTATATTGTTACTTTCCCCCAAAATATTTATGTGCCCATATTTTTACACAACTACTTCAATTTTAACTAGTTTTTAATGAGGCAGGTACGAGAGAAATGAAGATGGTGGTCACTGCCTTCGTCGTGTATAGTTACTTCGGGCTGGGTTTGGGTTGGCACAACATGAAAGCAGGGCACGGTGGGCTTTGGGCCATGCTTGGGCCTAGTCAGAGGCAAGGTGGGCCAGCATGGCACAGCACAGTGGGGTGACTAGGCCAAGCCGGCACGGCACGGCCCAATGCCCACCTCTAGTGAAGAAGGCATGGCGTGAAGTGTGGGCGCGCACGTGTGTGAGACCGCACCACAAATTGCACGCTGACCGAGGAACCAGAAGACTTGGCTGCCATGCGAGAATTCTTTCCAAGGATGAAGAGACGTCGTGAAGAAGGCACGGCATGAAGTGTGGGCACGCGAGCATGAGACCGCACGCCGAGGATCGAGAAGACTTGACGCGCGAGCAGCTCCGGGCGCGAGGCAAATATCTTCAAGCTCTGATACCAATATTGGGTTTTCTTTGAACTCTAAATTAATTTTGTAGAGGCTATCCGATCTACCCTCTACTTCTCTGTCTTTTCCATGTTGTCGCTCACAATTGCATTATGAGGTTAGAGGGTAGGGACCTATTTATAGACTCTTCTTCCAAGTGTTACAAAGTGAATCATCTGTTTTCGGTACACAGTAAAACATCTAAACCATGTCACCAACCACAATTTGACAAACCAATTTTATGATTCTTAGATATATTAGCCCCTACCACACATATATAAGTCACACGCTATGATCATATTGTTTTTGAGATCAATTCCAATCTGATCATGTGGGTCAACAGCCTGCAGAGCTGATCCTACAAAACAAATCCAACTATTTCACTCTATGCTATACCCAGGTTAAATATATACATCCATATTATATTCTAGTAGACTCGATCTCAATAAATATATCTGCCATATTCCAGCACAGCCGTCCTCGGCACTCGAGTATTAATTCCTTGAGTTAAATTTCACATCAAATTATTCTCTATCATTTGCATCAATAATAAGAATAATTCAACATTGAATTATATAGACAATAACCATAATAAATATTGAAAACCACAAAAAAAATCCCTACACAAGCGACAACGCCTCGAGCTCAGCCTCCATGCCGTGCCCAACCTCGTTGGTGCATGCTGCCTACAGTTCCGCAGTCACCACCTCCTCGCCATCATCGGTGAAATCAAGGTCCACCTCGGCCCGCTCCACCCCACCATCCAACACTGCACTTTGGTTGTCGGAAAGTGGGAGCTCTAGGTCAAAGAACATCGCCCACCATCTGACAGCGCACTCTGGTCACCAAAAAACGAGAGATCTAGGTCAAAGAGTGTCACCGCCTCCTCACCGTCAACGTCTCGCTGTCCCTCTTCCCACCCGCCATCATCGTGTGCTAGCGCTCCGGTGGCCATGGCATCGGCTGCATTGTGGCTCTGGTCACGCATGTTATTAATGGGGCTGGGGGATTCCATGGTGTCAGTCTAGTCACCACTTACTTCAAAGTTTCAACTATTCTTCAGGGCTAGCCGAGAGAGAGGAAAAAGAGAAACATACGCTAGTAGTATAGGAGGGAGGAATGGACAATATCTTGACTGTTGACGACTAGGTTAAAGATGGTGCAGGTGTAGATATGATGGCATCATCATTAAATTCAATTTTATGACACAAAATTCAATTCTCTAGAACCATTTTGGTGTGTATGATAAAGAAGGGAGAAGCAACAATTTTCATTTCTACCATGTTTAGTACTTGTGTGTTTGTTCTACTATTGTAAGATCTAGTAGTAGTGTACTTGTCACTCTAGTGAATTGCTTGGTATAGGCTAGTATAGCGGGCGTGGAATTCAATATCCAAAACTCTATTTCATGGATTCCGCAAGAATGTGGTCACACACACACACACACACATATATATATATATATATATATATATATATATATATATATATATATATATATATATATATATATATATATATATATATATATATATATATATATATATATATAAAGCCTTTTCTGTACTCCTGGGAGTCATATTCCCACTTCTAATATATCATTTAAATGAATATGTTATACTTATTTATCACTTTTGTTATACTTAAAATACTAATTCTAAGACACTCCAATAGGATTTGGTTGAAAAATATCATCGGATTCCTTTATTTTTGCAACAAATAATCTAATTTAACACTAATTTGTTACATGCGTAGTGTAGATGGACTGAAGCTGGATGTACGTTGAGAATCGTGTGAGTGAAAAGTACATTAATAGCGTGTCTGCTTTTAGAAGAGTGGCCAAGCAGGATATGTTGAATAAGGCGATGGAATATCTATATTGTCTATACATTGATTGCGATAATCTGAAGATGTTTACCAACTCAGCTTAGATCGAAGCTCACTTGATTCAAAGGGTTTTCAAAAAGGAGTATACATGTTGGACCAGTTATGGTAAAGAGAAGATTATACAGGAAGGTAGCTATAACATCATCTAGGAAACAATGATATGCCAGTTGCAGACTGTACTTTCGATGAGGATAGGTCGATAAATAAAGATAACAATCTGGATCAGATACTACGCGATGCAAAAGGAAACTATAGTGAGAGAGAGTTTGGTAAATTCGAGAGTTTGCTGGAGGACCTGGAGAAACCTTTGTTCCCTAGCTACAAGCCACAAAACACAAGGTTGTCATATGTTCTTGAACTGCTGATATTGAAGGCAAGCAATGGTTAGTCTAACAAGAGTTTCACGACACTGTTGGTCTCCTAGCAAACATCCTTCCAGAGGGAAATGTGTTGCCAAAAACCACCTACCAAGCCAAGAAAGTTCTTTGTCCGTTAGGAATGGAAGTAGAAAGAATACATGCATGTCCGAATGATTGTATCCTCTACCGTAAAGAGTATACAAAGTTACATGTTTGTCTGGTGTGCAAAACAACCCGATACAAGCATAAGAATGACTCCAATAATAGCGACAGCATCGAGGTGAAGCAAGAACCTCCTGCTAAGATGTTATGGTATCTACCAATAATTCTCTATTTGAAGCATTTATTTGTGAACCGAAAGGATGGAAATTGTTAGGTTGTCTCTCAGAGGAGCGTAAGAAAGATGAAATGATAAGATAAATTGATGATTCTGCCCAATGTAGGAACATTGATAGGATGTTTGTAGTCTTTGGTATAGAACCAAGGAATATAAGTTTTAGGTTGAGTACAATGGAATGAATTCTTTCGGTAACATGAGCAGCCGACACAACAACTGACTCGTGAATGTTTGCATGTACAAGCTTCCTCCTTGGCTATGTATGAAGCAAAAATACATTTTGATGTCACTACTTATCCAAGGGCTAAAGCAACCTGGGAACAATATTGATGTGTATCTAGCACTATTGATGGAAGATCTTATGATAATGTGGAACGAAGAGGTATAGGTATGAGATGCGAACAAACGAGAGAACTTTACTCTATGCGTCATGTTGTCCTGCACTATTAGTGATTTTTCTGCCCTTGGTAATCTGTCGGGATTAAGTACGAAAGGAGCCAAAGCCTGTCTACACTGCTTAGATTATACTGAGAATGTGTGGTTGAAAAACTTGCGCAAACTATGTACATACGTCACTGTAGATTCCTTCCACTGTATCACCCACACCACAAGATGAAAAAACAATTTGACGGAAAAAAGAGAATGACTTGGCACTAAGGCCTTTTAGCAAGAAAGAGTTCTACGATATGGTCAAGGATATTGATGTAGTGCTTCGAAAGGGATGTAAGTTGAGGGCCCGTCAGAAGAACTTGTGGAAGAAGCGGTCAGTATTTGGGACTTGCCTTACTGGGAACACTTAGAAGTTCACAATTGCATCGATGTCATACATGTAGAGAAGAATATATGTGATAGTTTGATTGGTCACTTACTGAACATTTATGATAAAACAAAGGATGGTGTCAATGCAACTATGAACATCAGGACCGAATTGGCACTGATAGAGACTAATAAAGGCCAAACGTACATTTCCCCAACTTGCTACACTCTGTCTAAATCTAAGAGAACTGAACTGTGTCAGTGCTTGTATGGTGTTAATGTTTCGTCCGGTCACTCCACCAGCATGAAGAAACTTATTTCCATGGAAAATTTAAAATTAATTGACGTGAAGTTTCATGATTGTCATATGCTAGTGACACAATTGCTTCCTATTGCAATTAGAAGTATTTTACCGAACAAGATTCGAGTGACAATAATGAGCCTGTGTTATTTCGTTAATGTAATTGCTCAGAAGGTCATCGGCCCCGATGGACTAGATGCTCTGTAGACTGAGGTGGCATAGTTCACGTCTACATTTTGGGAGAAGTTATATGAGGCAATGGGGAAAGATTTAGCGTTTAGTATTGCCTATCATCTACAAACTGGAGGACAAACTAAGCGAGTAAATCAGATATTAGAAGACATATTGAGAGCATGTGCACTAGTTTATAGAGAAGCTTGGGGTATGTGTTTACCATTTGCAGAATGTTCCTATAATAATAGTTATCAAGCGAGCATTAAGATGGTACCATTGAGGCTTTGTATGGAAGAGAATGTAGAACACCATTAAATTGGACAGAAACCAGAGAATGACAATACCTAGATCCACAAATTGTTTAGGATGCGAAAGCACATGTTAGAATCATTCGAGATAAAATGAAGATAGCCCAAAACTAACAAAAGAACTAGACAGACAACTGTCAAAAGGACTTAAGTTCGAAGTTGGAGATTATGTGTACCTTAAGATCACACCTTTTAAATCCATAAAGAGATTTCAAATAAAAGGAAAACTAGCCCCAAGTTACATTGGTCCGTACAAGATCATTGAAAGGGTAGGAGAAGTGGCTTATAAATTACAACTGACATCAAACTTAGCCAAAGTACACAATGTATTTCATATGTCACAAATACAGTTGAAGATATAGATTTACAAGATGATTTGACTTACTATGAAGAACCGATACAAGTTCTGAAAACCACGGAAAGACAGTTAAGGAGCACAAATATCAGAGTTCATAAAATTCAGTGGCAGAACCATACGGTGGATGGGAGAAAGAGTCATATTTGCAGCGAGAATTTCCAAACCTACTCCTTGAATCACATTAATCTCGAGGACGAGATTCTTTTAACAGGGGTAGGTTGAAACAAAATCAAAATTTTAAAATTAATTTGAATTCTTGTTTAGATTTTATTTCTTGTGAATCCTGGCCAAATTCCGCACCTATCTTAGCCATCCAAGCTTGAATCTCCCTGACGCATCGCTTCCTTAAACCATTTTCGTGCGAGCACTATTCACCGACTGAAAATATCACCACCGCCTGATCTTTTCACTGCCGCACCTTCGCATTACTTCCCGCCACTGCCACGCCTCTGCCAATTGTTCAGAGCCCGTACCACCTTGTCTCTCCCACCTCTGACACACCTTAATTGCATCGGCAACACGTCAGCCTAGCCAGCAGAACTCGCCACCGCCGTAGCTCTTCACGCACCCTGTTTTCCTCTCAACCGACTGCTTTGTGCCGCAAACTACCTTGCCGCTCTACCAGCCACTGCCAAGTCAGTGTACGACAACCCTGACACTTGACACACTTCTTTATGGATGATGCTCTCACCTGGTCGAGCCGTCATGGCAAATTCGCCGCCGCAGTCCAAACTCGCTCTCTCTGCCCTCATCCTCTCACTGCCAACCTAACTCGCCTCTGACTGCTTTTGACCGCCACAATGCTGCGCCCGAGACAACCCATACCTCCCCTCTGCCAGCTCAAGCCACCGTATGCCTTTCCATCATTGTTGTAAACCTCACCCCACCGCCTTGTTGACCACCCTGCTATCTCTCTCTCTCTCTCTCAGCTCTCACTCACATACCACCACCTCACCAACCTCCCTGCTCGGTCTCTACTCTCATTCTCTCATCTTTTGACCACTACAATGCCGCGCCTGAGGAAGCTTATACCTCCCCTCTCCTAGCCGCGTCGCGCCCTCTAAACCTTCCCGACCCCTGCCACGCACCGTCGTCGCCTTAGCCCCACCCCTATGCCGAACCTACCATGGGATGGATATAAAAGCCCGAGACCCCCTCCAGACATCGCATAGGCGACCACCTGAAGACCTCAAAGTAAGCCAAGTTTCGATTCCATTTATTCAATCAATTACAATGCAATTGCTTTCACCTGTAGCACCTTTATGCTCTCAAGAACACCACTAAACCACTGCCTTAGCCCCTTCGAGCCCCTTACCGCGCTGGCGACTAGCATCACTACCCGACCTTCAGACTTCACTGTGGACAGCTTAGCTCAGCCATCACCGACTCAAGCCACCACCTCCCTGAGCTTCCTCTAACCCCATAGATGCTCAAATCTAACGCTATTATCCTCTTAACCCACCGTTAACTCCCGTGTCATTCAAAAGTCCCGAGAAGAGAAGATTTCACCGCCAACACCTGTCTAACTTCCAGCCACTCCTGAGCCCAAAAATGGAATCCTCATAGCCCCAGGAACCCACCCATGGTTGTCAATTGTTGTTTTAACCCCAGATTCTCTGACCGCCCCACTGCCAGAAATCTCCGATCGCTCTCCTACTTGAACTCTTCGACCGCTCCACCGCTTGAAGTCTCCGACCACCTTGTAGTCGAGAGAAACTTTGACTGCGCCACTTCAAGTCCTGAGCAACACCACTCGAACGTCGTCCGATGTTTTTAAGCCACTCGTACACCGTCTGATGCCCTTAAGCCACCCAGACGCCATCCAAACCCTGCAACTACGTGGGCATCGTTCGATCTCAGTAGCAACTCATACATCGTCTTATCTTCATCATCTTCGCACTCAACTACTCAGGAGTCGTTACGACCATATTGTTGTTGCGACCATGCTGTGGTTTACGGCCATGCTGGGATACTTGGTCTCAGTAGTTGTAACTCGATTACAACCACATCTTCCAGCTCCACAAACACCTCCGCTCGTGAGCAAGATTTGTGCCAACAAAGAACACCCGAGTACTTGTAGACTTCTCCGAGTACACAGCAACACCCAAAATGCATATATATACATCTATTTCGATCTTTTCGAACCCATCTATCCATTCCTCAGCTCTGTTTTCCCATACCAAACTCCTATAGTCCTCAAACCTATATTATTTGATTTTTTAGATTTTCTTTCTTTATTTTATTTCTTTCTTTCTAGCTCAACCTTTCGAGCATGGAATTGATTTATTTTCTTTTGGTTTGCGGTAGCACACGACACTGAATATCAGCCAGTCCAGGAAGGAGAAGCTCAAGTACAAGCACAAGACTCGGAAGAATACAAAATCGTAGAATACATTGATTCGCAAGGCAATTCACATTTTTTAATCATGTTGAACCGACATTCCTTTAATTATTTATTTATCAGTATTTTCATTATGTTATTTACATATTGTTATTTCTTGTACAATAAATGTTTAGAATAACATGACATTGGTTATGTCCTACCACCTAATAAAACCTGTTTAATTTGATGGCCATATTCATCTTGACAAGACTTAGTAATGCTAAATATATTATTCAAATAATCATGGTAGATCAGGAACTCAACTATTTTATACTACTAAGAGACTTGGCACTTTGCCGGTAGAATTTCAAAAGTGGTTCTAGGATAAGAAGATATCATGAAAAACCACGAGATGGTTAGGTCCCACGACTTTATCCTAGGGTAAAGGCTTGGACTGGAAAGGTGGTGGTGTGGATGGGCATCGAAACTATGCAAATGGGCACTAAAAATGGTGCGGATGGGCACCAAAGCAGTGCAGATGGGCACTGAAACAGTGTGAATGGGCACTGAAATAAGGGTTTGTGGATGGAAGTTGCCTTGGTGAAGCCTTGTTTTCTTAACTCAGTCGTGAGGGTTAAAAGATCTTGTGGGTGATGTTGGGTAGTTCGCAGAGTCATAATTTAATGGTATTCGAATATGCCGTGTTTCTGTTAAATAAAGCTATATTTAATGGGTGAATCAAATGACAAAGCATAAGTAGATTTGGGAATTTGTTAAGTTTTACGCCCCGCTGTAAAACTTGGCTGATAAGTCGTTATCTTGTAATAAAGTTGGCTTTTGAATTTGAGCATGTATTGGCAATGATGTACACTCTACTGCAATACCTCGCAACTGAACAATCCTGAGTAGTTGCGAGAGATTCACAACGTCCCTAAAAATGGGGGCATTTCCCATGTGACTTGTTACATACGGTGGTCGTAATGGTGGTTTGTACTCATACTTACTAAAAACATTAACAGAAAGTGCATGGCAAGAAAATGAGGTCTACGAGGATGACGTGATGGATTACTGCGAAGTAGATGATGTTTGAAATTTGGATTGTTCTCTGCTCAGGCACGTCTATGGTATTCTTTTGTAATGTAATGCATCTAATGGCCGTATTTCCTACTGTAAAACTTGGCTGATAAGCCGTTATCTTGTAATAAAGTTGGCTTTTGAATTCGAGCATGTGTTGGCAATGGTGTACACTCGACTGCGATACCTCACAACTGAATAATCCTAAGTAGTTACGAGAGATTCATAACGTCCCTAAAAATAAGGGCGTTACAGTGTTACAGCAGGTCTACCCCATATACAACATTTGAAAAGGCAGCTTGCGCCTCGGTCGCATAAAGATATTGACAAAGTTTTTTTATACCAATACGCATCAAAATTATCTTATTTTAGTTTGGATGCCGTGGCTGGTTATAATGCTAATTGTATGCTAAATCGGCGTAAACCAGGGTGGTATATGCTTTGAGGGTTATTTGCACCGTTATTGGAAGATTGGTGGTGTAAATCAAATGGTATTGTAGTTAATGATGAAAACGGACAACTTTGTTCCGAAGGAGTTTTCAGCACACCCCGTCACCTCCCACTTTATTTTGGGACCGTAGTAATTCAAGCTCCATCTTCGGAACTTGTTGTAGAAACTGACATTTGCTGACAATCCATCAGCCATTTGCCAGAGCAGATTGGACAATCTAGCCAACAATAATGATGACAGCCAGGTCGCTGTGTTCTGTCCTGAACAAACAGACACACGAAATGATTCGAGTACAACACGCCATTGGGAGGTCTCAGCTCGAAGACGACGACGAGGGAGCTGCATCCTGCAGTCCCAGCAACGGTTAGCAGTACAGTCTGAACCAACAAACTCAACTTCCAGCACCTCACCTGCCTTGCGTTGGATTTCTTCCGAGTCCGGACTCCGGAGGATCACGCATCAGATGACGAGACGCCACCCGTGAAACTGGAAAGACACGACACAACCAGGCGTCCATGACTCGTCCCGTGAGCTGCCCGATGGCTCCGCGTCTCTTGATCTCTTCTATGTTCCGTGCTTCCAAACAGCACGCAACTTGCCACAGGTTTGCCTTGCAAGACAACTCATCTCACACTTGACCAGTTGTATGATGTACGAGTTGAAATACGGATAGGCTATGCTAGTATAAATTAAAATTTCCTACCATATAAATCAGAAAGTCATACGAGTAAGAGATCATATATCGTTATCACTAGGTGCGCAGTGCAGTGGAAGTTGAGTTGAAGTGACCAGTTCAACAAAGCACGCGTCGGCGTCGGTATAGTGGAAGTAATCGATTATCCTTTAACGAATTGTCTCTTCCATGCGATCGTCCTGATCAACGCCGCAGTCACAGCAGCATCTCTACCGAGATCCACATGTCTAGAAATAGAACGTGCGTCGGCATACTAGCACTAGCGCGCACGGCAGAGGTTATGAGAGGTGGCGGCTAGGATTTTAATGGGTGTGTTTCGAGATACCTCTCTCAACCCCTGTACCTCTCTTTATATAGCATCCAATCAGATTTTTATCCGATAGGACCAGATATCATATCAAACTCGAAAAGTCTCGGGCTATATCTAATACAAATAGATATCGTATCCCAATCAGAGACTATCATCCAGACCCTTATCATTCTAGCCCGTTAAGTGTATGACCCTGTAGGTTCATGTATATTTGGCCATATGCCAAAAACTCCTTTTCAGTCCATAAGTCGGTAGCGGTCCTTGGCAGGATATAACGACTCCCAAATATACATAAAAATCATATCAAACAAACCTATATAGTGTTTATACGCCGATCCTTTTGCCTCATAATACCGGATTGAACTAAAGGCGAGAAGCATGCTATACTATGATAACTTGATTCTTCACTCGAACTTGTAGTAAATTACTCAGTTGTGATTGACTCAACCATATTCGACATGGCCATATACTTCCTTAATCCAGCCACATAGAGATATCTCTCCTGTTATATAAGAAAGGTAAATTCTATCTTGATAGCTCATATTCCTCTGTATGTTTCATAGTAAACCCGAAAGTTACCTTTATAATCATCCAGTTACTAAATAGTGTTTAGTAACTCCTAAATAAACTATTACACATGTAAAAAAGGTGACGATCTCAGATCTAAGGATTCTACATACATTATGTACGAAACTAACTGGTGACATATAAGAATATAACAATTCTTGTAGTATCTTGTGGTGATCAATCTAACATCATGTTTTCTAACATGTGCTCACATTATTATCCATGATCAACAACCAACATATGTTGATCTGTAAATCATAAAGCATGTTCTTTTTTTAGCTTATGGCTGTAACTTATAGCTTTTGGCTAAATTTTTTGAATTTTAGGCTGTTCACAATAGATATTACGGAGAGACTCATTTGCAATTTTGGCGGTACAGAGTTGGGCTTTTAACGTGTACTACAATTAACTTATAGACCCTGTCTTAAGAAAATACTTCATTTGAAACTTAGGTGCTATAGTAAAAGCCAAAAGACATTTTTAGAAGTCGCAAAGAATATGCTTATAATTATCTCACATAATAACATAAGATCAGGAGCAATTTAGAATAACATTAAAATATAAGTAAAGAGTTCCACGAATAAACCACATATTTGTTGATAAATATAAAAAATATTTATTCAAATGACAAATAATATATTATTTAAAAGATCATAAATATAAAAGTTATATAATTATCTCCATGACTGTCTATAGAGCATGTCGCTACCAGTATCCTGCCAAGCATACAAACTCTTCACATGCAAGAAAAGATACCTATAATAATGTTGGTTAGCATACATGATTCAGGTACAGGAAGAAGACACCAAAGGACGACCATGGCAGTTTACATTACTGAACAGCTGGTAAAAATATCGAAGGCACGAAAACTGATGAAGAACTTGTAGGGCAACACGAATGGATAGATATGAACAGTATATCAACAGTCAATTAGCTCTTCGAATTACATAGCAAACGGTGGTGGGCACAGCATACTAAAAGAATCAACAATTGCAGTTACCAAAAGCTATACTTCGATCAAACTATGGTTCATCACACGCAAGTCAGCAACTTTGGTCATAATAATTCAGCCAGACTTTACAGAACGCAACAATGAAACGTCAAAAGAAAAAAAAAAGGAGAGTTCCCTCACGAGGCTCCACTGTATCCTGAACTGTAGCCGCTGTAGCCACCTTTCTTCATCTTGCCCGACTCAATTTCCTGTGTTTGTTGGCCCTCGCTGCTTGATGCAGATGGTATCTGGCCGTACTCGCTCGTTGGTGCGCTGTATTGGCTGCTCGTGTAGTCATTGTTGTTAAAAGCCATCTTCCTGAACTTCTTCATGTCCTGGTTGTACTGGCCAGAATCATAGTCGGAGCTGCTGTACGATCCAAAGAAGCGGCTATGACCAGGCCGAACACCTTCATTAAGATCCTCCAAAGACACGTCACCTTCCACGGCCCGAACAACCTGATCATCATATTGAGTATTGAGACTTAAAACCACAAGTCTATCTATGCAAATACGACAACACAAAGTTGTCACCACAGTACTTTTCATGGTTAAACGAATTATGTGCCATATGCAACGGATTCGGAATAGCATTTAACAATGCCCAAAGTAGATGTTGAATAGAATGTGTTTGACGAAAAGCATTTAGGGGCATTTTGTGAAGCTTTTGTATGGCAGTAGAAAAGATGTATGAAACACAAGTTACCTGACTCATGCGTGGGCGACGACGTGCAGAATGGCGTACACATGCGGCTGCACAGGCTATCATTCTTGCCATCTCATTAGGATTGAAATCCTTCCCCAGCCGAGGATCCACTAAGTCCTCATAGTTACCATCCTCAAGTGCTCGCATCAGTAAAGGCCTTGCCTGCGGATGGTCAGATATGTTACTCTCAAGAAGTTTACAACGTAAAAGTCTGACAAAAGACAGAATGATGTATTTAGATTGACCACATGGAAATGACGTGCGTAAGCAGACACTTTGTCAAAAACATTTTCATGATAATATAGTATTACAGCATTTATTAACCTATTGTGATCAAAATTAGTTGTTAAAGTTACTTCTTGAAAACCACGGCAAGTCAAAGGCAACGCCTATTTTGGACGACTGGCAATCAAACCCTGCAAACAGAAGTATATGCATATGCACTTATAACGTAATGTCTAAAGCTCTATTTGTATTGGCTTCTGCTTTTGATATCTGCTTAGAAAAGCTAAAAGCCAATATGAATACCCAGCTTCTCAAAGCGGTTTCTCCACTCTCGTTACCATCTCACTCTGGGGATAAAGCAGGGGTCACGGGTACATCACCCACCCCACTCCACTTAGTTCCGTCACGCGCACATCTCTCCCTCACTTTTTGCACCGCTCTCTTCATAAAAGCCGCTTCTTTTAGCCGCTATTATTCATTTTCAGCCGTAAGCCACAGTCAAAAGTCAATACAAATGCCCCCTAAATTTATATGGGGAAGTCATGACAACTATTAGAATAAGAAATCGTTTGTATTTCTTTATATTTGTATAGCATATTCCCTTGTACTCATGATATATACTGCGCATTGGGCCACATGAATATACACACAATATTCATAACATAATATCAAAACTAGGGCACTTAACCTAGCTCCTTATGCTGCCATCCACCACTGTTGTCGCCATCGTCAAAGGTGACCGTCACAACCACCCAGATTGGGCTACCGCCACATGGGTCAGGTCCGCCGCCGCCAGTCCGCCGCCGCCACCCGAGGCCGCTGTCGCCCAATGCTAACCACCTCCCTAGTCGCCCAATGCCGACCGCCTCCCTGTGTGCTCGTTGCCGGCCGAGCCCGACACTCGAGGCCACTGCCGCCTGAGGCCTCCCTATTTGCCGTCGCCCGAGACGCCACCGGCTGCCTCCCCGTGCGCCCCACCCGCCGTCGGCCGCCCGGGCTAAGCCCGCTGCCGCCTATGCTGGTACAGAAAGAGTGTTTTAAAAGCAAACCAACACTCAGATTCCTTTTATTAGACCGTGGTTGGGTTCTTTTGGGCTTCTTATTTGTGGCTTCTACAAGTCGATTGTAGTAAGCATTGTACTGAATACATCTATGTCAACCAAAATCATACGCAAGCGTCTCTATCAATACTCTCTTGCGAATATCCAAAATGCGAAATTTTAAGTCAAAAGCCATAAGCCACAGCCCAAAAGAACCCACCCCGTGTCCAAAAAAATATCGATTTAACCGTCGCGTCATCCAACGCTTCCTGTTAGACTTTTTTTGCCTTGGTCGCCACACCGTCCAACGCTGTCTACCAATGGCTTCTGTTCCATCAGCTACGATCCTATTCTCGAAAACAAAGCTCCATAGGACAAACTAAAAGTTGTGGTCTTCACTCATGGAGATCAAGCTCGATAGTCTCCACCCCTGGGGATATGCCACTGGTGCACGACCTTGTCCGCCATCACCGGTTCAGCTTCCTCCTAGGTAGCCTACTTCTACACGTCTTGCCGAAGATGTGGCCGCCAAAGAGGCAGAGGCTGTTGCTGCTACTGATCATGATGCTGATAAGGCCTTTCAATATGTCAAAAACCTTTTCTAGCGCCGATGTGCTCATGAGGCCTGTGTTCGAGCCATCCTAGTGGTCGACATCGACGACTCCATATAGCCAAACATTGTTGGTCTACGTTCTACTCGTAAGATCTAAGAGTACTTACGCGAGCGATACCAACAGAGTAGCGATGCTTAGTTCTTCTCGCTTCAGCGTGTTAAGAGACGCTTAGCCAAGAGGACTCCTTCGTCAACTTCTACTGAGCCTTGGCCAGTCTTTGGCACCAGCTGGACGAGCTGGTCTCTCCGCTTGGCCAAGAGTGTCGTAAAGTGTAGAAGGCAGATCATGATCACTTTCACCTTCATGACTTCATCTACTGTATTCGCTAAAGTTTGAGCCTGTCACGGCTCAACAGCCGAGCCACTTGTCATGACCGTCACCGAGGCCCTTTTGACACTTCATGCTAAGGAGCTTTACCGCAGGTTAGCATCACAGTCTGTTCCGACTATACTTGTTAGCATCACAGGTTAGCATCACAGGAACTTTGACTCTCTTGTTTCGTCCAAGATTGACAAACAGGGATGATACTTGGGGCTGGCCGACACTGTAGGGATCGTCAGGATCTCTATATCCTCGACCGCCTCCACCTTCCATACACTTTAGTTGCTCCTATCACCTTGGGATTGAGGTCACTTCTATGTCTGAGGGCTATTCTCTCTCCCAGTAGAAGTATGTCCATGATCTTCTTAATCGTTCTAGTCTGACACCCGCACTGCTGAGACTCACATGGAGTTATCTCTTTCAGTTTCGGGCCACCGATGGTGATTTTCTTGAGGGTCCAGAATCTTCTTGATTGTTTAGTCTAATTGACACCCGCACTATTGGCACTATTGAGACTCCGATGGAGTTCTCTTTTAGCTTCGGGGCACCGATGGTGATCTTCTTGAGGATCATACTCGATATCTCCATCTTGTTGAGAGTCTAGTGTATCTTGTGAACACTTGTATATCCTGATATTACTCATGTTGTTCATATCTTAAGTCAGTTCATGGTTTGTCGTACCCACCTTCATTACAGTCACCTTCTTCAGGTTCTTCGCTACTTGCGTGGGACTATCTTTCGTCGTTTGTTTTCCCTAGCTCCAACTCACTATAGCTTCAGGCATACGCCGATGCAACCTGAGCTAGTGATCCTTCTGATCATCGTTCTCTTTTTGCTGCTATGTTTTTCTTGGCTCCTCCCTGATTGCAACAGCGAGGCTAAGTTGAGAGCTATAACAATAGTGACAGCAGAAGTTACTTAGTTGAGATGGCTACTTGCAGATTTTGGATGCTTCATACACTCGATCACAGGTATAGGAGGGAGCACCTGTTTTACAGTTTGTGCCCTCGGAGTTACATATTACTGGCTTCTTCACGAAGCCACAACTAAAGTGTAACATTTGTATTTTCTCTCCAAACTCAGTGTGTTTGATCAATCATGAATTTGGAGGTGGGGGTGGGGGTGTTAGAATAGGAATTGCTTTGTATTTCCTTACATGTTTATAGCATACTCTCTTATAATATCTTGGGCCTCATAAATATATACACAATATTCATAATAGCAACAATTGATCTAGTGGCACTTTATTTAAATAATAAATCATGAAAACATCATCTAAACCAAAATGTCCCTTATTTGACATATATAAAAAAAATCAAATAGAGCTTTGTTACCTACATGGTGAAAGTAGTATGAGTAATGCCAGTTAAACAAGCTGTTAAAGCACTTACCCAGTCAACCAAGCTGTCATCCATAAATGTTTGGGTTGTATCAACAGGCCGACGCCCAGTTATTAGCTCAAGAAGCATGACTCCAAAAGAAAATACATCTGATTTTTCGGTGAGCTTGCCAGAAGATGCATACTCTGGAGCTAGATACCTAAGGCCAGGAAAATGAGCATTAGCAAAGCTGTAATTCTTGCTACAGCATAGCAAGTTGAATGCTGAAATGATTCAACTGCTAGGTATACCATAAAAATAATGTCAACATGATACAAAAACTAAGGCAAAAAAATCTCTTGAGGTGTTTTATCATAAAGAAAATTTGACCATACCGACCTAGTCTCAATTGGGCCAGCAATGGGTCCACATGTTTTAGAACATTTTAACCAAGAGTTATACATGTGTAGCATGCCTACTTGACAACTTAACACCAAATTCAAATAGCATAGTGCTGCACTGAGAATTTATACATACCCAAAGGTGCCCATTACTCTTGTCGAAACATGGGTGTTGTTATCAGTAGTGAATTTTGCAAGTCCAAAATCCGCAACCTGTAAAAAGGGTTACAAATAAGCTCAAAACAATAAATGGAATGATCTAGTCATATAAACAAGAAGACTGTAGAAATGTAGTGTTGAAGGCTATAATTGTAAAGAAGTTTTCTATCTAATGTCATTATGGAAAAATTCCACTGCCAGCTTTTATGTTGGAAAAATATTGAAAGTAGGTACTTCTTCACAGCCACATCATTAAAACTACACAGCAAAAATCACCTTAAGACATCATTTCAAGTTTTCAACAGACAAATACATTCAGATAATTGCATGACATGTTCATTGCCAAAACATTTAAATCCTTAATGTCAAATTCTAGTCAAGGCAGTAAATGTAAAAAATAAGTGATCCTTAAAGAAATACCTTTAAACTGTACAGAGGCCAACAAATACAATAAGGAACAAGAAATAGAGAAGTATAACCAACCTTAGCTTCAAATTTAAAATCAAGAAGAATGTTTGTTGCCTTTATATCACGATGGATGATCTTAGGATGGCCTGTCAATTAAAACAAATATTAATGTAAGGACCTGCTTGTCATTACACTTCTATGTTAGTTCAAACACGTAATTGTAAAACATAAATGGTAGTTGCGGATGTAAACTCACAGTCTTCATGAAGATATGCCAAACCCTTTGCAGCACCCAGAGCAATCTTTAGTCTTGTGGGCCACTCCATCGTTGGTCGGTCTTTTCCTGTGGAAGGTGAAAATGGGTCTTAACAATGCATAACAAAACATAAGACAAATAGATATAGCAATTAACTTGTACCATGCATGCCTCAACAATCACCAAATTTTCAGAAGACACAGAAAATTAATCCATGAACTGCCCTAGATGAGAAGGCATTTTATTGTGCATTGCCATTTCAACCAAGTAAGAAGTAAAGGACATTCAGCCAAACGGACCAGTGGCATTGAATTTTTTGAAGGGGCAGTGTTCTCAAAAAATCATGATGGCTCCGAGCAGTGGCTAACTGATGATTTCTCCATAGTGAAGGTAATGTTAGCCTGCTATTTCACTGTAGTATATCAAGCCACATGATTTCCTTTACTGAGCAATCCTATTGATATGGCTGTTGATTCTACTTAGTCCTTCCTACAAATGCTAAGAATCATTATAAGAATTTTCATGATTTTAGAAGTCAATTTGGTAAAAACGAAGAAACCAAAAAGGTCAATCAAACAGTTAGTAGTTCTCTAGTCTACAGTCAAAGACTATGCTTTGCGAATCAATGAATTTACCTAGTCACATTGTAGTGGACAATAAGACATCTAACAGCTATTAACTACAGTTTCTGTGTATCTAGATGTGCTAAGTACTAAACCAAACACCAAAGTTTTTGTAATTCGATTCAGAGACAAGCTAAGTAGTACAATCAAATATGAGGAATCACGGATAAAGAAAGCAAATACATCAACAAAGCATACCGTGTAAGTGGAATTCCAATGTGTTGTTGGGGACAAACTCATAAACAAGCAACCTCTTGCCCCCAGAAATGCAGTAACCAACCAAAGACACAAGATGTTTGTGATGCACTCGGCTGATAATCTCAACCTCCGCCTGGAACTCACGCTCTCCCTGGCCACTTCCAATTTTCAATTGCTTCACGGCAATCTCTTTGCCATTAGGCAGCACTCCTCTGTGAACGTATCCGAAACCACCTTGTCCAAGGAGATTAGCGTCAGAGAATCCATCCGTTGCCCTCACCAGCTCGTCGTAAGTGAATGTGCTCTTTGAGAAGCCAAGGGCGGTGCCAGGGGATGGTGGAGGTACGATCTCGCCACCTGAATAATTAGAACCAGACCCACTGCTACTGTTTATCATAGCAGGTGGAGGCGGTGGCAGTGGCGGTGGCTGTGGAGGACGGTTGGCATATGCTGGTGGTGGTGATGGATGCATCTTGACCACATGCTCAGGTGGAGGAGGAGGAGCATTTTGCTGCCAACTCTGGTATGTTCTGCCATATGGATCCTCTGCAGTAAGACAACATCTAGTGAGGAAAAGTCTGTCTCCATTTTGCAAGTAATAACAAAGCACATCTTAACCTTCAAACAGCTTCACAACATAACATATACGCTTTTTTCGTTCAAATAAAAGACAGGTTAAACCAATAAATTACGACATTTGATCAGACAACAGGCATGACATCATGTCATCATCTACTCATACTCGTCGCTACCAAGTACTACTATTAGATAACCCATTACAGACTAATTTATTGAACGTAACAAAGACGCACCTTTCCCTACGTCTCAGTCATGACAATTAAGAATTCCACGTCCAGTGCAATTGAAATTGAAATTTTCGTCGGTACTTACTAAAATTAACACCTTTTAGCTCGTCATGCACACTTCAACAACACGGCACATGCAGAATCGAACGCTAACACACCTAAGCCGTGCCCAAACAGAGGAATTGCAACCAAATTGCCAAGAACAGAAGAATTGAAACCGACAACAACGTGACTAGCTGCTAGCACACGCCACCCGCACGCCAGATCTAGATCTAGATAGCTACAGCTATAGTTCGAAGCAGTAAAGAGACCTCACTCACCCTTGTATGGCGGAGGCGGCGGCGGATAGCCGTAGTGCGGAGGCGGGCGGCGCTGCTTCTTCCGCAGACAGCAGAGGCACGCGAAGCTGGCTAGCAGCAGCAGCACGAGCCCCCCCACGGCTACGCCCACCACCAGCGACGTGGGCACCTCGGAGCCACCGCCCCCCGGCGAATGCGACGGCGACTTCGGGGACGGGTTGGACGGGTGGTTCGGCGTGGACGGCGACCTCCCCCCGCCCCCGGACGACGGCGGGGACCTCCCCACGGATGACGGCGGGGAGGGCGTGTCCGAGGGCGGCGACGGGGAGGCAGGAGTCCCCGGGGAGGAGGGCGACGGCGCGGTGGGGGTCCCCGGGGTGGAGGACGGCGCGGGTGTGGCCGGCGGCGGGACGGAGGCAGGCGGCGGGGTGGCGGGCGCGGAGGGGGCGGGGTTGGCCGGGGGCGGCGCAGCCGGGGTGGCCGGAGGCGGTGCAGCCGGGGTGGCCGGAGGCGGCGCGGTGGCGTTGGCCGGCGGCGCCGGCGCAGCGGTCGGCGACGACATCGCCCTCGTACGAGACGCCCGGCCCTGGACTCGGAGCCGGGGCCGGAGCTAGGGTTACCTCCTCTCGTCTGGCTTAGCGCTTAAGAATGGAGTCGCTTTGGCTGGGGTGGGGGGTCGGAGCAGGAGTTGCCGGGAGCGGTAGAGGAGTTAAAGAGGAGGGTGACAGCGGGGACGTGATGGGGCCCACCTGGGGTGTGAGGTGGGGGCCACCAACTTCGCGGCTCGACAGCGGGGCGAGGAAGACCCGGAAGAGAAATGTCGGGGTGACTGACATGTGGGCCTCCCATGTTCTGAACCACCCTGCCAGTGCTTCCTTTTCTTTGTAGCCTCGTCGTCGCTTTTGACCGCGCACCTGTCTCCGAGTGTTGACGACGCTAATCTCGTTTCCTTTTTTCACAAGGTGTTGCTACGATGGACTGAAGTAGGTTGATTTATAATTAAAATTATACTATTATTAATTAAAATTATATTATAGTTAATTGTGAATTATTTAGTATAAATAAATTTAAAAATTTTAAAAATAAAAAACATGTTAGCTCATTAAGGATAATGCAAAGGAAATGAAAAAAGAATCTGCAAAAGAAAGCTTAAAAAGCTAAAAAAACGAAATTTAGAAATAAGAAAAAATAAATCGGAAGTTAAAAGTTTAATCCTAAATAAGCGGGAGTAAAAACTAATGAGGCCGTGGTGACGCTATTGGCGTCACGTTCTTTTCCGTCGGGTAGTGGATGGCTTGTGAGGATGCCGGTGGGTTTGGGGCCCGGCGGTCAGTGTGTCACGCTCAGGTTGCTTGCGTGGTTTCCGGCCGTTGGAAACGATGAACGTGGTGGGGCCACACGGTGTGGCGGGACCCGCCTTTCAGTGTTCCGTCATGGCGTGATTGGCGCCAGGGCTCGTCGTGTGGTACACTAATCCTAGCACTAGGTACCATTGCCTCCGTGACAATCATTCACTGGGTTACTGTAATGCGAGCAGTGTAATGTTCGTATGATTTCTGACTCACTAAAGATTTTTTTTGAAAAAAATGATCTCTTTCAACACAAGAAAAAGAGAGGGAAAATGGAGTACAGTGCTCTAACAAAGAAAATTTTCTCTAGTGTAGGTTTGATTAAAAGGAAGTTTGTGCGGCATTGTAGAAGTAAGATTTTTAGCATTTTGGAGGAATTCGTGCAATTTTTCCATTCCCGTGCGGTTCCACCATACGTTACTAATTTCTAGCACTCTTCGGATTAGAGCTTGGTTCTTGCTCAAAATCTTACTACTACCTACTCTCAGTACTCTGTGACTCTAATTAACCAATCCTAAAAAACTGCAGGTAGCAATTCTACGCAATCCTAAAGACACCATTCTAAAAAGGATTAATTCCTTATACGCTACTAGAATTTTAGGTAACCCCCAAATGAGTCACCGACGTGTGGGATCTAGATCCACATCTCAGTGAGATAATCAGTAGTATATAAGAAATGAGGCAAACTTTCAGTGATATATAAGGAATTCACCCTTCTAACACACAAAGACAGCTAACCTAGAATGCCTCGATACGCGATACTACGATATTTTTCAAAAATAAAGATACAGCGATACGATAAGTATATGTATTTGAAAATAAAAAAATTGTAAAACAGACTACGAGAGAGAGAAACTGAGATTACCTTTATGAATTGAATGCTATATGTCTATATATTCCATTAATCAACCAGGTAAGATAGCACTTCCTAGTTGGTATTTTCGAAAACATGCATCAGATTTCCTTGAAGACACCATTCTAAAAAGGATTAATTCCTTATACGCTACTAGAATTTTAGGTAACCCCCAAATGAGTCACCGACATGTGGGATCTAGATCCACATCTCAGTGAGATAATCAGTAGTATATAAGAAATGAGGCAAACTTTCAGTGATATATAAGGAATTCACCCTTCTAACACACAAAGACAGCTAACCTAGAATGCCTCGATACGCGATACTACGATATTTTTCAAAAATAAAGATACAGCGATACGATAAGTATATGTATTTGAAAATAAAAAAATTGTAAAACAGACTACGAGAGAGAGAAACTGAGATTACCTTTATGAATTGAATGCTATATGTCTATATATTCCATTAATCAACCAGGTAAGATAGCACTTCCTAGTTGGTATTTTCGAAAACATGCATCAGATTTCCTTGTATATTATCTCAGATTAATAGATTTCTAATGGTATAACCATGAATGCTTGGCTAGTAATAAAAAATAAAAATTGAAAAGTTTAAATGATATATCCGTACCTTAACAACTGTCTCCAGTCCTTGGATTATGACGGGAGGGTTCAGCATATACGTATACCAGTATGACAAAAATAACGTGTTGATTGGTGAAATTGGAAACTTTCAGTGAGTGGATTAATGACTTGGAACTGATTGACACTGACATTCCCATCAGAAGGTATGCTTGGTCCAGAAGAAGAAAGCCATTTAATATTTTGATTCGGGCAAAGGGGCCTCCCGTGTGGCTCGCTTGGGCTACATCGGGGTGACACAAGCCCTAGCTTGAGCCCACCCCTCCTCCCCATTCCTCCTCGCCAATGGCGGCGGGACCTTCTACGTGCTTGGAAGCAACTTCGCACAGGAGATCGAGCGACCGCGAGTAGTTGAGCGGATGCGAGCGAGCGCCTTGGATTTGGAGCAAGGCCGGCAGCCTGCAGCGGCCTGAGACCCCTGGAGTTGAAAGCATCTAGACCCCTAAAATGGTTTCGGTAATTAATGATATTATGTGAATATGAAACTAACATGTGTTATTGAGTGTTTGAAAGATTTAGTCCCGATGACAAATGCGAGATGCATGCTAAGGGTCAAAATGAAGATCAATGTGACTTAAGATAAAGGTATGAGTAGTCTAAGATCCCTTTTTGGTTTTACCGGTCTTAGAAGAAAGGATGAAAGATCAGATGATATGATAAATATCGTACTATTAAGAGGGATCAAGACTAGTAACTTTACAACATATTCTTATGCCATTTGGACCAATTTAGGGTCATACATACACTTAAAACTAAAATTGATAGCCAACTGTGCACTGTTAGAAAATCGAAAGTACCGGAGTTAGCACGGTGGTATTTCCGCTATCTGAAAGTTCCGACAAAACTAGCGATACGTTTTTTTAGAGATCACCCTTAGAAACACTTAGTCTCTCCGGAAAACAGAAGTTCTGAATTTTAAACGGTGGAACTTCCGTAGAGCGGTAGGACCGTAGCCCCTGAGTGGTACTCCGGAATTCAGAAGCTCCAAAAATCTAGGTAGTACGTTTTTTCTATAAAGCACCAAGAATTGGCCTCGAGTCAAATAGAAGTACCATGCCAAAAATTGGAACTTCTAAAGATCAGAACTACCACGCTTAAAACAACGGTAGTACCACACCGACTTTCAACGGCTAGTTCAGAAGCTCTAAAATAGCTGTTACGGTTGCGTTAGAACAGGTGCAGTAGTACCAGCCTTTGCATTGAGGTACTTCCGATCATCCTGATTTTTCAGGATTATTTTATGTAACGGCTAGATTTGGTTGGTGAGGGTATAAATACTCCCCCCACCTGCTTAAGGATAGAGCTAAACATTTCATTGCAACATTCTTGAACATAGAGTAATCAGTCCATACCTCATTTGCTTTCATTCCATTTAAGTCAAATTAAGTGCATTCATTTTAGATTGATCTTTGGCACTTGATCGCCATCAAGCAAAGCTTTGAATGATTACTCTTGGTATTTGTCGGCACGTAGAAGGCTTGCCTGGAGCTTGTGTGGTGACTTCTTCAAGAAGATTGTGAAGAAGTCTGATGCTGACTTGTAAGTGGTTTAGTGTCCACCATCTCTGAAGTGAAAGAAGGATAACTACTAGTAGATTAAGGAGTTGAGGCTTAATTCGTAGAACTGGTCCAAATCATTTGAGCTTTCCTCAATGTGGATTAGGGGAAAACGACAAGTTTTCAACACCACGGCAAAACATCGTGTGTCAATTGGTTATTTCTTTGTCTCTACTTTCCGCACTTGTATTTCTATCATATTGTAATTATTGTGATTGCCTTATTTACCTGTGCTAGAGATATACTTGTAGAGATTTGTGCTTGTAGTGCCTTAGATTTAATAGAATTGTGTAAGTTTACATTACTTTGAAATCTTGCTAGCTATAAATTGTGGTAAATAGTTGGTTATCCTTGATCCTACAAGAGTGGCGGCTTTAGGCGGCGCGGCCTGGCTCCGGTGCATGCGGTACCAAGCAAAGGTCTAGCGGCTGTGTTGACGACGTAGTGAGGCATCTCATGCAGGCGGCTTAGATCTAGAGCGAAGGTCGACTCGACGCGTGGCCAGGGGCCGGTGGCCGGAGACAATAACAATTGATAATGCGGCAAGAGCAGCGAGGGAGTGACGGGAGCAGTGGCGAGGGCAACGGATATCTAGGCGATGGGAGCGGCAGACCTCTGGGCGATGGGAGCGGTAGTTGGCTGGTCATCTCTAGGCGGTGGCGACGACGAGCTGGGAGCAGCTTTGGAGCAATGTGGGCGAGCATGAGCACTAAGCAGGTTAGGGTTCGGCGTGAGCTCACGTAGTGGTAGACTGGTAGTAGGCAGTGTTGCTGAGTTGGCTACGCCTGTTGGGCTGGGATTGGGCCATACGTATGTTCACGTATCAGGGTAATTTTTATTTTCTTTTTGGCTCAAATTCATCGATACTTCGTTGATACCATATCATTGCATATCGGAACATACCACCGTATCGAATACATATCAAGTACGCATATGCCGGCTCAATGTCATATTGGTGCTTCTTAGCAGCTAACAATATATTACACTGATCATTTTACTTGAGACAGTAGTATCATTTTAGTTGCTTCAGATACCATGTCTTTGTTGCTTCATATATTAGTATGATATCCGTCCCATCTTTTTAGTTTATAATTTATAGTTTTTTCTGAACAAACAAACAAGATAACTTGCTCACTATATTTTCGAAACAATTTTTTTAAAATAATTTATTAATTTACTGATATTTAATTTATTTATACAAACGCTAGCACTAAGGCATCGTTTTTCCGAGCCACACCGTGGATTCAGGAGGAGCGTTTAGGCGCGCAACAGCAAGAAACAGCTCATCATTTCCTACCCCCAACCCAAATTCAGAAGCCTGCACGCGGCACCGTTCTATTCCCACGCCGAAAGTCTGCAGGGGCGACCCAAATGGAGGGCTCCCATCTGTTAGCGGCCAGCGAACGCAACAGCTGCATTACACGCGTATTTGGCACCGCAGGAACTAGCTAGCTAGCGCATCTCTAAGGGCCTGTTTGAATAGACTAGGACTAGTTGTTAGTTAGGACTAGTTATTAGCTGATTATTAGTTAGCTGACTAAAGATTAGCCTAGTCTTGTTTGGATCCAAGGACTAATAAGTACTAGTAGTTAGCTGGTTAAAAAAAGCCATACAGTAGCTATGACTGAACCGACGGGCATTCATACTCCTCCGATGCAAAACGCGTAGTGCGTCTTCAAAATTTTGTACTGTAACAAGATTCGGAAACGTTATATTAGATGGAGTATTATGCAACGGAGGGTGTAAAACCCACCGAAAACAATATTAGTGGTGCTTACTATAAGTCTGAAATGTATCATATGTATAGATTAAAAAGACATTAAATATAAAAATATTATCATTAGGCCATTCATACCTCTATTAAATGGTATATTATAACTACTTATTAATTTTTCAATAGTACACATTTGATCTCCATAATAAATTTATATTGTTGTGACGAAATTTCTTAAGAATGAAAACTTATATTGTGGGATGGAAGAGTTATATAGAGTAAAATTTAGGTGAGAAATCAATAAGGTTGTTCGGAGTTAAACGCCGCCTTAGTTCCGACATTAATAGCGCAATTAAACGAGGCAATTCGGCCGGCAACGAGCAAACCAGCTGGGGGAGGATTAGGCCGTGGTAAACTAATCACACCGCACATGGCCAGTACGCCAATCCTGCTGTCCCCATGGAAACCCTAACTTTTCCATCCGCACGGAAAGAAGGACAAGGCTGCGCAAGGCGCAAGGCAGACTTAGGGTTTTCTGGCCGAAACCCTGAGGCGACTTGTGGCTACCCTTGTTTCCATCCGGCGTAAGGAAGAAAGCTTCAATCATCTTTGCTGCCGCAAGGGAGAAGAAGGAGAACACCTACAGATTGTACCGTCAAGATCGGGCCACTCTACGTATCAGCTAATCTAGTGATTCGTATCATCTTATAGTAATGTTAGGTAACTCTATAGAGTATAATAAATGATGTTTGAATACGTCATGCTCCCCATCAATGGAGTTACGTTTCATGGGTAATTCCAACAACAAGATATATATAGATTTGGAATAAATTTAATGTGGAAATTGCCGATGACAAACCCCCTTGTTAATTAAATACTATTTTACCATTTTAAGTGCAAAGTTCTTTAGCAGTAAACTTGCATCTATTCATATCATATTACAACCCGTGAGTTTATCCAGTTGAACACCTTGCATGATAGTTAAATAGCATTTTCATATAGCTTATTGTGTACCTAATATACTCAATCTTGCTTATTTTCATCAAAACAGACACCAGGAGAAGAAATGACGCATTAGCTAATGTGTTAAGCTTACGACGGCACTCAAGCATTTCTGTAGGATTTCATCGGTTATTCTGAATGTAAGTTAAATTTTAGGTTTGGATACCCATAAAATTGATATAGTTTGACCATTAGGTCATATTTTAATCAAACTAATCCTTTTTAAATATTCATAGTATGCATGATATTCTTTTTATCTGCAACTGAACTCCTGGACTGTTGCGGGATATACGACAGACTTATTTTTAAAATGGGGTCATCACACCCAAATAACATTAGTAAAATTAACATTATTTTCAAAAAGAATGGTTTAGTAAAAACAATGTGAGTTCTTTATGAGACAAAAAAATATGAATTAGTATGTATGAAAATGTCCTTTTATAGAAATAGAGTAATACTAGCATGCTCTGCCTCCAAAGCCTAAAATATGTTATGCGGGGGGCGCAGGGCTCTTTCGTCACTTCTGTTCCATGTTCCAACAGACTGAAAACTAGCACCAGATAATCATAGCTTGGAAGCTGAAACAGAGACTGGACACTAATTGAAGAATACTTCAACAAACAAATATGATGCATGCACCAGACTAGGATTGTGAATGATTGGTCTTAGTAATGGCATAATGAGATATTTGCTTGCTTGGAGAATGTGTTGTTGCCTCTTGGTGGGATGGCACGGGGTGGCATCTCCAGACCGGTGTTGCACCACCATGTGCTTGCAATCATCCAAGATGCTCCCATCCATCGGCAATTTCTCGCCACTTCACTTATCCAGGTGTGTTTGTTTGCTCTAAAAAAGTCCATGATACATCTCGCAGAAAGAGCATTTGGGTCTTGCTGAAGCGTCATGTATCTACAAGAAGGGTATGTTGTGTTTTTAGGTATGAACCAAACAGATGTTAGCCTCACCAGTTGCTAAATTTTGGTAGCACCTTTGGCATGGAAAAAGAAGGGAATGTTAGCTTTCCAGATTTTTTTGTGCTAAAGAATATATCACTAGATTTAGCCAGCACTAGCCAAGTTTCATCAGCCAGCTTTTCAAATGAACTTTTGCTACAAACCGTAGAAATGAAATGAATTTGTGCCTTTTGCTTTTGAGGAAAGCATTGAATCACTTCCCTTTGAAAGTGATACACAAGCATGTAATATTCTAGCAAGCAAACAGCACTCACTGATTAATTAAGCGAGCTAGCTAGTAAGTCAATTCGTACATTACTTCAACTTCACATGAAAAAGCGAGACACCTTCGTTTGCAACAATGGACATTCTAAGAAATTAAATCAAGCTACTATACTGCAGCTAGATATTCTGGGGAAAAAAAAGAGGGAAAAGATAAGATAGAACTGAACGGTGGGCAATTAGCTGCAATCACGGTGTTGCAAGTTAAAGGAATATTTATCAAAATCACCGGCCGTGCAGAGAGTCAACGCTGCATGCATATGGTTGGAGAACAACCACACAAGAACAGGGAGGTTTCACCTAATCTTTTGTATTAATTCCATTTTGACAATAACATCCACAAACCTGCATATGCGGCTTTAATTCTGTGTTTATTGATCTACACGGCTCTGTTCCCACACATGATTTAGGACAGAAGCTTGCGTCTTCTAGAACAGGGGGTGTTTGGGACTGCTCCGCTCCACGTTTTTCAGCTCCGCTCCACGCTTTTTAGCCAAACGGTTTCAGCTCCACGCACCCTGTTCGAGGAAAAAAGGTGGAGTTGTGAGAGCACCTAAAGAGGTACTTCACAAACTCCAGTTTTTTGTGGAGCTGCTCCACGGTGGAGTTTGTGGAGCAGAGTTTGTGGAGCAGTCCCAAACAATACTCCTAGAGTCCTGTTCTCATGTGTAGTTACTTAGGACATAGGCTATGATAACAATGTATATTGCAGAGCTCGTTTGGTTTATCATCTAAACTTTTAAGCTCCATACATGGTATATATCTATAATGAATTAGGTCCATCGAGCTAATATATTTCAAGCATGATGTGGTAACAACTATACCAAGGATCTGAGAATTGACATTGGATTCAAATAACAAGGAAAAAAATATGAGAGAAAAAGATGCATGTGAACGCAGAGGTATGCCTACCTTTTTTTTACTTGAGAAATCAGATAAATATTATCATTAATAAAAAGAGAGCTACCAAGCCATGCTATACCGTTCGGATCGATTTGAACGATATAGCATCCAACCAGCGCCGCTCTACTCACTTTCTTCTCCGCCGCTTCCCTCCCTTTCCACTCTCTTCTCAGCGCCACCCTCCTCGCCTTCTTCTCCGGTGCTGACCTAGCTCCACGCTCTTCCTCCGCCTACCCCTGCCCCCACCTCCACCACCGGCGGCCGGCAGTGCCATCCCGCCTCGCCATGTAGCCCCTCAACCCCTTTTCACCGTGCCGTTCCGCCCAACCTAACTACCACAGCCGTTACTACCATCGCCCTCTAACTCTGCCCACTGCCCTCCAACCTTGCCCGTCGTCCCTACCACCGCCCACCACCGAGCCACCGCCTCCCCTCGACCTCCTTCTATGCCCGGGGGAAGGGTGAACCCGTAGCAGGGGAGCCGAATTTCCCTCCGTCGGCGACAGAGGAGAGTGAGGGGATGATGGCAGCAAGGAGGGAGGGAGCAGCAGACGAGAGTGAGAGAGAGCACGAGAGGGAGGGAGCAGCGGCCAGGAGTGAGGAGGAGCATGAGAGAGAGAGAGGAAGATGCTATACCATGCAAATGGTATACCGTTTGCTAGTTTTTCTAATAAGAATAGGGTGAATAGTACATAACTAAATAGATATTTGTATTTTATTCTATGCACAGTGGGAGTAGATCGAGATGTGGAAGAATTATGGAACTGGAGCAAAGTTTAAAAAACATTTCGTAACTATAAAATGCTTGTGTCATAGCCGTCACTGACAAGGCTAATATAAGAAATTATATAAAATTCTCAATAATATTTTGTTTAAATGGATAATTAAATATACTATAACACAGTTTGGATGCTAGACATGCTGTACCGACAAGGCTAGTAAGCAAATAAGCAATACATGCACTGGTAAGTTAAATTTAGAAAAAAGTTTCTCAATCGCTGACGATTTGAGAGATACAGTTGTGAAAGGCACATAAACCAGCATAAGTACGACCAACTATGAATTGATCTTTTGTACTGACAAGGCTAGTAAGCAAATAAGCAATACATGCACTGGTAAGTTAATTTTAGAAAAAGTTTCGCAATCGCTGACGATTTGAGAGATACAGTTGTGAAAGGCACATAAACCAGCATAAGTACGACCAACTATGAATTGATCTTTTGGTTTGTGACAGTGAAAAATGACGAACAGAAATATGTTATTTTCTCTATCACATTTCGATTTGATGGGAAGAATTCTTGTCATTGTTTTCGTTTAGAGGTCTTATCATAGCTACGAAAAGAAAAAAGGTATGATCTCAACGAAGCCCATAAAACTTAATAGGCCGAATGCTTTCTTCCAGTTTGGGCCATAATGGGCTTCGGTTTTGCAGAGAAATTATATTATGGGCTTGTGTTAGCGATTTGGAGAGACGTAGAATTATTTGATTTGTATTTGTCAGAGGATAGTTGTCGTGATACCGACGATTAAATATATGCAAGTGAAAAGTAGATAATAAAGAATACAAGATGTATTTTTGACACACTCTTTTTATTGATGATTTGACTGTAGACGTGATATGTGTAATAGGATCCCCTACGCTCCCTTTATATAGGAAGAGGAGGTCCCACTTCATGATTCAATAAGTAATATAGGACTAAACAACACTAACGAGCCTTCGTGGCCAAAGCTCCTAATGGGCTAGTTTCGATAAAGTGTCCACATGGATTTTCCCTCAACATTCCTCCTTAGACACTTTGCCAAACACACTTGCATATGTCTCATTAAAAACTCCTTGGAAAAATCTAGTGGAAAAAATAGTAAGAAGAAAAGAGTATGTAACTCGTGTGTTTTGCCATTGCACGTGTTACCTCATTAAAAACCTTCAATTAAGAAAACTTTGCGGGACAAAACTCAACTGATGGAAAAATAGTACAACACCCTTTCATCCAAGTGATGAATGAAGATTATCTCCCTGACATAGTGTGCTGTTCATATGGATACAAAGGCTTAGGGTGAAAATGCTTTGTCAAATTCGTCTTGACATATCTATTCTTTATTTGTGCAACACAAACTGCATTATCTAAGATTGGAAGACTTGCATAATGTGGTGGAATCACAGAGAATCTGGGTTTGGTAAACCCGGGGTCTGGCATTCTAGCTTCCAGTAGTGCGTATGAGACATAGGAATGAAGCGACTTAGCGAGTTACAAGATTCGGAAGGAGTAAATCTCTGAACCATAGCCCTTATTTAAGACTGGAAGACTTATATGATCTTGAAAATCTAATGTTGTACTCTTTTTTCCTTTACGAGTTTTCCTAAAGTTTTCTCATATGAAGGCTTTTAATGAGAAAACATGTGCAACACGAGCAACGGATGCGATGTACTCTTTTCTCCATCCTTTTTTCCCACAGGGTTTTTGGGATGAGTTTTTAATGAGGCATATATATGTCGTGGTTCGCACAATGGGAAGTATTACGAAACCTAAAAGGTTACGTTGGTGGGAAAATACCGAAACTACCCCTGAGGAGTTTTGACTATAAATAAACAAGCCTATGTACAAGGAGAGATCAATCTAGAGATTAATAAAAACTTTGTTCCCTAATGTTTTCTCACAATTATTCTCTGTATATTATCTGTTGATTGGTTACGTAGATTGCATTGGAGATTATTATTTCTTAGCATATAGCAATTTTGTTTCTGCATGTTCTCAGCAACTCATAAGAGGCATCATTATAGAAAATTTCATGTTAGGGATGCAAATGTGAAACCACTCGATCTTCCTTGATACTGGAACACAGTCTAATACGATATGTACAAAACATTTAGGAGCTGTTTAGAGGGCGTAGGATTTTCGTAGGAAATCTGTAGACTGTAGGTTTCCCGTGAGATTCTTGCAATTCCAAACGGACGCTTGCTGATTGAATGCCATTTGCTGGAATCGAAAGCGCCTCATGTCTGACCAACCGCGCCAGTGCCACGCAAGAACTCGATCGTGCCATCCTCCACGCAAATATACAGTGCAACTCAGCTACTCCTCAGGCTTCTGCTGCTGTGGCCGCGGGGCGGCACCGGCCTCGATGTCGTTGCCGCCGCCGGAGACGCTGTCTTCGTGGCCGCGCCTTTCGTTCAGCTCCATGATGGGCTTCATCTTGCGGTCCGTGATGGCGATGGAGATGTCGTTGGGGAAGAGGTTGCGGAGCACGAAGGCGTGAACCATGGTGCTGGCGAAGAGCCCCGTCACGATGAGCGTGGCCAGCACGGACAGTCCGACGCACAGCGCCTTCGTGAACGGGTTGTCCACCTCCGTCGAGTACCGGATGGACGCGATCGCCGCGCCGGTCATCGGGAACGTGTACGCCCACCACGCCAGCGAGAACCTGAACCCCCTGAAGAAGTTGATCCGCACGGCGAGCGACGCGTAGAGGAACATGGCGATGAAGTAGGCGATCTTGGCCCCGAGGTCGAACTCGCCGGTGATCTTGGCCCACGCCATGGACGCGACGCTCGGCGCGGCCACGAAGAGGAAGAACACCGGGTGCAGCTCCTTGGGCAGCGTCTCATTCGTCGGCAGCCGCTGGTAGAGCGTCACGAAGAGCACGCTGTAGTGCACCAGACCGACGGCGAAGAAGAAGACGGGCCCCTCCTTGAGCCCCATGGACGCGCCCAGCAGAGCACCGACGAAGTTGCCGACGACCGACAGGTGGTTCGACGGGTTCGCCACCTTGGACAGCTGCCTCTGCCCGCCGGACATCCACTGGCCGTAGATCTTGAGCTCGAGGCACAGCACGGGCGCAATGAGCGCGTACCAGAGACAGGGGGGCAGCTTCGTCGCGACGGAGGGCGGCACTCCGATGGCCAAGAAGAGGCAGGCGATCCACGGCGCGAAGAAGAAGTTGACCCTGATGGGGTGGTAGTACTCGCGGCGGACGGCCTCGAAGAAGAAGACGACCTTGCAGGCGTAGATGGCCGAGATGACGCACAAGAGCGCGACGGAGATGTACCAGAGCACCAGGTTCACCTTGGTGGTGACCTGCAGGAACGTCGTCGGCGGCGCGGTCGCGATCGTCTTCCACAGGATCGCCTGGCTGCTCACGCCGAGGCAGATACCGAACGCTGACACCGGGAACCGGAGTAGGAACGGCCACGTCTTGTCGGACGGCAGCACCAGCTCCTCCGACGACTGTAAGCAACGGCACAAGTTCACAACGGCATGAGCTTCCAAGCAAAGCAATGGATGCTTATGACAAAGCTGACACGAATGGACAATGTACTCGAAGAGCTCAAGGATTAAATTACCTTGAGTTGGTCCAGTTCGGGGCCCTCTAGCGCGGCGAAGAAGCGATCAACCTTGGGCATGGACGTTGTGCGGTGGCTGCTGATGTTGTCGTTGTCGTCGTCCTCCTCCTCGGGGGCCTCCGGCCCGCCGCCGGCCAGGTGGACGAGCTGCCGCTCAAGCTTCCCGGACCACGTCTTGAACGTGTCGTAGCGCTTGTCCCGGTTCATCGCCCTGCCGCCCCGGCTAGTCATCCGGCTGCCGGCGCGGGGGGGCATCCCGCCGGGGATCGGCTGCGACCTGAACATCACCTTGTCTGGCTGCGCGTACCTGACGCTATTGTTCCCCTTGTCCTGGGCCGGCGGGTGTTGTGGTTCCCGCGCCGCGTTCGCTAAGGCCTGCCTCCGGAGGTCATCCGAGTCGCCGGCGCCGGCCACTGGGATGGGCACGCCGAAGCCGCTGGGCGACGCCGGCAGGCTGATGGACATGGGCTGCACGGACCGGAACCCAAGCGGCTGGAACGGCGAGTCGAGCGGCGGGATGACCACCTCGCTGCGCCGCTGCACGCGGTCCAACGGCGGGACCTGCATTGCAAAGAAAGGAAACCGTCATGTCCACGTCCATCTCCATTTCAGCCATGATCGATGGAACGGAGCTGCCGCGACGAGGAGGATGACTTACCCGGGCGCGGGACGGCTGAGGACGGGGGCTGGGTTGTGTGCGCGGGCTTGGGGTCATGACATCGAAGCCGACGAGGTTGGACACCTCAACGTCGGCGAGGAGGGACGGCACGTCACCGTGGTTGCTGCTGCTGTCTTCCATTGCTCAGATGAAACCTGCACGACACACGCACATACATGGAACAGTGTGAGAACTCACCAGTGAACTTATAGGAACCAGAAAGAAAATGTTTTTGAGTCAATCAAGTAACAGGTCGCCAAGCAGGAAATCCTCCCCATAACAAGTTACAATCCATAATAGGTGGCACCATACCCTTGGTTGTGTGGGGCATGCACACTTCAAATCGAAGAGAAACTCGCACGCACCATCGTCTGGATACATATGATCCGATCGGGCATGGAACGGTTTCACGTCCTGGACACACAGGGCAAGAGCCGTCGCTCTCAGCGCATTAAGCATGAGCTCATCGACGATCGATCGATGAACCTGACTGTCACCAGTAGTATTATATTTGACTCGACGATGATGAACACAACAGATCGACCAGGAGCCGTCCACTTCGCGCGTGCGCCGTCGCCTGGCGGCGACATGCCCCAGAATGTAAGGGTTTTAAAAATTGAAGTCAAAACCCCGATGAGCTAGCCTGAGATTAGCTGGAGTCCGTAAGTTCGTACGTATTGGGCAGGCTGGTTGCTCAGCCAGGCTTCCTTTTGTTTTTGGCCCGTGGATTTTTTCCCTTGTAGCTAGTTTATTTTACATTATAGTTATTAGTAATTTTTTATATAATTAAATTTAAAAAATTAAAAATAGAAAAAGTAGATTATCTTATCACGTATAATATAAAGGAACATGAAAAAAGGTAAAAAAGCCTTAAAAAACTAAAAAAATTAGAAAAAGACAAAATTATAGATTAGTGAACTAAAAGTCAGAAGTTAGAAGCTAAAATCGGAACGATGGCTTTAATTGATTGATTTCATATACTAAACGTTGGCTTTGCCGCTTCAGTGAAGAAACATATACTAATTGTCAATCCTAATCAACCAGGCAAGGCTTCGACGGCGCACGCCTGCCCCAATCCAATCAAAAGCAAGCATGCCCCAATCAGGTGTGTCCGTATGGAACTATGGGTACGCTGAAGCATATCGTGCAAAATATATACCTCGATTCTGTAAGTCAGGAGGATTTTTCCTTGCCTTAGGATATATATATATATATATATATATATATATATATATATATATATATATATATATATATATATATATATATATATATATATATATATATATATATATATAGTCAGGGTATCAAAGTTGGTAATACCGTACCAGAGACCATACCGATTTGATTCTTATAATGATACGTTTCGATATCGGCTCATACCGACGTATCATTTCGGATTTAATATAATAATACGAGTATATATTTATTTAATTATATGCATATCAAATATCACTTGTAATATTATTTTAAATACATAGTAATAAAATTAAATATAATATATAGTTTAATAGATAATATTATCAATTCAATATATAATATTTTCAATTCCGCCGGTATTGGCCGGTATTTGACCAGTATCAAAGCCGGTATAACCGGTATTGGTCGGTATTTCAGCTAGTACGGTATTAGGTTTACTGTGTATCGGTTCAGGTGGTGATATGGTACGTACTGGCCAATATGGCTTGTATCGAAACGGTATTAATAAGTTTGCAGGGTACCCTCGGCCTCTAGAATATCCACGTTATTATGTTAGGGTGTTTTTCCTGAAATTTGGCTAGAAAAACTAGCATTCACTGTAAGAAGCAGCAGGCATTTGGATTGAAGCCTAGGTGGGTGATGTGGTCAATGTCACTCCCTGACAATTGAGCAGCGCTCAGCTCTCATTATATTTATGATTTGGAGCATCATCCCTGTGAAAATCCATACTCGCTTCTTGGTAAACAATATCCTAATTTAAGTGACTGTTACAGTCTTCTATAGTATGGTGCAGACCATAAAGAACAAATGGATGGTGCATAACGCATGTGGCACGTCTATCTACTAGTACTGCACACACGTCGATGGAATCCCATTCTTTGATGATTCGCCTTGTTCTTTTCGTTGTCTCTCACCAGATTACATTCCACAGACGGCAGTTGTGCTATGTGTCCTGTCATCTCCCAGGTCCTCAAATGTTTTTGTGTGATCTAGCTAACGATTCAAAAAAGAGGAATAAGGAGAACATCACCGTCCACAAAGTGCATTACTAGGTGTGAGATTTCCCTTGTAATAAGGCGGAAATTTCGCAATCTTTGCCCCAGATTAGTCAGCAACACCACCACCACATGTGTGTGTGTCACCGCAAAATTTCCTGTGGGGGTCCACCATGGAGTATAAACAATCCATGGCGCCCATTGTACGGCGCACGAGCGATCCAGCTGTGCATGCACACTTCAAATCGAAGAGAAACTCGCATGCAGGACGCGATTGGAGGCCAGTCCCCATCGCATGGAGATGATCCAATCGGGCATGGAAAGGTTTCGCGTCAATTGAGCCGTCGCCCGCATCGTGAAATCAAAGCTGGGGCTGATCGACCGCGCGAGCCGTCGTGATAATCTAACTCGTCATCTGTTTCAGATAGACTATGAATGAATGACAGATCGCTCTTGTCTGGCCGTCGCCTGGAAGTAGCGACAGGTCCTGGAACAGTAGTATGAAACAGCATCGAATCAATTTTAAAGTTGAAGTCAAAACTAGTGAGGAAAAAAAATAGTTGTAGTCTCACAGGGGAGGTTTCGTTTCCTGTCTTATGGGAGAAGCCAGCCATGGCTAGTATATGATATATATAAACAAGTCGGTAACAGGAGTTTGTACATATATACTCGGTCATGGTTCTTATTCTTGGTAAGGCAATTTGGGTGTCGCTTAGAGAAACATCATTATTTACGCCCTAATCCCCGGCGAGTTAATTAATCCGCCCAAGTGTACACAATACAAAAAAGATTGCGTTTCGCATCTCAAACGACGAGCATAGCCGCAGCGGTAGAAGCAAATCATATATATCTTGTAGTACGTAAATTTTTTAGGAAGATATTTTTTTTTTGTACAGGTAGCAGAATGTTCTTCATGATGGGGTGAGCCAGGTCGGATCGGCGCCACGTTGGTCCTAATAAAATAAAATCTGTCTAGCTCGATGCCTGTGTAGCTCACTAGTCAAAATAAAATCTGTGTAGCTCGATGCCTGTACATACAAATGAGGATTTTCCTTCCCTTAGAGCAACTCCAGTAGGACTCCTTCTTGAGCCCTCATCCTACTTTTGAAGGCCGAGGGGCAAAAAACTCACTCCAGCAGAACCCCTACTTGAGCCCTCAAAAGTAGAGGACCCTCAAATCTCCCACTCGAGCTCTCATTCCGGAGGGTCTGGAGGGAGCCCCTACTTTTGAAGGCTCAAGTAGGGGCCCTACTGGAGTGAGTTTTTTTCCACTCGGCCCTCAAAAGTAGGATGAGGATGAGGGTGGGTCCTATGTGATCCCCTCTAAGAATGAATTTGAGGGTCCTGTTTTGGGGCTCCTGCTGGAGTGTAGCCTAAAAAACAGAGCTCTCAAAAGTAGGGAGAGCTCTCAAATAAAAAGTAGAGGCCCTGTTTTGAGGGCTACTGCTGGAGTTGCTCTTACACTGCCAGTCCTAGACTCCAAGCGCCGCAAGGACACCCTCGGCCACCAAAATATCTATTTTATTAATTCAAGAGCATCTTTGTTGCGAAATTCCTATGAAAAATCAATACTTTCTTTCTGGCAAAATAAAGTTTTGGTTAATTTAAAGCGACTAGTATATTATCGTGGAAACTCTGGAAAGATCAAATGGATGGTGAATAGAGATAATACTACGCACACGACAAATTACGGAACCCCATTCTTTGACTCGCTTTCCACCCCCCCCCCCTCTTTGGGCTTCCTCTGCCCTGACGATTACCACAGAATTACTCTCACCATAATCTTCTACAGACGACAGATGCGTTGTTTGTCTTGTCAATTTGTTCCTCTCTTTATAATTTTTAGCTTTTGAGGGTATAATATTATCCTTTGATGGCAATGGCCAGTCAGCCAACAAGAAATTCAACTATAGCGATTTATGGGTGATTTGAGAGAAGACAGAGTGACAGACAGGGTTAACTAGGCAAAAATTATGCTGACTACAGCTCAAGGTGCATTACCCAGGAAGACTAATGCTAGGCGTGGATCAAATAATTCATTCTCAATAGATTTAACTCTGTCGCACAGCAGTACATTAAGTTCATGTTTTTCCAGTTTGTGCTTCACACAACCTAGGATCATACTCCATATAGGACCAATTAGTCTTTTTTTCCATCTATTCAGATGCCATGAAGCCCAATCTCTCATTAACCGGTCCGTGCTTCCAGAGAAGCAGCAACAAGCACCCCAAATTTCCACACCCGAATGCGTTTTCTCGGCAAGAACGATTAAAGCAAGAAGGAAAACAAATCCACAAAGCAAATAGAACCCCAGAGCACGACTGCACAAGCAGTGGCAACCAGGGCTTGCGGAGCCGATCAGAGCAAGCAACTCATCACAAACAGGCGAAAAGGACCTAAATTCAGATGCAGCATACCAGCATTGCAAGGTGCAGATGAAACGGAGAGAGAAAGATCGATGGGCTCACTCACCGGGCAGTTGGCTCCCTGAATCTAGCGACCGATGATGATGCCCGAGCTTGAACTGAGCCGACGCAGTGTTGTTGATGCTGAAGAGACACTGGGGATGGGTATGTGGATGGAGATCGACATGTGCGAGACTGCGAGTATATATAGTTGTTTGTTCGTACGAATGCTTCCTGAGGCGTCTGAGCAGAAAGGATGGGGGCTTCCAGCTTCCTTGCTCCTTCGTTCTCGGGCTCTCTCCCTCCCACAGCTGTTGCCAGGAGACAGACACGCAGGGATCTCTCTCTCTCTCTCTACGCTGTGGATTGCCTCGCGGGTTTCCTGTGTCCCTCTGATTTATAAACCTAACAAGTGACCAATCAAAACGTTTTCCGTCTTTTAATTGCCAAGGGGAGTAATGGAATTTAAGGCGATCAATTTCAAGTAAAAATCCCAATGCCTATCACCGGAGCTCTAAAGTTTGATGGTGTTCCATGGTCAGAACTAGTTCGAGATGGATCATCATTCTATTGACCAAAGTGCAATGCTGGGGCTATTTCGATTTTTAGGGTGTGATCAAAATGGCTTGAGCTTTTGGCTTCAGCTTATTTTTGCACTATTCATAAATTTCGTCTTTTTCTGAACTTTTGGCTTTTTTTTGAGTTTTTTTACCGGTTCTTTTTTTCCTCGTATTTGTTTACATTATACGTGATGGGCTAATATGTTTTTTCTATTTTTAAATTTTTTTAAATTTAATTATGGTAAATAAGCCTCTGTCAGCTACAGTGCTTTTTTCAGCCAGCTACAGTGTTTTCAGCCATAAGCCACAGGCTTTTCAGCCATTTTGATCACAACCTTAAGCTGTACTTATGGATTAACGGTTTATCATTTGATAGCATCGTCACTACAGCCTGTCTTCCACTCTATAGTCTTGTAGTGGATTCGCCTTGTGAGCTCATCGATCCCTGGTACAACTTTTAAGGAAAACAGCTTGTTTACAGAAAACATCAGATTTTGTTATTGTTGGATCTCCTCGCCTCCTTCTCCATGTATAATCTTTGAATTCTTTTGTACGAATAATCTATTTTTATTCGAAATTACGGAAATATACCCGCGGGAAATTTGTTTACAAAAATAGGCTCCAGTCGCCCCCCATTGAGCGACTGGAGCCTTTCGCCCAACCAGGGGCCGACACAATCCCTGTCGCTCTACCCTGGAGCGACTGCATCCAGTCGCCCTGCCTTTGGGTGACTTTCATGCAGTCGCCCAATTGGACGGCGACTGGATGCAGTTCTCGTGAATGTTTTAGATTTTATCAATTTTGTAGTTTTAAACTGGTAAGAAATCTGCTGAAGTTGTAATAAAAGTTTATGTTCATTGTATGTTGTAGGTGCGTAAATAATTTTGCAAAATTTTTTTTACGAACGATTGACCGTAAAACAATTGATACATACGAGGTAAGTGATATTTTGATGTTACTGAGAATCTTCGTGTGGTTGTCATCATTGAAGTTCACTATTCGTTTGGAGCGAGCATCGAGTAGGTAACGAGGAGTAAAAGTAAGCACGGCACAGTACTAAAAAGTTCACATGGTAAATAAAGAACGTAAGCAGTACATGAAACAATGGTGTACAATCAGGAGCCACCCTGGCCTGCCCCGTCCCCACGCTCGTGTCCTCCTGTACGGCCCCGCTTGGCTGTCCTCCGGTGCAACGGGTGACGACGCTCCGAGAACGTAAAACGATCAGGAGCGTGTCACACCTGCCTCTGAGCTGGTGGAGTCAGCTGCACCTCTGGCTGTGTGCCCTCCGGTGCACCGGGGAGGGCACTGTCGGAGAGAACCTTCGGTGTTGAGTCAGGAGGTGTAGACGCAGACGACTGCCTGACCCACTCGGAGAAGTACTGGTCCACATCGTCCGGGCTCGCGAAGGGGCCGTACCGGTACTCGGACTGGAAAAGACATGCAAAAGTAATATTGTTAATTTCAGATGCAAAACATTGCGATAAAACGGAGATCGTACGATACGTACCCTCAGTTGGCGCCATCGCGCCTGGAGGAGGGGCGTACGATACCGAGTACACCCCCTGTGTGGGTAAGCCAGGGATGTACGGCGGACGCGGTGTACGAGGCCGTCCCCAGGTAGATCCTCCAGTCTCGTCCGGGTGAGGTGGTGTAGGATATGCCCACGTAGAGCCTCCAGAGTAGTGCCATGCCGGTCGGGGCTGCACCGGTGGCCAAGCCGTCCGTGTGCTAGGCGTGGGCGTGGAGCCCGCTGGTAGCCTCGTGCAGGACAGTAGGTGCACGGCACGTGTACCCCACTCCTTGAAATGACGGTACGCGCTGATGTGCTCCTCGTGGTCCACCTCGGCACCTGCGGCGAGCCTATGCAGCATACTCTCGGCCTCCGTGACGATCGAAAGACCCACATCAGACTGAAGGAAAAGACATAAAATGGTTAATTATCCAAGGTAACATTATCATTAGGGAATGTTCGAAAATACGTGTAACGTAGCGCGATGTGCGCGTCCCGCGTGAGGTGCGTGGGATACGTGTCTGTCGGAGCGGCGAGGTGTGCGCGGGGGGGGGGGGGGGGGGCGGGTCCACGACATGTACAAGCCTCGTATGTGTTCGGCTTTGGTACCAGCGCAGGTACTCCGTGTACTCTATTCTATCGTAGAGGCGGTCCTCGTCAACCACGTCGGCAAGCGCACCGTCCCACTGTGCAACCCACGCCTGCACCTTCACCGTCCAGTCCGTGCCGCATTTCACTCCCTTTCTACAGTGCCTGCTTGTAGGACCACTTCATTAGTAATTTCTAATGGAATCATTAGTGTGTACAATTTTATAAGACGCGGGCACTCACACGTGCACAGGAGGCGGCAGTGCAGATCCGACAGGTACCGGGACAACATGGAGGAAACCAAACTGCTGCATCACTCGCTGCGCGCGAGTAGTCCTCCATGAAGATGTCATAGACGAGCTTCCGGCGTGTCAGCCAGAAAGCCCGGTCACGCCAGCACAGGCGCGAAAATCCATCGGGTGCATGGTCCTCAAGTGCCGCCTGTGAGTACGGCTCCCAGCGTACGTCGTCGGCCGTGAGGCGGTCGATCTGCTCAACAAAGGGCAGATACGCCCGCGTGACCTGGACATGTGCGAACTGCACTTGCAAGGACGAATAGGTGTTACGTACGACCATCGTTAGTACAAAGGAAATAACTAATTGACATATGACTTACCCGTCGACGACACCAAATAGAACCCATCGTCGGGCGGTCGACGTCTCCCCCCGGATACATCTCGGGCCTATACGGACCCATGTTGTCTAGCAAAGGTTGTCCGAGGCTGAAGCGCTCGAACAACCACAGCTGCAGTAGGAGGGGACAACCCGCGAGGATCGAGTTCGCCTTGAACCTCCTGCACACATCGCATAGTCCACGGTAGGTCACGGCAAGTACGGCTGATCCCCAGCTGACCTGGGGGGCCTCGCTGTCCGTGATCGCCCTAGCATAAGCGATGAGGCGTGCGTCGACGGTGTTGCCGTGGCTGCTGGTGAAGAGCACCCAGCCAAACAGCCACAACAAATACACCTCCAAGTGGCGCGAGACCTGGTGATCGCCCTCCTCTGGGTCCATCCGCTCCACCTGAATGCAAACAACATTTTATTAGTACGTAATGACGCAAATAAGAGCTTCGACGACACGATCGATTGTAAAGACCACGTACCCGGTATTGTGCGAGCCACCTTAGCGATGACCCGTGGGTATGATTTACCAAGAAGATGTAGTGCTCACCCACGGCACCCGGTGGAAGGACCCCCTCGAATTTGCCGAGCGCGCCAGTCGACCGGGGCCTCCGGTAGGAAGGCAGCGCCTCCCGCGATCGGAAGGCCAAGAAGCAGGGACACATCCTGCAGGGTCTACGTCATCTCCCCGAATGGGAGGTGGAAAGTGTGCGTCTCGGGCCGCCAACGGTCTACCAAAGCTGTCAGTAGGGAGCGGTCGAACAGGAAGCGTCGTGATCGCTCCACGACCTCGTCCCCACCCGCAGCCAAGGCGGGTACATCCTCCTCCGTGGCCTGCACCATTCGGGCAAGAGGGAGTAGCCCGGCATCCCACAGCCTGCAAACAAAGTGAAGGTCAACACGAAACATTCTTACGGTAGCACTAAAATGCCGGCGTAGTGCAAACCTGGCTGTCCAACGAGGGTCGAGTCTCCGGGCCACGCGAGGTGTGCATGTCCGGACCAATCCCAGCTCAGCCAGCTCATCCGCGCTCCCCGGTGGCGGCACACGACGGGAAGCGCGATGCACGTGGTCCACGTGCTCGTCCAACAGGGGATACTGCCAGTCATGTGCCATACCTGCATACAGATGTCATACGCAAGTTGTTAATTTTGTAAAACTACATGTTTAATAAATTTAGTATAACAAATATTTAACTTTTTGTAGCTAGATCTACACCTACGGTTGCATTCTATACAAAAAATTTCTATACTAATATTTCTACCAATAACATTTCATACAAAATTACGTTAACTAAATTTTCTATATTAAAAATTGTATACTACAAATTTTCTATACAAAAAATTTTATATACAAATTTTCTATACTAAAATTTCTATACTAAAAACTTCTATACTAAAATTCCTATGCTAAAAATTTCTATACTAAAATTCCTATGCTAAAAATTTCTATACTAAAATTCGTATACTAATATTCCTATACTAAAAATTCCTATACTAAAAATTTCTATAATAAAAATTTCTATACTAAAATTCCTATATTAAAAATTTCTATACTAAAATTCCTATACTAAAAATTTCTATACTAAAATTTCTATACTAATATTCCTATACTAAAAATTTCTATGCTAAAATTCCTATACTAAAAATTTCTATGCTAAAATTTCTATACTAAAAATTTCTATATTAAAAATTTTATACTAAAATTCCTATATTAAAATTTCCTATACTAAAAATTTCTATAATAAAATTTCTATACTAATATTCTACACTAAAAATTTCTATACTAAAATTTCTATACTAATATTCCTATACTAAAAATTTCTATACTAAAAATTTCTATACTAAAATTTCTATACTAAAAATTTCATACTAAATTTTCTATATTTACCATTTTTACTACCACTAACATTGCATACAAATATACTACAAATGTAATATACTAAGAAAAAATTCGAAAAAACCTGAATATGAAGATCTCACGCTCTCCTCTTGTCCCCTCCTTCTCTTCTTCCCCTCCTTCCTCCTCTTCTCTCCTTTCTCTTCTTTTTCTTCTTTCTCCCACGTCGCCGATCGATGAAGGATGCAAATGAGCAGCGGCGTGCTCGGCCACGGCCGCTGCTTTTAACCCCCCTGTCGCCCGTACGTTGGGCGACTGGAAGAGCTGTCGCTCAACCGTGCAGCAACTACATGCCAGTCACCTAACGCCCGGGCGACAGCAATAACTCGCCCAACCGTTACCAAATTGTCGTCGTGTCGCCTCCCGATTGGGCGAAAGGCTCCAGTCGCCCAATGGGGGGGGGGAGGCGACTGGAGCCTATGTTTGTAAAACTTTTCCCGCGGGTATATTTCTGTAATTTCGAATAAAAAATAGATTATTCGTACAAAAAATTCTATAATCTTCACCATAATACTACCCCGACCCTACTCTGTCGGTGTGCCGCTGTCTCTACCTCTATCGAGCCAACTTGCCACTCTTTGACCGTTGTATTCGCTACTAATGATCATTGTCCCAAAAACTAACTTGACTCTTAGTCTCTGTCGATCGGGAGGTTCTTTTAGCCTAAGACTTATAGTTTATGACTGTAGTTTTTGAATTCTGATCTCTTTGTGAGAGACAATATTCAGAGAAAATAGTTACATGTGATTTTAGCCGGTACAGCTAAACTCGGTATAGTTTGTACTATAATTTACTTGTAGAACCCACCTTAAAAATGCACTATTCAACGATGAGCTACTGTAGAAATAAAACCCAAAGCCTAAATATAAGTCAAAAAAACTGAGCCGATGGACCGGCATCCGCTACCCTCCTGAGTACATTATGAATTAATGTTGCAATACAACAGTTGATGGAGCAAACAAACATCATTCTTTGAAAAGTGCATCTCTATGACTTAAGAGAACGTCCATTTCAACGAAGGGAGCAAAAAGTCAAACTGGATTGCTTCAAAATACATAAAATTGAATGCAAATAAGTAGCTCTTATTCTGTTTTTTTGCCTTTTGTAATTTCTTTGATCTACTATAAATTTAACATGCACACACATACATATATTTGTGTGTGAGAGAAAATAGTTCTATACTCTTAGGAGTATGTACTCTCAGTTCTCATATATCGTTTAAATGATATTGTTATACCCTTTATCCTTTTGAGCATATTATAATAATGATTATTAGATACTCCAAAGTGAGTTACATCAAAATTTTCATCTAAGTTCACTTTTTATAGCATAAGTTATCACTACTACAAAAAGGGTCATCACAGACGGTTCAAAACTGTCATCATAGATGGTTTTTTAAGCCGTATGAATTTATGCATCAGTGATAATAAGAGGTTATCATAGATAATTTGTGAGCCGTCTATGATAAATACATCACAGATGGTTTATAACTAGATCCGTCTATGAAGAATACTATCATAGACGGCTCAAACCAAAAAACGTCTATGATACTTACACATCACAGACAGTTGTGAACCGTCTGTGATACTTCCCAATTGCAGACGGTTTCTGGTTCGAGCCTTCTGTGATAATTCTTCACAGATAGTTTATACCACAAAATTGTCTGTGATAGTTCTTTCTATACCAAAATTATTTCTATTTTTCAGCTAGCCTCAGAAAATGTTAACTATATCATTTGAAAACAAGCAAATACAACAACAAACATAGCAACACATTCTATTTCTATTAAGATTAGAATCCACCATTACAAGACATCGAGTAGGTTACTGTAACATCCTGAAAATTTAAATTTGAAAAGTGCAAAGTCTTTTGAATTATTTTTGCAAAATGTTTTATTTGAATTTGGAGTTTATGATATTTTTCTGAAAGTTTGGTTGAAGTTCCAAAGAGTTAAAAGGTTCAAGAAGGAAACAAACATGTTTAATAATAGAAAATCAAGATTTAAAATGCGAATCTGAAAAGATGATCCAATATAACGAGAGAGGAACCTGATTTAAAATATAAAATCTCATTTTGGGGATAATGACATAAATAGCAATAAAAGTGAATGACTAAAATACGAACACCTACGCAAATATATATGCATATAAAAAAATTTATTATTAAGTAGGCCAGCCAAATAACAGTATGTGACATTATATATATATATACACACATATAACCTAAGTAATAATAGAAACTCATTTAATAGCTGAAAATTTAAGGCTTAAATTCCAAATGACATGCAAAGATCACTGATCATAAATATGAAACAAAAATTTAAATTAAAATTTCAGATTCTAAAATCTTGCTTAAGTCCTTTCCTTTCCATGTTTTTTTCTCTGTGTCATATGGGGCCATCCTTTTCTCCTCCTCTATCTTCTTTCCCCTGCACGAGTAGCCAGCCTGCCCTGTGCATCACCAGTGGACGCCGCCCGCCTCTTTTTCTCTGCCCCTGCTACACGGCCACCGTGAGCAAGCACGCACAAAATCCCGGGAATCTCGCTGCACCGCCGCTGCCGCCCGCAGCCTACTGCCGCCGCACTTTCCTCCCTCTGCGCCGACCCGCTCCGCCCGCGCGTCTCCTCCCTCGTTCCTCCTTCTCCCGTGCGCACCCGGACCCCCCTTACTCCTTTTTGCTTCGGTCAAACTCCACGAAACACGCACCCCGAATCCCGCTGCAGCGCCGCCCTTACCCTGCTCTGCGCCTCGCACGCCCGCGCGCACGTCGCCGCGCGAATTCCGCTGGCTTCCGTCCCCGGGTGCCCATGCCTCGCACGTCGCCCGGTCGGCTCGGAGCCCTTAAAAGCGAGGGGGTGCTTCCATCTACTTCGCCTTGTCCCTCTCTTCCTCCCACCGCCGGGAATCGGTCTCTAGAGCTCTACCGGCCGCCGGCCGTGTCCTTCACCTCCAACTCCGGCGAACCGGCGATCGGCCGATTAGAGCCGTCTCCAGTCAATTCCCTTGCGCCATGGCTTCGCCAGGACATCACAAACCCAGCCCCGCTGTTGGCAGAAGCTGTCGCCGCCGGTATGCCGCCCGCACCGTGCGCCTCCGCCGCCCGACTCTTGCCTCCGCCGCCAGCCAACCTCGGCGCTCCTCCGGTCCGGCCAACCGCATGGTAAGGATCCCCGTACCCTCCACCAGCTCACACCACTTGGGCCCCTCTCTTTTTCCCCTCCGGTCGCCGTCGTCATTGATGACCTTGCCGCCGCTCCAGCCGATTAGACACCACCCCTAGCTTCCCCGAGTTATGCGCAACCCATTTTGAGGGTCTTTGCTTTCTCCCCGGCCGCTCCCCGCTGGCGGCGCCACCATCCCCTCCATGCGCCCGCCTCCCCTGTTTCGGCCAAAGGGAGGCTCCGTTGTGGAGCTCAGTCCCGCGTCGCCTCTTGTAGATGGTTTTCTCCTTTTTAGTTGCGAGTGAGCACTGGCTCAGTTGGCTAGCCCGAGTGCGCTTAGGACATTGCCTCTTCCGCAGATCCTGTGTTCAAACCTAGCCGGCAGCACTTTTATCCCACATTTTTATTCTTTTTCTTTGTAGATCATTCTAATTAGTAAAAATCAAGATAAAGTTTAGGGATAGTCTAGAAAACCTAATAAATACTAATTGGAGTCATAAAACCAGATTGATTAAAATAAGTTTGAATAATTAATTCTATTTGAATAAATAACTAAAAGACGAAATGTTAATTGAAGACTTGATAAAGAAAAACAACTTATGGTAAATGACCAAATAAAGATTGCCATTAGTTAAAACTAAAATTTATGCCCAATATTTAAAATGCTGACATTAAATAAATTCAAATAGTAGGTCATGCTAATTAGCAAATATGAAATATACCCCTACTAGATAAATGAATTTTAACTAGAACTAATAACAACTAAAGTGTAGAGACTTTCTAAGTATATATATATATATATATATATATATATATATACACACACACACACACACAAATATACATATATAAAAGTGGTGAAGGAAATGAGAAAGCCATGCGTGCAATGCATTAGTAAAAATAATAAAACAACTTTGCGATCACCATAGAACCCACTAATATATATATATATATATATATATATATATATATATATATATATATATATATATATATATATATATATATATATATATATATATATATATATATATATATATATATATATAGGAAAAATACTTTTTACTCCCGGGTGTAATTACACCCACCTCTAATATACCACCTAAATAAATTTGAAATACTCCTTTATCACTTTAGGTATACTCATATACTAATTATAAGATATTCTAATGTGAACCACATGAAAAAATTGCAAAGGAGTCCATAGTTTTTAACGTATTTTGTAAATACCTTTATATACGTACATAAAAAGGTGTATGTTGAAAAAAATGTACATACCACATCTGAAAAATTGTTCATACCACCTATATAGTCTTAAATACTCGTATACTACATGTACATACTCCTCGTTACGCGAGATACTCCCTACGTTGTGAGTGCCCTGAAAAGTAACGCTCGACAAAATAATACCCAGTTAAATATGTATCCCGATTCATAGGTCCATCTTAACTCATGGAACTTTCTTGATAAATATAAAAATAAATAAAAGAAATTGTTAATAAAAAGATCAGGTCATCGTATTCTACCACCGACCTTACCTCCAATAACCCAAATCATCCATTAACTCATAATAAAACTAAATCGAGTTTATTCGGATTTATCTGGATCTTTTGAGTTATTTGCTTTCATTTGGATTCAGTTGTTGTCGCGTAATTAGAAACTGGGAGTCGTGAAGATTCAGTGGATCCAGCAAGATTAAGCTCGAAGTGAAGATAAAGATCAGAAGCTCAAGAGAAATCATTGTGTGAGCTCAAGACCGCGGTAAACCGCGCCAGGCGAGTCAATACTTTGATCATGTTGAACCTACGTTTTCTGCAAATTACTTTGATTTAAATTATCAAATTGCATGCTGTTATTTTATATGCAAATACATGCTCAATTTAAGATTCTAGTTACATGCCTATTGTTTGTCTTGAATAATATTACACCTCCTTTGGGATACTTGAATTGTGAACCTTGTCACCCTAGCAAAATTATAGTAGTAACATTTTGAAAATAAGTCCCTTATTATACGCCCTGCTTAGTATTGCATAAATACCCGGGGCGCTGAAATGCCCCAAGCAGCATTATCATTTTTAATCATGAGAAATTCGTTGGGACAGTCATGGTGGGAATGACTGGTATATTTTGATATGATTATTTCATGCTCCCAAAAATCCCAACTTGCTTAAATATCTGAGCGGATGGTTTGAGGGCTGGTATGTGGTGCGGTGGGAGCACAAAAATTGTGGAATGTGGTAGAACCGCTCAGATACCAATAAGGACCGAATCTTGTCATGACCTCCTATGTAAAACCGTACAACCACAAGTCTGTAAAATACAACGTGGCTAAGTAAATTTATCGAAACCCCCGAACTCATCTCACTGGTAGTGGAAAGAAGTGGTTAGGCACGGGCACGGGGGCCCTAAGGGACACCAGGTAGGGTGAAGTTTCCCCAGCTGTTCTATTCGTTGCGGGGAGTTGAGAAGCCCGTCTGCGGTAGTAATTGTGGGGAAACATCCCGCGCATAGATGGGACCCACCGCAAGTGGGAGAAGCCCATGAGGTGAGATGATAAAAGGGACTAGATACTTTGAAAAGTCACTGTAATGGTCTGCTTAACCACACAACTAAGGAATTGTGTGGGGCAACGAATTGATTGTCTCTTGTGGTGAACGTGTACAAACTCTGCAGAGTCAAAACTATTCGAATAGCTGTGCCCACGGTCAAGGGCGGACATGAGAACTTAACTAGATATAGTTCTATTTAAAAATATTTGGAAAATGGGAATGGAAAAGTGAAGGGCAGTGGAAAGCCCTGATTTGAGTTGTCCTGGGTGTCGTCCCAGTGGTAAGTTAAGCGGCTATAACGCTGAAAGATGTTATACGGTGTGATGCCGTATGTATGGAGAAATTATGGTGATATTAGGCATATGGTGTTATGCCATATGTACGGAAAATCATGTTAATATTCCTTGAACATTATGTTTTGTTCCAAAGCTGCTAGGTCTCAGGAAATTTTATATTGTATTTCAAATAGTGACATTTCTATTCTTACAAAATAAAATATGGGAAGAATAAATAGAATCGTAAGAAAAGAAGATGGCTGTTTATGGTAATTGCATAAAGAAGTCGGTGGATATATGTTGATCATAATAGGGATAATGATAGTGTGAATTCTGGGAAAAATAAATTGGTGGAGTCTAAATGAATATATAGGCTAGATAAATGATTTAAATGATCTTTCGAGAATTAGGGAGTATAAAGGTAATTGTTGGATTACAACACTAATACTTAGTATAAATTCTTGGAAGATGTTGATAATAATGGGATTAATATGATTTGATCAAATATTAGATGGATAATTTGAACCTTGGGAATTTGGAGGTATGAAAATAACTATGGGAGATTAATCTTGATCAAGGATATTCTTGGTGGATATTTATTAGAGAATTCTAGATCTGATCAATGACATTTTTGGTGGGTGTATACTAGCGATTCGTAGGCTTGATCAATGATATTCTTGGTGGAGGTACAATAGTGAAGTAGTTAGAGATGGATTATAAGGTGATAAGTGGAAGAGCAAATTATGGTTGTAGATCAGTAACAAAAAGAATTGGACTGTTAGGGATTAGAATACAAAAGATATTGGTGGATTAAATAAGTGATATTAGATAAATAATGTCACTAGCTGCTTGGAGTTTTAGGCAGTACTTGCTCGGTGGATTATATAGATTATGGTACTCGCTGTTTGAGGATTAGGCAGCATTTGATTGGGGATTGAACAATTGATGATATTCGCTGTTTGGAGTTGTAGACAGCAAACCGTATAGAGAGTGTATGATTGGGGGATTAATTAAATGATGTCGCTCTCAGTTTAGAGTATTAGACAGTAATCAATATAGAAGGAATCAGGTCGATGGATTAGTTAAATGATGACACTCGCTGTTTGGAGTATTAGACAGCAATCAGTAAGGGAAGTGTGTCTTTGGTGGATTAAGTCAATTATGGCAATCGCGGTGTGGAGTTTAGGTGGGAATAATAACACAATGATGTGATAACCATAATGCTACTAAAAGCGATTTTTGGCAAATAAAATAACCCGAGCCTCTCCTTTGATAAGCCATGCATACTATTTATTTGCATTCTGTGTATTGGCTCGCGGAGCACGGGGTTGGAGTTCTCACACTCGCTTTTGCGACAAAATTCAGAATCAGGAATCAAATCACCAGGATTGGACACGTTGGCCGAGAAGATGAAGATGTCGAGGGCTAGGTCGCGAACCTCCAGTTGGCTGCCTGTGGGCATGTCCTGAAGGTCCCACCTGTGTGCTTCATTCTTCCGCTGCTGCAATTTAATGATTTCGGCCTCATCGGCCCATGAGTAAGTTTACTATTATATTTACGCTCCCGCATGATATGTATTTTGATATTCAAACTGTAACTGTGAGCACTATCTACTGATCCAGGGAATAGTGCAGCAAAATCGCAGTGGATTCCTGATGGTAAAATCTGGGTCCCTACAATTACCCACAGCACTGCATACACAAGATGACACTTACAATTTTATGAAGATAAGCTTCACTGTTACAAATTCAAAAAAATGATTACACTACAAGAAACTTCAGGCTAATGCAAACTAGACTTACACATCCTTCATTAAACTACAATCTAAAACAAGTGGTGCGGGTAAATTTTCAAGTAGCAAAAACAAAAGGCAGCGGACACCATTTTCAGTTTCTATGTCAAAATCAATAGCTTCGTACCGGTGACATAGAATATTGCATATTTACCATTGCCTTCTTCCTTTCCATCTTACTTCAAGCGAAATTTCAGTCGCCCTTGCTGAATCCTTCCCATCCTTGCTGTGCACAAACGAGTTGGAGTAGTATTGGTGGTATTGGTTCTTTGAGTAGGGAGAGGAGGGTTAATAAGGGGCAAGAGGTGGGGAAGAGAACTGTGCCTGCTGTTTGATGCGGAGAGAATGGACGAGTAAGATCGGGATCCTTGGGAATATGCCGCGGATCAGTGACGTGGCAGGACATCACAGACATTTCAGATTACAAACTGTCTATGATAGGGACGTCATAGATGGTTCATAACAAAAAACTGGCTACGGTTCATAACAAAAATAGTCATTGATAATGGCGTCACAAAGACAATATATCAATACAATATAAATAGCTAGTCTCAAAAGATAAAATAGAAAAATTTTATATGACTTATCTATATACTCATTTGAAAGTTTTCGATGAGATCTAGAACTTGCAGTTGAGATGAAACCCAAATTCCTAAGGGAAGATCAAAAATTTTGGCAAAACAGAAACTGAAATCTTAAAGCGCAAATTTGGGGCTAAAGATGGTCGATTTTGGTGGTCTTATAGTGTGACTAGCACAAGCGGGTCATTTTTTCAATCGGGCTCGTCGTTAACTTTCCAACAAATATAAGAATGTCGAAAACGGACACCATTTGTAAAAGTTATACCCGTTTTACTAAAGGTGTCTCAAAACTGAATCCTGCTCAGACTCAAGCGGGAGGATTACAAGGCAGGAAACATATCATAGATGGTTTTTAATACAAACAATGTTTAATATAAACCGTCTATGAAGTATCACAGACAGATTAAATAAAAAATCGTCTGTGATGTCTACCATTCTCACAGACAGGTATTAATAAGAACCATTTGTGATGTCTTTTATTATCACAGACGATTCATATAAATAACCGTATGTGAAAATATCACAGACGGTTATTCGTATGAACCGTCTGCGATACTTACAGCACAGACGGTTCCTAGTAACCGTCTATAATATGAGTATTCAATTTAGCCTCTTTTGTAGTAGTGTATGTATATACTCCTTTTATATGTGGAAAGAGGTATATAGCAAAAATAAATGGCTCTAATGAAAAATCTTCAACCATGTCACATAAGAGTACTTTAGAATTAGTATTTAAGTATACCGAAAGTGATAAAGAGGTACACTATATTCTTGAATTTTTTATATGGATAATTCATTTTTTATTCGAAATTACAGAAATATACCCGTGGGAAACGTTTTTTTATTCCATTGGGCGACTGGAGCCTTTCGCCCAACCCAGCAGCGACAACTGGAAAATCTCCCAACCGTTAGGTGATTAACTGCAGTCACCCCACCGTTGGGCGACTTTCATCCAGTCGCCCTCCCATTGGGCGACTTCATGAAAGTCGCCCAATGGTTGGGCGACTGCACTCAGGCCCCCGAGAGAAAAAAAGAGAGGAAAGAGTCCATCTTTGCCGAAATTTGGAAAGTGCATCAAACCTTCGCCAAAAATAGTGAACATTGGTGGATCTATTCTTCATACATCCAAAAGCCTTTAGAAAACAATTTGAGCAATTTCGGCCACGGGATCAAAAGTTATAGCAGTTTCAATTGAGCCCAAAACGAATTCGAGTCCGTTTCCGACACACCTTCACTAACTTTTGCATACGGTGTCCGTTTTCGACGTTCTTTTACTCGTTGGAAATCTAACGACGAGCCCGATCCAAAAATAATGACCCGCTTGCGCCAATCACCCTCCAAGATCCCGAAAATCGGCTATCTTTGGACCTAAACCTGCGTCTCAAGTTTTTGGTTTCTGTTTTTGCCCTTTTTCTTGGTCTTCCCTTCGGAATTTGGATTTTTCTTCAACTGAAAAGTTGTATATCTCGTCGAAGCCTTTCAAATGAGTATATATAAGCCATATAGAACTTTGCTATTTTAGCTTTTCAGACTAGTTGTTTATATTGCATCGGTATATAAAACGATCGGTACATACGGTTTTTGTCGACCCCTGAGTGCAGTCGCTCAACCATTGGGCGACTGCATGAAATTCACCCAATGGGAAGGCGACTGGATGTAGTCGCCCAATGGGAGAGCGACAGGGACTCTGTCGGCCCCTGGTTGGGCGATAGGCTCCAGTCGCCCTCCCATTGGGCGACTTGAGCCTATTTTTGTAAAAAAATTTCCGCGGGTATATTTCTGTAATTTCGAATAAAAAATAGATTATTTGTACTAAAAATTCCTATATTCTTTGAGTGGTATATTGAAAGTGAGAATATGTATTTCCGGGAGTATAAAAAATGCTTCATATACATATATATATATATATTGTGTGTGTGTGTGTGTATATATATATATGCACATATACCTAGATATATACACATATATGTATGTATGTATATATGTGTATATGTATGTATGATATATGTATATATATGTACATGTATATGTGTATAAGTATGTGAGTGAGTGTGTGTGTGTAAACCTGTGACTGAAATGTAGCTGCATTCAATGAGGCTAGGATAATATGACATGCTCAAACTAAACATGCATTTTTTAATTGCTGATAGCCAGTTCTCTGTAGATGTAGAGTAACTAGGTTTGCGATGGCTGTAGCTGGAGCTCTGTAATACCTAGGACAGCTTTAGCCCAGCTCGGCCTATCCCGATCCCTCATAAGGAAAAGCTAGAAGGAGGAGAAGTCAATTCGCTCCTCCTTCCCCGTGCCGACTCCACCAACCACTGCTCCCCTTGCTTCTGTGCTTGCCGCCACCCCACACGTGTGCTACCGTCGCCTCTACCCTCCAGCCAAACCACAGCCGAGTGCTGCCTCCACGTGTGGCCCCGCCGTCGCCAACCCACATCGTCGCCCGACCCCAGCACACCACCTGGCCAGCCACCGCTGTCGCTCCCTTGTTTTGCCCTACGCCTAAGCCAGCGCCGCTTCGCCGACCATGGGCCGTCACTGCCCTGCTACTGCGCTATGTGGGAGAGGGTGAAGGGGGATTATCGACAGAGAGGAAGAAGAGGGGATGGGAAGGGTGAAGAAAAGAGGAAGGAGGGGGGGGGGGAGAAAGGTGGCTGCCGTGAGAAGAAGAGGAGGTAGGATGACTGAGCAAAGAAAAGGAGGAGCCGACCGAAGGAGAGAGATGAAAGGGAAGAAGAGATAGAAGAGGAGAAGAAAAGAAGAAAGGAAGGAAAGGAAGGTAGGGCCCCGATCTAGACATTCGGGGTTAGGGTAACACCTTGATTCCTTTCACCTTGCTTGTTTACAAATTTGTGTAGAAGTTAAAAAATATCAATTGTTAATATGGATGCCTGGATGATGAGTTTGGTGATGCTACTGCTGTTGATCTTGTTAATCCATGGAGGGAGGGGGAAGTAATGCTACTTGTGAGAAGTACTAGAGTAGTAGTAGCAACTGGTAGTATTAGTTAATAGATGATAAATTAATACAGTGTTAATTAGTATGACAAATTGAAGAGAGAAAGAGATTAGCGAAAAGAGATAATAGAGAAAAGAAACATTAGATGGGAAGTAAGAGCATAGGCTCCATTTAGCCGAATAGAGGAAAGATTGAGGGGAGAGAGAAGAGGCTAGGAGGTGGTTTGTCTATTCTGTTCGATAGTGCACAACGATAGAATTTAAGCATGTAGAATTTGATCCACAAGTAAAGTCAACGAAATCCTTAAATTTACAATCAATTTTGTGTGTAGTATCGATGCCGTCCGTATGAGTGAATGTATTGCTACAGGTGGCGGTTCGGGTTTGGTGTCGTCCACACATCGTCCGTCAGGTTAACATGCAAGTGCATAGTAGAACAGTGAATTATGATGAATGCTTGATACTCGTGGTTCCATGCCATTATCTATAGTATTTATAAGATGATGTACATGATTTCGTGCTAATCATACCCTGATGAATGCTGCTAATGATTAAATGCTAACATTGAAAGCATGTTGCATCATGCATTGCACTCATACACATGATTTACTATGGGTAGGTATCTCATTGGAGTGGGAAGATAAAGACCTACTTCGGTAGATACTCTACAAGAGTAGAGGTTGAGAACCCATATGAAAGAGGATAGAGTGATTGAGTGGTTCATTGACGGATGAACACTCCGCTATACCGTTATAAACTATAATTACATATGTATCACATTGTATTGCATGAAAGTGACAGAAAGTGATACAGTTACAGATATTATGATTTACAGTTCATATTTACGAAATTGATTGAATTGCTAAATTGATGTCACTATTTTATCATGTGCTTACTAAGTCCTGGACTCACGTTTGTTTGTTGCCATTTTTCTAAGTAATCCAGATTGATGGTATGCATGGAATGGGAGTAGCCCTTTTGCACTACACTTGTTAAATAACAACTTAGTCATCCATAGAGCATTTATGTTTAATCTCTTGCTATGTTGCTTTAGTTAATTCCTGGTTAGCGTATACTTTAGAAATGTTAAAGGTTGCATGGGACGCGATCAGTCCCCTTTTCCTTGAAGTGGAGAATGACTTTCTCCTGTCAATCCTCATTTTGAATGGTAAGTCTTGTGTGGCTCGCAATTTGGTTTAGTATATTTGTGAGCCCATGGTGGTGAGCCTCCATGGTCATGGAGTCCAAAGTTCTATTTATGTTATGTTTGTTTGTAATATGAAATCAGTTGTCTTATTGCAATTATTCTATATACATATTGTTAACTTTGATCCAAGAGAAAACACATACATCGCAAATAAACGGAGATACCACAGGAGAATTTCTCTATTCCCTTATTTGCTCCCCTTTTCTTTGATTTTCTCATAAAACTAGCTAGAAACCTCCTCAATATATACGCTAATAATCTCCTACTGGCATACATATTCGGACTTCAAGTTGGATACAACTTCAACTTGAGTTACACATAGAGACGGACTCTACTACGTCTTGAACTCTAAGTCAAGATTATTTCTAACAGTCTCTCCCTTAATCTTGACTTGACATACTCTAGTTTTAGTCTCAATGCATTATGAACTACCAGCCACGCCTCCACATGAAGCGTTCTACATGCAAGCTACATGTAGGAACACAACTCAACTGGCATAGGTTTATCCAGATGTAAAGATTCTAAAATATTGAGGCAGTCAATCTCAACTACGACATACTAAACTCATACTTCACACAGAATGGTAACACACCTCCTCTGCCTTGCTGCGTTGCTTTGCTTCTCTCGACGCTGACTTTTGCTGCTCCAGCTGTACGACGCGCACGCGGAGGCCTCATGAGCACCGCTCGAGACGAGCGCGAAACGGAATCATCAAGACAATTTTTTCAGTAACTCGCTTATCACCTAGGCTCTGCTACCACTTGTTAAAATTTTGATCCAGGAGAAAACACACACATCGCAAATAAATTGAGAGAACACATGAGAATTTTTGAATTTCTCTATTCTTTTACTTGCTCCCCCTTTTTCTTACTTTTCTTTCAAAACTGGCTATAAGCCTCCTCAATATATAGGTTAATAATCTCTCGAGCAACGTGCACCTCAGGAGCGCCACGTGAGATGCACTGATACCAATTGTTAGAAATAATTTTGACTTAGAGTTCAAAACATAGTAGAGTCCGTCTCCATGTGTAACTCAAATTAAAGTTGTGTCCAACTTGAAGTCTGAATATGTATACTAGTAGGAGATTATTAGCCTATATATTGAAGAGGCTTGTAGCCATTTTTGTGAGGAAAGCAAAGAAAAAGGGGAGCAAATAAGGGAATAGAAAAATTCTCCTGTGGTATCTCCGTTTATTTGCGATGTGTGTGTTTTCTCCTGGATCAAACTTTAACAAGTGGTATTAGAGTCTAGGTGAGAAGCGAGTCGCTAAAAAAATCATTTCGCGCTCGTCTCGAGCGGCGCTCCCGAGGCCTCCACGCGCGCGTCGTGTGGCTGGAGTAGCAAAAGTCAGCGCCAAGAGAAGCAAAGCAACGCAACCATCCCGAAGTAACGCAGCAACGTAGAGGAGAGAGAAGTTTTTTCTTCCTTTGTGATAGGAAAGAAAAGAGACAAGACACAGCAAGACGAGATGTGTCGCTGTTTTGTGTCAAGTATGAGTTTAGTAAGTCGTAGTTGAGACCGACTGCCTCAATGTTTTAGAATCTTTGCATCCGGATGAATCTGTGCCAGCTAAGTTGAGTTCCTACATGTAGCTTACATGTAGAACGCTTCATATGGAGGCATGGCTGGTAGTTCATAATGCATTGAGACTAAAACTAGAGCATGTCAAGTCAAGATTGAGGGGGAGATTGTTAGAAATAATCTTGACTTAGAGTTCAAGTCATAGTAGAGTCCGTCTCCGTGTGTAACTCAAGTTGAAGTTGTGTCCAACTTGAAGTCCAAATACATATGCTAGTAGGAGAGTATTAGCATATATATTGAGAAGGCTTATAGCCAGTTTTGTAAGAAAAACAAGAGGGGGAGCAAATAAGAGAATAGAGAAATTCAAAAATTCTCCTATGTTCTCTCAGTTTATTTGCGATGTGTGCGTTTTCTCCTGGATTAAAGTTTTAACACATGTGTGTGTGTTGATTGCTTTCTGTTGATAGTTGTATAATTAGGGAGGTGCTACCAAAATTTTTATTAGCAGTGTAAAAGTTGAGTTGGTAAATACGTAATACTAACATCCTAGGCCTGAGGAGGATCAGGGTGTTACAAGCTCCGTCCCCCTACTGACCTCTTGCTACATACACCCTTGTCGATATAGATTTCTGCATCAACGTCATGGCCACTAAATTGCACAACTTGATGCAACTACCCGCCTGACCTCCTGCTACATATGCCCCTGTAAATATAGAAATCTAAATAATCTCAGGTAAAGATTTTAGGGAGTCATTCACCCTCTCGAACTCACTATACCTAATCCTACATAAGATTTAGAACTAGCTAGTACCAATGCATCCCCCTCACAAAGATGTTTAATTGGATAAGGTTCACCTACATGCTGATTGTAAAGCTTGTGCTTATGTCATACATGGCTTTGACAGAACCAAACACTAAAACAGAACCAAACAATAAACAAACAGTCATTATAGTTCTCTCTGAATGATAATATTCCCTTCGTCCACAAATATAAATCTTTTTTATTTTAACGGTCTCCAATATAATATTGTATACTATGATTTTTTTTATCATAATATACTTGTAAAATAATAAAAATTATATATTATGAAAACAAATCAGGTCACCTTGTATTTTCCAGTGCACTGTGCATGCTTATAGAGGGCAGCTGTAGACTTGTAGTGGAGGGCGCCCTAATTACTTCTCGACAGCGGCCATGTTATATGCAAGGAATGGAATCGAATAAAGCAGGAAAGAAATGGCTATGTGCTTCCAAAATCCCAACGGGTTTTGTTGAAACGATGAGCTAGACGGCTATATACAATCCGCACATCTGAAAGAAGAAAACCTGTTCTTGGACACAAAAAAAAAAAAAATCTCAGGGATGGCTACGGCATAAAAATAGCTTTTAGACGAAGGTCGTAAATATGCTGTAAACTGCATGAAAAACAGAGTGTTTCAACTTTCAGTTCTATCGGTATTTCTGATTTGACACCTGTAGAAGTGCCCTTAAAAAGTTTAAACGTAGATGATGAGGATCCAACATACTGCACCCTGGTTCAGCAGGATTTTGAACCAAAATATCATGTTTATTTGTTGCAGAGTGCAGACAGCTGGGGAGAACTACGCATACAATCAATGTTGTTAACATCACAATTCTAATCGTTCAATCATATGATTCTACGATATCACAAAATCAATTCAACTCAAATCGCATTTTGAGTCGGACCTAGTAGAATTGTGCTAGAATTACGATCCTAGTCGTAGAATCGTGTAGAATCACAGTAAAATCATGGTAGAATTGTGTAGAATCACGCATCATCCAAGATTATAAAATATTTAGGTGTCTGGTTATGTCATGTTAAGTACAAAATAGTTAATAGTTTAGACATTAAGATTAGGAGATTTGAAATAATAAAAATTAATTTGATTATCTATTTATTTTACTTATTTATGTAAAATGATCAGATTATGGCAATATTGATAACATCACTCTTCTAGTCGTAGCTCTCAATTACATAAAAATTTAAACCATGATTCTAGTCATGAATTAGATACATTTATTAATCAAATTAGATACCAAATAACCAGATAAGTATATCACTCTTGCAATACACAGTCAATAGGGAAAAAAAATATTTTTAGTAGAATCAGATAGGAACTTATATTTTACAATTTGATACTATAATATAATTCTATCAGATTGTCTTTGAGCTAATTCAAGACCACAATTCTAACACCCTTGCGTACAATGCTAGTTATATCTAAGTATAATATATGATCCTTGTTCCCTTGTCCCTGCGCTCACTTTTGACCATTGAATTTTGTACCCAACAAAATCGAGCTGGCAACATCCAAAGATGCGAAATAAATTAAAACTACTTAAGCAGCTGTTTTGTCCTAAGCCATGATGATTTTAGTGAGAGCTCTTAAACTCTAGTAGGCAAACATTGAGAGTTCTACGCCAAATTGGCCACTACCAAAAAAAAAAAAAATCTACATCAGAGAACTAGTAATTCTTTCCAAGTCTGCGGCTCGGAGTTGTTTATTGCTTGAGAAAAGACAAAAGCCACCACAAAAGATTGTTCCTGTTCTGAAGGCCAGAATGATCGGAGCTGGCTTTCACGAAGAAAGCGATGGCTTCTGAGGGACACTGGCAGCTTTGTTTATGTGAATTCCAAGGAGTATATGAGAAGGTCTAGTGTTATAATGTAATAAACCACTGCTATTTAAGATAAGTTGAAATTTGAGTTTATAAATTTGTCAGATTTTCTAGGTGACCAATAGATCTGGCAGTCTGACCAGCCAAAGGTGACGGTAAGACTTGCTTCCCCAGGCGGTCTGACCAGTTGCCATCAGCAGTTAGACAGGCCAGGCAGACGGTCTGACCGATAGAGGTATTTCTAGCTTGGCTGGTATTTTATTTTTGGGAAATTGAGTTTCACGATTAGTTTGTTTGACCTAGGTCAGTGCATATATGTTGTATGATGCATGTTACAGCTAACATGGATCAAATTGTGAAGAAATTGTGTTTGAAAATATTTTGTCTTTGGATGTATAGGGTTGCTTGGAGTCCACCATGTTCAACAGCGAGGATCGGGGTAACGCTCATGGAGGAGTTGAGACCCAAAACAATCAAGTATACCGGGTAAGATGGTTGGGCTCAAGTGTGGTACAAGAAATGCGAAAAATATTGAAGAGAAATTCGAGCGGTGGGTTGTACCATCTGGCTTGGTCAGTCCAATGAGGCGTGGTCGGGTGGAACCAGAATATGAACGCTTGCTAACTCGTAGTAAGTCAGTGGTGTACCTACAAGTGGCATACATGGTAATTACTTGCAAGAGAAGATGAAAACCGGGCTGAAAAAGGGTATTTTGTTAAGTTGACCAAAATACTGGGATCAAAAGCACGATGCTTAGAAGAGTGGTTTAAGTCAAAGAGAAGCTGAGAAGATTAAGTTGGATCAAGATTAAGAACTTAGTGGATCCGGGTTTATATACTTTGAAAAGTATGCATAAGTGTAGTGTATAAGTAAAACCGGTATTTTGTGGGGTTAACAGGTTTATCCATATGTGCTAAGTGAATAGTATCCACTACGATTAGATATGTGCTAGATGCCTATCTATTTAATGTGTTGAGATAGAGACTTGTAGTTAACCATGCAACTTTGCTTATTGAAGCAAAGTGTTCTAGGGTTAGGGTTAGAGTTAGAGAAGTTGAGTACTGTGGTGTGCTCTTTTATTCTTCAAGTGGAGTGGTTGTAAAACCTTCATTCTCAAGTAGCAATATATTAGCTTTGTTCTTCTACAATGGATTACTTTTGTCTTGGTTGATTTGCTCTTCTCTCTCTCTTTAGATCTTACTGAATCAAGAACATAAAATGATGGAGATTGTTCGTAGAGATTAATCACCATTCATCTAGGTATCAGGTTGCAAATTCTTAAAGTAATCTAGTTTTTGCTTGGTTTTGATCTCTCATGTTCTTGGCTCGATTTTTTGGTGTTCTTACTTGCTATAATATATAGAAATGTATCTAAAGTAATTTGAGTCATCTTTCACTCATGAGTTATAAAAAGATTTAACAAGATTTTTCATGGCCTTTGTACGTAGATGATGCTGCCTTATTCATGAATCGAGATCGTGAAGAAATGGAGGCAATCCGATAGACGGTTATCTTCTTTTGCCACGCGATGGACTAGTTAACAACAAATTTCCACAAGAGCACGATGCATCCAACCCTCCCCGGCGAGCGCAGACTTCCCTTTGCTGCTACCTGGGCCTCCAATTACACGTCAGGAAGTTGCATGTTCATCTCCCAGCTTGGTAAGGGTAACTGCTCTCTCCAGCCGGCAGACTGATCGGTCCTCTCATCCATTCCGACCTAACACTTCACAATCTTCCCTGTTAGCAACCTGGACGAGGAAGCAACTCGACAAGACCCCCAAACACCTTGCACCTACCTTGTTCAAGGTCACCAGGAGGAAGAATAGAACAGTACACACTGAGCTCCAGAAAGATAATTGGATCACGGCGATCAGAGGGAAGATAACAAACTCAGCAGCTCGAGGAATTTGTCTCCCTATGGATCAGACTGCAACATATCCAACTCCAACCGGACTCCCCCCGATAAAATAGCTTGGCGTTGGGGTAACAAGAAAAGGGTAACTATTTACAGCTTATCAGCTATATGTGCAATATATAATGTATTGCATAATTGGGCGCAAGGCCAAAGGAAACACAGGCCGCGCAAAATGCCTCACCAGATCAACCACCGGTTGGAGTGAAAAGAGAAGAATCTGTGAGAGAGAGAACAGAAGCCTCCATAGTGCCGAAGGAAATTCCGTGTACGATTCACAGGCAACTAAGCAAGCACTGCACTGTGGCCCGACGTGTGGGGGGAAGCAAATACTACGATTCTGCTCCTTTTAGACGCAATTTCAAGTTTTTCTCCAAAAATGCCAATCTCCACGTACGATGGATCATTCTTGTCCACCGGCTTACATGAATTTACATGATCAGTGGACGGATTGCCAGTAAGTAGCGACAGGTCCTGGAACAGTAGTATGAAACAGTATCCAATCAATTTTAAAGTTGAAATCAAAACTCGTGAGAAAAACTAGTTGTAGTCGCCAAGGATGTCTGGATACGTGATACGGGTACAACGATATAGATACGGTCATACGATATTTTCAAAAACAAGAATACGTCGATATGGCAAGTATGTGTGTATGTATGACGCTGAAATGTGGCACTATGATGTCTGGGCACCAAACATCTCTGTCTTTGGATTGCTTTTAAATGCGTGCAAGTGTAATGATATATATATACATATATATGTACACACATATATATAGCAAATCCGTTAATATTCATTAATTCAAAAAGACATCAATTTGGAAATAAAGTTATTGATTTAGCATACTGAATCAATCATGGATGAAAAGTCTTAATCATGGAGCCTGAGCACTATGGTGCCCCTGTTATACATACATACATACTAACTATATATATATATATATATATATATATATATATATATATATATATATATATATATATATATATATATATATATATATATATATATATATATATATATAGGAAAAATACTTTTTACTCCCGGGTGTAATTACACCCACATCTAATATACCACCTAAACAAACTTGAAATACTCCTTTATCATTTTAGGTATACTCGTATACTAATTATAAGATACTCCAATGTGAACCACACGAAAAAATTGCAAAAGAGTCTATAGTTTTTAGCGTATTTTGTAAATACCTTTATATACGCATATAAAAGGAGTATGTCTAAAAAATATACATACCACCTCTGAAAATTTATACATACTACCTAGATGGTCTTAAATACTCGTATACTACACGTACATACTCTCCGTTACGCGAGATACTCCCTACATTGTGAGATACGACATAGGGAGTAACTACACCCGGGAGTAGAAAAAAGGTTTCTATATATATATATATATATATATATATATATATATATATATATATATATATATATATATATATATATATATATATATATATATATATATATATATATATATATATATATATATATATATATATATATATATATATATATATATATATATATATATATAGGAAGCCTTTTTTCTACTCCCAGGTGTAGTTACTCCTATTGTATCCACATATATATATAATCTGCTGGCTTCGTTGGTCTGCCGAGTGTCCAGCCACAAGAACAAAGTCTCCTTCTTAACTACTTGTGCTCACATGTAAAGAATCATGCCCCAATATCAAAGTACGTGTATAGGAAGCCTTTTTTCTACTCCCAGGTGTAGTTACTCCTATTGTATCCACATATATATATAATCTGCTGGCTTCGTTGGTCTGCCGAGTGTCCAGCCACAAGAACAAAGTCTCCTTCTTAACTACTTGTGCTCACATGTAAAGAATCATGCCCCAATATCAAAGTGCGTGTATTGTTGCTGCCATAAGCCTTTTCATTTCCACACGTTGAAACCATCTTCGATATATTGCATGCATGTTTTTCTTGATGCATGGGCTGATCATCACCGTCCTATCCAATCTCCTTGGTGTTTGGCTCTTCTTTCTTTATAAATCTAAGAACAAGGAAAGAATATGCATTAGGTAGTAACCAATTCTCATCTAAATTAATATTTATCTTAGCAATAAAATGAGTTCACCTATTGATTAATCTTTCTAGCTTGTGCTCGTGTAATCAGACCAATCGGGATGTTCTCATCATCCTTCCCCTTTTGAGAAGGAGTCGTCCTTGACTTTGATTCTTCCAGTCCCAAAAATGGTGACAATTCAACAACATTGAAAGTAGAACTCACAGTATAATCATCACCCAGAAGCTCGATTTTATATGCATTGTCATTGATATTCTCAAGTACTTTGAATGGACTACTCGCCGAGGCATCAACTTGGACTTACGCTTATCTGGAAAGCGTTCTTTGCATAGATGCACCCAAACCAAATCATCTGGTTCAAATAACATCTTCTTTCTTGACTTGTTCGCCTTCTCAGTATAGTAATGTGCCTTCTTTTCAATTTCTTCTTTAGTCTTGACATGAATTTTCTTTACATATTCAACACATTTTGATGCTTCCATATTAACTTATTCATGTAACGTGATTGGTTTAAAACCATACACCACCTCGAACGAGCTCAATTGAGTAGTAGAATGTACCGCCCTATTGTACGCAAACTCCACATGCGGCAAACAATCTTGTTACTCTTTGAGATTCTTTTTGGTCATCGTTTATAGTAGCATTGAAAGTGTTCGATTCACCACCTCCATTTTCCCATCCTTTTGTGGGTGACAAGTTATTGAGAATAACAATTTTGTCCCGAGCTTGGCCCACAAAGTCTTCCAGAAACAACTCATGAATTTGACATCACGATCTGATACAATAGTCTTTGGCATGCCATGCAATCTTACAATTTTCCTAAAAAATAAGTCAGCTACATGAAACGCATCGTCGCTTTTGTGATAGAGAATAATATGTGCCATTTTAGAAAATCTATCCACAACTACAAAAACTGAATCCTTCCCCCTCTTAGTCCTAGGCAATCTTAAAATAAATTCCATACTAATATCCTCCCAAGGTGCACTAGGAACAGGAAGTGGGGTATGTAAACCATGTGGATTAAGTTCATATTTTGCTTTGTGTTATGTCACACATCGTTGTATAAATCTTGCGACATCATGCCTCATCTTAGGCCAATAAAAGTGATCCCATCAATCCTCCTGCATGAGATTCCTACAATAAAAGCAAACGCACGGACGAATCTGGAACACACAATTTGTTAGCACAAAATAAGAACCTATTATGAACATGGAACTTATTTCAACCCCTTCTATCTTTGCATTTAGAATATTGTTCTGAAAATTCATGGTCGGAAGCATATAAATCTTTCAAACTCTCTAATCTGGGTACTTTTACTTCCAATTGAGTTAAAATGACATTCTTTCTGGATAAAGTATCAGCTATCACATTCTCTTTTACTTGTACTTAACAACATATGTAAAATTTTCAATGAATTCTACCGACTTAGCATGTCTACAATTCAGTTTAGCTTGGCTTTTTTAAATATTTCAATGCTTCGCGATCAGAATTCTTTATGTCAAAGATAATGTTACCAAATTTTAAGCACACATACCAAAGTATACAATTCTTTATCATACACAGGATAGTTCAATTGAGCACTTCCTAGTTTCTCACTAAAGTATGCTATTAGTTTTCCTTCTTACATTAAAACATCACCAATACCTATCCCAATAGCATCACATTCAATTTCAAAAGTCTTAGTGAAATCATGCAAAGTGAGCAATAGTGCTTTAATTAATCGTTTCTTTAGTTCTTAAAAAGTGTAGCACTCATTAGTCATCGACAACGTTGATTTTTTACCACTCATTGGTCTTCAACAATGTTGGCTTTCGACCTCTCACTAATCATCGACCACTCGAGTCATATTCCAACCACTTTGGCTTTTGACTAGTCGCAGCAATACCTCAAGTTCAATGGCAATTGTACAGCACCTGCGGCAGTACCTCAAGTTCCTTGTTTCTCTGGGTCTTGAGTAGGGTTCTTTTTGTAATCTTCATAGTTCTATAGCTATTGGAGCAAAGGATAGGTGAACACTCATGGGAAATTTTTGGGCTTCTATTCACCCCCCTCTAGTCATCATACTCGATGCTACAATTGGTATCAGAGCTATGTTTGCTCTTTGTTTGATCTTAATTGATCATGAGCATGGCAACTGGTAGGAAAACTTGTGAGCTCTTCTTTGCATCTTGTCGGGATGCTTTTGCCAATGATATCCTTTGCGACAAGAGGCTTGACATCAACTAAAGAGTGATTCTATTTCCAAGAAATCACAAGTGTGAGCTTTGTGGTACATTCTTTACCATCGATTGCTCAAGTCTCAAGGAGAAGAAGCCTTTGGAGTCCAAGATAATGATGATGATGATATTGACAAGTAGGATGAGCCTTGAATCATCAATAGTAAGGTAAAACCTTATGTGACCTTGGCTTTATCCAAGATGAGTATGCTTGCTATTATGGATTATGTGAGATGCTTAGATGATAAGAATGCTAGATTGTTTGATGTTGATTGTGCTAGGTTGAAATCTCACTTACCGTGTGTAGGTTGTGAGTCTTTACATATGGATGTTGAAATTTTGAATACTTCTCTTGCATGCTTAAAATCTGAAAACGAGAAATTAAAATTGACTCACTAGACATGTGTAGAGGAGCTCGAGTTTGCTAGGGCTGGGATTAGTGAGCCAAGTGCTTCTGTTCATGATTCTCGTGTAGCCTCAAGTGGTTCTCATGTTGATAGTCTAGCTTCTCTTGTTTTGTATTTGTACTAGCTATGTTCCTCATGTTGATCCAACTCATTGCTTACTAGCATTTTTTCATCTTTTGCATATATTGTCATTTTTAGAGATGGTGTAAATGCTTTGAGGGGAGAGCGCGATAATATGAGCACTGAATCTTGCGACTTAGTCACCTCCTTGCATTTGGATTTGGGTCTTCCTAGTAATAAGCATGATGTTATCATTGTTGGCACATGTGTCATATCTTTAGATGCTCTATTTTGGCTAGTGCAACTCTCGTTGGCTCTTCTAGTATTGTTCAAGGTATTTCTAGCAATGACAATACTTCTACTTCATTTGGAACTAAGTTATGCAAAATTAAGTACCATAGCACCTACTGCAAGATAGATGAACACAAAGCTGAGTTTTGTTTTCACTAGGCCAATCGTGTCAAGTGTGCCATCAAGATCATGCTTCTAAGTCCCTTAGTGTTCATAGTCTTTCCCATGACATGAACAACCAAGTGTAGAGCATAAAACCTTGATTTTGGAAGCCAAAGCATAGTGAAAGCTTTGCTATTTTTGGGTTGGACCCAGGGGAGCGATCATGTTACTATTACCCCTGCAGTCAGACTGGCCGATCAAAGGCAGTGTGACCGGCCTTGAGGTGACTTGTCTCTCTTTTCTTTTGTTTTCAGCAGGGTTATGGATCTGTCATGTGGTTCTTCTATCTCCACCCAGAGGACTTCTTCTGTGAGCCTTGTTGATTTTATGTCCTCATGGGCCGTGTCTCCTAGTAGACCTTTACACCATTGCTCATTTTGTGGAAGAGATAGACATCATGTAGACTTTTGCTTTCAGTGTGCCAAATGCATGCATCGATCCCATGCCTCTAAGTCTCCAAGTGTGCATAGCCTTTCTAATGGCATGAACACTCGTAAGCCTTGCATAAAGGCTCCTTTATTGATGGTTTCTTTGATATCTTTTCTAGTGGCATCGGATGGCGTCATGGACTTGGTTATTATGATTTTGGTTTTAGTCCATGCGCTGTCTCGTGGAAGGATTTCCACTATTTCTCAAGTGGTTGACCTCATTTTCTCCATCGAGGTGTGCACCTATGGTGAGGAGTTGTGAGTTCTTTTGATGCTTATATTGGTTCCCATCTTGGTGCTTTCAAGCAAAGAATTCGCTGCATTCCAAGAGATGGTATTCGTTTTTCTCATCGAGCTGTCCAATCGCAACGTGCCTCCAAGATTGGATTTTCTTGCAAGAACCATTCAATGCATCATGCTAACTCACATACTTCTAGTAATGGTGTGTCCAAGTTTTAGGTTCCTAAGTACTTATTTACTAACCCTTCGGATTCAAGACTCGGACACTTTGTTCTTCTCATATATAGGTACCAGGACACGGGATAGAGAATATGTGCTTGATTGGGTTCCGGTCTTTTACTTTATCACGTGACTGGACTGCTTGATGATTCTTTTGTGAGACCATGTGGAGGTCACCCCATGGTTGTGATGAGTAATTGACTTTTGGATTAGAGTTGTGTAGAGGTTGAGTTTGGTTTTTAAGGTTTTTGTAGAGATTTGCTTTCTGGCTATTGACTTTGTGGCCTATGACTTCTGGAGCTTTTGCTGTTTACGTCTTGGTGGTTGGCAGGTTTGGTCGGTTCAATTGGCTATGTGCGACTAGGTGGTCAGAATGGTCCGATCGGCAGAACGACCATAGGGTGGTCGATAGCTTCAGTGCCTGAATGATCATGTGTGATCGGTGGTCATAGGTTGTGGTGTTCGGTAGTCGTAAAGCGTGGCGATCGATAGTCGTAGTGATCGGGTGCAGAAGTCATAGCTTACGTCCTGGTCATGGTCAGTAGTCATAGCTTTGTGAGTGGTGATCGTAGCCTCTGTTGGTCATGATCGGTAGTCATAAGCTGAGTGTCCGATGGTCATAGCGATCGGTTGTAAGCAGTCGTAGCTTCTACTGAATGTGAGCAATAGTCGTAGTGATCAGTTGTGACCTGTGTGATCGATAGTCGTAGCCTCTGTAAGCGGTGGACGTAGCATCTGCTACATGTTCATAGCGTCTGCTACGTGGTCATAGCGGCCTGCTGTGTGGTCGTAGGCTGCTAGTAGGATCTTGTGGGCTATGAGTACCTCATTTCTTATGCATCCGAGTACTCATAAGTTGTGCCAGACCAGTCATGAACTAAGGTCGTTCACTGGAATATTGGTATTTTAATCAGGGTTGACCAGGGTGTTTGTTGCTTTGTGCACATGAGGTTATGCTTGGTTCTAGGATTAGAATCAGTAATTTGGGTACATACATTTTGTTTGTACAAATTGATGATCTTTATGTATGGTGCGATGCTACGTGATGGTTTGCTTGTTGGTGTTGGTTGCAGGACTTCGGAAGCTAGGTCATGGTGAGGCGTAGGAGGACCGAGACTAGGCACAGGGAGGTGTTGAGGTCCAGAACGGTTAAGGAGATGCCAAAGATGACTAAGGCTTGCGAGGTGGTTGCAAGCTGGGACGACGAGAAACTGGAGCGGGAGCTACCTGAGGTGGACATGATGGGCAACGACGAGGTAAACTGGGACTAGGCTCTGGGAGGAGTCGAGGTCCAGATGGTCAAGGATGCCAGGTGCCATCATATTCGAGAAGAAGCATGTGATGCGCCAAGTGATTGGGGTCGTTTGCAAGCAAGGACGGTTCGGTGGGATCCGGACACATGAGAGGCTTGACGACAAGTCACTGGGTCCACATGTAAGCTGCTTTGAGAAGCGTGTGTGAGTAAAACCTGGTGTTAGGTGGGGTTAACGGGTTATCCCTGGTTTGGACTAATGGTAGGATCCATTAGGTCTAGGATTCATTTATGAGCCAATAAAAAGGGGAGGGGAGGCAAGAGCTAGGGTTGAGAAGGTTGGCTAAGCCTTGGTGGCTGGCGTCTCTCCCTCCCATGGGAGTTTTGTAAGAGAGAGTGTGTAGGCTCTAGGCTTAGAGCTTGGTTCTCCCAAGGGGAGTGGCTATAAAACCAATCATCTGAGCAATACATCAATCTTCGATCTTTATTTTGTGTATCTCTTCTCTGTTTGAGTTTGCCCGACTTCGATTTGGTTATTCCTCTATTCTTCTTTTTCCTCAGTTCTTCAGTTCTGTGCCTTTCCTTTCTTGATCTAGATGTGTTCTTGTTTTGATCTTGTAGATGTTCTAAATCGTAGTGACAGGTGGGAATATAACCAAAGCCATCTTGGCTATCCTTCACCCATGAACGGTTCTAATCAGTGTCTTTGTTTTAGAACACAGTTCTTGTGTGCTTGATCAATTTGCAAAGAGGTCTCAACTTGGTTAATAAGTTTTCAATTCAAGATTGGAGCAGCCTGTTGAGACCTTAAGCAATTTGCGTGCAATGTTTCATGGCCATTTGATCTTTTAATCAAAATATATGTGGATTTTAGATCATTGGGTTGTGCAGTTTTGTGTTGCTTTGTTCTTCCGAATCATTATCGACCGCTTCTGGTTTCGACCACGGTCAAGTCTCAGATCGCATTGTGTTTGATTTTGACCGCACTTGTTTCCGATTGCTCGATAGTCGTAGATCATGTGGTCGTGCGCCTCCATTGCTTTTCGAGTTGTTTACAACCGTAGTCGGTTACGAGTGCTTGACCTTCTTCGATCACATCTCATGACTACTCTGTTTTGAGATTATTTTCTTCTCTCTCAATCTTTCCTTTATCCAAGAGTTTTGATTTGATTTCTTTGATGTAGCTGCTTGCTGTGACATGTGGGATTGTATTCAAAGCCATCTTGGCTATTATCTCCCCACGAGCATGGTAGGTTCATCTATTCGATCTCAAGTCTCTGTTCTTGTGCTACTTTGATCAAATCTCAAAAAGGTCTCAACTGGCTTCCTAAGTTTTCAATCCAAGATGGTATTAGCTTCCTGAGACTTTAAGTTACTTACGTACAAATTTCTGTGGCCATTTGATCTCTGAAACAAAAGATTTGATGTTTTTAGATCTAGTGGTCATGCGCCTCTTTTGTTATTTCTAGTTGTTCACGATCACAACTGATCTCCTCAATGGCCTTAAGTAGTGTGGTCGGGCGCCTATGGTATTTCTAGTCGTTTATGATGTGACGATGGCCCGATCTTCTGAGAGGTACCGATAAGTCGATTGTGGAGAACTCGACGTTAATGATCCAAAGGCTCCGACCAAAACAGATCGAACCCCTCGCAATCACTACACCACTGCTCCGTTGGTTATCAACCGTGCCGAACACGGTTGACCTCGCCAAGAAGGCTATCTCCTGCAAGCGAATCGAGAACACAAGCAAGAGAGTTCAAGATGCAATCTAAAATTGTATTGCAAATAAAGATTAAGTTCATAAGTTGGGGTTCTTCAACCGGACATACGGCGAAACTGCTAAGCACAATAATCTCTTAAGAAAAACCCGAGGAAAACTAAAGGGGTGCGACCTCCTTAAATAGGGGAGGGGAGAGCCGCACTTATCTAATGAAAAGGGATGTGGTACTATTCATAGATACCGTTCACACAGCCGTGGTACTGTTCACATGAACAGTACCAGCCCAAATAACATGAGTTACAAGGCCCTCGGCCCATTTTGACTCGGACTGGAAAAGTGACATGTCTTCTTTCACTGTTTCTGATCCGCTCGGAGGGAGTTTGGAGGTGAGACTAGATCCATCTGAAAGTAGACTCTAAGAGCTTTCCAACGAGTACTCACGGGCCCCGAGAAGCCTTCTGGATCAAAAGTTATGACCATTTGATGTAGATGCTGTTACAAAGGCCGAATCTGAATCGAACTCGCGAACAGAACTTGGATGGCGCTTGACGGTTCCACTTCTACACTTGAGCTCACGTGGTTCTTCACCATGGTTCCTAAGGACAATTAAATCATTACAAGAATTAAGTAGTATGCCATTCTTTGAAACATTCGTATGCAAACTTAGGAACGCATTCACCTGATGGTTAAGTTGACGTGCTCGCGCTCGAGTCATTGGTCCTTGTATCATAGTTTCAGTTTGTTGAGTTTGTTGTGGAGTTGGCACAGTTGTACCTATGGAAAGGATGTCCTCATCAGTTTATGACCTCATCTGGTTTCGATTGCTCAATGGTCGTAGATCTCTCAGTCACATTCTGAACTGTTACAACCACACTAATTTTCGTTTGCACGTGTTTTGTCCATTCTTTGGTCATCGACCACGATGGTGTCGACCATGCATTAGCCTTCAACCATGTAGTTTATGATAACGTCGGTCTTTCACAGCGCTGATTTCCCACCACTCATTGTTCCTGAATTACGCTGGCCTTTCGACCGCACAATGAATATCGACAATGTTGGTATCGACCATGTCGATCTTCGACAATGTTGGCATTCGACCACTTTGGTTATGACCACGTTGGTTTTGACCACACTGGCTTCGACCACGTTGGTTATGACCATAGTGGTTTTGACCACGTTGGTTTTGACCATGCTGGTTTCGACCATATTGGTTACAATTATGTGGGTTTCGACAACGTCGGTTGCGACAACTGTAGCTTCGACTACGTTGTCTGCCTTTCGACCATGTTGCTTTTCTCTGTTGTCTAGTAGCGTTCAGTTTGGCTAACTAGTGCTTTTCGACCAGTAGTCGTAATCGACCATGTTGTGCTTCCGTCGGGTGGTTGTAACTCGACCACGTTCTGCTCTGATCTAGTCGTACTGAGCTCTGTGCTTCTCTGGTTTTTCAAATGAACTTCACTTTCTAATCTTCATAGCTTTGTAGCTATCGGAGTAAAGGATTTGTGAATATTTGATAAAAATTTAAAAGCACCATTCACCCCCTTTGTTGCCTGTCCGGTCCAACATCTTCACCCTCTTTGATGGCCTTCAAGAGGTATGTGCTCTCACATTTGGCATTTCTACCTATTTTGTGAGTTATCCTATACTTTCATGTCCTTATATTCTTGTTTGATCATAATTAACATGTTGTGCTTATACATATGTTCACTTGTATCCTATTGGCATATATTACTCATACTAAATTCTTGTCATGCTTTATGTGTATTTTGGTTGCATATCCATGAGTTGGCTAATTGTTCATGTTTTGTGGATATATGAGCCTTAGCTTGTACCCTTGTGCATGTATTTTTCTTGATGTATATATTAGCATGCTTTTGTCAGACTTTTGCTTAGGTATCCATGTGTCATGTTTATATGCATTAGTTTATTGGACGCTTAAATTTCGACTTGACTTCATGAGCATAGTACTCATTGATTGTGTTTATTTGGAGTCAAGTATCATCATGATTTTTGTGTTTTGTTGTATTTATCCTACTTTATTGCCTACATCTTGCTCCTTATGTCCATTCACCATTATTTATATATGTTAGCATACTTTCTATGATTTTTGTTTGTCATGATATATGTCTACATGATGTGTATTTGATTATGGACATTTTGAGCTTGATTACATCGTGGATAGCCATCATGCTGTTGCATTTGCTCATGCCTGTTTATCATTTTTTGTTCATGGGTACATGTTTATACTTGTATCCATGCTAGCATATGCTTTTATGGCTTTTTGTTGTCATTTGCTATGTGTGCATGGTTGGTGATTCATTGAGATGCATGTATATCATGAGATTATTTATTTCTATCTTAGCATGAAAATAGTCTGTATGACATCCTTGGTAGCTTTAGATTGTGCTTATGCCTAGATAATATGAGAATATTGGTTAGTCTGCAAGCCTCTTATAGATTTGGTGTGCACTAGGCCTTGTTGTCTTAGATGATTTGGTGAGGTCTAGATAGATCTTGTGTGCGTATGTGTTCTCATGTGTTTTTTATCATTTGTGCTTGTCATGCTACTCTTATTGTCATATGCTTCAGTACTGAATCCTTGTTTGTATATCACTTACCACAGTACTAGGACACCAGTTCTTGTGGTTGAGTAATAGGTTGTCGATGTGAGGGGGAGGCCATATGGCTTGTGTGGATACTTTGGGTGTCTCACCTCCTTTGAACTTCTGGTGGAGCTTTCTATTGATCTGATGATGTAACTTCAATCAGCTTTCACCACATCAACTACGGTCATCATCAAGCAATGTGAGGGAGGTTTGCTCCCTTGTGACCTTTAGTTTTTGCTTTCCACTACTGGTCTCACATAGCATTACTATTCTAATGGTAGGTGTTGTAGGGGTGGCCCCCACCTAAGCCCAGCAGGCCTGTTAGAAGAATGTAAGGCCCATAACGAGACATGTACAATGACAGAAGTGCCCTTGTAGGGTACATTCGGATGTAAGGGTACAATTGTAAAAGCACTCCCCATGTGGATATATATATATATATATATATATATATATATATATATATATATATATATATATATATATATATATATATATATATATATATATATATATATATACAGCACAGGCCATGAGGAGAGGGGGCCAAGCCATTACTCACCTAACTCTCCACTACCATACTTTCTTTCTGTCTGGTCTGTAGCCACGACAGTTGGCGCCGTCCGTGGGGAGGACAAGGATAAGCCTTCAGATCTGAAGGAGGATGGCACAAAAGAAAGCTTCATCATCGGCGGCGAAGAAGAAGGCGGGAGCGATGGGATTTCGTGTCAATACCGGGGCAGCGGCAGGCGCAGGCAGCAGCGCGAGCGCGGCGGTCGCGAGCACCGGTGTTCCCGGCGTAGCGCCCGATCCTGCCATCACCACCCGGACACTTGACCCCACCACCGCCGCCGCGGCACCTGACCCCCTCATCGACCTCCAGCTCCATCGCGCTGCCACGGCAGGCAGCCCGGATGCGCCAGCGGCCTTGGTCATGACCATGGGAGACAGCGCCCTGCTGACGGCCTTTGGCATGCTCCGGCGGGAGTTGGCGCATCTTCGCGGAGCCGTGCAAGGTATGCAGGAAACTTGGGGTCAGCAGATCCCACCAGCAGCCGCAGTAGAGCCCACTCCGGAGAGGGCGGATGGCCGTGACGCCCTTACGCCCGGTCGTGCCCTACTACGACGCATGGACTCGGAGTCCCCACTCTCCGTGGGCCTGCAGCAGGCGGCATGGCCCGAGGACTTCAGGTTCCCGAGGGTCATCGAGGCGTATAAAGGTGACACAGACCCACGAGAATTCGTACGCGTGTACGAAACCGCCATCGAAGCCGCTGGTGGAGACGACACCACGAAGGCCAAGGGACTCCCCCTCGCGCTATAAGGGGTGACACTCTCGTGGTTCTTCACCATCGAGCCGCAGTCCATCTACGCGTGGGAGCAGATCCGCGATCGACTCTATAACAACTTCCAGCGAAACCACGTCGAGCGTGTCAATGCGGTCCAGCTCTTCGCAGTCAAGCAAAAACCCGAGGAGGGGCTCCGGAGTTACTTCAATCGCTTCGCCAAGGTACGCTGCCAAGTCAGGGATGTTAACGAGACAACTGCCATCAATGCAGCGATACAAGGTCTCCGCCCGGGACCGCTCGCTGAGTATAACGCGCGGAAGCCACTCAAGTCAGTGGCAAAGCTCTTCAACAAAATGGAAGCGTACGCCCGGGGCGAGGAGGATGCGCGGAGACGCAACAGCGACAGCTCCGATGCCGGTCAGGCGGAGTTGTCGCCGCAGAGGAGAAGCGTAAGAGACAACCCGAAGACAAGACACAAGCAAGCGTCCGCGGGTGACGCACATGAGCGCGCAGACGCCGGGGTGCACCAAAACCCACCAAAAGACAGGTGCAAGCCCCAGCGTAACCCCGCGCGCCGGAGAGGGACGCGAAGGAAGCCGCGATGAAAAGCCGCGTGCGGAGCAGGAAATCCTAGAATACGGCAGATGGTGCGAGGTGCATGGCTACGGGGGCCATTTCACGCGGACATGCACCAAACTCGCGGCGTTGCGGCAAGCGATGGCCCACATACGGGCCTCGAAGGCGCTAACCCCCGCGGTAGCCCACGCACAGCGTACGCAAAGGCGGTCCCTCGCACGCTGAGCCCCCGGGAGAGACCTAGCGCCGTGGTGTTAACGTCATCACTGGAGGCTCTTCGTCGAGCACTTCCCCAGCACAACTACCTCTGGGGACGTCGCATCGTAGCATCACCTTCACGTCAGCCGATGCCCAGGGCGTGGAGTTCCCCCACCAAGATTCCCTGGTCATCCAGGCCGACATCGCAGGCTGCGATGTCAGGCGTGTCCTCATTGACGGAGGGAGCTCCGCAAACATCTTGTTCGCGGAGGCCCTTGATCGCATGGGGATACCTCGGAGTCTATTAAAAGCATCGGAAGCCCCCCTCCAGGGCCTCGGAGGCCAGCCACTGAAGGCTTTGGGTCAGGTACGCCTCCAAGTCTCCTTGTGCCAGGCCGACAACGCCAGGACTGAAGACATCGTCTTCGACGTCGTGGACATCCCGTATTCATATAATGCCATACTGGGCCGGCCTGCCATCAACTCCTTCGAGGCGGTCCCACACTACGCCTTCCTATGTATGAAGCTCCTGGGCCGGCGGGGCGTCATCACCGTCTTCGGTGATCAGGATATGGCTAGGAGCATCGAAACCGGAGCTGAAAGCCTGCACCGTAAGGTGCACGTCCTCGCCGATAAGTACCAGGCAGACATGCCATCCGCCCCAGGGTGGACACCTAAGCCCCATCCGGAGGGCGGAGTTAAGAGAGTGCCTCACTAGGCGGAGGGGCAGTGCGTATCCATAGGCGAGGGCCTCCCTCCGGATGTAGAGCAAGACTTGCTCCGAGTTCTTCGGGCCAACATAGATATCTTCGCATGGTCCCCGGAGGATATCAAAGGTGTGGACCGCGCCCTCATCAAACATAACCTGGCGATCCGCCTTGACGCCAAGCCGGTCAAGCAAAAACTTCGCCGTATGTCCATGGACCGGCAGCAAGCGGCCAAGGTGGAGGTGGCGAAGCTCCTTCGGGCGGGGGTTATCCACGAGGTCCAACATCCGGACTGGCTCGCCAATTCGGTGTTGGTCAAAAAGGCCAGCGGCGCCTGGCGTATGTGCATCGACTTTACCGCCCTTAACAAGGCATGCCCGAAGGACGACTACCCTCTGCCGCGCATAGATCAACTGGTCGACGCCACCGCAGGGTGCGAGCTCATGAGCTTCTTGGACGCCTACTCCGGCTACCATTAGGTCTACATGGCCAAGGACGATGAAGATAAAACCAGCTTCATTACGCCGGTTGGGACCTTCTCCTTCGTTAGGATGCCCTTCGGCTTGAAGAACGCGGGCGCAACCTTCACCCGCCTTGTCGCGCTGGCCCTAGCCGCCCAGCTAGGGAGGAACGTGGAGGCCTACGTGGATGACGTGGTAGTAAAAACCAAGCAGCTTGCCCTCCACGGTCGGGATCTTCAGGAGACCTTCGACAACCTCAGGAAGGCGGGCATCAAGCTCAATCCGGACAAGTGTGTTTTCGGCGTGCAGGCGGGCAAGCTCTTGGGCTTCCTCATGTCCGGGCGAGGCATTCAAGCGAACCCAGATAAGGTCGACGCCATCCTGGGCATGGAACCACCCAAGACGACGAGGGAGGTCCAGAGGCTGGCCGACCGCATGGCGGCCCTGAGTCGTTTCCTCTCTAGGGCAGCGGAGCGGGGCTTGCCATTTTTCAAGACTCTCCGCGGTTGCGACGGGTTTCATTGGGACGACGACTGTGCAAAGGCCTTCGACGACCTCAAGAAACACCTCGCAACCCTTCCCACTCTGGTGGCCCCAGCACCAGAGGTTCCCCTCCTACTCTACCTTGCCGCCTCGGCAACGGCGGTCAGCGCCGTCCTCGTCCTCGAAGAGGGCGCTCTCCAGTGACCAGTGTACTTTGTCTCCGAAGCCCTTCAAGGTGCCAAGACACGTTATACGGAGCTCGAGAAGCTTGCTTACGCGCCGGTCATGGCCTCAAGAAAGCTCTGACATTACTTCCTGGCACACCCGATACGGTGCCATCCTCATTCCCTTTGGCGGAGATGCTGCACAATAAGGAATCCACGGGGCGAATCGGCAAATGGGCGGTCGAGCTTGCTCCATTCTCCCAAACATACGCCTCCCGAACGACGATCAAGTCTCAAGTTCTAGCGGACTTCCTCGCGGAGTGGACCCCTTCAACTCAGCCTGTCCTCCAGTCCGAAGACCCGGTGTGGATGCTCAACACCGACGGGGCTTATGGCGTTGCGGGCGCAGGGGTTGGCGCAGTTATTACCACACCCGAGGGGCAGCGCCTGTTGTACTCGGCGTGCCTAGCATTTCCTGCTACGAACAACACGACCGAGTACGAGGCGTTACCTTTTGGACTCGGGAAGCTCAAAGCGATGGGAGCGAGGCGCGTCCTCGTCCGCACTGATTCACGGCTAGTGGCGGGTCATATCAGGCCAAGGACCCTGAGCTAGCCAAGTATCTAGCAGCCGTACGAGCAAAGGAACAACACTTTTTGGGTGTCACGGTGAAGGCCATCCCTCGGGCAGACAACGAGCAAGCCGATGTCCTCGCCAAGGCTGCCAGTCAGCAGCTCCCAGCTCCCGACGGAGCATTTTATGAGGTCCTGCCGGTGGCAGCCATCACGCAGGATAACCGTGATGCGGCCCTCGTCCACGAGATCACCCAGCAGGGCGACTGGCGGGAACCCCTTTTCGCTTTTCTACAGGGCATCGCGGAACCAGACGACCCCACCGAGCTCCGGTGTTTGCAGCACCGCGCTAGGTCCTTCCAGGTGCTCGACGGGGTGCTCTACAAAAAGGGAGTCTGCGCACCGCTCCTGCGATGCCTCTCGCGCGAAGAAGGAAAGCGCCTCCTCGCAGAAATTCATGCAGGGCTCTGCGGGTCGCATCTTCAACCAAGATCTCTAGTGGGCAAGGCATTCAGGCATGGTTTTTATTGGCCAATAGCCATCGCGGACGCCCCAGATCTCGTGCGCCATTGTCAAGGTTGCCAATGGATGGGAAGGGTCATCCGCAGGCCCCCGACAAGCCTCCATCCCATACCCCCGGTATGGCTGCTGGCGCGGTGGGGCATTGACGTCGTGGGACCTCTTCCCAGGGCCCCAGGTGACCTGCGGTTCGTAGCGGTCGCTCTGGAGTACTTCTCCAGGTGGCCGGAGGCGGTAGCCCTGGCCAAGATTACCTCGGCAGCTATGCAATGCTTCCTCTAGCAGAACATCATATGCCGATTCGGCGTGCCCAGGGAGATCACCGTCGACAACGGTCTGCAATTTTACGCAGCCCCATTCAAAGAATTCTGCAACAACATGGGCATCACACTCCGGTTCGCCTCGGTTGGGCACCCACAGTCCAACGGTGCAGTGGAGCGGGCGAACGGTGCTATCTCCACCGCGATCAAGAAGCGCCTTGTCGGGCTACCAAAGGGGAAGTGGTCGGGCGAGCTTCACAGTGTCCTCTGGTCCCTCCGCACAACGGTGACGCGTCCGACGGGGTTCACGCCATTCAAGCTCCTCTTCGGCGACGAGGCGGTAACGCCCGAGGAAATAAAAGCAGGCTCGAGAAGGGCCCTCGTCCAAGCACCAGAAGAAGAGCACCAATTATCCCTGGACCTCCTCGATGGAGACCACGTAGGTGCAACCCAGCACGTCATGAAGTATGCGAAGCAAATGGTGCGCGCTCGCGGCCGTTCCGTATACCCGCGAGAGTTCCGGCCGGGCGACCTCATCCTCAAGATGGCACTCCACGCGGAAATCGTAGGCAAGCTAGAATCCAAATGGAAGGGCACGTACATTGTCGCGGAGGCCCTTCAGAAGGTAGCATACCGCCTCGCCACATTGGAAGGACAAGCATTTTGCCACACATGGAACGCAGACAAGCTGCGGCGGTATTACGCTTAAGCTGGGCGTAGAGGCGCCACGTCCCTCGACGGCTTCGGGACGAGCCTCACCAGGCTCCAGCATGGACCGCTCCAGCACCAGAGGCTCGCACTATGAACCACCGCGTCGCCAGTCTGGCGGCGGCCGCCCGTCTTTAAGCAGTTAGTGGTCAGTACCTCACCCCCCTGTACTTGCTTACCCGCGCAAACGGGAGTTCAATAAAATTCACCGTTCCGCGATCTTCCCCTCCCGGACGAGTCTTTGTAGCATCTCTTCTGTGACACGGCCTCGCCCCAGCACACAGGAGCAGCGGCCCCTCGAGTGTTCCATGGCGTCCCACCGCTTGTTGGCATGCGCCCTTCCTCGCATCACCAGCGAGCATTCCCCTGGGGGAGGCGACAGGTTGTGACGATCGGAGGAGGCGCTACCGCTGGGCCAGCAAGCGGGATCGTCCCAGCAAGCCATCCCTCTCCGCGACGGGGTGCTAAAACAACGTGAGCAAGGGTGGGTTGTGCGACTGGCAGAAGAGGGAACGCAGGCTGAAACAAGTAGAGCGAAAGAGCGTCTCATGCCAATGGCGACGCCTTATAAAGCCAACTCCAGCCCCCCACCAGCGCAGCGTAACCGGTGGGAGCCTGACGGTTCGGCTACCCAGCGTCGAGAAGCACAACCACTGGCAACCGGGGGCGCGCTGGTAGGTGGGCTGATAGCGCATGACGCACCTATAGTGCACCACCACGCGTCCCGACCTTCTGGGGAAGGGGCACGCGGCTACGGCCGTGCGCCCGCAGGCAGCCCACCCCTGGCAGCCCAGACATCGGCACGTTTCCAGGAGTCATTAAAGTGCACTACCGGCATGCGGAGCCGCGCACACCTCGTGCCCAGGAGAACCTACCGGCACGAGGTCCACCTCCGCTCCAGCTTCGACTTCGTTGCCACGACCGAACGGGCATCGCCTCCGACTTTGCCCTCGACCCCACTGCCGACTTCGAGCTACATTTTTGGTTTCAACATCAGTCCTCCCCTCCACAGCGACTTCGGCCTCGGCTTCGGCAGCAAGCTAAGGTCGGCGTCGTACCTCGCGCTGGGATGAGTTCTACATTGACCCATATGGTTTCGCCGAAGTGTTGGGAAATCTCACAGGCCGCAGGGACTGAGGGGGCCAAAGGACTCGGCAGCATAGCTTCGGCCTGTGAAGCTCTTCACCATGAGAGGCTCTTGTTGTAGGGGTGGCCCCCACCTAAGCCCAGCAGGCCTGTTAGAAGAATGTAAGGCCCAGAACGGGACATGTACAATGACAGAAGTGCCCTTGTAGGGTAGATTCAGATGTAAGGGTACAATTGTAAAAGCACTCCCCATGTGGATATATATATACAGCACAGGCCATGAGGAGAGGTGGCCAAACCATTACTCACCTAACTCTCCACTACCATACTCTCTTTCTGTCTGGTCCGTAGCCACGACAGTAGGGATGGTTGATTTGGATAGATAAGAACCACCTCTAGATGATTTTGTTTCAGTCACACTTCTCATCAAAATTGTTCTCTAGGATTATTTACTACCTAGTTTGAGCTTTCTTCATGGCCACTAATCTCTTGTGTTATGATAGCCAGTGTTGTCTTTTGCTCTGTGGTATGAAGTTATATGCTAAAAACCATATGGGAAGGGTGTGTTTGGGAGTCATCTCGTCGAGTTTGCATCTTCATTTTCTAGATTTTACACCTAATTCTTTAGTTCTTCTCAATGTGCCATCTTTAGGAGGAGTTGGAGTTTCCTTCTTTTTCGGTTGCTTTTCAGGGGGAGCTTACTTCTTGAGTATTCATTTGTATCAAATTGTTTAGCAATATGTATTGTAATATAAATACATGGAGTTTTGACACGACTTCTTGCTTTACATCTTGCCATATATTGTGCTAGCTTGCTAGATTTATCACGTCGTTCTATATGTAGCTTAGCTTATTGCCACGTAAACTCTATTAAATGTGAAAAACTTGAATTAAATCATGCCTTGTTGGATCTTGCGACTAGTCTTGTTCTAGTGATCCTCTTATGATGCATGCCATATTAAATAAGCTAAGTTGAGTCTTGAACCTAAATTAAGCTATGCTAGTTCTTTACTGAATTATGAGTTAGTATTAGTTATTTGTTCTTAAACTAAGTCAAGAAAATGCAAAATGATCTCTTTTGTCGAAAAAACTAATCTCACCAATTTTTTTGACAAGACGGCTTGCTATTGCACAAGAAATTAACTCAGAGGGAGTTTTAGATGACCAAGACCACTTAAGCTTCTTACTTGGGGTGGTTGCATAAGGTTTGAAATCTATTACATGACTAAGGAAGCAAAATTTTGTGAAAATGGTAGCAGCACAGCTAAAACTAAAAATGAATTTCAAAGAAAAATGCCAAATGTGCTAAAATTGCTCAATTATAAGTGGTAAAGTGCTTGAAGAAAATGTTTCAACCTTGAACTTGTAGCACTCTAAATTGACTCGATTATAGCTTCTTCATTCCATTTAGAATATTGACATGCCTTGGCTCATTTTGGATAATTTTGGCTAAACTATGAATTTGAGCATCTTGACATGCTAAAAAGCTATTTAATTTTAGATCAATGCTTATTTGGCTTTAGCTCGGCTATATATAGTCTGTCATGATCTAGATATCACTTTCACTTTTTATGGTTTGGTGTAATATTTGGAAAGTCACTTTGGATAATTTTCATGGCTCCTAATGCTTAAAATGAATAAAATACAACTATTTCATTTCATTCATGCTCTATTTTCTTCCATGCATCTTGATAACTCAATTGTTAAAGGACAAGAAAGATTTGTAAAAATGCACATCTAGAGTAGGATTTAGAGTTTTTTTGGTGCAACTTAGCTAGGTTGGAGCATTTTAGTTATTCTCACCATGATGAAGGTCAAATCCTAGAGTGATATTTTCTGACTCATTTGGTGGATTTAAAGCTTTTTATAGAAAATTTGTTATTTTCAGTAGCTTCTATCTATTTCTGCCTCATATGGTCATTTTCAGCCATCGCATACTTCTTTTGACCATTAGGAGCTCTCTTTGTAAAATAATTCTTCTCTGTCTAAAACTACCTCCTATTTGCATTTTTCAGTATTTCCAATAGGTTCATCAAGGGAGAAATTGAAGGGCAATGTGAGAAGGTTTTATCTAATATTGTGATGAACCATTGCAATGTTTCTGGAATGGTTATTCAAATTTGCATATGACTGCATTTTGTTTGGGCTATTTGCTGGATCTTTCTGGTTAAGCCGTCTGACTGCCTTGTATAGAGCAGTCTAACCTATAGGTTTTGACCATGGATGATAGTTAAAGGTGTGGACTAAGATCGGTAGTTGGTAGTCCAATTGGCCATATGTTAGGTAGTCCGAACGTCCTTGTGTTGGGCGGTCCGATCGGCAGATCGACCACAGTAGATCGTTTGTCGTATCTGCAGTGCTTGATCGATGGTTGTAGCTATAGTGCTTGATCGATGGTCGTAGCTAGAGTGATTGGTCAATAGTCGGAACCTACAGTGATTGGTCGATGGTCAAAAGCTATAGTACCTGATCGGTAATCGGTGGTGAGAAACCATGTGGATGCGACCCCATGCATGTGATGAGTAATTGACGAGTATTCTGAAAAGATTGAGTTTGGTTTGTGCGTTTCGTGCCATGATGGCATTTGGCTCAGTCGGGTGTGGTTAGTTGGGCTTGAGGCGTATTCTTCTTCCTGATCGGTCATTTGGGCTATTTCATGCTTAAGTATGATTCATTGATGCTAATTGTGTTTATTTGTGTCGAGCGGTGCTATGTGATGTGTTTCTTGTCTGTGATGGCTACAGGACATCGAGGCGGAGTCGTGGCGAGGCATGGGATGACCGGACTAGACGCAGGCGGTGTCGAGGTCAAAGCGGTCGAGGTGTGTCGAAGACGACATAGACTCGAGGTGGTTGCGAGGCTTGAGCGGCAAGAAAGGAGAAAGCTTCCCGGAAGGTGCACGAGGGGCGTTTTGGTGAATATGCAAAGCTGCACTAAAGGAAGTGGGTTTGGATAAAGCATTGGAGTTGTTGGAGGCTTAATGGGCAAAGCATGTTGCAAACCCATTAGGGAAAAGGTATAAGTAGGTGCTTGTCTCCTGGTTGTTGGGCATGTTTTTGAGTGGGAAAATGGCTTGGGGTTGATGGCTTTAGTCTTTTCCTTTAGTTGTTGAGGTTTGGTGAGAAGAGCAGGAGGTTGTCTCCTCTCTGTACGTGTGTTCTTGTGAGGAGAGGAAGTGCTCAAGGTGTGTGCATGTGTTCTTGAGAGAGCCATGTAATGTGATCATTCCTCTTGTATTCAATCGCGTATGGGGACTCCTTTGTAGTCATCTCCTTTCAATTTGAAGGATTTATTGCTCTCTGTGATGAATTTCATTTTCAGCTTCTCTCTCTGTTCTTCACTGCAGTGATTGATATTTTGTTGATTTAGTGATTTGCTTGTTTGATTCTTCTTAGCTCTGTGATAAAGAAGATTCTTGGTCTCATGACATTCCATTTTCTAGAGCTTTTGGAAGATTCAACACTTCCTGTGAAATCTAAATCCTTTGTCATGTGCTTCTCTGTTCTTTAAGAACTAGGGTTTTCTTGCTAGGGCTGATGGAATCTTTTTGATTCCCTTCTGGAGATGGCTTGAGATTTTAGCTTTTGAATCCTGAGTTCATTGCTAATCTATTTGCAAAAAATCTTGAGTAAAGGATGGATGAATCATGGGCAATCTGAATTTTTCCTCTCTCACCATCCTATTTCCAGATTTTAGGGAAAATCCTCAATTCTTGGCAATGAGATGGATTCCCTTGGTTCCCTAGACTCCTCTGGTTATTTAGGATGTTATCTCACTTTTCTGGACAGAGAAAACTAGAGGGAAGTCTTCAATTTTCTCTCTGAGTGAAGTCTTGAGCTTGCTCTGAAATTTCAGTTAGATGCAGGTTCTGAATTTTCGAGGAGCGGTCAGACCGGAGGAGGCAGAGCGGTCAGACCGGACTCGGCCGGTCAGACCGGTCCATACACGGTGGTCAGACCGGCGGTGTACAGGCGGTCTGACCAGCCCATGTACACCGGTCTGACCGGTCATCTGCAGTTTGCTCTGTTATGATTTTTTTGTTTGTTGTTTTCTCTGATGTCCTTTGAGTTTCTTTTGCTATTAATCTTAGATTTCCAGAGAGCTTGAGACTTTTACTCTTCATAGCTTTCTAGATATTGGAGAGAAGTATTTTTAAGTGGATACTTTAGGGGGATAATTTTTTAAAGTCGACATTCACCCCCCTCTGTCGCCGATTTCGATCCAACAGGTGGCTATGGACTTTGTGTTAAGTAGTTATAGACTTTGTGATCTATTGTTGTGTCATAGGCTTTGCAATCGGTTGCTGTAGGCCTTATGGTTGGTACTCATACTCTTCGAGTGTTTCAATTCCTATATCCTTCAAGTACCTCGAGTACTCATGTCAGACTGGCCAGCTCGATTGAGGTTTAACTGGCTCGTGCATGGCAGTCATACCAGTTTCTCTTAGTGGCAGCGGTCTAACTGGCCGGTTAAAACAGTCTAACCTCCGATTGAGGTTCCAGCTCGAGTGATTTTGAGCTTTGGGATTTTTGAGTTGCAAGATGAGTGTGGTCTGACCTAGAACATTTCATGTGTGCATAGGGGTTTAATATTTGGTCTTAGGCTTAGGATCAACGGTTTGGTTGTAAATATTTTGCATTGTGTATTGTGTGGATTAATTGTGCCATTTAATGACTTAGTGTAATGTGCGGTGCTACATAACAGTTTTCTTGTTGTTGTTGGTTGTAGGACATCAGAGCTAGGTCATGGCAAGGAGTAGGAAAATCGGGACTAGGCACAGGTTGGTGCTAAGGTCCAAAATGGTCAGGGAGACGCTGAATATGACCGAGGCTTGCAGGGTGGTTACAAGCTGAGATGACGATGAACTGGAGCAGGAGCTACCGGTGGTGGACATGACGGGCAACAGCAAGGTGGATCGGGACTAGGCTTAGGGAGGAACCGAGGTCCTATGCGGTCAAGAAAGTCGGTTGCCATTATGCACGAGGAGAAACATGTGGTGCGCCAAGTGATTGGGTCATTTGCATGAGAGGATGGTTCGGTAGGATCTGGATGTGTGAGAGGCTTGGTGGCAAGTCATTGGGGCCACATGGAAGGTCGCAAAGCATTGGCGATGCTTTATAGAAAAGAAAGCGGGAAGTTTTGTGGAAAACGGTAGACGGGGTGGCAAAGCATGGACGATGCTTCATTGTAAAGTAAGTGGAAGCTTTGTGGAAAATGGTAGAGGGCATTTTAGTAAATTTCCCAACACTAAAAAGTGGTGGTGTGTGTGAAACTGCGGCGTTAGCCTAAGTAGTTTAGGTCTTGTATGTTTGAAAATGTTAAGTAGTACAAGTGTTGATTTACTAATGGGTTAATGGTTGTAAGCCTCTTTGAGAAGCATGTGTGAGTAAAACCTGATGTTACGTGGGGTTAACGTATTATCCCTAGTTTAGTCTAATGGGTGGATCCATTAGGTTTTGGTTGAGATTGTGAGGCCATATAAGGGGAGGAGAGGCAAGGGCTAGGGTTTGAGCATGTCGGTTAAGTCTTTTGGTGGCTAGCTCTTCCACTCTTCCGTGGGACATAGGTTGGAGAGAGACTTGAGAGATTAGGGTTAGGGCTCTTTGGAATGGAGCCTTGTGAGTGTGTTCTACGCTTAGAGCTCTACCATCCTGAGGGATCGGCTATAAAACATATCTCTCCAATTGAAATGAACATCCAAACTTTGCCCAAGTGAGTTGTGTCATGAATCTCCTCATATGCTTTTGATTTTCTTGGTATTCTTGTTTGGATTTCTCTTCTTTTAAACTCTTTTGGTGCCAAAGATGTATAAGAGGTGGAGATGTCTTCTAGAGGCAAGGTCTCATCCATCTAAGCATGATCTAGAAGAAGTTCTTGAGTTTGCTCTGTTTCTCTCTCGAGAGAGGTGATTTTCGAGTTTTACTCTTGTCAATGTTTTGGGTTGGATTCGTGCTGCATTGTAGCTTGCTATAACATATGATAACCCATCCTAGGTCACCTGGACCATCTACGACTCATGATCAAGATTAGATCGAAGTTTCCTCTTTTGCATGGTTCTTGTTTCTTCTCTACTCAAATGGAAAAATCTATCAACTGTGGAAATGATTCTCTTGATCGTGTGTTGGAATAGGTTCGTAATATCTTAGAGCCAATTCATGAAAATTTTCATATCATTTAGATCTTTGAATCAAAAGTTATATAGATTTCACGTTCGAGAAACAGTGCTGAAGATTCTGTTCATCCCCTGATTTTTCTAGGGCGGGATCGATACTGCTTATGGCTTATGCTTATATACTATAGCTATAGTAGATTTTCAAAAACGGTGCGTTTTTTGAGGTGGGGTCTAAAGGTCAATTGTGGTAAAAAGTGTACTAAGTTCAGCTGTATCTGTCAAAACCACGTTAGTTTTTCGATCACTCACTGGTCATCGGCCATGTTGGTTTTTGACGACACACTGGTCTTTGACCACATTGGTTTGGACCACTCACTAGTCTTCGACAATCTTAGTTTTCGACCACTCTCTGGTTATCAACCATGTTGGTTTTTGACCGCTCTCTGATCTTTGACAACGTTGGCTTTCGACTACTCACTGGTCATCGACTACTCGAGTCATATTTCAACCACTTTTGCTTTCAACCCGTCGTGGCAGTACCTCAAGTTCAACGGTGGTAGTATAGCGCCTGTTGTTTATTCACAGTGATTCAGTTCCTTATTTCTCTGGGTCTTGAGTTGGGTTTCTTTCTTAATCTTTATTGCTCTGTAGCTATTGGAGTAAAGAATTGGTGAATACTCATCGAAAAGTTTTAGGCTCCTATTTACCCCTCTTGTCAGCATACTCGATCCTACAGTTATCGGCCAGGATTTTTTTCCCATGACCCACCTCGCCCGGCTGAAGATAGGCTCCTATCCTTAGCCTCTTGTGATGCTTGCCATTTATGTTCCTTGTGCAATGTATTCTGCTATCCGCACGCGAAGCGTGTACGTAGATTTATCGAGATACATAGACTCCAAATCAAAATCAAGACTCGCGCTTGCAAATACTTAACGGAGCATCGATCGATCATGCAACACGTATAAAAGCATACATCAATTGATTAAATCCGACGAAGGGGAAAAAAAATTGGATCACGGGGTCTCGGAGAAGTCTTCGTAGAGGTCGTAGGCGCGGAGGATATCGCCGCATTCGCGGAGGGGCTCCTTGCGGAAGAATGCGATGGGGTTGGCGAAGCGGACGCCGCTCTGCTTGATGCCGTTGTTGCGCGTGAGCGGGACGCGGGAGCGGTCACGGAAGCGCTCGATCTCGGCGCAGTCCGGCTCGGGGCTCCGCAGCAGCGCCACCTCGCAGATCTCCTCCTGGTGGTCGTCGCCCACGTCCATCTTGTACCACCCCCACGCGTCCGTCGTCGCCTCCGCCTTGTGGTGCAGCTCCTGCGTCTCGAAGTGCCGGCACTCCATCTGCACCGTCGCGCCTGCATATACGTACGTTCGTGCACGTGTGACGGTTCAGTCAACACGGTCAGTGTCGGATCCAGAAATTTGCAATCATGCGATGCCTGTTGCTGCAAGTACTGGAGTCAATCCAGAACTTTTATGTCTGAAATCTTTGCATGCATGCCAATGAAACAAGTATAGATAATGCCATAGTTTCGTGGAGTCGATTAGGCCTACCTACGAGGCTGTGGGAGGCGTTGGTCTCGAACCCGGCGCGGCAGCCATCGCAGTAGACGCGGCTGGTGACGACGAAGCCCGGCGGGCCGTCGGCCTTGGCGCCGACGGCGAGGGCCGAGGCGACCAGGAGCAGTGCGACGAGGTTGTGGAGCTGCTGCATCGTGGACCTGTACGCACACTACGACTCTGCTATCAAACTGCCTAGGGTATGATATCTGCGAGGATTTAAAATGGAGTGTGTCAGGCCGGTGAAGAGGCTAAAGAGGAAACGATCTGTGGTATGCATGCATTACACGTGAGGGGTAGTTTTAGGCACCCGAAGGGCTCAAACTTGGTCTAGTTTTGTTTCGCAAGTCGCAACGCCATCCGTTTCTACTGTTGACCATGCATGCGTGCCCTGATCCCTTCAGCCTTTGGTAGAACTTCCGTCTGCTGCTAATGCCCCAAGAACTAACCCAAATCCCGTCCAAAACCAGATAAAATTAGAAAAGGCCAGATCCTGTAGTCCCAAGTTGTAATTGCCGAAGCCGAATCTAGGAGAAAAAATGCGGCCTGGTCCGGTGGTACCGTCAGGTTTCATGATGCAAACCATTAAATATGATGCACAGTGAACTTGATTAGGATTAGCCCAGGAGTTATTGCATGGTCCACGAGCCCATGTTATCTACCTTCCAGATTTTATTTTTATCAAACTACCTAAATATCCGTACTTGACTATAGATAAAAAATATAATAGTATCCATGCATGGCGAGTAGACATCATCAGAATCTACTTGCTTCACGCTCTTCCACACCGTCGTGCTTCGACCAAACTGACGCTGCGCCTCCAACGGGGTGCTCGTCTACACCGTGCTCTCGCCTCCGCTATCATGTCATTCGATCTTTATTGCCAAATGGTTTTATCTTTTTTTAGTTAGAGATTTTTTAGGGAAATTAAAATTTTGTTTGTTGTGGAGAAACCTTTTTTTGAAGAATTTTTAGAAAAATGAAAAGATATAAGGGAGGGGAGACAACGTACCAACATCACTGCAACCTTTTTTTTATATTAGTAACGATACTTTAACTGGCATGGAGTCTATTTTGTAGTGCACAAGTGGACAATATTTATCTTGAGGACCTTGAGTTAGCGGACGAGCTGATAGATCTTCGTCCTCCTAGCCCCAACATCTCCTCCAGTTACTCCACCTCATCTGCCCACCTAAAAAACTTTCAACCGGTGAAATCAAACTTTCAAACGGGGACATTTCAACTAGAATTTCAAAACTTTCAACGGGGGCATTTCAAATCGAATTTGAAAACTTTCAACCTTGGAATTTTCAACTCGAAATAAAAAAGCTTTCAATTTGAAAATTCTGAAGCTTCCACCTGTATCCATCCCCCGCAAGGCACACTACTACAGAAAACCGTATTACAGACGGTTTAGAAACGTCATCACAGATGGTTTTCTGAACCGTCTGAATTTATGGGTCAGTGATAATCGAAGGTTATCACAGACGGTTTTCGAACCATCTGTGGTGTAAATATCACAGACAGTTTGTAACTAAAAACCGTCTGTGATATTGATATATCACAGACGGTTTTTAGTTAAAAACCGTCTGTGATTATCAACTATCACAGACGATTTGTAAGTAAAAACCGTCTGTGATTATGAGCTATCACAGATGGTTTTTAGTTACAAACCATCTGTGATATTCTTTTCTACCCCTAAATCTATTTCTATTTATTGGCTAGCCTCAGGAAATGCTAGCCATGCCATCTGAAACAAGCAGATCAACATGTACATGTACACATACAATTCACATTTCAATTCATTTCACAAACATAAAACATCCAATTCACATCTCAATTCATTTCACAAACATAAAACATCCAATTCACATAGCACTTCATTTCACAAACAAAAAACATCCATTTCTCAAATCAATTAATTGAAATGAAATAAAATATCCATTAACAAATACACAATTACAAAAGATCTACATTGCATTTGCACTTAGATGGTAACATTGCATTTTTTTATTGCTCTATCACTTCGGAATCGAGGTCTCACGAAAGGAACAGATTCATAATCAACGAACTTGTCAGGCTGCACAAGCAATACTTGGATGGTGCATGATTTTCATCCAAGTATTGCTTGTGCAGCCTGACAAGTTCGTTGATTATGGATCTGTTCCTTTCGCGAGACCTCGATTCTGGAGTGATAAGAGCAATAAAAAATCATTGTTTGTTGTGGAACTCTCCATCTGAGTTTATGACTTTAGCCACCAAAAAGTATGCGCACTCTCCTCGAATTTGTGAAAGATCAGGCTGTTTCAACGCAGTAGACGGGATGGACACAGCCTGTCGATAGGAATATCAATATGCATATATATATATGTATGTATATATATATATATATATATATATATATATATATATATATATATATATATATATATATATATATATATATATATATATATATATATATATATATATATATATATATATATATATATATATATATAGGAAAAATACCTTTTACTCCCGGGTGTAATTACACCCACCTCTAATATACCACCTAAATAAATTTGAAATACTCCTTTATCACTTTATGTATACTCATATACTAATTATAAGATATTCTAATGTGAACCACACGAAAAAATTGCAAGGGAGTCCATAGTTTTTAGCGTATTTTGTAAATACCTTTATATACGTACATAAAAAGGAGTATGTTGAAAAAAATGTACATACCACCTCTGAAAAATTGTACATACCACCTATATAGTCTTAAATACTCGTATACTACATGTACATACTCCTCGTTACGCGAGATACTCCCTACGTTGTGAGATACGACATAGGGTGTAATTACACCCGGGAGTAGAAAAGAGGCTTCCTCTATATATATATAACCTGATAAGTATGAAGTAATTATGGGAAGATTGACAAACCTTAGAATTGGTGATTCTCGAGGAATCTAGGAGTAGGTCCATATGGTAGCAAACGTACCACACGTGTTGCCCGGTGATTGCTGGTGGCACTGCAAAAAATAGAATGTGTTAATTCAAAAGGCATTACTACCAACTGTTGCATAGGATTTATTAATGTGTAATAGCGAATACCTTAAATTTTCGAAAATGTGTCTGGCCTTTGGCCCCTTGCGTGGAGACACCTGCCTTTGCAACGTACATCGTGAACGCCCTACGTGATTCGAAAAAGTTGACCTTAGTCATTCGGAAGGAAAGAAAGAGTACAATATAGGTATGTATGGAGAAAATGTACTTACCTATCGATTACTTGGTTGACAACTTTGTAATAATTTTTATTCTTACTTAGGGAATAATGGTATATTGCCTTGTTCTATTTTGGTACAATTACTATTAAAATCCAATGATAGCCCTGATTGTAGGGCATAAGTACATATTCCTTATCGCGGTAAGCCACCAGTGCTGATGCAATATACCTCTCGACGAAGGGTGTATCCTCGTTGATGGTATGCATGGCGACCAAGTGTAGGTCCAAGACACCAACCGATGATTTGGATGATCTAGCTTTAATTACCATGTGTCTATATATATACTCACGAAAGCAACAAATTATATATGACATTTATTGGTATGACATGAACGGAGATCGTGATTGTACACACTTACAGCGTCCAGCATCGAATGGGTGAGACGTCGAGAGCTTTGAGCGTGAAAAGATCAAATAAATCCTCAAAGGTGACCACGAAGACACAATCTTGAATATTGTGCTCTAAAAGATCCGGCCCAAATTTGACAGTGATACCTGAGCGCCGTTCTCCCTCTGGCTCATTGGACTATTCCATATACCACTTGTGTAATTGCAGGCAACTAATTGGTAGGGCTTTCAAGCATGTTACCGGGTCGACCAGTGGCTCGCCAAGCACGAATTTGCGGGCCAATGGCAGGTACAGGATATCATCATCGGTCTTGTTTGCTTTGCCCTTGCTGCCTCGGCTGTAGGTCGACTGTAAAGGTAGCACCGGTGGAAGTTGCTGCACTGGTTCAGAGTGATCTGGTTCAGATTGCCCTTGTGGACCTGCCACCGATGAAGAAGCCTCCAGGCAGATATCTCTTTTGGGCCACTGGATGAAGGTTCCAATGGCTTGCCCTAGAGTCACGAGCTCGTCGTTGGGGGCTTCGGTAGCAGGACGACCTCGAAATTGGCGTGTACACCATCCACTGACACTTTTCCGAAGCCTGGCGCTAAAGCTTCACGGTGCACCGTGACCTCTTGAGTAGACGGATATGCCAGGCCCCAAGCAGCGCACAAGGCAACGGAGGCATATCTCACTTGGCGCTTGCACTTCGTAGGCTTCTACATAACGATACAAAATTAGCTACTCCAATTAATAGGCCTATCAACGGATTGAGCATTGCAGAGATAATAATTATTACCAGGATGTCGTCCACAGGAAATCTGGCCTCGTTCTCCGTCGTAGGATTGGACGCGCAACTACTCGGACGGTTGAGTAGGCTAGCTAGCACAGGAGCAGCGGCGGCGGCCTGCTGATTTTCTGTAAATCTCCACGTCTCATCTCTGACACAATCAGCCAGCTCCTCTCTAAGAGATGCCTTGATCTCTTCTAGTAGCCGTGCCTCACGCTCGGCTTTGGTTCTCTTCCTATGCCGATACAATTCGAAGTCATCTTGGAAACCATGTTTCCAAGGAACGTAAAGCCCAAGGCCTCTCGTACGACCCGGGTGCTCCTTGTTTCCTAGGGCCACGGAGAGTATATCTTTCTCCCTTGTTCCCTGGAATGATCCCTGAGAAGATTCAACACTTAGCGCTTCCTGCAAGAGCACGACATGTCATTTCACTTCCTACAAAGTTTTGGAGTAATTACAAGCTACGTAGTTCGATCGATATCTTACCAGGCGCTGGGACACTTGCTGGTCTGCAGGGTTTCGAAAGGAGACATCCCCCGATGTCGTTGTAGATGACCTTGCTCTAATCCAATTTCGAGCGCGGTCATCCGGGATATTGGCAAATGGCAGGGCGGTGTCCTGCAGGATTGCCTGTTCATCCTCCCTCCTCCACTGCGGGATTTTACCGCATACCCAGCTGTGCCAAGTCTATGGGGGTGTGTGTTTTTTGCCTGGAGGGCCTTGTGCGCCGCACTTGTACTTTTGAAATCTTCGATCGTCTTCATTGCCTTGAACTCTTCCCATTGTGGTTCCAGGAATGGGTATTTATGAAAGGGCGTTTCATTCTTCTCCACGTAGTCCTTGATAAGCGTGCTCTTGAAGTTCTTCCATGCTTTCCACGCCTCTAGCAAGGCTTGTCGTTGCACGGCGTCTTAGTGTTCTTCTGGGATCTCGAACGATGCCAAAATTTCTGTCAGCAGCTCACGTTTCTGAGTCCCAGGCACGTTCCTCCACGAATCGAATGTGATCTCAATTCATTCTCGTGCAACTATTCTGATCATTCTTCTAAATGCGCATACTGCTTGGCGAGGAAGGAGAGGGGTCCCAGATCCATCGACCTCTGTGATGGTAAATCGGCCCTCAGGCTTTTTCGATAGCCCTCTTCCTTGGCGTTTTCATTTTGGAGCGGACGCATCCGGCGATGATGTTGAAGAATGCGCGGATGACATGTTGGCCTTCTAAACAACATATACAAGGGATATATTCAAATTACATGCAATATAAGCAACATAAAAGAAGAATCCAGTGACTTCTTCAAGATATAAACAGGTGGAAAGAGAAGACCATAGTTCTCACACTCCAATAGCTATAGGGAGTTATGAAGAACCATCCTAGAAGACCATAAGATAAGAAAGTGCCTAAGAAAAGATACGTACTAGCTAGAGGTGTGCAATCTATCTATTTTGCTCAATAGAACATACCATACTATGATTCTTCAATTTGTGGGTCTATTAGGAACTAAATGGAAGCGTCTGGAAATTATATGTCACTGGAGGGATAGATAGATGGTGATATAAATGGAGCATGTCGGAGAAATATACATATACATATACATATACATATACATATACATATACATATACATATACATATACATATACATATACATATACATATACATATACATATACATATACATATACATATACATATACATATACATATACATATACAACTCTAGAGTACATGCTAATGGGCCATATATACATAACTCTAGAGTAAGCATGGAGCTGAGGCTGACTTAATCGAGAATAAAAGAGACAATGATCAACAGTCCTAGCAGATAGCACACCACATGTAGTAGGTGAACATAGTGAACAGATATGGAAGCAGAAACAACCCACTGAGCACATGAACAGAGTGAATAGAGTGAACTGTGAGATAGACAAAACTCCCAACAATATGATAGTAATGAGAAGTATCCTCAAGAGGAGTGCCATCAGTAGAACAACATTGAAGATAAAGCTCTATATATAGGAGTAGCAGTTGTCCGACTGTCAGTGAAGCCAGAATGACTATGCAAATCCTAAACATAGCACTGCTAAGACAAGTAGTAGCTATCAGCAGTGCAAATAATCTCAATCCCTAGAGAGTAATGTAAATGACCCAAATTTGACTAAAACAACTACTCACAAAGTGTTGTGCACCTTAGGGTTCGGGCGTTGAGGTGTAGGCGGTGGCGACGGCGGCGTGGACGGAGGTCCGAGGAGGCAGCCGGCGAGGGGCTCGGCGGCTCGACGGAGGCGGCCGGCGAGGGGTTGGGGGCTCGACGGAGGTGGCCGGTGAGGGGCTCAGGGGATGGCGACTGGCGAGGGGCTCGGGGGCTCGACAGAGGCGGCCGGCGAGGGGCTCGGGGGGACGGAGGCGACCGGCGATGGGCTCAGGGACGGTGGCGGCGACGGGCTCGATCGGGACTTCGGGAGAGCGACTAAGTCTAATAACTGCAGTGTACGCGCAAGTACACTTCATGCCATTTAACTTCGGGACTTCAGCACATGACAATCATGAGACTTCATGCCATTTAACTTCAAATCTTGCATCGAAACAAGTTTCTTCACATTGCCGGAGTGACCAGATGAAACTTTGACACCATGCAAGCACTGGCACAGTTCTGTTTTCTCAGCCTTGGACAGAGTGTAACACGCAGGGGGAAGGTACATTCGTCCATTATCTGTTTTTGTCGGTGCTAACCCAGGCCTGATGTCCATATCAGCCAAGTCAAGCCGTGCATTGACGTCGTCCTTTGTTTTATCACGAATGTTCAGTAAGAGACGAATAAAGCTGTCACAAATATTCTTTTCTATGTGCATGGCGTCGATGCAGTGTCGAACATCTAGGTACTCCCAATAAGGTAAGTCCCAAAATATTGATCTCTTATTCCAGGTGTTCTTCTCATGAGCCCTCAATTTACGTCCCTTTCCGAGGACAACATCTAAATCCTTAACCATATTATAAATCTCTTTTCCCCTTAAATGCCTTGGAGCTGAACCGTCTTCCTTCTCTCCGTCAAATTGTTTCTTCATCTTGTGGTATGGGTGAGCCCTCCGAAGGAACCGACAGTGATGCATGTAGACGGTTTTGCGTGTGTGTTTCAGCCACACACTCCCGATAGGTTACCAAGGGCAGGATAATCATTTATGGTGCAGAGTAATAAGGAGCGCAAAGTGAAGTTCTATCGTTTGTATGCATCCCATACCTGTACTCCTTCGTTCCACAGTACTTTTAGATCTTCCACCAACGGTGCTAGGTACACATCAATATCATTCCCAGGTTGCTTTGGCCATTGGATAAGTATCGACAATAAAATATACTTTCGCTTTATACATAACCAAGGAGGAAGGTTATAGATGCAGAGAGTCACAAGCCATGTGCTATGTCGGCTGCTCATGCTACTGAAAGGATTCATTCCATCTGTACTCAGTCCAAACCTTATATTCCTTGGTTCTGCACTGAAGTCTGCAAAACTTCTATCGATGTTTCTTCACTGGGCGGAATCAGCAAGGTGTCTTAGCATTCCACCCTTCTTGCGCTCCTCCGAGTGCCAACGCAGCAGTTTTGCCTACTTTGGATTTGCAAAAAACCTTTTCAAATGGGGAATTATAGGAAAATACCATGCCACCTTAGCAGGAGGTCCTTTCTTCACCTCTGTTCCCTCGCCGTTATCTGATGATTGTTACGTTTGTATTGGGATGCGTGCACACTGGACATACATGCATGTTTGCATACTCTTTACAGTAGAGGATATAGTCGTTAGGACATGCATGTATTCTTTCTACTTCCATTCCCAATGGACAAAGAACCTTCTTGGCTTTATATGTGGTTTTAGGCAACTCATTTCCCTCCGGAAGCATGTCCACTAAAAGACCTAGCAGCGCTGTGAAACTCTTGTCGGACCAACCGTTGCTTGCCTTCAATTTCAACAGTTCAAGCGCGGCCGAGAACCTCGTGTACTTTGACCTGTAGCACGTGTACAAAGGTTTCTCCGAGTTCTCCATCAAGCCCTACATCGCGAAGCATTTGATCTAGATTGTCATCGTGCAACCTATCCGAATCCGAACAACAATCGACATCATCCGGCGGCATGCCATTCACTTCACCGGCGATGTCATCCGGCAGCATATCATTCACTTCACCGGCGATGTCATCCGGCGGCATATGATCGTTGACTTCGCCATGACTGGTTTAACACGTATAACCCTTTTTGAAACCCCTCCGAATCAAGTGCGCTTCAATTTGCCCTCGGTTCTTAAACAACTTTAAATTCTCACAGTCATTGCATGGACAGTACATATATTCCACCCCCTTATTCAACATATCCTCCTCGGCAGCTCTTGTAAAAGCAGACACACCATTAATGTACTCCTCACTCACACGATTCGCGGCATACATCCAGCTTCGGTCCTACATTATGTATATATATGACAACTTAGTATTAAAAATTAAATTAATTAATTATTACTACATATATACCACATGCATTGAGGCTTTGCTAGCTTAATTCATATTATAAACACAACAGCTATTTCCCCAGCGATCGCTGAAGGTATATAACCAACAATTTTGACAAATTTGGCCTCCCACATGACGGGAACTGATCATGTATGGTCAAGTAGATGCAAACCATCTTCAATAACACTCACCAAAACTTAGATCTAAATTGTAATGCAAAGAAAAATAAATTTTATTACTAACCATATCTAGAGCAACCAGGAACGTATGAATCTTCAAAGCTCAATCTCTACCTCCTCCCACCAAATTAATTGGCCTAAAATTGTCTAGCTTGCCTCCTGAGCGAAAGAGTGCAGCACCGACTAGATCTTGATCGAAATGAAGACAGATGTGGTTCTGACCGGCACAATAAATGTCTAGCGGCATTATCACAGACGATTTTTTTATTACAAACCGTCTGTTATAATTCTAAGATTATCACAGATGGTTTTTAATATAAACCATCTGTGATAATCAGCTTATCACAGATGGTTTTTAATAAAAAACCGTTTGTGATAATTCCAGATTATCACAGATGGTTTTTAATAAAAACCGTCTGTGATACTGAAATATCACAGACAGTTCATCGATAAGAACCATCTGTGATACTCGTTTTCTCCGACGCCATCAACACAGACGGTGTCCAAATTAAAACCGCCTGTGTTAGTGTTGGTCACAGACGGTTTTGCCAACTGTCTGTGATTTGACGTCTAGTATTAGGCTTTCTGTTGTAGTGGCACCCTGTGCGCAACTGCCGGCGATGGCAGCAGCCCCCGGGCCGGATTCGGTGATCCCCGTCTTCCTCGCGGTAGAGAGAGAGCCACATTGGAGACCGTGGAGACGTGGTAGGTAGAGGAGGCGGAAGGGGAACGAGAAAATTCGGGAGGGGATGAGAGGTGGTGGAAGTGAAGGGGAGAAGTGGAGTCGAGAAGACGGGGAGCGGGAGAAGCGCGTACGTGTGGGACTTTTTTTTGAATAATTTATTTTTTATTTGAAAATCTAAAAGTATGTCTATGATTTTTTTGCAAAATTGGCCGCATGTCGCCGTACAGTTGGGTGACTAGCTCCTATCGCCCAACAGACAAGCGACAGGTGGCCACTCGTCCAACCGTTGGGCAACATTAATGTAGTCACCCAACTGTTAGGCATCATTAATACAATCGCCCAATGGTTGAGTGATAGGTTCTGTTAGCGACTGTCATGTCGTTTATATAAGCCATCTAGTCATCCAACCGTTCGATGACAAAAGTTTCCAATCGTCGAACGGTTAGGTGACTAGATGGCTTATATAAATGACATGGCAGTCGCCCCTCCGGCTGAGCGAAAGGAAGGAAGGAAGGAAGAAAGAGAGAAGAGGAAAGAAAGGGGAAAAGGAGAGGGAGAAGAGGAGAGGGAGGGAGAGAGACGAAGAAGAGGAAAGATTGTCTGTGAGGTAATTTGTTTAACCTGTAGTATATTTTTTGTAATAAGTAAATAATTTATTTAGTGTAAATAATATTACAAGTAGTACCCGTAGAAAATTGTAGTTAGAAAAAAAGTAGTAAATTAGAATCTTGCTAATTTATATGTAAGTAGCACCCATATAAAATTTTAGTTAGAGAAAGAAGTAGTAAATCAGAATCTTGTTAATTTATAATAGTAAAAGTAGCACTCATAGAAAATTTTAATTAGAGAAAGAAATAGTAAATCAGAATCTTGTTAATTTATAATATATAGTATAAGTAGCACTCGTAGAAAATTTTAGTTAGAGAAGAAAGTTGTCCGTAAGGGAGAATTAGTGTTGTTCATGACAATATTGTAGTAGTAGCGGTGTTGTGTTGGTGCATGCGTGACCGACTATTATTCTGTGTATAACTAGAAAGTCGGCAAGTTGTAGTGGGTACTCTGGCTGAGTGCATGAGGAGGATGAATGATTTGTATGGACTAATTAGTACAGGTTAATTAGTATGGACTAATTGACTTAGGTAATTGGTATAGAAGATTGGAACACCACTTGTAGTATTTCGGATCGCAAGTTAGCGTCAGAGTTGGATACTGTCTTTGGGTTGAATCGGAATAGTGTAGGGAATGAATGATGCCTTAACCATGCGGTAGTGTAGTTGTTCATGATAGGCGAACGTACAAATGTAAATTACAATACAGCAGTACATGCATATCGTGTGATGCGATCTGACTAGTTGCAACATTGGAAATATTTACAGGCAAACATCAGTCATGCCAGGACCCACTATATTGAAAGTACATTATGGTGTTGGCATCGTTCGTGAGTGTCCATATGGTATTGACTTGAGCAAATTTCCGCAAGCCACTCTGGTCCACTCGGATGGTGAGAATGCACGAATCATAGATGTGATGTACTGGCTCACCCGCAATTTCTCCTTGGACCCTAAGGTGTGAAGTGTCGTCATACAAAGCCTTTGGAGCCAGTCTCCCACGTAGATTAGATAGGAGTTGAGAAGACTGATGTGCACGGCTGTGTGGAAGGGCTTTCTGGAAGGCTACCAGTGCCGTGGATATAAGTGTGTGCTGTTTGTGCAAGGATTCCTAAAAGAAGCTATATTGGGCCCTACCGATAGATATCATCCGGGTGGTGGGAATAGCTCGGGCGCCCAGCATGTTGGTGAAGAAGAGGCTCCAGAGACCGGTGTTATGAAGGGTGAGGAGGATATTGCTTTGAAGGACAAGCCAACTGCAACGTCGCCAGGTTTTGCAATATTGCAGAGGACCTTCTTAGCCTTCGGTGCCTACATCGAAGCTTTCAGACATATGCTGCCCATGATCTTAGTTGATGGGACCTTTTTGACTAGAAAATACAAGGGGTAGATCCTTATGCCATTGGCATTGACGGGAATAATTAGATTCTACCATTGGCCATCTCATTTGTCAAGGTGAGAATTACAACAACTAGTTGTGGTTCCTTCGACATGTGAGGGTGGGAGTTGTTGGAGCTCATCCTGGTATGTGCGTATCTATGATCGCCATGCCAGGATGCTGAAGGCTATAAGAACACCTCAGCAAGACCTCGAGGAGCCATTCCCTTGGCCGGATATGAGGAGCAGATGGTTCATTCGCCATCTAGGGCCTAACTTCTTCAAGTAGTTCCCGAAATAACCATTGGTGAAGCTATTCAAGAAGCTGGCTATGCAGAACCAACAATGCAAATTTGACGAGTTATGGGCGTTGTTGGATGAGCACATCAGGAAGCACATAGATGAGAGGAACAAGGGACTGGCCATTGCTGGGGTGGCATTGAAGGAACGCGCGTAGGCTACGATAGCAGAAAATAAAAATTTCTACCGCGCACACCAGGACATCATGCTGAGGGATCATAGATCGTTACCACTAGATGCGCAGCGCAGAGGAAGAAGAGTTGGAGAAGCCGATCCAACCACGCGCGTCGAGGTAGTAGTGGAAGTAGCCGATCGTCCCGAACAGATCGTCTCCTCCATGCGATCAACCACACCACGAGCAGATCCAATCTGTAGTTTGTTGATGCCGATCAACGCCGCAACGAGCAGCGCCTCCACCGGTATCCACACGTCCGGGGCTGGAACGCCGATCGCGAGTGTACCAGCACTCGCGAGCGGCTAGGGTTTGGCTCAGGAGGTGGCGGCTAGGGTTTTGCTCGGGAGGAACAGAAGCGTACATCCCTCAGCCCCCCGCCTCCAAATATATAGACCTCCTCACTTGGGCCTCGTGGACCGAGGCCCAATAGGAGTCTATCCGGATCTCTATCCGAATTGAGCCCACATCTGAATCACATTCGAATTAGTGTTCCAACCCATTAAGTGTGCGACCCTGTAGGTTCACGTATACTTGGTCGCGACCCGGAAACGCCTTTCCGGTCACCCTGTTAATAGCGGCCTCTAGCAAGACATATTAACCCCAAAGTATACGTAAAGGTCATATCGGCTGAACCTGTAATGTTCTCATGTACGAATCCCTTTGCCTCACGATATAGATTAAGCTCAAGGCGAGACCTGTGTCATCCTCTTAATAGCTCAACCACTCTCTCGATTCCGTGATGGATTATAAACTTGTGATTGACTCCTCAATCACATTGGCATGGCCATGCACTTTCATAATCCATTACATCGAGGGGCCCAGAGATATCTCTCCCATAAGGAGGGGCAAATTCTATCTTGATCATTCACATCCCACTACATGTTTCATAGCAAACCCGAAGACTACTTTTATGACTACCCAATTACGGAGTAGTGGTTAGTAGTCCCAAAATAGGCTACTACGCATGTTGGGAACCATGATGATCTCAAGTCTAAGGATTCTACATAAACACTACTTGAGACCAACTAATGACACATGGAATTTCTGCAGTGTCTCATGGCGGGTCTATCCAACATATGTTCACTAACACATGTCCATATTATTGATTTGGTATCTCCATACCATGATCCATGAGACATGATCATCAATCAATACATATGCTGATCTTTGAATCATATTTGTTCCTCATATGATATATAATCAGGGATCATTTAGAAATAGCAACATTTTGACATTAAGAGTCTCATGAATAAGTCACATACTCATTGATCAATAATGATAATGTCTATTTCAAGGAACAAACTAATGCATCATAAACATAGTATGTGATATATATAACATCTCCATGTTGCCTCTAGGGCATATCACTAACAGTCTCCCACTTGCACTAGAGTCAACCATGTAGGTATCTAATACCCATTGCCCTAGTGTGAGCCTCATGCTTTGGCTGGGGAAGCGGCTTTGTCAACGGATCTGCAATGTTCAAATCCGTTTGTACTTTGCATATCTTCACATCGCCTCTCTCCACAATCTCGCGGATGAGATGAAATCGCCGTAGAATGTGCTTGGACTTCTGGTGCGATCTAGGCTTCTTGGCTTGCGCAATGGCCCCACTATTGTCACAGTAGAGGTCCATTGGGCTGGAGGCACTATCCACCACACCAAGCTCAGAAACAAATTTCTTGATCCAAACAGCCTCTTTAGCAGCTTCAGAAGCTGCTACGTACTCGGCTTCTGTTGTAGAATCAGCAACCGTCTCCTGCTTGGAACTCTTCCAGCTCACAGCACCGCCGTTCAGGCAGAACACAAATCCAGATTGCGATCTGAAATCGTCTTTGTCAGTTTGGAAGCTAGCATCGGTGTAACCATTTACAACGAGCTCTTCCTCACCCCCATAGACGAGGAACACATCTTTAGTTCTTCTCAAGTACTTCAAGATGTTCTTTACGGCAATCCAGTGACTTTCACCTGGATCTGATTGGTATCTACTTGTAGCACTTAAAGCATACGAGACATCTGGACGTGTACAAAGCATGGCATACATAATGGACCCCATAGCCGAAGCATATGGAATCGCATTCATTTTATCCCGCTCATCAGGTGTACTAGGACACTGACTCTTGCTAAGATTTATACCATGTGACATAGGTAGGAAGCCTTTCTTGGAATCCTGCATGTTGAACCTTTTCAACACCTTGTCAATGTACGTATCTTGGCTTAATCCAATTAGCCTTCTTGATCTATCCCTATAGATCTTGATGCCCAGAATATATGCCGCCTCTCCTAAGTCTTTCATAGAGAAACTATTTTTCAATGAAGACTTAACAGATTCGAGCATAGGAATGTCATTTCCGATCAGTAATATGTCATCCACATATAAGACCAGAAACACGAGTGCGCTCCCACTAGCCTTTTTGTAAACACAAGGTTCTTCTTCGTTCTTGATGAAACCAAACCCTTTGATTACTTCATCAAAACGAATGTTCCAACTCCGAGATGCCTGCTTTAATCCATAAATGGATCTTTGCAGCTTGCATATCTTTCCAGCTGATTGCGGATCGACAAAACCCGTGGGCTGTGTCATGTACACATCCTCACTCAGATTTCCATTAAGGAAAGCTGTTTTGACATCCATTTGCCATATTTCATAGTCGAAATATGCAGCAATCGCTAGTATGATCCGAATAGACTTTAGCATTGCGACGGGCGAAAAAGTTTCATCATAATCAACACCTTGAATTTGTTTGAAACCTTTGGCCACCAATCGCGCTTTATAGATGTGAACATTTCCATCTATGTCTATCCTTTTCTTGAAAATCCATTTGCACTCAATGGTTTTAACACCATCAGGTGGATCAACCAAGTTCCAAACTTGATTACTGTGCATGGATTCAATTCGGATCTCATGGCTTCAAGCCATTTCTCAGAGTCTGGTCCCACCATCGCTTCTTCATAGGTCTTAGGCTCATCGTTGTCTAACAACAATATGTCCCGTTGTTGAGTAGTCAAGAACATGTACCTCTCAGGTGCACGACGTGACCTCTCTGACCTACGTGGTGCCGGTGTGTCCACAACAGGTTCTTCAACAGTTTGTTCATCCTGTTGTGGTTCTGTAGGAGCTGAAACGTTTTCAGGTGTTTCCCGAATTTCTTCAAGTTGCACCATGCTCCCACTATCCCTTCTTGAGAGAAACTCTTTCTCTAAGAAGACACCATGCCAGGCGACAAACACTTTGCCTTCTCCTTGATTATAGAAGTAATATCCTTTTGTTTCCTTAGGATACCCGATAAAGAAGCATTTATCAGATTTAGGACTGAGCTTATCAGATTGTAAACGTTTTACATAAGCCTCACATCCCCAAATCTTAAGAAAAGACAAGCTAGGACGTTGTCCTGTCCACATCTCATATGGTGTCTTTTCTACTGATTTTGATGGAACCCTGTTTAGTGTGAAAGCGGCTGTTTCAAGAGCGTACCCCCAAAAAGGCAACGGAAGATCACTTTGGCTCATCATGGAGCGCACCATATCTAATAAGGTGCGATTTCTCCGTTCAGATACCCCATTCCATTGAGGTGTTCCTGGCGGAGTCAATTGTGGAACAATTCCACAATCCTTCATATGATTGCCAAACTCATGGCTCAAATACTCGCCTCCACGATCAGATCGTAGAAACTTGATTGTCTTGCCTAAATGATTTTGCACTTCATTTTGGAATTCTTTGAACTTTTCAAAGGATTCAGACTTATGCTTCATGAGGTAGATATACCCATATCTACTAAAGTCATCAGTAAAAGTTATGAAGTACTGAAAACCACCTCTGGCTGTTGAGCTCATTGGTCCACATACATCAGAATGTACGAGTGCCAATAAGTCACTTGCCCGTTCACCTTGACCGGTGAAAGGTGCCTTTGTCATCTTGCCAAGTAAACAAGATTCGCATGTCTCAAATGATTCAAAATCAAATGAGTGCAGAATACCATCTCTATGGAGCTTCTCCATGCGTTTCTCATTTATGTGACCTAAGCGACAGTGCCAAATAAACGTGGGATTCAAATCATTCGAACGTTGCCTCTTTGCATTAATGTTATAGACCGGTGACTCTTCAAGAGTAAGAACATATAATCCATTCACCAATGGAGTATGACAATAGAACATATCTTTGAAATAAAGAGAACAACCATTGTTCACAGATCTAAAGTCATAACCTTCTGCTTGCAAACATGAAGCAGAAATAATGTTCTTGGAAAGAGATGGAACACAATAACAATTATTCAATTCCAAAACTAATCCTGAAGGTAAAGACAATGGCATGGTGCCAACAGCGATCGCAACAACTTTTGCTCCATTGCCAACGCGAAGATCCACTTCGCTCCTCCTCAAACTTCTACTTCTTCTTAGCCCCTGCAACGATTTGCAAAGGTGAGCAACCGATCCGGTATCAAATACCCAAGAATCAGCGGATGAAGTAGCAAGATTGATCTCTATAACATTTATACCTGGAGAGGAAGTCGTACTTCCCTTCTTCTTCTCAAGATCCTCCAAGTACTTTGGGCAGTTCCTTTTCCAATGACCTGATTGCTTACAGTAGTAACAATCTGCATTAGGAGCAGCGCCCTTCTTGACTTGCTTGGCCTTAGAACTGCTCGCGATCTCATCGGGAGCTAACTTTCTTTTGACCACGCCTTTCTTGACATTGGGCTTTCCCTTGCCTTTCTGCATCATCATCACATGATTGCTGCTTTTCTTAATGCTTTCCTCGGGAGCTTTTAGCATCCCATGCAACTCTGCCAAGGTCTTATCCATGTTGTTCATGTGATAGTTCAGTATGAATGGCTCAAAGCTCGGGGGGAGCAACTGGAGAATCACATCAGTAGCCAACTCTTGGCTAAGGGGAAAACCAAGCTTTTCCAGACTCTCAATGTAGCCAATCATCTTAATCACATGAGGGCTGACGGGATTCCCTTCTGCAAGCCTGCACGCAAACAAGGACTTTGAAGTGTTGAACCTCTCAGCCCTTGCTTGGTTCTCAAACATACCACGCAACCCCACAATGATATTGTAGGCATCTGTGTTCTCATATTGCTTCTGAAGCTCAGAGGACATTGTGGCAAGCATGAGACAGCTCACATCAAGGCAATCATTCGTTTGCTTCTCATAAGCTCTCCGTGCAGCCGCAGTAGCATTATCAGGCAAGTCATCAGGATAAGGAGACTCAAGGACATACTCCTTGCGCTCTTGCTTGAGAACAATTCTCAAGTTGCGATACCAATCCATAAAGTTCGTTCCATTGAGTTTTTCTTTCTCAAGAATAGATCGCAAATTAAAAGAACTGGATGCGGCATTAGTTGACATGATCTACAACAAAGAATATGCAAAGTTTAGCACTATGTTTATGTTCATCTTTTATTAAACTATTTAACAAAAGACTCCCACTATGTGTTTTGCAACAAAACTCCCTCTAAGTTACATAGTGGGTCAAGATCCTCATTTCACTAATTCCTAGTGAGCTTTGGCATCACGGTAATCACATCCCTATGTGACTCTTGCTTGTTGGGTGACATCAATATGCCCCGGCCCCAACCTATGCCCCATGGTCCAAAACTGTTTTGATAACCTTGTTAAGTAAACCAAATGCTTCCGCATGTAGATGTCCGACATCTACCCCAAATAATGATGATAACCGATGGCACTCTACTTTGGTAGACCTACCATGCGGTGATCATTATCTTTTGGTGCAACATATGGAAGGGCATGAACACCTAATTTTATGAGGGATTCTATCCTACCAAAGCAACATATCATTGCATAAGAATAAGATAGATAATATCACAGATAAACAGATTTAACTGTGAAGTAGTATGGCCCAAAAAATGGTGATCTCCATCTCCATGTAGGTGTAGACGATCTCCATCCTCCACATCACTCCTTTAGGCCACCATGCTTGAAAGCTTGTAACCTCAAAACTAGGCTACTACCTATAATAGCTAGAAATTGAAGATTACAAAGATAGATTCAAGCATTAAGGTCGACACGCAGGTCGTTAAATACAATATAGACAGCTAACAATAGCTGAAATAATCATGACACGCAGGCCATGAACGAATGTTACATGCATCACATACATCTTATACATTCCAATAAGATATAGGGCCATACTATTCACATCATTCCCTGCAAAAACAAGTTAGACGTAGAATCGCATTCTACCTAACGATGTGAACCCATGAACACCCTACGAAATTTACAGATCCAATCTATGAAATCGCAATGGAAAAACTATTCGGCCCAACCACCTTATGCCGATCCGAGACATTCTCTAGGACGCTAGTTTTTCCACTGGGCCGAGGCCATCAGATCCGTAACCTACTAGTATTCGACATAACCACCTTGTGCCGATCTGAGACATTCTCTAGGACACTAGTTTTTCCATTGGCCCGAGACTATCAGATTCATATCCTACTAGTATTCGACATAACCACCTTATGCCGATCCGAGACAATCTCTAGGGCACTAGTAGTGATACAATCTGCGCCTCATCTAACCCCTATTCACCGATTGATCTCATCAACCCGTGCTACCATCGATTCATCACATGAACCGACTGATCTAGACTGTAATAGATCCAATCTACTACAACCGCATATCAACATATGCGCTGATCCAGATCGCAAACTAAGCAAGATGGCTCTGATACCACTGAAGGAACGCGCGTAGGCTACGATAGCAGAAAATAAAAAATTTCTACCGCGCACACCAGGACATCATGCTAAGGAGGGATCATGGATCCTTACCACTAGACGCGCAGCGCAGCGGAAGAAGAGTTGGAGAAGCCGATCCAACCACGCGCGTCGAGGTAGTAGTGGAAGTAGCCGATCGTCCCGAACAGATCGTCTCCTCCACGTCCGGGGCTGGAACGCCGATCGCGAGTGTACCAGCACTCGCGAGCGGCTAGGGTTTGGCTCGGGAGGTGGCGGCTAGGGTTTTGCTCGGGAGGAACAGAAGCATGCATCCCTCAGCCCCCCCACCTCCATATATATAGACCTCCTCACTTGGGCCTCGTGGACCGAGGCCCAATAGGAGTCTATCCGGATCTCTATCCGAATTGAGCCCACATCCGAATCACATTCGAATTAGTGTTCCAACCCGTTAAGTGTGCGACCCTGTAGGTTCACGTATACTTGGTCGCGACCCGGAAACGCCTTTCCGGTCACCCTGTTAATAGCGGCCTCTAGCAAGACATATTAACCCCAAAGTATACGTAAAGATCATATCGGCTGAACCTGTAATGTTCTCATGTACGAATCCCTTTGCCTCACGATATAGATTAAGCTCAAGGCGAGACCTGTGTCATCCTCTTAATAGCTCAATCACTCTCTCGATTCCGTGATGGATTATAAACTTGTGATTGACTCCTCAATCACATTGGCATGGCCATGCACTTTCATAATCCATTACATCGAAGGGCCCAGAGATATCTCTCCCATAAGGAGGGGCAAATTCTATCTTGATCATTCACATCCCACTACATGTTTCATAGCAAACCTGAAGACTACTTTTATGACTACCCAGTTACGGAGTAGTGGTTAGTAGTCTCAAAATAGGCTACTACGCATGTTGGGAACCATGATGATCTCAAGTCTAAGGATTCTACATAAACACTACTTGAGACCAACTAATGACACATGGAATCTCTGCAGTGTCTCATGGCGGGTCTATCCAACATATGTTCACTAACACATGTCCATATTATTGATTTGGTATCTCCATACCATGATCCATGAGACATGATCATCAATCAATACATATGCTGATCTTTGAATCATATTTGTTCCTCATATGATATATAATCAGGGATCATTTAGAAATAGCAACATTTTGACATTAAGAGTCTCATGAATAAGTCACATACTCATTGATCAATAATGATAATGTCTATTTCAAGGAACAAACTAATGCATCATAAACATAGTATGTGATATATATAACATCTCCATGTTGCCTCTAGGGCATATCACTAACAGGCACAACCCGAATGCCTCACACTACTACCAAAGTTTGAACTTGCTTATCCGAGGAGGAGGACCTCGAGGAACATCAAGTGCTTCTCCCACTGGATCGAGGCTGAGCCATTGAAGAAGTGATCCCTGTTGCACAACTTGGGCAATGTAGGGTACGACATAATGACCACTAACCTTGTGGAGGTGTACAACTGGGTTCTTAGGGGCTTTTGTTCTCAGCCCCTCATCGTCATTGTGGAAGGTATTCTGCATAGCATAATCGGCTATTTCAGAGAGAGGTATGCAAATGCCGCACTTCATGCTGCCAACCCACAAACACCTTACTGCACGAAGATTACAACATACGTGCAGGCGAAGACAGAAAGAGCTAGTTGCACACGGTGTACGTGATGGGTAATACGGAGCATCGTTTCGATGTGCTCCTTTGAGATAGAGCCAGATTTGGGATGGCTCGTTCTCTTATTACCCATGAGGTATACTTTGGAGATCATGTCAACCAACCTAGCTATATGTGCAACAAGCTGAAGCTCTTACACAAGCCATGCTCTCATATACTCGCCGCATGTGGGATTATGCTTATGGACTCTTTGAACTTTATGTTTGAGTACTTCTTCAAGGAGAGGGTGGTGCAGGTGTGGTGTGGTAAGCTTAGGGAGTTCAGGGTTGTTGGTAACTTTACCACCTTAGATTCCAAATATTGACATGGTGAAGGGTAGGAAGGGTCATCGGCAGAGTCATCGGATTACCAATGCTATGGATGAAGCGCATGCCAAGGCCTTGGGTAGACGCTGGGAGCGCTGCGGCCAGTAGGGCCACACAGCTAGACGATGCAAGACACCTGCTGAGGAGTAGGTACACCGGTATGGTTTGTGGTACCACTTCTTCGAGAGTGCAAAGCGGGACCAATATTGGAAATTAGTGTACATTGTCATCTGTACTTCGTTAGTTTCTACATTTGATGTATGTAGTGTTGTAGCACATGTATTGTATGATGCTTGTAATGTTTATGTAAATGTGTGGTACTATCCTATTTTCATTTGATATACGTAGTGCCGTAGCACATGTATCGTACGTTGCACGTACTGTTTATGTAACTGTTGTGGTACTATCCCTTTTTTGTTACTTTTCAAAGTAGTGTCCTTGAAGTCTTGTACTATTTTGTTTGTTTGTTTGTTTACATGTTAAATTTATTCCTACCTTACATTCGTTGTTTTATTTGCGCGTATGTGCTAACTTGAAGTTATTTTGCAGGTATGACTTGTGACCCTCACGGATCAGAGTGGCCTTTTGGCCTGTTGGAGGAGCACATTGACTAACTACATCGTACGTCGTGTCGTGTCCCACATCAAGAGTTAGAGGCCTATGCTCCTTATGGCCTATCCTCGCTGTGCTTGCACGATTGGGACTACTGCCTGACCCGCAGGGCGCTAGTGTTCGACATCTTCATCGAGGACTACATGGTGCATCGTGTGATGTGCCAGTTTGGCCTATGCCAGGTGGTTCTAGTACTAGTCGGGTGGCCTGTGCCTGACAATGTGCACAGGTGAGTAATCGACACAAAATGTCCCTCTTTTTACTGGTGTCTCATACGCATGACTTCTAACTACATGTTATGTCTTGCAGGCACAGTAGGAAAGGAGTCTACCATAGCACAGACTAGGGGAGGATGGACACGTGGGTATAGCAGTGGGAGGGTGCGCTGCAGGACTGCGTGCAGGATACCCCCTATGACCATAGTGCATACGAGGAGTACCTTTGCTGGTACACTCCTCGGACACGTACTAGGATGGTACTTGCTGCTTACCTGCTCGCACCATGCATTCCAGCACCGATTGACACATACCCTGTGCACTTCACACAGAACACGCACCACACGGTATGCTACATCGTATTTTGAAAACTTCACTTCTGGGAACCCTACTTACAAGTTTCACCCTATTGTGTTTTCGTTGTAGGTGGGCATCGATAGTGAGATTGAGAGAGACCCCCGTTCCATGTTTTAGAGGATCACCGACGGTGCGGAGGTTACACGCGAGGAGGCAGCCTAGACTTTCCGTCACATCACAGATCAAGCCGCATGTATTGTCACCCTGTTGTCATGCACTAGGTTTCCGGAGATTGACATGCTGACACCTGGTCGATTGTCTGTACGTCCAGTGACACTGTCCCATTTGACAGCACAGCAGGTAGGAGAGTCAGCGTGGCCATGTGCGGCACGCCTTGATGAGGCCGGAGGCTCAGCCAAGCACATCCAACACCGTCGTGGCCTGACCAGGCTGGGGGGTCCGCCTGGGCACAGCTCCGCACAACACCAGTGTCGCACTTACGTGGGTCACTGGACTCCTTCGCCTTCCACACGCAGCACATAGGGCATGCACGACCTTCCACACGCTAGCCCAAGGTACGTCATGTCAATGTTTATTTGCTCACATCACCTTATTTAATTAACTAACAATATTTGGACTGTAGGTCTTATGCCCTTCGACGGATTAGGGGCCTCCCTAGGTGACTTGGACACGAACGACTTCCTTGTGGACCTGGACCCGACACCTCAGCCCACACCTTTTGAGGTTCTCTCTAGGTCACAGCTCGCCGGTGCGCCAGTACCCACATGGGCGGCAGAGCTGTCCACCCATCTACTTTCGGACCTCATTAGATCAGGCCTCCTAACCATCTTTCCCTCTTAGGGCCAAGGCTCCAACACCCAGCACAGAGGAGGCCCAACGAGGCCACATAGGAGGACATGGATGTGGAGTAGGCCATGGCGACGTGGGAGGAGATGCTAGGGGTGTTGTTTGGGGCCTAGTAGGGGTCGTCCCCATGTGCTGGCTGTACTTTTGTTCATTCTGTGATACTTAAATTTCATACTTAATGTGTGATGTCTCCAATATTGTTGCATTCTTATTTGTGCTCGTTTGTACAATGTATGTTTGCTCAATGCATATCGATGGCTCTAGCTTAATGCATGAGACACATTGATGCAACAATTCACTCAATAAATGGCAACTGCAATGGCATGTCCACTATTTAGCTACATGCTTTATGAGATTGATCATAATTGGTACAATAGAGGAGGCTACTATGGTACAAGCTTCTCCGGCTGTGCCTAATGGTAGAAGGTGTCTCACACTACCCAATGGAGTGTTCTAGAGGGGGGCGTCTCGGACGTGGCTGGGCGTCATTGCAGTGGCATGCACATATGCAGCTAGGGTTCGCACAGAAGCACGTGGGATTATAGAAACTTCCTATGTTCACACCTCCTCATTGCGCCTCTCATGCTATATCTATTGGCGGAGGTCATCGTTTTGCTTATTGAGATTACTAATCCACTCCTCCAACTCTTGGATTCGGTTCCACAATGTATCCATGTTGTAAGATCTAGGAGGCCGATTAGAGGGGGTGAATTGGCGGTCTAAAACATTCTCTGAATTGGTGGTCTAAAAAAATTCTCTTCCAATTATTATTAATTAAAGACCTTTTCTTTTTGTCTAAACCAAGTATACAATGCAGGAGCTTAAATCAAATTAGTTTATCTCAAATGAAGCCTAAAACTTATGATCACCTAAGTGCACAACACCCTAAGGCTATGTCAAGGTTTGTAATCCTAGGATGACAAGTAATCAATTTAATTCTATGAATATAAATTGCTTGAATATAAATTGAGCACAAAAAATCAAACCATAATTAACATGCTCTCTTTTCACCATGGTGTTCGGAGATCTGCCGGTTTTCCTTAGTCCACATTGAGGTTAGTCCAAACGAATTGGGTCAGCTCCACGAATTAAGCCAAAACACCTTAGTATATTAGTGGTTGCTCTTTCCCACTCTATGTAGGTGAGCTCCAATCTTCACACTTCGCTGGATCTTCTCATAACATTCTTTTAGAAGATCATCGCGCACGACACCTCCAACGCCATTTAGGAGTCGGCAAACTCCAAGAGTAATAAGTCAAGCCCCTCGTTTGACTCTCACTGCGTGCAATGAATGTACAAGCTCAAGTGGATACTTCATCCACCTCTAGATACAACACATGCAATCTAGATCCTTCTTCCTTTCTCACAAGGTGCAACACATGCACAATTAGGAGGAGGACCTCACAATAACTCAAGAGAGTGAAATGGAGTACAGTAATACCTTCTCCAACTAGCCCGACAGTGATTGCCTGGACAGAGACATATGGACAAAAGAGAAGGCGGTCGGTGTTTCCTCGGTGACTTACCAGCGGCGAGGCCGATGAAGATAGTGCACAGTGAATAGATATAAGGATGACGATGGCTTAGTGAACTCAGTGGTGATGGCGAAAAACTCCGACGGCTTGAGAACGACGACACGAGGCAACAGGAAAAATGGCAGCTCTCAAGATGGGGATAACGGGGGCTCAACTAGCTCTTTATGCACGGATGTCAAGATCTCCGGCTTAGACACGGTGCGGCTACCATCGGACGACGAAGCACAGTGCACGGGGCATCCGATGGGTGACACGTGGCAATACAGGTGGCTGCAGATGAAGCGAGCAGCAACCTGTTGGATGAAACGGTTGCTCAACCAGACAAGAGACGTGTGGTGCATGAGCAAGATAGGCTGGGCTGGCGTGCATGCTGGTTGGGCTTGAGGGAGAGATAGGATTGATCTTTTGGGTTTCTACCCAAGAGGCTTTTAGGCAATTTCTAGGGATTTTCTAATATTAGAAATTCACATAAATTCATTTGAGCTCTAGAAAATAGCAAATAAATATGGAAAATCCCAAAAAATTCAGAAAAAATTCCTTGGATCACAAGGAACCCAATAAAACAATTTCAACAATAATTGAATTTTATCATAGTCACATTAAATCTTTTGAATTTCTAAAAAATTCAAGTTAAGCTTTAATTAATTCCAGAAAAAATCCAAATGGTGAATTTTATTTAAAAGTTTCAAAAGACTCTGAAAAACAAGATGTTATAATTAAGCACTTGTTCCACCATTCCACATATCTTGTTTTCGTCACACTGTCAGTGACCTCGATGAAGCTTAGATCTGTGCCTAACTCCAACATGATTCGCAGCTATGTACTACAATATTTATGTTTATCTTGTGTATCAGATAAATAGGATTTATATATTGTAACAATTTAGATATCCAACTCTTTCCATATTATATAATACTAGATGGGTGAAACTATTCTACACCCCATAGAATACATATTCTATACCCCCTCCCATTCCGAGCCAACTCACTTCCCTCGTCCCTCCCCTACTCAAACTCCTCTCTGTTACATGCTTCCTCACTTCTTGCTAAGGCTAATTCCTCACTAAAATCGATTAAAACCAATCAATTTTCGTTGAGACCTTCGTCTCATAGTAACGTCGCAAGCAACATGCAGTAATAACCAAAGTTGTGTAGTAACATTGGATTACGACACATCTAGAATCAAATCATATAAAAACCTCTATCTCATAGTAATGTCGCAAGAACATGCAATACAAACCTTATATGTTGTGCAATAATATCAGTTTACTACACCTCTAGAATCCGATCATACCTTCATCTCGTAGTAACCACCACCACACCAAGGATCATCATAGATGGTTCTAAACTCTCATCATAGACGGTTTTAACTCTCATCACAGACAGTTTCTAAATCATCTAATTTATTGTGTTAATGACAATAAGTGGTTATCATAGACGGCTCTCAAACTGTTTGTGATAAGTCACAACATAGATGATTTTTCAAAAAAACCGTCAGTGATATGTTAGATATCACAGACAGCTATGTTTAAGAATCGTTTGTGATATCTGGCATATCATAGATGATTTTTTTGAAAAACCATCTGTGATATGTCAGATATATAGACGGGTTTTAAACATAGCCATATGTGATTTTTGACATATCATAGATGGCTAATACCAAAAATCATTTGAGATATGTCACATATCACGGATGGTTATTAAATATAACTGTCTGTGATATCTTACCTATCACAGATGATTGGTGGTGTTACAAACCATCTGTGATAGCTCTTTGAGTAGCTCTATTATTTTATGTTTTTTTGGCTAGCCTCAGAAAATGCTACCATTGAACATAGCAAGCAGATCACATATAATTATAGACCTTATTGCACACAACGATCATTACATAGATCTCATAAATGAATTACAATTGAATCAAATGTTTGAACATCCAATGATCCACATTGACGGGGTTGAAACTCTCCCTTTAGGTGAATGACCTCCGTTGTCAAGAATTTAGAGAGCTATCCTCGAACTTTGAAGAGTTTGTTAAGATCTAATGCACTTGAGTCGATTTCCATACCCTATTGCTAGGAGTAGTAAAGTCATAAGCGTGTGTGTGTATATATATATATACATATAGTGCTAATGCCCATTTGGGTGCTAGCATGCTAATACTGCTCTGGATCATTAGATCTACCTCCTATGGCCTGGATCCTTGAAGGTGGAAGCACCCAATCCACTTATGCATATTTGCCCAAACCCCCCGCCGCTCCCCGTGGCGTACTGTGCATCATCGATCTTTCCAGTGAATCTTTGATTTCACGTTAAATGTTGAGGATGCATGCGTTTTCGCTCTCGTATATATATAGTTGTGGTTGATCTATGCATTAATTAGCAATATAACATATACAGATTCCCATTGGCGATCAGTATTGCCCCTGCTTCCCGGCGTAGCTGCAGATCATGGAGCAGCAAGCAGTACATCCTTGCGGCTCTGGCCGGAACCCTCGCCGTCGTCTCCATCCTCCTCTGCCCTGCGCATATCTACTTGCACCTCTGAACTCTCTGGCTTCATCCCGCGCGCCGGTGCCGGCGGCCTCTGTGAGCAGCTTCACCACTGCAGAAATTAACAAAGATCCCCCACCCTGACCGTGGTCCCTGTCCTACCCACAAAAAGCCACCAAATTTGCCATAACAAATCAAGAAAATCTGGCCGTACAGTCTAACCACAGATTAGGACACCAAATCAAATTACCAAATACGAGCTCTACAGTTCGTACGAATCAAATGGCGATTGCCAATCGAAGAAAAAGGGATATCAAGAAATGGGGTCTTGCCTGGGTTCCTGCCACCTCAATGCATCAAAACAACACGGAAAAGAACTGCTCGGATCGGGCGGGAGGGAGATGGCGGGATCGGCGAGACGGGTTGTGCGCGTGGTCGCCCGTAATTTCGATTCGACGGGAGAGCCGAGGTGGGAGGGGAGGGCTTCGCGTGGATGGATGGCATGGAGGGAAGCGTGGGGAGGGGGAGGGACATGGCACGCGCGGGGCGAAGCTACTCGCAGAGGCCGCCGGCGCCGGCGCGCGGGATGAAGACGGAGAGCTCAGACGTCGGCACGCGCGGGAGTTCAGACGTCTGCACGTGCGGGGATCTCAAACGGCGCGGTGCGGGGAGAAGCTACTGGGAGATGAGGCGGTGAGAAGAAAAAAAAGATTGTGAACGGTAGGGGGTTTTTTGCAAAATTGCATAAGTGAATTTGATACTTCCACCCTCACAGCTCTAGGCCGTAGGAGGCAGATCTAACATTCCTGAGCGGCATTAGCATGTTAGCACCCAAATGAAACTTTAGCACTAGATATGTTCCACACATATATATATATATATATATATATATATATATATATATATATATATATATATATATATATATATATATATATATATATATATATGAAAAATTCTTATTACTCTCGGGTGTAGTTACACCCGGATTATGCACCGTTGATGTTTTTCGGAGATTCGTTGTTGCAGTCTTGCAGTAACGGAGTTGAACTCATATGGATTTGAGGAGGACGTATCCACATCAAGCTTTTTTTCAACAGGTTCGATACCCAATCTTTTGTGGTATATCCCGGAGATTGCGCAAGCTACCAAAACCGCACCGGCGATTCTTCCTCCCTGACGATTCCAGAGCGCCGTTACCATATCGCTGGAAGTCTGGATGTGGTTTGCTCGCCGGCGCGTCATCTTGCCTGAGTAGTGAGGAGAAGAATATACGGAAAAGCTTGGTGCGTCGTCTTGCGACTTGTGGGGAGAAGTATTCACAGCATTTGGTTGGTATGTCATCCTTTTTTCTATTGCTGATATCTGATGTTCTGAACTCATTAGGTTTGTAGATCAGTGTTGATGTGCTGGATTTTTTGATAATGGTCGTTCTTACGTTCTTGGTCATTTGTGAGGGGATTAATCCCCTGCACATACTACCAGACAAGCCGTCGTTCTGTACGTAGTAATCTCTGCTATCGACGCCATTTTCATTGCTCTACCACTAGTAGCAGCTTGATTCTATTCTTCCATGGTAATGGAGCCGTGGTTGTACGCCTTTGTTCTTTTCCTTTCCCTCGTTTCCGCCTATTCCTCGTCTTGTTTGCCGATTCGTTGGCAGAGGCGTCACAGCTCGAATCGGTGGCTCTTGGATTCTGCGGCTTATTAGGAAACCTGGACTCTCCATGGCCAGAGTCCTAATCTATTTGGGCACCCCACCGTAGACTATAAATAGGGCCCTAGACCCCCCTCATTATGTACCCCGATGCAATCTAAAGCAATAAAGAAAGACCAGGAGTTCTCTCCACCTCTCTGTGTTCAATTTATTATTCTGTGATTCTGTGATTGATTCATTCTTGTTCTAAGCAGAGGAATCGCTCGGACTGGTCTCCAGCGTCGGTTCCTCAACACGTTATCAGCACGACTTCGCTCCGGTGAACGAGGTAATCATCGAAGCACAGATTGAATTTTCTAGATCGCTTTTTGAATCTGTATTTTCTTTTCGCGTTATAGATTGAAACTCTACGGTGCAAATCCGCCCTAATCTACCGCGAGCAGACTTGAAGTCGCCGGCACAATGCCAATCGGTAGATTTGTGAAACGGGGTAGATGTTGATTGCACTGTAGAACGATGCAATCCGCCCTAAATCTACCGCGAGCAGATCTGAAATCGCCGGCACAATGTTGATCGGTAGATTGCGAAACGGGGTAGATGTCGATTGCATCATAGATTGAAAATTTTGCATTAATTTGTTTGATCTTGCATGATCGTTATATATGCATCTGTTCTGTTCATACAAAGCATCACACAGAGAGAAAAAAAACAAGCATCGGCCTGAAGCCGCCGCTCCACCATCGGTCGATGCCCGCTGCCTGCATGCGGCCGGCCTCTCATCGCCGTGAATCACCGGCTCGAAGCCATTGTTGATCCTGGCGTCAGCCGCTGGATAGGTTGCGCCCGCATGCGCTAACCCTCGGCCGCATGCCCCGCACGGCATTGCCGGCAGACAGCCACCTCGGTTTTGCCGCCTCACGCCACAGTGCACCGCCGGCCCGCATGCCGCCGCGCCCGGTCGCTCCCGCGCCGCCGTACGGCGCCCGGCCGCTCCCGTGCCGCCGCACGGGCCCGACCGCCCCCGCGCCGCCCCGAACGGCGTCGCCTCCTCGCGTGCCCCGCACGGCGCCGTTGCCCACCGCCGCCGCGTTCCCGCACGACGCCGCCCGCATAGCGCCGGCTGGCCTAAGCCCCGCATGGCACCGCCTCCCGCAAGCGCAGCCGCCGCCGCCCGTAGCCCGGCCGGCCGCCTTGATGGAGCAACGCCCGTAGCCCGGCCCTGCCGCCTGGCGCCGGCCCCGCCGTCATGCACCGGCCCACGCCACCTCGCCCCGCCGCCACGCGCTGGCCCCCGCCACCTCGCGCCGCCGCCACGCGCCGACCCCTGCCGCCTTGCGTGCGCCCCGCCCGAGCTGGCAGCTCGGGCTTCTACTGGCGTCGCCGCACTTGGTGATGGGGTAGGGAAACCCTACCCCACTGCCTCTTGAACCGGCCGAACAGGCCAATTAGGCCGAAAGCCAATAAGGGCCGGGGGGGAAATGGGCCAACGCGGGCCAAGCAGGCCGGGGGGCAAACGGGCCGGGCAGGAGGGAGTAAAAAAAAAGGGGGGGAAGGAGTGGGCCGGCGCCGGGCATTTCATGAAAAAGCCCTCCGTATCTCGGGTTATTACCGAAAGGCCCTTATTTATTTGTTTTAAGTCCAGATGTTGCATAAAGGCTTTAGTAATTCTGGAAATTACGTATAAGCCCTTAAATTTACGAGTGGGTCCAGAATTTTGTAGAAAACCCCTTGGTAAATCAGAAAATTGCGCGAATTTTTCTCTGAACTGAAATTTTGCGCATAAACCCTCTGGAATTACAGAATTTGCTGAAATTTTATATTTTAGCATAAAAGGGCCTCGGGAATCCGAATTTTGCATCAATTTTAGCATTTGAAGCATATTTATTTCTGCATTATTACTTTCTGTATTTCTGTATTCATTTACTGTGTTTGGTTAATTGTAATTGTTTAAATTGCTTTTAATCACTGAAATTAGCAGTAAAATTATAGAAAATGCACAGAAAATTATGAACATTATGGGAAACTATTGCACCACTTTATTTACCTGTAGTAAATTTTCCATGCATGTTTACATGCAGTAAACTTATTTTATTTCATTCATATACTGTAGATGACTAGAATTTCGAACCGGGAGTTCGAGGAGCTGGCCCAGCTTGGCCGAAACTATCTGACATGGGCATCCGATGTCGAGATTGTGCTTGGGGGCCGAAAGCTCGGCGCAGCTAGTGGGATAAGCGGACAGAAAGACGCTGGACCCACACCTAAGGAGAATGATCATGCACTTCATTTTCTCAGGCACCATCTCTGCTCAACTCTCAAGAATGAGTATATGGCAGAGAGAAATGCGCTAGCACTCTGGACCGCACTCAAGAAGCGGTTTGAGAGGCTCAAGTACACCATTCTTCCTCAAGCAGAGCAAGAGTGGATCAGACTGAGGTTTGCCGACTTTAAAACGGTCGGGGAGTACAATTCTGCCTTGCACAGGATTTGTACAAACCTTAAACTCTGTGGCAAGGAGATCACAGAGGACCAGAAGATCGAGAAGACCCTGTCCACTTTCCACCCCAGTGCTGTACAGGTTGCCCGCAACTATCGTCAAAACGGCTATAAGGATTATGCCGAATTGATTGATATGATGCAGGTAGCCGAGGCTCAGGACGAACTTCTCCGCAAGAATTACGTCTCGCAGCCACAAGGCAGCTCCGCTGGCCATGAAGCCAACGCTAGCAGCCTCAAGGTGCGAAAGCCCTTGATGAAGAAAAGGGGGAAGAAGGGTAAGATCGTCACCCAGAAAGACAAGTCAGATGCTTCAAACGACAAAAAGGCTAAAAAGAGTGACAAGACCTATGGCCAGCAGAAACCAGGGTTGTTACAAATGTGGCAAGTGGGGACATTGGTCGCGGATATGCAAAGCACCGCAACATGTCATTGATGCCCACCAAGCTCAGAAGAAGAATGGCAAAGGGCAGCCTGAAAACCCACTTTGCAGTCATTGAGGGGGAGCAGCCTGAGCAGCTGCCGGAGATGATGGAGGTTGAGTCCATCCCGGCAGCAGCACCCCCTTACGACTTAGAGGCAGCCACAACCATGATCTCTCTTGAAGAGAATGTCACTGCTGAGGAAATAGCCGAAGAAGTCAATGATTTTCTAGTTGATTCCGTCTGATGCACAGAATGCATAAGACGTTAATTGTTATTTATTTTGTGTTAAATGGACAAGTTTAGAACTTGCATGGTTGGTGCTTTAGGATTTTGCTTTCTCATAATGGTTGGATGATTTTGGAATAAAGCATTCATTTATTCAGTTTATATTGGCATTATATGTTCTGATATTGGCGTATTTTATTTATGTGTTGAATGCCTTCTAATACATGTTAATTAAATACGTTATATTAGAACACGTGTGGCGCCCTATGGAGGAAGTATGCCTTGCCGACATCGGCACAACGAATACCATCTTAAGAGAGACTAAGTATTTCCAGTCGATCCGTAAGAGCAATGGCAGCCTTACGACAATCGCCGGAAGCGATACGTGTATAATCGGTTCCGGAAGAGCCACAATTATACTTCCCATGGGCACAACTTTGGTCATTGAATAAGCCTTATTGTACCCAGAATCGACTAGAACTCTCCTAAGTTTTAAGGATATTCGCGCAATGGTTTCCACGTTGAGACTGACGAAGAGTACGGTAAGGAATACCTGCTCATCACGAAGCGCGAAGAGAATGGCAAAAGAATATTAGAAAAGCTTCCTTCACTTGAAACAGGGCTATATTATACCCAATTAAAGCGCCTGCAGCGTACACTGTTCTGAAAACAGTGTTTAGAAGCTCTGAACTCTTCTGTCTCTGGCATGACAGATTAGGCCACCCAAGTCTTGAGATGATGAGAAACATAATAAATACTCACATGGGCATAATATTAATGTGAAGAATTTCCCGAATCATGAAGATTTTGTGTGCCCTGCATGTGCCACCGGGAAACTAATTACTAGACCCTCCACTCTGAAAGTGAAGGATGAAGTCCCTGCATTCCTGGAACGCATCCAGGGAGACATTTGCGGTCTCATTCAGCCCGTACTCAGGGCCGTTTAAGTATTTCATAGTGCTCATTGACGCTTCTTCGAAGTGTTCATATGTGGGTTTGTTGTCCAAAGAAACCACGCCTTTGCAAAATTGATCTCGCGGATCATTCGCATCAGAAATGTGTTTCCAGATCATCATATCAAGTCCATTCGAATGGACAACGCTGGAGAATTTACTTCAAAGGCATTTGATGATTATTGCATGGCGATGGAAATTGCAGTTGAGCACTCGGTACCGCCATGTCCATACTCAGAATGGTTTGGCAGAGGCTTTAATTAAAAGAATTAAATTTATTGCCCGACCCCTCTTGCATAAAAGTAATTTGCCAGCTATATGTTGGGGACACGCAGTCCTTCATGCAGCGAATCTCATCAACCTTAGACCTTCGGCCTACAACATCCATTCACCTATGCAACTAGCGCAAGGGTCACCACCGAAAGTTTCCCATCTTAGGAGGTTGGATGTAAGGTTTATGTACAATACCACCTCCACAGCGAACTGCAATGGGCCCACTCCGCAAGACTAGGATATACGTTGGTTATGAGACTGCATCCATAATCAGGTATTTGGATCCCATGTCGGGAGATTTGCATACTGCCCGCTTCGCTGATTGCATTTTTGATGAGGATAATTTCCCGTCATTAGGGGGAGGAAATCAACCTGTTGATGAAAAATGTCGGGAAATTACGTGGGAAGCCACGGGAATTCATGCACATGACCCGCGCACTAGTGAAACTGAAAGCATTAGCAAACCAACTGCCCCGATCACTTTAGTGATTTGAAGAGCGTGATTAAGTCGCATGTGCCTGCACGCAATGCACCGGAGAGGGTTGAAATACCAAAGAAAATTGAAGGTATCCCTAATCCCGTCCAGAGGCCTCAGAATAAAAGGACGAGAACTCGGTTTCTCGAGTCCAAAGTAACCGGGGACGCCCGGCGAAAAATGATAAGAGAGATTTATCACAGCCGATCATTGAAGTCCCCAGAATGAGAACGGGAGCCAGTTGAGACCTGGCACAAGTATGACACCTTCAGAAAAGGGCATACCGGATCTGAATATCCCCATCGGCATGGATGTGTGCGCACACATCGGAGCCGAAAACTAAAAGACTTGCCACCGCAATTGAAATAAGTGATGTGCAAGGTAAAACTCTAGCAGAAGCAATCGCTCCAGAAGAAGCAACTCATGAAGAAATAGCTATAAATTATGTGCACATGGGAGAGTCCCTGAATAGGACAACAGTTAATATCGATATCTACTTCGCAAAGAAAATTGCCACCATCATCGATCTTGATCCCGAGCCTGCATCGCTCGCTGAATGTAAGAAAAGATCAGATTGGGAAGATTGGAAGAAGGCAATAGCAACTGAATTGCTATCTCTGAATAAAAGAGAGGTTGTTTGGGCCCGTATGCCGCACACCTCCCCACATACACCCCGTTGGGCACAAGTGGGTATTTGTTCGAAAGAGAAATGAAAAAATGAAGTAGTGAGATACAAAGCAAGGCTGGTAGCCCAAGGTTTCACTCAACGTCCTGGAGTTGATTATGAAGAAACCTATTCCCCAGTCATGAGTGAATTACCTTTAGATACTTGATCTCAATGGCAGTGAACTTGAACTTGGAAATGAAATTGATGGATGTTGTGACTGCATACCTTACGTAACTTGGATTCGGAGATTTATATGAAAGGTCCCTGAAGGAATCCCTCTCCCGAACCAAGACAGAGCAAATAGAAATCTGTACAGTGTGAAACTCAGAAAGTCACTGTATGGACTGAAACAATCTGGAAGAATGTGGTATAATCGCTTGAGCGACTTTCTCTGCAAGAAAGGCTACACGAACAATGAAGACTGTCCTTGTGTATTTATACGGCGATCCCAGAATGAATTCTGTATAATCTCTGTGTATGTAGATGATCTGAATACCATCGGGACAGTTGAAGACATAAAGAAGCAAGCTCCTACTTAGAGTCAGAATTTGAAATGAAAGATTTGGCAAGACCAAGTTTTGCTTAGGCCTGCAGCTTGAGCATGTCCCTGAAGGAATCTTGGTACATCAGTCAACCTACACCCAGAAGGTGCTTGAAAGGTTTGGCTTCGAGAAGGCATTTCCCTCGAAATTACCGATGATCGGTAGGTCTTTACAGCAAGAAAAAGATCCTTCCGACCTAGGGAAGAGGAGGAGTCCTGGGACCGGAATTCCCATACTTGAGTGTAGTAGGAGCACTCATGTACTTAGCAAACTGCACTAGACCGGACATTGCATTTGACGTGAACCTGCTAGCAAGGTACAGTGCAGAGCCCACCAAAAGGCATTGGCAGGTCATAAAGGACATTTTTCGATATCTCCAAGGAAGCAAGGACCTTGGATTGTTCTACAAAAAGAATCAAGATCTGAACTTGATTGGCTATGCCAGATGCTGGGTATCTATCAGACCCGCATACCGCTAAGTCACAAACAGGCTATGTATTTCTGTGTGGTGGAACTGCAATTTCATGGAAATCGTCTAAGCAAAGCCTGGTAGCTACTTCGACGAACCACTCAGAAATTATAGCACTGTATGAAGCCGCACGAGAGTGCGCTTGGCTCCGCCGAATGGTTCACCACATCCAGCAGTCATGTGGGATGAACATTGTGCAAACCCCCACAATTATCTATGAAGATAATGCCGCTTGCGTTGCACAAGTGCAAACGGGCTATGTGAAGAGTCATCTCACAAAGCATATCAACCCCAAGTTCTTCTATGCACATGAATTGCAAAAGATGGACGAGATTAAAGTACTGCATACTAAGTCATGTGAAAATCTCGCAGATTTATTCACTAAGTCACTCCCGCATCTAGCTTTGAAAGGTGCGTGCGTGGAATTGGAATGATGAGACTTAGAGAAGTGCAGAATTCAGGGGGAGAATTCTCACAAACCCGCTAATAAATCTTGATCATGAAGATTAAGTACCCAAAAAATAAAGTCATGCAGACCAAATAATTTGGGTGGAATTGTACTCTTTTTCCCTTGACGAGTTTTCCATGAAGTTCTCGACCAAGGTTTTAATGAGGCAATTCGTGCATCGCAAAATCACATGCATCATGTACTCTTTCTCCAAATTTTTCCCACTGGGTTTTTATGGAGTTTTAACGAGGCATGAGTATGTTGGTGAGTGCCCAAGTGGGAGTATTAGGAAACCTGGACTCTCCATGGCCAGAGTCCTAATCTATTTGGGCACCCCACCGTAGACTATAAATAGGGCCCTAGACCCCCTCATTATGTACCCGATGCAATCTAAAGCATAAAGAAAGACCAGGAGTTCTCTCTACCTCTCTGTGTTCAATCTATTATTCTGTGTTCTGTGATTGATTCATTCTTGTTCTAAGCAGAGAATCGCTCGGACTGTCTCCAGCGTCGGTTCCTCAACACGGCTAACCACTTCTACCATCCCGCCCGTAAGTTGTTTGACACAATGTCTAGACGAGTGTTGTTGTCTGGCTGCCAGAGACCGGCAGAAACTTAATTAGACCTGATAGCCTCACGAGGACTGGCCTCAAGAAATTAGTATGTGCTTAAATCTGTCACTAGTATGCCAGATTTCGAGCCGAGTAATACCTTTCTTTCACATGAATAATTAATCCTCACTAGTATGTAGTACTTATTGCTTGGCAACGAAGAAGTACATTAGTGCTTAGCTATGAAGTATATACTTTACAGATGCTTATAAATGAAAGAGATATGTATCGCTGAATTTATACTATGACAAAGTAGTATGTTCTTTTTTCACAAAAGCATGACGTCGCAGTCAGATTAGTTAAGCTCTATGCTGCGCAACTGCAGGTCATTCTGGCTGGACAGTTACGCGTTGTGCTCATTCTCCTGTGCACGGTTGGCAATATAATACCATTGTATATAATACTCCAATGATTAATGGTGTACATAACTGCATTAAATTTAAGGTCATTTTGTTTCAGTACAGTTGTCCCAATAATTTTTTGCCTACTTGACAATACTACATTCTAGTTGTTCAAAACTGTTGCTCCCAGTTTCTCAAGCCGGTCATACATCGTTTAAGTTTCATGCCATTTTGTTTCAGAATAGTTGTCTCACTCATTATGATTCTACTTGACAATAATTCATCCTTGAAATGACTTTACAAGCTTCCATTGTAGGCCATGGCCAAATCAAAGAATATGATCAAACCACTTGGGTCCACATATCAAACCCGGTCCCCCTCACACTGAACTTGCACGAAATACAACAAGCACTACGATTTGATGTTGAAATGCATGACGAAACATTCAATGTTGCTGTACAAGCTATTTTCGAAGATGAACTA